>CM074503.1:6604047-7204047 GCA_037389245.1 Oryzias sinensis | reverse complement strand
TGGCAGGAATGGATCCATAGTTATGCTGCTGGCCGGTCGTTGTGGTGCGAAGAGAGCAAGGCAGCAAAGCTCTCAATTTACGATTCGATTTTCATTCCAATTCTCACCTATGGTCATGAATCTGAGTTCATGTTGAAACGAAGTCAGAATTCAAGTGACTGAAATGAGCTTCCTCCGTGGTGGCACAATTACGCTCCTTAGAGATGGGGGAGGAAAGCAGTCCTGAAGCCTTCTCCTCCACATCCAGAGAATCCAGTTGAGGTGGCATGGGCATCTTGGTCGGATGCCTCCTGGACGCCTCCATAGGGAGTGTTCGGGCATCCTCCCACTGGGCCAGGCCTTGGCGGAGAGGCCAGGACGCTGGAAAGACTATGTGCCACTCCCAGCTGTGCCTGCAGAACCTCCCCGAGGATCCCCCAAGAGGTTGGAGGAAGTGGGCAGGCGAGGTCTCTGGGCATCTTTGCCCCAGAGGTACTTTGCTTCAAGAAGTGCTTTACACCCAAATCAGCTGCTGGCAAAAACAAAGCACCAAAAGTTGCTTCCGCCCTCCTCCTGACCACATTTAATAACCTTCACCCCCCACCCCCTCAACCAACAGAGACAAACATTGGAAAATTTGCACAATTTCTTAGTCAATGGAAACACAGCTATAGTTAAGCAGAGTGTCGTCTGCATATATTTGTTCAGCAGTCACGGATCGGGAATGATGATCATTAGGATATTGATTTACTGTCAATGTTTAGAGTTAAAAAGGATAGAAAAGAGGTGCAGGTAGTAAACTACCACGAAATAAACTGTATTCCTTTGTCAAAATACTTACACTTTTTTTTTTTTTACAAACAGGATACTCTTCATCTGAGTTTAGAACCTTTATGCTGACTAATTCATCATCATCTATCTTCTTTACTGAACTTCTGTGCTTCCTGTTCCCCTGCCTCTCTAAATGGCCTCCACCAAAAAATGCTGCCGTCTAGCAGGTTCTGATGTTCTGGGTTTTCTTCAGTGACACCTGTTAGAACCAGAATGAGTCACACACATTTGAAGTTCTGAGCAGGTTATTTGTGAATAGATGCATTATTATCGAGCAGGCCGCCCCGTTTTGCTGCTTGACAACTTGCCAGGTGAGTTTTGAAGTCGTCAAAACTTTCTCTGAGTTACTCCCTTACGTGTTTAAGCCATCGCATTAAAAGCTGACTCAGTTCCTCTATTTCTTCAGGTCCGCAACCCAGTTTACAGGTTGTTATTGAGTGTACTTTTAGTAAGAGCGTATAGCTTTCAATGCTCTTTAAGAAGGACTATCTGAGTAACCATCTGCTACTGCTGTTCACCCCCTCAATCATAAGATAAATCATTTTCTCTGGATTTTTTGCTGTTTGGTGTCAGAAATGAATCCCACATGGCAACACATCCACATCAAGGTCCAGATCTTTACTTTGATGATCTCATGGTGCGTCAGATCGGGGAAATGTCCCCCATTGCTGTCTCTGAAACAGCTGTGAACTTCTTCCACCGCCCCCACCCCCACCTGTCCTGATAGCTGCAGTGGGTTTCACAGGCCTCCTTTACATTTCACATCGCCAGCATAGAGTTGTGTCTGTGTCCTCAGTCGTTTCTGAAGGAACTTTGATGAGTGCGTGCGACTGTGTGGGATGAAAACCACAGAAAGAAAAAAAAGCTTGAATGGATCCGTCTGTCGTCTCCATCTCATCCACAGAAGGCTGTGTGTGGAGGTGCAGTCAGAGGAGCTACCTGCAGCACATCTCTGAGGACAAAGAAGAAGGACTTGAAGACGGGATGACTTTTCTCTGTGGTTTACCTTGAGAATGAGAGAAGGTGGTTTGTGCACGTGGAAACATTTTCCCTCTGCCTTAATGACTCCTAATTTCATGGCATATAAACTAAACAAAGAGGCCTTTGAGTCTCGCTTCATTTACAGAACATTTCTACAAGACAACATCTCATTCTTTTCCAGTCAAAGTGCAGTCTAAATGTTCCTGTCTTATCTGCTAATCGACCTGCGAGTGCACTCAGCCCACGGCCATTTACTTTTTTGAAGTTTGAGGTCTAAGTTTTTAGGCTGGAACAGGGACTTTAGTATAGTTTTAAAAGGATTTCTCAAGCCGTGGATACTTCATTAGTTTAACTTGAATTTCCTGTCTGATTTTGACAAGCGACCCCCAGATATCACCGTAGTTTATGTCACTTCTCTGCAAAAACTCTGAACCGTGACTGGATGGCTCAGTTGGTTAATTCAAGGCCTGGCACATGGGATAGCGGGTTTGATTCCCACAGCTTCATCTTGTGTGGGTCCTTGGGCAAGACCCTTTGTGGCTCTGTCCCCTGC
Organism: Oryzias sinensis; assembly: GCA_037389245.1. Taxonomy (NCBI): domain Eukaryota; kingdom Metazoa; phylum Chordata; class Actinopteri; order Beloniformes; family Adrianichthyidae; genus Oryzias; species Oryzias sinensis. The sequence goes on along the minus strand of CM074503.1, from coordinate 7,201,703 downwards.
CCGGATAATAATAATAGATTTTATTTCAAGTGGCAAGGTCGCTGTACAAGGTTACAAATAAGAAAAACAGAAAAAAAACATCAATAAGAAATGATCAGAGTAAAACATGAATAAGCATAAAGACATAAAAACAGACAAATGAGCTTGTGTTAACCGAATGGATTAACTGTTTGGATGTATTTGAAGAGATGGAGTCTTGGTTTGGATTTGAACAGTGGCAGCAGAGTGTTATTGCGTGAATCTGGAGGAACAGAATTCCATGGCTGGGGGCGGAGGCGACTAAACTCTGCCCCCCATGGTGGCAAAACAGGCAAGGTGGGACATGGAGTTGGAGAAAGGGGAGTGGGCGCCCAGAGACATGAGGAATGGAAATGTGAAGATCAGAAATATGAGGTGGAGCCAGGTTATGGAGTGCTTTGAAGGGTTCTAGGAGAATCTTTGGCTTTAATCCTTTGTTTATAGGAAACCAGTGTAAGTTTGGAGAACACAATTGTGATGTGGTGGGATAATCAGGGTCCTGGCGATGATCACGGGCTGCAGAATTTTGGAGGCTTCACAGTTTCTTGAGTTTTTTATTGGGCAAACCAAACAGGAGGAGTTACAATGTCGATTCAGTGACAAGACTATGAACAAGTACAGCAGTCGTATGAGGAGTGAGAGAAGGGCATAAAATGCAGGGTTGTGTCAGGAAGGACATGTGGTGTAAAAATCTCTCCCAAACCACCTGTGTGAGTCTGTTAATGCTGGTTTGCTGTGGTGAACCTGGAAGATTCAAGACTCTATGTGTAGTTCAGTTCTGGTCCATTAAAATCCCAATGCTTGAACTTATTGCCGTGTGAGGTTGTCACTGACAGGATGTTTTTGAAAACACACGAGGATTTATGACAAATTTATACTTGGAATAAAAAAAAGCATCTGTGTGAGAGTTCGACATTCCCTATATTTCCTGGTAACGGATTACACATGGAGTCAGTTTCTGTTGAGGGGAGTGAGTTATTATTACGAGAAATCAGGTCAATTTAGATTGAAGTGTAAAAAATAAATGTTTCACCACAGATGAAGGTTGTTTTTATTTCATTTATGAGGCAACACACATCAGCAGAATTACAATATTGTAGTCAAAAAACACTTTTTTTAATGCAAGCCCTCGCAACCAGTCACGAATTGGTGCATGTCATCCACACTGAGAGCATTTCTTAACTTTTGCTACAGTGTGAGAACATACTGATTATCATTAAAGATGGTAGCAGAAAACAGGGAACGGTGGAGGCAAAATTCTGATGAAGATGTTTCTTGTATCATTTTTCTGATGAAGGACAACATATGTAAAGAAAATGAAGATTAAGATTATTCTTCATTCATATTGTGGTGAATCAGGAGCAGACAAAAAACACTGTTAGAAAACGCTTGTAGTTGCTACATGCAAACTACAATCAGCGGGCTGCAGTCACTGCATTCCATTCTGATCATCCACCTGCAGACAAATAGATCCATGAACGCCTTTGTTTTCCTCGTCTGAGCTGGAATCTGGATCTGAACTGGATGGAGAGCTCTAATATTGCTCGCTATTTTGATGTACCACCTAAGTTACCTTGTAAGGGGTTGTAGCTTAGCGGGAGGGAGTGTGAACAAAGAGATGTTTAGGAATAGAGAGCACTCTGCACCCACAAATCAATTTCTAATGAGCTCCTGCAACTCTGCAGAAGCTATGTCCTAGAAAACAACACAGGTTTTTTTATTTTGGCTAAAAAACAGCAGTATAATTAAAAGACCACTAGGAACGCTTTGACAATAGATCAAAAGATGATCCAGAGTAGACTTGAAACAATTTGTGATGACCCAAATTACAAGCTGGGCTTAAATCAAAAGTGCGTAAAACCTCCATGGTGATACTTGATCTCAAAAAACAAATAAAAGCTCACCAACGTCCAGGTCAGCACATGAAAGCATCTTAGTGACCTCCTCATGCAAGGCAGACATAATTGGATTTTTATGTGGTGTTTTTGGCCATAAGGGGCTGTGACTAACTTGTAGTTTGTGTCATGCTACAGCAGGGGTGGGCAAACTGTGGCTCACGGGCTGAAACCGGCCCGCCTCCATCTTTGGTCAGGCCCACTGAACAATATCAGAGACCCATATATTTTTATTTTTATTCTGGTCACATGATCGAGACGTGACATTTTCTTCCCCCATTCTGCAGTCTGTCTGTGCTCCAACCTGAAACCCTCTAAAAGTCTCTGTCAAACAGAACAGAAGACAGTCTTCCCACTTTCTGCGTCGCAGTTCATCTTCCCTGCTAGTTTAGCTCATTCTTTTAGAGCGATTATGCTGCTTACACCCTGATTGGCTGGAAACCTTGTCAATCAATCTCCTCAGTCCGTACTGATCAGTCGGAATCTTGTTTTCATTCTAGATCCTGGACTAAATTTCTATGGTTTGAGAATTTAAACAAAAGAAAAGTGATATGTCTGTGTGTGAAGAAAAGTGTAGAAGTGTGCAGTGAGAGTTTTACTGACATAAACGTCTGTAATCATTCTCCGTGGATTTCACAGATCACAGTTGTTTTTAGAACGAAACTCCTGCAATGAACAAGGGATCTCTGTACTGGTGAAAAATGCCTGAATATATGCATAGCTGCTAGCTGTGAGGCAGGATGAGCTCTCAAAGTCTCTTGAGGAATTATAGTGGAGATGACTATTTATTGTTTTTTTAATGTATCAGTATATTTTTTCCTGAATTTTTGTCTTTGAAAATCATAGATAGTGTTATTTGGTCATTGCTTTATTTTATAAATAATTTTATTATTCTATTAAAGGATCATGAATAGATAAACACTATTCATATAGCACTTTTAAAATCCTTGTAGCGGCACCAAAGGGCTTCTAATAAAAAATGATCTAAAATGGGAAAAAAGTTTTCAACAAAACTCAGAATTCTGTTTAAATATTAATTTTCAACCCAAATGTTTTCATCTACATTCCATATTTATATCATTCTCCTCACATCTGCTCCTGGTCTGGCCCTTCTATTTGAATTTTAGGGGCTATCTTGGCCTCTTGAGAGTTAAATAATTGCCCACCCTGTGCTGCAGTCATGTATACAGCTGCCACTGTCGATGGGAATCTTTTAAGATAAGCTGCCACCGCCCAATTTTTGAAAAAATCCGTGGAATACAAACAACGGCAGTCAGGGTGTCTGTCCAATCAGGAGGATAATCATCCTAAAATTAGGCGAAGCTGGGCAGTAGCCGCGGATATTCAGCCAGCTTCTGACTCTGATTGGAGAAGCGAAGTGTAAAGAAAATGTCTCTGAGCGGCTGACCGTCCGTGGCAGGAGGTGGCAGTCTGAAAAGCAGAACCCTCTATCAGTCGATGGTCGACACAGGACTGCCACCGCTCGACCTAGAAATGAACACCGATGTCAAAACTTCGTCCGGTCGCCATCAAATTTTAAATTATTCTTTAAACCTCCAAGGCCGCCACATGCTGTATAAAGATGTGATGGCTGCTAAGCAATTACAAATTTTGGGATATGTGACCGTAGCTATGAGATTCTAAAGATTGGATGGAGCTTGGTAGAAGTTTAAATTCTGGTACGGGTTCAACAACAACCACTGGGAAAAAATGTCAAAAATATAATAACATTAGCAATACAGTTTATCTCAGTCGCTTTAGTACAATTCTCAGATCAGAATTGAAGGTTGCAAACTCGTGTGCATTTCTCAAAACAATTTGTACAAAACGCGCAAAAAACACTATAGTTCTTGCAAAAATACGCTTGCTCAAAATCTTTTAGTTCATCTCCAAACTAAGTCTTTATGTCATTGAACATGACAGTTCTATCAAATGTCAGAATCCTTGTGTCATTAACCCACGCGTTTACATAGGCAAAAGTAATAGGAAAAGAAACCGCCTGATCGGAAAGAAAAAGCGTCATATGTAGCGCGTTGAATCTCTGCCCGATCAGATATTCGGATCAGAATTTCTTTCCGATCGAAGATAGGTGGGTTATACCCGATCGTTTATCGATCGTGGAGCATATAACGGTCATTCGATGGGTAATGTCACTGCTGCTCTGGGTTAAATCCGCATAGATGGTGTTTGGCTGTGAGACGCTTTGGGCGCCTCTGGGACTGACCAGCTCTGCGGGCGCCCGTGAAAGCGCCGCTCATCGCTGGCTCTCTCTCCTCTTTTCTGCTCACCTCTCCGCAGAGTGCAGGGAAGGCGCTTCGTGCCCCGATGCTCCTCAGTCGGCCTGGCACCCGGGGAACAGAGGGAGCTGGATTAATAATTTTTGGCGGTAAGAGAGACGCCGCTCTGGGTTACTTTAGACTCAGGAGGAACGTGTTGGAACAGAGCTCGGGCAGCTAGCTCTAGAGTGGCTTTGGGGGCGGCCTGTGTAGACTTTTCAAACGAAATAAATGTCCGTGGTTGTGTTTCAATTGTGTCGACAAAATAAGGCTGATGTTATTTCCATACATTTATGTACGTAAATGCAGGTGCTTTTTTTCGCGTTTTCTACGCCGCAGTCCTGGATTTCGTCCGCCAGGCTAATGTTGTTAGCCTGTGTTAGCTATCAGCACCAACCTGTTTCATTCACAAAGCAGCACTGACCACACGGATTAAATAAAATGATGAGCGAACAGGCGCTTCATAATATTCATAACATTAATAAAAGCACGTTTGGAAGATCGTCTCGTATTACGGAGCTGCAGCACATGCTGTCTGTCTGTGGCAGCGGTTTGTTTACAACGGGACCTATTTCGCACCATCGAATTGATTTTTACTACTATGCGCAGATGATTCATTCGAGCGAAGGTGAGCCATGGGAACGTTCCTGTCGGAAAAGGTTTCTGTGCTTACATGTGCACGGGTGAATTTTAACCCGACCATTGATCCGATCAGATATTCTGCCAGCCCAACGCGGCTACGTCTCTGAACATGACAGTCAAATTACTTAGTCATGTTATTAAGCCCTGCTGTACCACTTTAGAGGAGAGTTCTGATGTAACTATAGCTAAAGTTTTGATGACAGTTATTGCCGTCTTAAGCTACACCTTTTTTGTTTGATTGCAAGACTGGACCAGATTCACATTACACTTTTATTGTTCATATTATTATTAATTTGTTGACAGACCATGTCATACCAACATAGAAAAAACCCACTGCAAGCAAAGTAACAGAAAGGAAAAAAAAAAGATAGGACAATATTCACAGCAGGCTACAGGCAGTGCAATAGGAATTGGTGTGGTCTTCCTACACACTTGTCGTTCCTGTATGTTGAATACAAATTCTCATCCACATCAAACGAATATCCTCTCTTGCAATGCAAATATATTTGTCACATTATGACAACGGTCAACCATTTTGCAGTTAATGACTTATCTGATGAACTGTGACTACGGGTGTTTTGGGGTAGACTTCTTGCTGATGAACTATATATACATTTTTGATCAACACTTATTGACATAAACAAATGATAATGTAGCAAGAGCAGAAGATTGTACATAATCATTTGCATGGATGCTAACAATTGGAACAAAAGAAGTGGGGCTTTGCTTATATGATGTTACACAAAGTGACATCATGATGTGAAAGATTGAACAAATAGTTTTGGGAATTTCATTCTGATCTGAAAATTGTACTAAAGCGACTGAGAAAAACTGTAATAGAAATGTTAGAATGTAAGGACAAATCGTTTCTCAAGATAATTTCAAAGATTGTAAAAAAAAAAGCTTTGAAGACATGAAAGCTCAAATGTGTCCAAAGAAATGATGGATTTTTTGCTGTTTGACACCGGCAGGACAGCAGAATCATAAAAACTAGATCATTTCTCTGGACCATTTTGAGATCGATAAGCTCTTAGTACCCTTTCTTACTTGTCGTAAGGCAGCTGCTCAGAAGGACTATTTTAAGAAGAGTCACCTGACAAACACATTGCTAAAAATGGTAAACACTGGAGCCAGAGCTATAATTGGCGATGTCATACCACACTGTAGCGGCATGCCCGCACCATAGTTTACACTGTTTGCCCTGTATCTGCTTCACCTTTCGTTGTAAGGACAGTTTGAAAAATGTCCAGAGGAAGGCATAAACACGCCCTCTCTCATTTAAACATACTCGTATTTTCTCAATTTACATGATAGCAACGGCAGCCTTGGAAGAAATAAGTCAGACCAGCTCACACACAAATGTCAGCATCACTCTCCAACCCGGCTATTAGAGAAAAAGGCCAGTGCGATGGAACAGATGTCCCATAAAAGGGAACAGCAGAAGAGCAGAGTCCTGGCCCATGATGGTGTTCTTCGCTGAGAGGGACCACAGGGATGAGATGATCTACAGTACAGCATGTCGCCGTCCTGAGGTCAAAAAGAGGCAAGAGAGCTCACTGGACTCAGTAGAAGGGTTTTGCTGCACAGGGAGCCGTCGGTGCACAAAAAGGAAGTGAGCTTTTCACAAATGAAGATTCTCCTTACTGGACGTGTCCACATGGTTATTATGTTCATAGTTTAAGTCCTAAGCATGTTTGTAAGTTCTGTTATGGATAAAGTGACTTTTTTTCGGTTTTGTGAGGAGTAGAATTACAACATCTGTGTGTGTGTGCTATTGAAATTCTGCTGGTTTATGGCACAGAAATCATGACTGCATAAAATCAAAAGAGTACTGAAGATTTTCCTCCCAGTCCTTCAGGTCTTTCATTGTGGTCCTTAGGCCTTTCGTCATGGTCCTTCAGGCCTGTCTCCCCGGTCCTTCAGGAGTGTCCTTTTCAGTCTTGAACAGTCATTTTTTTGGTGCTTTCCTGACATCCATCACAGATAAAATGTGGACTCAGGACTTCATCTCCCATCACACTTCAGACTCAGCTACACTGAAATAATGATAATAATAATGATCCTTGTTCGTAGGATTGCCTTTTAAATTTTAGCTGTCTTTGTTTAATTGCTAGACTGTTCTTAGTTTGGGTACAGAATTCAAACAGACAGATACAGATAACATTTTTAATCAGCAGAGAAACTGGATTGAGATCCAACATTCTGTCCTACATAAAGCAAGCATCCATTAATAAAAGCCCTCAGCATTTTTAATCTAGACCCACTAGACAGTGGGATTTGTGATCTTCACTGGTGTCCATGGATGACATGAAATCTTTCCACCTTTATCCACCTTTTTCATAGTAGGAGAACATGTCAATGTTTTTTCCTGTTTTTCAGCTTAATATTTGGCTCCTTTCACCTGCATGGAGGCTCGGCGACACCGCATGTTGTCTGTTCTGTAAAATCTTCTAAATGCAACACAGGTCCTCTAATCAACTCAGGCCTTTTATCTGCTTCCTCATAATGACATAACAAAGGGTGCCCTACCTGCGTATTAGCATAGAGTCAATTGTCAGTACTAAGGAGCCCATGAAATGAAGGGATTGTGATTAAAAAATGCTTTAGTTTTTCACATTTTTATGCAATCTTTTGTTCAACCCATGGAATAAAAGCTGAAAGTCTGCGCTTCAATGGCATCTGGATTGTTTTATTTAAAATTCACTAAGATAATGTACAGAAACTAAATTAAGAGAACGTTTCTCTGTCCAAATATTTATGGTCCTGACTGTAGACTTAGCCTGGCGTGTGGAATTTTGTGGAAATGCTTGAACAACTTTTGTCCCCATTTTGTGTAAAAACATCTTCGTTTGCCACTAAAAGGCTACCTGTCAGGATCCTGGTCTCCTCCCACATCTACCGGGGGATGATCTTCGCACCTGCCACCTATCAGCTCATACTTTATCTGGACTCCACCTTCCAGCCGCGTCCAGTCCGTCTGCTTCATCGCGGTGGAAGTACTGACTCATTTGAAGTTGCTACCAGCTTCAGCATCTCCACCATTGGCCACCATTTGTCATCAGGACGCAAACAAACCCCACTCTTCAGTCTTCTAACCTCCACCAGACCAGCAGCTCATCATTCTGTCTTGAAATTGTCTTTCGATCAGAAACCCTCCACCACCACTGGAAGACTATTATTTCATCCAAATACAGTTTCTGTCCTGCTTCTGGGTCCAGCCCCATTCAACAGAACACTACCAAGCTGTAGATCCTCTGGCCATCCCATAGTAATTTAAAAACTTTCTTTGGACATCCCGGCATGTTTGTTTTCATTTCATTAGTTAATTTGGTGCTTTTCTTTGAGCGCCATGAGAGATTTTACCCCCATTGATTTTTTTCTTGGATGGACCAGCTGGCATTGATAACGATATGGCATCATTTTTCTTAGGGAGGGTTGTTCCACGTTCATGTTCTGTCTAAAAATTTAGCCTCAACAATTTCTGGTGAGTTTTTTAAGTATGTGAGTGCAGGGGGTGCTAGGGTTTTTAGTTTGAATTGGTGATAATTGGGGGCGTTTTGTGTAAAGGCACAGTAAGAAAAAGCGTGCAGAAACAATCTGAATCTTCCAGGATGGCTGTGAGGACACAAGTGTTTAGACCAACTGATGCAACCCGGCGAGAACCTGGATATTGAGAGAGAATCGGCGTGTGCATCACACACCTGTGCTGGCTCCAAACCCTCATCAGGTCTATTTCTGCAGCTCTGTGGGACTGCACAGCTCCTCAGCTCGCTGAAAGCAGATTATTTTACACACACCTGTTGCTGGATGTCCAGTCGGCTGCGCCTGTCTCAAAGGGACTGCAGTTAATCGCTGATTTAGCGCCACTGACAACATACCAGGTCAATTTCAGGAACTAAGTATGTGTACACACACACACACACACACAACAGTGCACGTTTTTCCAATGCCCACTTATTGTACACAGATGTGCCAACCCACAGATATTCACCAAAATATCCCAGCGAAGCAGCAACGATGTTATATTTTACCTTTCTAGACAGCAGCTATCTTCTGATTCTCCTCCACCCCACCAAAATAACTCTAAATGGGGAGCACAAGTCTGTGTTTTCAAAGCCTGTCTGAGTTGTGCAATTATTTTCCCAAAAAAGCTGCAGTTTGTATATTCTGGAGTGCCTGCCGTTTTGCGGCTTTGCCTGAATGGGAAACAATTAAAGTGCTTTTTGGAAACACACGAAAGGCAGACTGGGATATAAACGGCTGAGCTTTTCAGGGGCCCCTCTGTGCAGCCGGAGCCACGAGGAGCAAACAAAAGTCACCTGTCCTCGGCGTGAAACTTACCAGGCTTTTCTGCTCGCGTTTGAAATCCGTCGCCCCCACTTACTGTTCCCTGACCGAAAATAACCCCAGGGGCTGCCTTGTAGTCCCACCTCCCTATGTTAAGCTTCGCCCCCTCCCACTGTGACGGGGGGACACTGATGCCTTAAGAGCCGGTAGGATTCTGTTAGTGGCATGAAGCTGGTTTGTGGAAGAAACCAAGGAAAAAGAAAAAAAAAAAAAAAAAGGAAAGAAAGGGGGGGTAAGATTTGGGCAGCGGGAGTGACAGAGAGAAGGAGAAGTGGGGGTGGGAGTGGGGGTGTCGACGGCGGAAATTGGCCGCCGTCACAAACACCTCTGAAACAGAAACATCCATTTAGCAGTAAAAACACCTCCCCACCCCCACACACAAGACCTCCATGAATGGACCACTTCAGCCAGTGGAGGAAGTCCCAATCTGGGGGCAGGATGTTCCCCTCAGGACACACTTGAGACGGACCGAGGGCCAGACCAAGGGGCCGTCCTCTCCAGATACCTGAGCCACACTCCGCCTGTCCAGCACTGCCCCCCCCCTCTCCTGGCTGGTGAATCTGGACCCCAAAGAATCATCCTTTTCTACCCGGACATTTCGCTCCGTCCCCTCCCTCTGTCCATTGCTGAGCTGCAGCCGACAGAGAGGGGGTGGGGGTGGGGAGGTTGTGCTCAACACACAAAGACGGTGCCAGACTTTCAGCTGTTAAAGAGCGGATTAGATGCAATGAGGGATTTAAATGGTTCTCCAAGGGACATAGATCTGGGTTTACATTTTTCGTATCTTTGATCCTTTTTAAGGTTTGACTTCTGGTTTTTAAATGTTCGAATGTTCTGGCACCTCAGTATCTCTCTGAGCTATCACACGTCGAGTCCTGAGATCTGAAGATCAAATGCTTTTAACCCTTGTGCTATCCTAGGCACTTTAACGTTGGGAGTTGGGTCATCTAGACCCACTAGACAGTGCTCTGAACCTTTTAGCCTTCAATGATTTGTGATCTTCTGGTGTCCATAGTTACAGAATCTCCTTTATCACCTTGTCATGGTAGGGAGAACACGTCAATGTAAGGGTGGGGTCATCTAAGATAGCACAAGGGTTAACGGTAGGACTTGCCTTGTGACTTGGGAAGACAGAGTCTTTGCTAAGCTCTAAGATCCCCTCTCACTTTTGTGTGGGAGTCTGCCAAGAACCGTCAGTGATTTTAAAACACTTTTAAAAACTCTTCTTCTTAGTTGGGCTTTTAACTCCAGGGGCCAGCTTTCATTCATTTTCAGCCTTGGATTACTTGAGTGTATAGCATCAACACAAGCGGCTTTACCAACATCGCAGAGCCAACTAAAGTGGACCTGAGTCTGCAGTGCATCTCCACCTTTATCCACCTTTGGCATGGTAGGGAGAACACGTCAATGTGAGGGTGGGGTGGGGTCATAGGATAGTACAAGGGATAAACATGAAATTCTTCTGCCAACAACATATTACCTATAATAAAATGTTAACTTAGAGTAAAAACTAAAGTTAAATAGAGGATTGAACAACTAAAAGTACAAGTATTTTTACAGACAGCACAACCATAAACACAAAAAGAAATAAATACATGTGAAAAAAGTTATTTGAGCATAAAATGAAACTTTTTGCAGGTATGAGTCAAGAAATGCAGTTGACTATCAAACCCTGAACTTTGAAGATTAATAAATCAAATTGTAGCACTTATTGCTATCTTAGATGACCCCCACCCCCTTGTTGGGGTGTTCCTACCATGACAAGGTGGATAAAGGTGCAGAAAGATTTCGTAATCCGCAGACACCAGAACGAATCTGCAAATCATTGAAGAAAAAAGGTTCAGAGCACTTTCTAATGGGTCTAGATGTTGACTCCCAATGTTAAAGTGCCTAGGACACAAGGGTTAAAAACAACTTCAATCAATAAAGTTGATGAAATTCTGCATAATTGTGGGAGCATCCTTCTTCTGATTGGAGGACTTGTGGGTTTCTGCTGTGCTTGGAATCCTGGCTGATTTTTTTCTGGTCCTCTAGCTTCCCTGCAGAGTCTGAAAATGGGTGTGAGGTGTAAGTTGTTGTTGAGTTGTGAATGTGCACGATACTTTATGTTTACCGTCCCTCCGAGGCCTTGTGTTGTCCTCAAACTTGGTCAAAAGTCACTGTGGCTGCCTGTTCCTGACTACAAGCCGCTCAAGGGGACTAAACGATCAGCTCACAGGGTTTCACGAGTCGCTAGCTTTAAATGTCAGACAGATGTGTGAAAGGTGATGATCCAGGAAAAAAATCATTTCTGAGTCATGTTTGTTGAGGCAGCTGCACAGAGACCTGGGCGTCTCAGGAAAAAACCCCTGAAGACGTCTTCAGGGGTTTTCTTGGTGGCTCTACAACTCCATAAGCCTCTCTGTCACCAGCGTCTGAGGTCTTCCTGGGTGACACCACCCCACATCAGTCTTGGGGTGAAGAGGTTTCCAGAGCTTGTTGTTTTTGCTGGAACCCTGAGATCGTCTGTGTGCAGCCGTGCTGACCACCTCCAGGCAGTCGTGTGCTCTCTGCTCTTTTAGTTCCAGCTCATCACAATTCACCTCTGAACGTCTGACTTGCGGGATTAGAAGATCTGCCGGTTGGACGGGTGTTTGCCGTGGGAACTGTTTGCTTTGCCAATGCAGTGACACACACACGGTTGGCAGCGGGCGCTGTTACAACATGTTTATTAAAAACCTTCTCCAACAGCGTGGCGTTTCAGGCACACAGGGGAGGAGAGGGACTGAGAGAGGCGTTGGGAAATCGCGTTTTCTCTTTCTGCCGGAATGCGTTTGTGTGGAATGTTGCATCATGATCAAAACAGACAGCAAAAAAAGCTCGGAATTACAAAAGTAAATAAAAGCCAAAAAAGGGTTAAAGTCCCACCTCTCTATGTTTAGAATTATAAACGCAAGTGCAGAAGGACAATAAATTATGTGGATAAGCAGAAAGCACAATTGCCAAAATCTGTACAACTAATAAAAACTTCAAAAGGCATTAAATCCATGACAAAGTGCCCGATCCCCCCATTTTTTTGATAAGATTTTTCCAAAACACTTAAATAAGGTAAAAAGCTTTTTTTGTGCTGCAGGTCTCTTGGATTGGAAATTAAGTCTAAATGTGTGTAAACTCGCTAATTGAACCCCCAAAAATGTAAGTAGCGCATGTTTAGAAATGGGATAAATCCAGAAACGACATTAAAGCTCCTCCGGTCTCATCTTTAAGGCTTCATGCCGCGTCCTTCAAAGCGAGCTGAAGCTGAACGCTCTGCAAAATCCCTCCCTTATTCTGAATTTAGACATTCAATAACGTGTTCCCTCCTTCAGCGCTGTTGTTTTTACACACACACACACACACACACACACACACACACACACACACACACACACACACACACACACACACACACACACACACACACACACACACACACATGCGTCTGTGTTTGGAGATCGAAACAGAGAAGACATAGGCCTGTGTGTGATTTATACTCCAAAAATTAAATGTAGCTGACGCCACTATTAGTGTCACTGAACGCGTTTGGCAGTGTGTCTACTTCAACTAAAGGAAACAAGACCATTAGTCACAAAAGACACACAAGAACCCTTTTTGCTGGTCAAAGATATTCATTCATTAAAAACAGCACAAGGGAAAATGAACAAGCAAGAATCAGTGTTAGCAGTCTATGTTAATTCACTTTCATTGGGGAGAGCTTGGTGTGTGTTAACTACCTGCACAAAGGTGATGCAACACATCAGAAGCAACAAAAACAAACAAAAAACAGGCGTGATGATGAGGCAAAGAAAAGCCAAGAAAGGCACTAAAACAAATACAGTCCAAAGCATCTGCAGGAGGACAATCATCATCTTCTGCTTCTGGCTCTTAAACGGAACAATAAAAGTGAAACACAGAGAAGCAGAAAAGTATGAATAAAACACTCTCACCATAGGGAAAGTTTAAACCCAGCATGGAGGAAATAAATAAAATCAAACACAAGTTTCATTAGATCCGTCCATCCATTACAGAAGTGCTTTTTTGACTTTTTCAATCATTTTTTTTTATCACAACAGGTTTGTCGTCCCTCAGTTTACTTCCCAGATTATTAAACTTTAGTTGTCTTATTTACATTCAAAAGACGATTAACCACTAATCACACTCCCGTTCTTGGTTAAAGGAGCTGAGGCACTTAATAATAATAAGACTTGGGCCAAATCTCCACTACAAAAAAAAAAAAGCCCAATTGTGTGGGTGTCCACTTTCCAAAGAGACAAACTTTTGTTCCAACACCAAACTTTACCAGTGTAGCAACACATTAAATGACAGTTTTCCTTGTTTTAAGTACTTCAAATACTAGCAGGACTCCTGTAAGTACCGATGCAGACTTGTTGGGTTTTTCACCTTTCCGCTTACTCACTGGAATGAGGCCATTGCACAGTCATTTGTTCCCACTGTTTTCCTTTTAGCAGCAGTCTTTGGAGCCCTCCGATGCAACGCAAGCATCACTTCCCTTTAGTAACTCTGTCAGCCCCTTTTTTTGCTGGTTAGCTTAAGCATGGGAGCCTTTGAGGCTCATACCAGCTAAACCCCATCAAAACATTTAAGACTAATTTGGCACAATCTCCATCAGAATACTTTAAGCGCACAAGAGGGCCTGTAGAGGAGGTCAGAGGTCTCAGCTGCATTGTCAGTGGACGCCGCGCAGCCGGGCAGGGCTGACACCTCAACCCCATCCCTCCAGAGTGGGACCCTGGGATTTCCTTCTGTCCTCTGAGCTGGTGCTTTCATCCGGGTTTGTGCACAGGCCCCAATGCTTACGACCCTCAGGAGGAAGAAGACTGAGACCTTCTCCGGCCAGAATTTCACCAAAACCAACAGGTTTTGGGTTTGTGATTATCTGCATGAAAAAAATCAGTTCACATGTAGAAATCACCGGGAATCTGAGCGACACAAGATTCCATCCCTGTAGGGGGAATTCTGGGATAATATAACCGTTGGTAGGCATCAATGGTAGACTTTAGAAATACCTGTTTGAGGGAAAAGAATATTCTAGAAAATGACTGCAAAGAATCTGGTTTGTCTGAATTTCCCAATCGTACGGAGGAGTTTTAGGACCACCAAAAGAAAAAAGAAAAAGGAGAACTGCGAGAAAAAAAATGCAATTTTACGAGATTAAAGTGGAAGTGAAGATCTTACAGAGCAGCAAGTGAACGCCGCGCAGCAGCAGATCAGAACAACTTAATTTCCAAATGTTTGGAAGCTCATTTGTGGGATTTACGATTTATTCATGTTTTATTTATTGATGGGCGGCTTTCAGGATCTCTGCAGCCGTTGATGAAGACGTCGGTGTCCCTGCAGCTGCAGCTGTCCACCTCTTCCTCCATAAATCCAAGATCTCTACGTCTGTGTGACACTTCCATCTGAGGAGGAGCACTTTCTGGCATTTTCAACGTTGTAACGCTAATATAACAGACTATTTTCATTCATCTTTGTTGTTCTTTGTGGAAACGGGACGTTTCATCTGGAGGAGGGGGCGTATGTAACTGTTTACCTTCAGCTTTGGTGTTCTGTGCATGACAGGTTCATGACGTAATGAGACAAATGGACTTCTGGGTGTGTGAATGAAAAGGAAATAAAGTATTGGTCCTCTGCACCCAAACGTGTCTCTGAGCTCCTTATTTCACATATGAAACTCCGCTTTACCGACACAGAACGCCGGAAAGACGGCTACGCTGACGATAATCTGACTCTGAGTCGCCACAACGTTCAGAATTTCTTTGTTTCTAAAACGTATCCGGAAAAAAAGCTGCAGAAAACGCTCCACATCTTTCATCTTCAAGCTAAGCTACGATAAACAGACAACTTTCTTCTCGTTGATCTCTGATTCTTTTTCTCGTAGATTTAGGAGATTTAAAGTCGTAAATTTACAACTTAAAAGTCATAATAAAAAAAAAAAAAGTGTTTGAAAAACTGACCCTAAAACTCTGTCGCAATACAATCATGCTCAGACCCTTTTTGAATAAAAAGCACATTATCTGATGGTTTCAGCAAAGGATGCTGGGAAAGGGAGTTTTTAAATGAACACTTGCTCTTAAGACGATCCCCCCCACAGCCAGATGTAGCTCAGGAGGAGTCGAGTGCAAGCTACGTTAGCCGAAGGTGCTGAGGAGTTCATGCATGTGGATGTTTTGGCGGTTCTCTGAAGGCTTCCTGTGACGTAAATATCTGGCCGTGAATCTAAGATGAACGTGACACAAAGAGCTGCTGTCATTCTTGCCCAGCAAGAGTTAATCGGGCTGAGAGGAAACCTCCACCTCCCCGGACAGCTCAGACTTCCCGCTCCGGCCTTTCGCATCACACTCGCCCTCTAAGCTCCGCCTCTTGTCGCCCGTACATAATGCATTTTTATAAAACTGTAAACAAACAGAAAAAAAAAAAAGATGGATCACAACTTGGAAGAGACCGCCAGCTGCGACAATAGGTTCCGCTGTAAAATAAGTTACAAAACGTTGAAATAAAAATCTGTGTGTACAGTACTAAAATTCTACACTAGACCTTTCAAACTCCAAACCGCATGTTAAGTCTATAAATATCTTTACAAATATACATGTTAATTATTCAAATAAACCTTTTAAATGATTACATGTTTTACAAGGACAGTGTCTTCCATTCTCACATATTATCTTACATTTTTTGTCTTTAAAGTACATGGCTGTAGACAGCAATATGATACCCATTTGCTAATATATATTTACACTAAACCCTCTTCTAGATAGCCGATAGAAAAGTCTTGGAACCCTTGTTTAGTGATCAGCCCTGAACTGCTTTGCAAACAAAGCTGCATGTAATGAAGATGGGACGAAGACGCTCTCTTCAGGAGTAAATTTCTTTGTCGATTTTTTGATTTTCTGCATCCCTTGGCTTTTGGATCAGACCTTTTGTTTCTATCTGAGGGATCTGTGCAGACAAGAGCCAATCAAAAACCAGGCTCTTGCTCGCTGTCACTCATAAATGCCCATCATTTCCTCCTCGCATCCTTTTTTCTTCAGCGTCTGGAGGTTTATTCCCAGTAGGCACGGAATGGTTTCCCCACACGCGGTAGCAAAAGACTGGCCCGAGTAAAAAAATATACTTTCTTTTCCGAAAAGAGCACGACTACGGTTCACTGGCAAAAGAAAAAAAAAATCCTTCAATTCTGGAAGAAAAAAAACCTCGTTTAAAGAGTTTAAGACGAGCAGAAGAGCTGTGGAAGTATTGCATGGTGAGTTTAGACCTCCAGGGGTTTTGGGAGGGGAACTGTGACAGGAACCCCCACCCAGCGGCGCTCTTATGTCCTGATCACGCCGTTGCTGGGCAGCTGCTTTGGAAGACAGGGCTCGTCGGGCAGCGGGTCGTGGGCAAACACGGAGTCGTCTCCAGAGGAGCAGGTGCTGTTGGAGTCCTGACAGGTGGGAGAATACTGCTCAAAGGGCACCGACAGGTCCAGGTAGTCCTGTCAGAGAAGGATCACAGGTTACATCTGATGAACCTCCCAAAGGAGTTAAAACCGCTCAAGTGATTCCGTTCTCCATATATGTGGAAAAATAACAATTTCACAATTTGGATCCTAATTATGCAAATAAACACAAACCGACTCACGCCATAAGTCATTCACAAACAACGGACGTGACTAATACTTTGATTGATAGCAGATGCATTAAAATGTCTGCCATGGCACTAGCTCATCATCATCTATCAAAGGAGACGTCAGCGTCTTCCTCCTTACACGTGGGAGGGGCTACGGATGTGGCTGTTTCGGGAAATGGTGGTTGGTGCTTTTAGAGGAGCTGTGGATCCAACAATTCCACGTGACACGCTCAACTTCTGATGAGCCGTGTGACGCTGTGGGACCTCTGGTGGCGCCCGCCGTGCAGCGCCCAAGGCCGCCAATGGTATGCGGCTGTTGGTCACGTGACTTATTTATTTAAAAAGTGTTTCCATCGCAGTTTAGCGAAATAAGTCAATGTGGATACGACTCAAGAACTCCTCCAAGAGCAATAACCTTTTTATGATAAATGCTGATTTTTTTCAATTTGTCGTGTTTTCATTAGGCGAATTTATCGCATATTCAAATTGTATCCTTTCATAGTCAACGAAAACACAGCTAGTGAAGCAAGACTTTGTTTATCAGTTAAAGCTCAGCATGACAGTGATAGTGAGGTCTAACAGGTGGACAGCAGTTGTGTGTTTGTAGACTTACATCTGTGGAGGTCATGGATAAAATCCGGTCTAGATCTTCAACCAGCTGTCTGAACGTGGGCCTTTGGGAGGGGACCGCATGCCAGCACTCCCTCATGATCATGTACCTGAAACCCAGACAGACAGCTCTCACACATCTGGATCCAGAAACCCTCTGAACACAGACTTGATCCCAGTCGTCTTCTCCTCCCTCCAGGCCAGACACCTACAGCTCGTGAGTGCAGTTGGCAGGTTTGTCCATCCGATGTCCCTCCTTCAGCAGCTTGAAGAGCTCCTCCACTGGGATTCCCGGGTATGGAGAACCTCCCAGGGTGAAGATCTCCCACAGCAAAACCCCGTAAGACCATCTGAGCCAAAAACAACCAACAAATGCAGTGTGCAGATGCGTTAGGAAGCACATTTGCTCTGTTGGAGCTCTAAGAGAAGCTTTGAACTGTTTGGAATTGACTATTGATCTCAACAATGGTAACTGCGCTCAATTTAGAAATCAATTCCAACCTCTTTTAGCCTGAGACAGGAGGTCAATAAGGTTTGTAAACTCATCATCGCTTCCCTCCAGACACAAAGAAGAACAGACAGATAAAAAGATGATGGACTGACTTTATTATAAGAAGAAAATGAACTGGAACTGAGTTTTGGGGCAAGTAGAAAATCCCATTTAACAGACTGTTTTTACTTTTATAAGGTTAATGCGTCACATTAATCACATATGCATTTCCTCTACACACCGTCCCTGTGATGAGTAACAGAAACAAACATCTGTCATCTTTTGCAGCAGCTCTGCCGGTTCTGAAAAGGGCAGTAATGGAATAATGTGAGGTGGATTAACCTGCAGGAACGTTGCTCATCCATTAACCCACCAAATAACAATGTGCCCCACCCTCCTGCTCTTTCGGGGCGCACACTAGATCTGGAGAGGGGAGAAAAGGATGACCAGCCATTCTGCCCTCAGAAGCTTGAGAGGAAAAGTTCAGCTCTGCTTTGTATTCCCTGACGGTTCCTATGGTTACAGGCTGCCAGGCGCCTAATAGTCGCAGGTAATTAAGATGTAAACTTTTACCTGCAGAGCCTTCAAACTCTCTTTGTTACTTTGCTAGCTATACACAGCCAAACATTTTGGTTAAATGAATCAGGATTTGTTAAGATAAATCCTTATTCTTTAGATGAATACCCCCCACCCCCCAATGTTACGGTTAGAGACTTCTCCGTCTCAAAGATTTTGCTGACTGTTAGTCCACTGGAGCTCAGACAATACTGGATGTTAACATTGTGATTGACAGATTACAATCAAATTCCAGTGGTCTTACTCTGGCTTGTAGATGTGATGTGTCAGAATAACCACAGTTGAGCATGAAGGAAATCTGATTTGCTCGGTAAACCTGGTTAATGTGGCTTGAAAGCACCGTAATCAGGTCTACATTTTCTGCAGGAGCAGCAGGATTAAAGGTGTGAAGATAAACCAGTGAGGTCTGGGAACTTGATTTTTATGGTAATTGTGCACACGTAATCAGAATTCTCGAGAAAGCGGCTGACATCAGCACATGTTAAAGACCCAATCCAAGGAAAATTGTGTTTTTGACATGTTCTTGTGAATTTTTTTTTTGATGACGGAGGACAAATATCAAGAAAACTAAGCTATTCAGGGTATTTCTTTATTCAAATTGTGGTGAATAGGGATGTCTTTTAAAAAAGATTGTATTTGTGATGTAGAAAATAGCTTCTTACTCCGCCCCTTTCTGATCATCCATCTGCAGACAAATAGATCCATGAACATCTTTGTTTTCCTCGTCTGAGCTGGAATCTGGATCTAAACTGGACGTCTGCCGGATAGCACTGATATTGCTCAACGTTTTGTTGCACCACTAATGTTAGGTTCATGGTGTGAGGGGCTGTAAGCTGGTGGGAGAGATCAGAGCTCTCAGTAACAGGGAGGAAAAGGGGGCGGGGTTGCTCTGCGCCAATGGAGGCAAATTTCAAATGTACATTTGCTGCTCTGCAGAAACAGTTATTCTTAATTCCTTCACTACTCACTATATGTACGTATATATATACGTTCACCATTTTATGGAGCTGTTTGAACTTAGAATTCCAAAATCCAGCGCTAGAAATTTCCCAGAAGTCTCTACAAAAAAGCGATGATTGGTGAACATAGACCACAATGCATTGCATTTAAACGAATGGTTTCAGGGCACTAGATAATCTGCACTATACAGTTTTTTAGAAGGTACGGAGTAGGGAAGAAATTCGGACACAGTTTATGTCTTCGAAACCGACACAGGTTTTATGATTTTGGCTAAAAAACATCATAATCAAAAAAACACTGGAACGATTTTACAACTGATCCAAAGATGATCAGAGACTTTAATGATCTCCTCTCTGAATTCTTGGAAAGTCATACCCAGTTATATCCTTTATGCTAAACAGCAAATGAATATCTTCAATGCCAGAAAATGGGTCTGAACTTTATTTTTCTTTTTACAAGAATACAAGAACCTTTCGGAAAGGAGAAGTGATGCTGCAAATTCAAATCCCACACAGCTTCTTGGTCCATTTTTCCCTGTTTGAGCCAAACTATACTATACTATATACCCAGGCTATGTCCCACCAAGGTGAGGTAACCTAGACAGGGCACACCATTTTAACTCCCTCCTTCTCTTCCCCAAACCCTCCTTCAGTGTGCGTGTGTGTGTGTGTGTGCCTGGTCTAAGGCCTGGTCTAAGCCACACCACACGGCACCAGGGTCAGCTGCACACTCCAGCGTGGGCACCTCCACAGCAGGGCCTCAGCCAAGGCTGGTTTCCCCTTGCCGCTTCATCCCAAGACCAGACCTCTACCGCACCCATCCATTCATTCATACACAAACTCTCTCCACCCATCCCTGTCCTGAGCAGCCTCTCTCCTCTGCACCACAGTCATCACATGTATTAATCATCAGTTGTTCCTATTGTTGGTGGTAAAGTGCTTTGTGGTCTGCTTAATCTTTATTCTGAATCATTGGGATTTTTGACAAAAGAAACAGAAACTGTGAGGTTTCTGTTTTCTCGTTCCTTCACCACGGTTCACTGAAGCATGACATTCCTGCAGGAGGAGCTGTACACTCAGATACATCTTAGCAAAATGATTCCAGTCACTTTATTAAATAGTGGTGCATTATATTATGACCAGTTATGGACAACAAAGAACCCCATAAAGTGTCAAAATCCTTAAATTTTATGTGCTTGAGGAGTCAGTGAGAAACACGAGAGGGAAAAAAGATTTTGACATGCTTTTTGGAACAAAAAAGTGACTGTTTGTCGTGAGCACTCAGTGCTGGTCCTGCAGGGAGGCTCCAGCCTGAACGCCACAAACCGACCGACGGTCAACAAGGACTGTGAGACAGCAAACAGGAAAAAGCAGAAACGCAGAGGGAAAATTACAGGACATGTTACCTAACTTTTCTGAAGAATCACAGCAGAACTTTAGTTTTAGAAGTGAAGCTTTGGCGCTATTTCAATCACGAAGATCTACCTCGCTTCCAGGTTGGCTGGGCAGTTACGTCACTCTGAACATCATTATCAATCCGGACTTCACTTTAAAGCAATTTTTGCCTTTAAATGTATGGATCTAGATGGATTCTCCGACCCTCCTCCACCCTGTTCTCCAACTGGAGTGATACTTCGTCATGGTCTGGCCTCTAACGACCATCAGCGGCTCTGAGGGTTAAACCTCTATTGTCCGAGTTGATCCCGAACGCGCAAGACTGCCAAAGATTATGGACTTTTTTCTGTACCAGGCAAATCTTTACTCTCACTCGTAAGACATCTCCTTGTGGAAAAGTATGTGATGGTGCAGAGGAATTTCAGTGCATCACAAGCTGCGTTTTGATCACACATCTACAAAAAACATTGAAATCCAAGAAATGTTGATGATGTTCACAATAAGTCATGAGTCACGTTTGAATTGATTATAATCAATACAGATAACTGTCTGTATTTCTTACTGTTATCTAGTTTAATTATCTTCTCCAGAAGATAAATAAAGAAAATTAACCAGCAAAGCAGAAAAAAGTTTCTGTATTGCCTTATACTTAAAATGTTGGGAGTTTATTGTAAATTCTAACTATTTCTTAGCAGTGCTGGAATAACAGAATGGCCAGACCCTTCAAGATTCACACAGGACAGGATATTTCTTTTTATTCTTTGCAGCAGTTCTTTCTCTCCTTTAACACTGAGAAATGTTTTGTCCTTTGATCTGTCCTCCAGTCTCTTAGCTTTTAACAAGTCTGAACATTTGTTACAAATGTGCGGCGATTGTAACACTTCTGCTGTTCTAAAAAGGCTCACAAAAGCTGTGCTTTGGTAAAAGCAAACGCTTAGAGAAGAAATAAGTCGGTAATCCAGACACATGTGGATGAAAAAGATGCTTCTTCTAAAGTTCTGCACATGTGAATGTCTGGATGTGCATCTGAGATTGTTTACAGCTCTGCAGAATATTGCTGGTGAAGAACCAATGGCAGTTTTATTTTCAATGGTTTTTAAATCCTTCTGTGTGAAAAGCATCAATGGGTCAGAGGTCAGAGCCTCCCCGTGTGTTGTGAGAGTACACTGTCTTCTGAGTGACTACTGTATGAAGGGAGGAGGAGGAGGTCTGGCAGGAGGATTGAGTCTGTAATCCAGACCTGCTGAAATAACAGACAAGCTCATTCTGCCCTCGGCCTGTTCCAAGTCGAGTATAATCACACGGCCAGGCGCTGCTGACAGGGGCCCTTGTTTGGCTTGGATGGCTGTGCTGGGGACGCAGTGTCTGGCTGAAGCAGTTTAAGGGTTTGCAGAGACCCCCCCCCCCTCGTCTACTCGTCTGTCTCTTGTTGATGGCAGCCAACACAGAAGCAGTCAGGGGCAGTAAAAGGTGCGCTTGTCCCTACTGCCACCGACTCCTTTGAACTGGAGACTAAAAACAGCCTGAAGGAGCAGTTTCCAAAGAATCCTCTTATCTTCTGTCCTGGGGCAGGCGGATAACCCCCCTCTTGCCCCTGTCTGGTGCCCACGTGGAGGCCGACAGCTAAGCTTCGACAGGTCCAAAACTCCAGAACCCCTTCCTTCAGTCATATCCCCCCGGTTCTCCACCAGCTGCACTGGCTTCCCAGGAACTCCAGAAGCAAATTCAAACTCCTCCTGTTCACCTGTAACCCTTGTGCTATCCTAGGCACTTTACCGTTCGGAGTTGGGTCATCTAGACCCACTAGACAGTGCTCTGAACCTTTTTTATTCAATGATTTGTGATCTTCTCTGGTGTCCATGGATTACATGAAATCTTTCCACCTTTATCCACCTTTGTCATGGTAGGGAGAACATGTCAATGTAAGGGTGGGGTCATCTAAGATAGCACATGGGTTAAGGCCCTCCATAACCTGGCTCCTCCTTATCTTTCCAACCTCTGTTACATAAACCTTTTACAAACTTTCAAGTCAAAACTCATCTGTTTAATTCTGCCTTCTCATTTTGATTTTCTTTTATTTTTGACCTTTGTTTTCTACAGGGTCGTTGCGTTCCTTGCAAGGCGCTTTTAAATAAAATGGATCATTATTATTATTAAATGATGAGGGAACACTGGGATTCCATATTCACACGCACAGATCAGCGCTAACAAGCTCAGTCACACGTTCGACACACACATTCCTCTGGCACAGTTTGTGCAAACTTACACATCGCTCTGGTGCGTGTAGACCCGGTCGAACAGAGCCTCCGGAGCCATCCATTTCACGGGCAGGCGACCCTGGAACAACAGAGGTACAGCACAACCGCTCCAGTTAGCAAAATCATTGGCTACAGAGCCGACAGCATCGCAAACAGCGAAAACTGTCCTTCATACAGTGCAGTTCAGTATCTGTGAATGTAGAGAAAACGACTGCAGCATCTTCCCACCATGACATAACTGTTCACCCCATGGAAAGTGCTGATAAAAGATGCTCACGTTGGTGGTCTTTTTGTAGTAGTCTATGTTGTGCACATCCCTGGCAAGTCCGAAGTCTGCGATTTTCATCACATTGTCGTCGGTCACCAGGACGTTTCTGGCTGCCAAGTCTCTGTGAATACACTGGAGAACACGGATAAACACATGAAACTCTAAGCCTTTTCCACATTTAGACATTCATGCATGTGTGCACTCAATGTCAAATCGTTCCCAGTGGTCTTTTCATTAGGATTATGACATTTTTAGCCTAAATAAAAGAAGCCTGTGTCGTTTTTTTTAGGAACTATTTTCTGCAGAGCTACAAAATCTCATTAGAAATTCGATGATGGTTTGTGGGCACGGAAGTTAGCCTAGCTCATTTCCCAGCATGCCTTTGTTTACACTCTCTCCCCCACCAACGACAAGCCCCTCACTAACCCAAGCTAACGTTAGCGTAGCAAAAAAAAAATGGTGAGCAATATCGGAGTTATCCAGCCGCACAGATTCCAGCTCAGACGAGGAAAGGAAAAGGTACACAGATCGATGTGTCTGCAAGTGGAGGATTTAGATTTGGAGGGGAGAAAGCCAGATTATGGTCTGCCCATGGCAGGAGCTGCGTCAAACGTCCACTCTTGGTCCAACGCTATTTGAATAAAGAAACACTCAAAATTTCCGTTTTACTCTTAATTTTATTTAAACATGTCCCCCATTATGAGAACAATTCTACAAGAACGTGTTAAAAACACCAAAATCTCAATTTTCATTGGAGTGGGTCTTTAATGGCGACGCGCATTTGTTTGTCAGCAATCTAGATGCCCAGACTTCCCTCTCCCCGGGCACTTCTCTGGGGGCACCCCGAGGCGTTGCTAGGCCAGCCGGATGGGCCAGCTAGTCTCTATAGCGTGTCCTGGGTCTTCCCCGGGGCCTCCGCCCACTGGGACATGCCCGGAACACCTCCCCATGGAGGCGTCCAGTAGGCATCCGGACTAGATGCCTCAACTGGCTCCTCTGGATGTGGAGGAGAAGAGGTTCTACTCCGAGCTCTCCGCGGGTGACCGAGCTTCTTCCCCCATCTCTAAGGGAGCACCCAGCCACCCTACGGAGGAAGCTCATTTCAGCCGCTTGTATTCAGGACCTCGATCTTAGGGTCATGACCAAGAGCTCATGACCATAGGTGAGAATTGGAATGAAAATTGACCGGTAATTTGAGAGCTTTGCTTTCTGGCTCAACTCTCTCTTCACCACAACGGACCGGTACAGCGCCCCCTGCTCCGATCCGTCTGTCAATCTCACGTTCCGATCTTCCCTCACTTGTGAACAAGACCCTAAGATATTTAAACTCCTCCACCTGGGGCAGAAACACTCCACCCACCCAGAAGGGGCCAAACTACCTTTCTCCGGTCGAGAACCGCTGCCTCAGATTTAGCGGTGCTGACCCTCATCCCAGCTTCACACCCAGCCACAATATGATTTGATAAAGTTCAGAGACCTGGCCTCTGATTGAGGATCTCGGGTTTATGGTCCTGAGTCCTGGGTGGTGCACCAATCCAAAGTGCTTGTATCAGATGGAAAAGGAACACTGATGTGTTTGAACGTTTCCTCTTCGCAACAGGATAATACGATCTCTGTACATTTGAAGTTGGATAATCTTGAATCAACATAGCTTCTGAAACGTAATTTGTTGCTGTATTCTGCTTCTGGGATTTTCTTTCTGTCTTTATGAGATGTTATCAAAAATGAATCGTCTGTATGTCTTTCAGAGTCTATGAACCTGTCGCTGCAGAAGTCTGCTTCATCAATGCCTTTACATGTCCTTCTGCTAATAGATGATTCTGACATGGGGGGCAGTTAGAGGGCGCTGCTGTCTCACACATCACACTGAGTTTGGTGAAAAAGCAGAAGCCCTTATAATGAGAAAAGCACGCTGACCTTCTGCGAAGCCAGGTACTCCATGCCTCTGGCCACCTGATAGGCGCAGGACACCAGGTCTTTGAAGGTGAGCTGCTCATCTGGAATTTTACAGGTGTCGAAGGAGTAGTCCATGCCAGGCGGCCGCCGCGCTCGCAGGTACTCCCTCAGGTTCCCCTTTGAGGCAAACTCCACCAGGACATATAGAGGACCTGTGAGGGAGTGGAGTTGTTGTCATCTTCGCCGTGTGCATTAAGCTGCTGTCTGCAGCGCAGACTCACCGTCCTGCGTGCAAGCTCCAAGCAGGTTGATGATGTTTTTGTGCTTGCCTATCATCTTCATCATCTCCATTTCTGACACCAGGTCTGACAAGTCTTTATCCGTTGCATCATCTGAGAACAGAGAGCGAGGCCTGGTTAGAGTAAAAAGGGTGGAGCGCACGGAGGGACCATCATGCAGTCATCCATGACGCTGCACAGACACCCGCCACAGACTTTTCTGACCTTTCAGCATTTTTGCAGCAACAGTCAGTGGCTTATTGGGCTTCTCCTTATCAATGCCGATGGCCTCAGCCATGACCACCTGACCGAAGCAGCCCTCCCCTAGAGGTTTGCCCAGAGTCAGCCTGGAACAAAAGCAAAAGGATTTTCCACTTATAGACTCTTTTAATATTTAAATGTTTTTTTAACAACACTCAAAAACCCTTTGAAGGTCACATATTCTTACCGCGTCCGAGGAAACTCCCACTTGGGGTCAGAGGGCAGCTCCAGCTCTAACACGTTGGCCAGCATCGGCCCGTCGCTGGATGACAGGCGGGCGATCCGGACCAGAGGTGTGTTGGAGTTCATGGAGGAGTTGGAATCCAAGGAAACCTGCTTGGGTACAAAAAAAATGATCTGTTATAGTCTCTGAAAAATTACAATTCCAAGTGTTTTAACAAGGAAAAAGAGAGAAATCCCATGAGAGTCTAACTTACTCAACTTCTGCATGAAGCCGTTTTATACTCACTCAATTTTTAACAAACTTTCAAAATAAAGTGTTACTTTGAGTCGAGTTAAATATTTTATTACGTCTCTTTTTTCCCATTGTTGTCTCTGCTGCTCCCTTTAGGAGTCACAAAAGTGAACCATCTGCCTCCATGTAACATCTCCTCTGCATCCTCGTCTCTCACACTAACCACCATCGTGTCCTCCTCCTCTTCATCCATCAACCTCCTCTTTGTAATCCTCTCTTTCCTGGTATCTCCAACCTCATCACTGTTCCTCCTCTCAAACCATCTCCATCTTCTTGCCTGCATGGATCTCCAGAGCATCCACCATGATCTGTTCCTCTGACGGATTCATCTCTGATCCATCCTGGTCCCAAAGAGAACCTCAGCATCTTCATCTCTGCTGCCTCCAGCTCTGTCATCCCATCATCCTGCAGCTTTCATCCCTGAACAACCCCAGACTTCTTCTCCTCTCTCTGGATGCTGTCACAGACTTTCTCTAGATCTACAAAGACACGATGCAGCTCTTTCTGAACTTCCCTGTTCTTCTCCGGAAGCATCCTTAAAGCAAATATTGCATCCGTTGTTGTCTTCCTCTGCATGAAACCAAACTGTTGTTCATAAATGATGTTCTCTTCTGACCTCAGTCTAGCTTCTATAATTTCATTGTGTAACTCATGAGTTTCTCTCCACGTCTCCCTTCTTAATAGTGGAACCAGAACATTTCTCCTCCATTCCTCATCATTTTCTCACTCTCAAGATCTTGTTAAACGGTCCAGTCAGACTCTGTACTGCCACTTCTCCTAAACTCTTCCATATTTTATCCCTCTCTTATTTGGTTATGTTACAGAAGTAATTCCTCTTATCTAAGCATCAGCCGGTGAGAAACAAAAGTTCAGCTCTAAAATATAAAACTGTCTCCAGTGTGTGAACATATTTTTCAAGAAAAAACAAACAAACAACAAACTCTGACGAACTAAACTGCAAATTTTCTAATCCCAGTTGGAGCTGGTGCAGCTCGGATCGGGTCAGAAACCCTCTCTGATGGTGACGTTTTCTAAGAGCGGGCCTGAGTCCGTGCAGCAGCAGGAACACACGGTTAAAGAGAAAGTCCCGTCTTCACCTCTGAACCAGCGGCTTCAGCTTCCTCCCACCACGTCTCTGACTGCTGGGCTGGTGGGGGTGTAATAGCAGGGACTCTGCTTTTGACGTGCGTGTTTGCTACACGCACCCTTCAGGTGAGACCCTGAAACAAACCACCTACCCGACTCCACGACTGCAGCAACATGAGAAAAAGGTTGTGAGAGTATAAAAACCCACGGAGGAGCTCTGACCCTCCTTTGAAAAGTAATATCTGATGGAGGATGCCAGGAGCTCTACAGAAGATTTACTCAGAGTTATGAAAGGAGAAAAAAAAAAGAAGAAGTGGGAGATTAGCTCTAGAAAAATGAGGCAAAGATTACAGAAAAATGCAATAAGGACTTTCTCTTTCCCGGCAAGACATTATGAGATTATTTATGTGAAGGAAGTAAAAATAGAAAGGCTTTAGAGGGTGAAAATAAAACCCTAAAAAAGAGCTTGTCATAAAAGTAGAATATTTACTTTAATTACATCTGAGACGCCGCCTTCAAAAATATTTCCCTTTCCACAACATTGTGTTTTGTGCACGCTGGGGATTACACAGTCTAGTTATAAAAAAAGAAACATGACATTTGCACAAAACTTCCCCATGGGGTCCATACGGTGGGGTTGGACAGATCATCAGGAAAACTACAGGCTGAAAAAAACCAGAGTGTCAAAACAATCGGCATCATTTTCTGGAACTGTGGGCAAAACAGAGTTTTTGTTGTACTAGAAGAGGGGTCCACAACCTTCAACACTTAGAGAGCCACAAGGTTCGATTTGACCACAAAAACCCAGTATGGGCCACAAAGTCTGACATCCCCATTTAAAAAAAATCAAAGACACCCTGTATCACGTGGGATCATCTTCGTGCAGCAAATGTAGTAGAAAGTGTGACGCAGCAGGGATTATAGAAACAAAAACAGACTGAAAACAATTTATTTCACCAGTCTTGGAAGTAATAACTATAATGAAATCAGAGCTAATTATAAAAAAAACCTTACTTTAACTTTTGGACTACATGGCACACATAAAATCCTTCAGTTTTGCTCGATGATAGAAAATCCATTTTATAATCTGGGGCACCTTAAATATGAACTTGCTGAGCCAGCTCAAATTGGTTTTCTGATTTTGTCTGTCAGCTGACAGCTGGATCATTGGAGCATTATGGGTACTGTAGTCAGGAGCCTGGGGGAGTCATACGTGATTCAACTGCTTGTGAACGAGTGGAAAAAAGTTTGACTTATATGGTTTTGTGTTGTTTGACAAGTCAGAACAATATTTTTGTTTTCTTTAACCAAATTTAAAGTCCGTTGGTTCGGTTTCAAAATGCATCATTTACTAAAATCGCTATTAGGAACTTGAGCACAACACCGTTCTGCAAAGGAATACAGAAATCCAACATAGGAACAGTAAAAGCTGCCTTTTCTAGACTTTCACGTACACAAAATGTATTATGTAACATTTATTTGTCATAATCATGGACTAGGATGTGGTGTTAAGCGAAAATTTTTAGCTGAATATTTCAGGCCTCACCTCTTGACCCTGACAACTAAGAGGAGGAAAATTCAGAGGAGTTGTAATGGTTTGCACAGGCTGCCATCCTCACACACTGTACTTCAACAGTCTGCCTTGTTGACCTTTCCTCTAGCTAGCATATGCCCTATATGACAAATGCTTGGCATTCACCTTCGGCCTTGACTGAGCTTTCCCTTCGGAGCAGAAGCCTGCA
This sequence comes from Oryzias sinensis, assembly GCA_037389245.1. Taxonomy (NCBI): domain Eukaryota; kingdom Metazoa; phylum Chordata; class Actinopteri; order Beloniformes; family Adrianichthyidae; genus Oryzias; species Oryzias sinensis. Next base: position 7,172,588 of record CM074503.1, on the reverse strand, counting down.
GAAATGACCCGAAGAGCTCTTCACATGGCAGCGATGCAGCTGCTGCATGTCGTGTTTCTGTCTACGGTTCAGCGCAGAGTGAGCACTACACCCAGAGTGAAATCCAACACCAACACTGACAGTCACAGGAGGGAATAAATATCCCTGCGATGAATCTGCCCCAAGACAAATGCGAACACATGTCACCAGTGAGAGGCCTTCCAGCTCCACGCAACGCAGCAGGACGGTGACGGCGCCACAGCTAACGAGCGCCATGCAGTGCGAAACGCAACATCTGGGTTACGGCTAACACGGAGGACAGAGAGAAGAAAAGGGTGGCAAAGTTCTGCAAATCTTGTATCTACTTTCTGTTACCTGTCTTTTGAGAGGGAACTTTGAGAGTTTCTGCACAGGAGGTGCGGGGACCGTTTTCTGCGTGGTCATCCTCATCCGGCAGAGGATGACAATAACCACAGCCAGGATGAAGAGCACACATCCCGTCACATAGATGAGGATGTCGGCGTACTCATCCTCCAGCTTGGGGTTTGAAACTGGAGAGAAAATGTGAGAAAACACAGGCGGTCATCAGTGATTTTTCTAAACTACTCTGAAGCTCTGCTCAGCAGCTCAGCTCCCTTAAATGATGTTTCTAACTTAATCTGCGAAGTCTACAAATCAAAAAACGAGCAGAAACGTGTACATTCATGCTAAATCATTCATCATAAAGCAGGTAATTACACCTGCGTGTGCGTCTCCACGAGGAGGTAATTACTGCCTTTAACATCAAACACAGAAATGTCTTGACACATTTGAACAAACGCTCTGCTCTGAGTTGTTTGTAGCCCGCTTATGGGCTTTACACCTGCTAACTAGCACTCATTTCCAGTAGTCCACAGCTCTAAAGGCTGCCATTCATACGTTAATGAAGTGCTACCGAGGAAAACAGAGAATTGTAAAAAAAAGTGCAGAAGCATTCACATTTTTACACCAGTGTTTGACATTTTGTGCAACTCAGAGCAGACGAATGGACAACAAAGAGTCCAGAGAGCTAAAATACCTGGAAGCACCGTCAGCCAAGCAGAGTTGTGAGTAAAGCCGATAGAGTTCCCTGCCAGACAAGTGTACTCGCCCGCATCCTCAAAGGACACATTGGACAAGAAGAGGACCTCAAGCTCCTTATCGGTGGTGTTAATACCAGCCGTCTGTAGAGGACGAGGGGAGGGGGAAAGGGACACAGAAGACACGGTGAACCCAAAGCCGTTGAGAGAAACACCACCCTGAAGGAAAGGACAAGGAAAACTGCCACCAACCAACAACTGGAAGCAGGAGCAGCAATGAAAAACACCCAAGCATGACTTTTATCCCAAAGATACCTTTTTTAAAGGGCTTATATCATGCAAAACCACATTTTTGACCTTTTCAGTGCATTATAATGTTCATTCCTCACTAAAAGGGTTATTTTGATGCACTCTCTGAGCACCAGCCCCTCCTAATCCACGAAAACAAGTGGGTTCTCACATTGTGACGTCACAAATTGAGGAACCGCCCCTTTCAGGAAGAGTCTACTCTGCCAGCTCCACCCCCAGGCTAACACCCACTTTCTCGGGGGAGCTAGTGGTGATCACTTAACCCTTTCCTTTGCAAAGGTTCAGATGATGTTTGCTTTGGTGGGAGAAACTCAGCCGAGGTCGCCTCCAGGATGATGTCGTGAAATGGGCGGCACCCACAAGGAGAGAAAGGCGGAGCCTCAGAGATGGAGTCGTCTTACTTCCGGGTAGGAAAGGAACTCAGGAAAATAACTCATATTTTTTATTTAAGAATCATTCTTTAGTGTGCTAAAGATCATATATATTATCATGTACATAAATATGGTTTACTCTAAAAGGCTTAAAAAAAGCAGGATATTGGTCCTTTAGCAAATGACCTTTATTTCCATCTGACTATACGTTGTAACTTCATATAAAAACAAAGAATTCAGAATAAAAGTAGTTTCTGGGAAAGTTTCCTTCTTCTGCTGTCTAAACTCCAGCTTTGGAACATTACATACAAGTTACAGGTGAATTCTTTGTTTTGTGTCTGCCTGCAGTTTTGCACCCTGACGGTGTTTTCTGTCAGTTTAAAGCTAACTGACATCCAAGCAAAGAGAAGAAGGAGAAAGGGCTCTCCTTCCGTGGCTGCAGTGGTGTGGACGCTGTATGTTTGGCCGCTCAGGTTTGCTTTCGCACAGGAGTTCCTCCAGGACCTTACAAAGTCTACTTCATCGGCAAAACTATTCGAGACGTTTGCTGTCCTGCCTTTCTGTTCGCATCTGACTGCACAGGAGGGCTGTCTGCTGAAATCTGAAAACTGCAGCGGCCGAAACGCAACACTGAAGTTTTTATGGATGTGAAGGAAACATGATGAAGTCACCCTGACGTTTGCCCCATCAGTAAGCAAAGCAGACCCGCAACCAAGAGCAGCATTGCACAGGCGAAGAGTGCCGGCAGAGGATCAGGCGCCGCTTGAACGAAGCTCTGTATTTACCTGATTCTGTAACCTCAAGCCAAAAAGCTTTTTCCGATTTGCCTACAAAGTTTGAGGCGCGGCACCAGTATTTCCCCTCGTCTTTCTCTGTCACGTTGAACAGTGTCAACTTACTGTGAGTCACAGTCTGTCTGCTGACGTTACTCTGTGAAGGGAGAATTGAGAGGCACAGTGAGAGCTGCACAGCTCCAGCAGGAGCACATCTATACCAAACATTTAGAGGAGAGCACAAAGCGCTGGCTGGAGGAGAGCACCTGAAAAGCTGCACTGAGTCACTTCATGAGAAATAAAAAAAAAGAAAAGTGTAAACTCCAAACCAATGTAAGGCAGTGAATGAATAAGAGCATGATCTGCAGCAGCAACTGAAGAAGAGCTGAGAGATGGGAGGTATCAAGCTAACGAGTGAACCAAAGCAGCTGGGATGAGGTGAAGGTGCGTCTCCATGTGGGCCACAAGACGGTTTCTCAATTTTTCTCTGTCTAATCAATCCTCAGTGGTCTTTTAATTATGATTAGCCAAAAACTGATAAACCTGTGTCGTTTTCTGCAGAGTGGCATCAGTTGATCAGAAGTTCACTTCTGACAAAATTCCAGTCGTGGATGATGTCATCAGCTTGTGCCGCATTTCTTGATGCGATTCCACTCTTATGTAACAAGTGCGACCCGAGCGGTTACGGATCATGTCCCCCATTTCCCATCATCCCTTTGTTTACTTGTTCTCCCGCTAGCTTACAGCCCCTCACACCCCCCAAGTTAACATTAGCGGGGCAACAAAAATGCCAGTTTAGATCCAGATCCCAGCTCAGACCAGGAAAACAAAGACGTTCATGGATCTACGTCTCACAGGCTTTTTTTCTGACTGCATTTTTTCATCTGAATCACAACTATTTGAAGAAAATAGTACAATGTTAAGGTTGAATTTTTCGTTATAAACGTCCACCATCATCAGAAAAATGCAGTGAAAACACCATTTTCATCAGTGTGTCGCTCACCCCGCTCGCGCTTCAGCTCCTAGAAAAAGGGCTGCTTACTGATTCCAAGGGGTCGAGCTTATAAAGCAGAAAACATATCGTGTCGTACAGATTCTTGTGAACACCCAGGGTTTTTTTTTTTGCAGGGCTCGTTGTTCAACCTCAAATCTTTTTCCAGGCATCTAAAGAGCAGTTCAAGCAGTTCTCACCAAAGTAAATACTCGCACGGCTCCCTCCTCCCACCCCGAGCCGTATTTAACTCCTCCAGCGTACCACACATGAGAGACCCCATCATGTCTAAATGAACTGTGGTGAGCCCAGAGAGAAAGACAGACTCAAATCTCAGTAAATATTGTTTCAATTATGTGGTGGTTGAAAATAGAGCCTGGAGCCACAGTCTGGGCTGACAGGCTCTCTCTCTCTCCCTGTAAGTCTCTTTTTCACCTCCTTTTTCTGTCTCTCTTAAGTCTCTCTCTTCTTTTTATCCTTTTTTTTATTATTAATTTGAAGTCACTAGCGAATCTGGTGGAAAGCTTAAGCCTTGATGTGGGGTTTCTGTTGTTCTGGGGTCAACTGTCCGCAAAGTTCAGACAGTGTTTAACCAAAAACCAGAATTAAAGTTTATTCATGCCTTTGGGAAACAGCAGACGACAACATGGAGACGCTTTTTCTGCCCTTTAAATGTCTACACCTTTTTACTTTTGAAGCAAACAAAAGATTTGAAAACAAAATCCTTTTGGTGTTTAGCTTTCAGTTTGTCTGTTTTGCACAAGAAAATGTTCCTCACATTTCTGTATTTGACCCTAAACTTTCTCTAATCTGCTTCAGTTTCTTCTGAGAGGACTTGAACTTTCCCTGTCTCCAGCTGAGCATTTAAAATTTACAAGAAACATGTCAAAAAAACAATAAAAATTAAAAATGTTTACCAGAATTCAAAGAAGAAATTGTCTGAATTCAGTATTTTGGGGTCTAAGAAACGTTCGTTGGAGGATTCTACTCTTGATTTGGTTGTTTTTTTTAACAGATTTGAGGCATTTTTTGTGTTTTTCTCTCTTTTGTTTCATTTCTTCAATCCTACATTTTTCTTTCCTGCAGTTCTTTCCAATCTGTCTTTCTCTAACCCCCCCCTTCTCTCTTTCAGGCTCTTGGCGTCCATCTTAGCCCGCCGCTCTACCACACTCTGCTGACTCTCTGCTGACACTGCCCTTCATCGTGCTCCTCCTCCTCCTCCTCCTCATTTTTCCATGGCTTCTTTGGGTGCCCCTCTCTCAGCTCCTCAAACCACGCGACGCAGCACATCTGACGCAGCGGCGGTTGTCTCCCTCCCTGCGCTGCCGCCACCACAGCAGTTAACTTAGTCCAAACCAGATGTTTATTTCATTCCCTCTCTCTCTCTGCAGAGAAGAAGACGGCTTTGAAATGAAGCGATCTCCTAAGACCACACCAGACTTTTATTTTTGAGGAGAGAGGACGGATCAGAGAAAAACGCCTTTCGTCCTTTCATGAGGCCACATCACCTGGGCTTTAGGTACATGAGCCGGAGTTTAAAAAACGTTTAAAATACACAGATTACGACCGACAGCGACCGTCCCGGCCTCATCGCGGAGGGACAAGAGTGGGCGGGGCTCTGCACCCACCTTCAGGATGTTGACGTACGGAACGCCGTCGGGGCCGTATCGACTGCCGTTCACCTCGATGTGTTTAAGCCACTGGATGTGCGGCTGAGCGTCGCTGTAAACCTTACAATGAAACTCCACGTCGTTGCCCACAAACACCGTCTGATTGGCCGGCAGGCCCGCCTGGAGGATGGGCCTGTGAGGCGATCGCTCTGAGGGAAAAAGGCGCTCATTAGAGTGTGGGGGAAATGTGACGCGCAGCGCTAAATAAGCTGTTTTCCTACAACTACTTTGGGATGTTAATGTGTGCTTTGTTGACGCAGAGGTGAGAGGAGCGCTCTGTTTACCGAGAACATCCAGCTGGTAGGTCTGGCTGATGGTGCCGTACTTGTTCTGCACCACACAGGTGTAGTTCCCGCGGTCTGACGGCACGGCGCTCTCCATCACTAAGCTCCACTGCTGGTGTCTGAGCTGGGGGAGAGAAAGGGGGAGTTACAACACAGTGAGGCAGGAAAACAGCGCCCGTTTCATTTAGTCCTCCAAGATGTGGTGTCACACTTTCAGCTTCCTTCAAGACACAATCGTCCATTTAGCAAAGACTCATTTGTATGTCAAACCAAAATTTCAAGCAGCTCTGAGTTTTTTAAACTCCTCTTAAAGGAACAGAAACAGACTGAACCTGGGGGAGGGATAAAGCAGAAGGAACACAACGAAAGATTGAGTGAAATGTCAAACTGATGCTGTTAATTTAGACAGAAAATCCTCAAAATGTATCATTTTTGCAAGTATCAAAAGTCATAAAGAGAAGCAATTTGTACTATTCTGCCAAGCACAGTGGGGGAGTGGTAGTGATGTGGGATGTTTTTACAACAGACGCTGTTCCTCTGGGTTCCTTCAAGGTTCTTCGAGCTATTTTTAAGACTCCTTTGGACCTTTTAAAGTACATAAGTATAAAAAAATTAGACCTATCTGTCGGGCTTTGTCCCATTTCATTTTGTCGTTCTTTTTTTTGGGGTGGGGGGGGTGTATTGATGAATAAAATTTGGTTCTACTGCTCAGTATCTGGATTATTTGATCAAAATGGTTAAAAAATAAGATTTTCAAAAAGAACCACTATAAAAAGCACTATTTTTAAGGCCCAGACATCAAAATTCAAGACTTTTTCAAGGTTTTTTAAGGTATTATTTCCAAATTCAATGCTTTAAAACTTTTTAAGACCCTGCGGGAATCCTATATGGAGCTGTTTTTTAAATCCACGTGAAACAATTTAACAAGGAAAGTAACATTCAAACAAATTAAAGGGTTCATGTTTGGCAGATTCTGAGGAGGGGACCTCCTGAACTTCATTTCACATGTTAGCCTTCCATATTTTATTCCCCGGCTCCACACTATAAACTTCAGCAGCCAGGTTTGGTTAAACAAAACATGCAGTATTATCTGGACATCTCTGTGTTTTTCGCTGGTTCTCCACAGGCTGCACTGCAGAGCAAATGGATCAAGGGGAAGACATTATGCGACTGTGTTTAGCACAGATGATATGAGAGAAGGAAAGTGTGTTTTCCTCTCTAGGAGCATTTCTCTGTAATCCTGAGCGAGGACAGAATGCTTTTGTGCTTCTAAAATTGGTTCCACTGTAGCAGTTGAGAGCGATCCAGGCTGAGAGCGTGGAGGAGTGAAGTTCGCGTGGTAATTCAAAGCAGCAGCAGACAGATACCAACTCCACAACTTCTGAGGCTGGGAGCCGGCGCCGAGCGGGGAGACAAGAGAGAAGCTGAGAGGGGGAAACGAGCTCTGGAGATGCTGGCTGCTGTGCTCAGCGGAGGGAAGGGTGGCAGTCAGAACGACGGCATTCCACCTGAGGCTTTTCAGCTCACCTGCAGAGGAAGAGGCCTCTGCCTTCTCCGCTAACAATCAAGCCCACACCTTCAGGTGGGATGAGAATCAAACCCAACCCCTTCCACTCCGCTCCCACAGCCCAAACTCCTCATCTCTCCCTCTCCTGGAGGCGCGTTTGGAAAATAAGGCAGAAGTGTAAATATTATGCCAGAGAGTGCTTTTTGCAGTTGCGTGGTAACACAGAGCAGGCTGCCCGCTTGACGTTGGCAAATGGTTTATTTGGCTCCACCCAGTCTGCACCCCAAGTCCCCGCTCCCCCCCCCCCCCAGGAGCTTCAGAGTCAAACTGGAGTCAATGGCTGCTCTCATGAGCAGATGAGTGACGCCTTGTGCTGCGGTCGCAGGAGCCGGGGGGGTGGAGGTGCGTGAGGCTAGAAGGTGGTAAATTATGTGCTGAAGCCGGCGTTCAGTGGAGGCCAAGACCACCAACTAAACTGCAGGCGGCGATCAGAGTGCCGGCCCCCTGAGAGTCAAAGGTTTGCTCCAGGACCCTCCCTCTTCGCGATTGCAGTTACCTGCCAGCTTGACCTCAGCTCCATTACAGGAAGAATTCTCACATGAAAAACAGAATGTCTTCATAAACGCCTTTTTTACGGGCTATTTAGACATGCACGCCATTGACTGTCATAACATGTAACTCCTGTTGAACCATTACTCTCTAAATGTGATAATCCCATCCATTTGAATTATTCTGGATTCCAACCAGAATTAAACTAATAAGCAGCTTATGGTGGAGCCGTGGGGGTCTTTAGAGGTCTTAGAAACTTCTGGCTGTGGATGCACAGGATTGTGTTAACCATGGAAATGCTCAGACACTTCCACATTTCAGAAACAGTGCACTTCATGAAAATGAAAATAAAAAGTCTAAAACCTAAAACAAAGACAAGAACTGATCCTTACTTTTCTCTTTTATTTAAGCCTCTTAACTGCTTCTGATTCTTTTATTGATTTCAAAAGAAGACCCGGGCCTCCCAGGTCAGTCGGATCATAACTGTTTTTGTGGCAGTTATCGAAGAAAACGCAGGAAGTTCTGCTCCCTTTATAGCCCAAACTCTCCGGCTTCACCTCACAAATTAGCCCGTCAGAACCAGTGGGGCCAGTTAGCAGAATTTATGGCCATGTCAGGCTGACCAGCGGCCCGGATCTGCGCTACTGTCTAATTTGACCCACAGAGATGCAGCCTTGAGGCTTTGCGGTTGAAACCAGCCAACTTTGGCACGGAGGAGAAAGCTGGAACACGGTGACGGCGCGAGATCATAGGTGATGCGGCCGCGTAAATAGAACAAACTGTATTCACATTTATGATGCTTTTCCGGAAAGAAACGACAGGGGAGAAAGCTGATTAACTATTGGCAGGTCGGAAGTAGGAAAGTAAAGAAGTCCAAAAATAATTTTGCAAGCGCAGAAATTCCTACATGGACCACGGAGAGCCACAATCCAGGCTGTGTTTAAAATCTGGACTGAAAAAACAAGGATTAAAAGTGCTCACAGTCCTAAAAAGTAACGGCGTGGAGCCAGCAAAAGAGCCCGCCATGGAAACCTGTCAGATCCGGGATTGAAAAATGTGTGAAATTCAATGCAACCTGGCAGAATGAAACCTAGAATTATGTTGTCCAATAAAGGCTTGCTTTCTCTGCTGCAGATTAGCATAAACACAATGAAATCCCTTCCTGCGTATGGGGCTCCGGGTGACAAAGACCCCCGCCTGGCTCAAGAGGTCAACAGCACGCCCATCTCTTGCCACCTCCGTCTGATGGCTCAATAAAGGGTCACCTCTGACCTTTAGGCTGAGACCCCCTCATAATAGAGTTATCTGGGAAGGGGGCATATCGCTCTGCAGGCATTTTATTTTCCATTTTACAAATGAGCCTCGTTTCCGATTTGCCGTTTCATTTAGCGCTGACAAACTCTCCGTTTATTTTTCTTATGCTCCATTTGAATGGAAGGAGCCGCGGACGAAAGTTTAAGTCCGGGAAGCTGCAGGGCGGAAAGAAGAAACAACAGGGAAAAGCACCAATCAGTGGGGGCAGCAATGACTGTGGGTCCTTTCCCGATTTCAGTAAAGGAGATGAATTATGAAGGGATGGATAATGCTTTCTACATTATTACTGACTGTGAGACAAACAGTATCACATCCATTTCACAGTCGTGTCTGCTCTGCCTTTAAATATCACTCGACTTCCTTTTTCAATCAAATTTATTTTACAAAAGATCCCAAAACTTTTTGGACTCTGGGGAACAAAAGGGCGACTGCTCAGAAAGGTCACTTTCCTCCGGTGGAGGCTGGACGTGTGTTTTGTTGGTGGGCTAATGGGCTGTAATGGTCTGCTCAGTCAGGAGCTCAGCTCAGCCCTAAAAGGCCCAAGAGCAAACGGCAAACTGGCTGGTGGGCGTTGGACGGCTGGAGAGGAATGAAGCCTGCGTGACAGCTTTGAGGCCGTCCACCTGTCTGAAGGTTGGGATTCATTCAGGCGACATGAACTCCAGCTGTCAAACCAAAAACCGTCTTGTCACGCCAGGACGGAAGCAGGAGGGAAGCGTCTTCACCTTCAGGGCCCTGATGGCAGGATAGAGTCTTTAGAAGGCCTTTGTGTGGCTGTCAGGACTCGGGTCTCCTCCCATCTATGGATGAATAGATGAAGCTATGGGAGGCAGATGTGAGGGGGGGTTATGAGGTCGGTGTCTGTTTGGTCTTTCTGTTGTCCGACACAAAGACGATTCTGCGCTGCTTTTCTTAAAATCCTCCTGCTTCGGTCAACTCAGGTTTTGGAATGATTTGCTTTCTGTGACTAGCAGATATAATCCACATGTTATGTCTTTATAAAATGAGTGCGCCATGGTTAAAAGGTAACATCTACTCCATTAGTTTTACCAAAACACATTAGAGTAGATTTACTTTAGAAAACAGCATCCATACTCAGATACAGTGGGTTGTTTTCATGTAATAACACTTCAGCATTTGTGCCATTCATATATTATAGATGTACTGCAATATTGGAATAGTATCAGTATCATTAAAAGAATAAATAATTCAGTCAGTGCAACGATTTTTGCTTTCCTGCTTTAATCAGAGACTCAGGATAAATGCTTCAGCAATATTTAGAAATCCTCCAAACAAAAGATGTGCCGTTAGTAAAGTTTCTAAGGCAGCACTGATGCTTGACAGGGTAACTAATGACTCATTTTAATGCAAAAAGGAATTGGTAACTCAAAAATACAGCAGATTTGATGACACATCTTCAATAAAGGAAAACAAAAGCAGTTAGATATCAAGTGTTTAATGATCTTGGAATGTTGGATATTGGTTGAAAAAACACCAATATCCTGTTTGCCTGCTGTATTCTACACACCTTTTTGAAGTATTGTGGTTACAAAATCACTTAAATGTGTTTTGTTCTATTCAGTTAGCATTATTTCCATTTTCTTTTTCTTTTTGGAAATGCTGTTGTGATTTTTCTTTACTTTAACTTTAAACCAGATGTACCTTACGCTGTCAGTAACGTAAGTAGTATTTTGTACTAATTACTTTTTTTCTATTTTCTATTTTATTCAAAAGTGAGGGTACAGAATTTGAATACAAAGACGGTTGGATTCCCTTCTCTTGGTCATATGTTACACACATGACGCAGATTGAAACCTTTTCCTTTCCGTTTGATTGAAATGGTCCCATTTGAAGAAGAACGCTGTTGACATTCTGATGGGCTGATCCCGAAAGTCTGTAAGCTTGCCCCTCTTCTGTCCACCCCCCTCAAGGCCATCGAGGTGGGAGGACAGCGGTGGTGGGTGGGGGGGAGTACATGGCTATCAGCTAACCGGATTTAAACGTGGCTCCCGTTTCAGCTCCAGAGGGGAGGAGCGTCTTATAAGATCTTGATAGGAACATCTAAATCAATAAAACAATTGAACTCAACGGGATGCCACTATTTCTTTGACCTGGTTAAAAAAAGAGAGTTTTCAGCTGAAGCTAATAACAATGACACTACAGATCTAGTCCTGAAATGTTTGTTTTTCTCATTTCTGTTGGAAATAACTTGATTACACTTTATTTCAGATGTAGTCCCAATGCATGGGACCACGGATGAAAAATAGCTAGCTTTGGGCTAAACTTGGCGCATTGCAACCATTCCTTTATTGTGCACTGTCTCTGTTAAATAAATGAATAAACATGGGGAGGCGATAATAGGTTTAAATGAGACCCAACACTTGAGTTTGCATTATCCCACTACTTCCTTCTGAATCCACAATTCCAAAAAAACAGAGCCCTGGAAATTTCCCTAAAACCAGTCTGCATCGATGCTTACGGAATTGGCAAATATTGACCACAATGCATTGCGCTTCAACAATTTGCTATTCAAATAAAAAAGTACATTTATTTTTTATTAATGAAGGGCATTTGACCCATCCTTTGGGGGAGCAGTGAGCTGTAGACACAGCCACGCTCGGGAACCGTTCGGTGGTTCAACCCCCCCAATCAAACCCCTTCATGATGGGTGTCAAGCAGGGAGGCATCGGGTCCCATTTTTAGAGTCATCCTAAACCACAGGGCAGACACTCTACCACAGGCCACTGAGCTGGTTCAACCAATCATTTAGGTTTTTAGTTTGGCAAATGGGGGATGTCACATTTGGCGTTAACCCCCCCCCCCAAAAAAAAAAAAAAAAAAACAAAAAAAACGGTGACGATCAAAATCCAGAGACCTGGACAGTCCTGGACTAAATAGACATCGAGCAGTGAGGGAACTCTGAAACAACCAATGAGGTGATCATAACCAGTAAAAAATGTTGCTATGAAATGATAGCCTTTTAGTTCAACCATTCTGTCTCATAGAGCACTAAATAACTGAGAATCAGAGGACGATCAGAAAAAGCCTCATCTGCTTGGATTAGCATAAAACCTGGAGTGTGTGACAGATCAGCACCTTCCCACTCCATTCCTCTGTACTTCACACGAGTCTGTGAAAAGCCTTTCATCCACAAACTCTGCATGTCGACAAATGCAGAGCCCCATACTTGAGATGAAAATGCTCAGCACAAATAGAAAACGGAGCCTAGATAGTACTTTTTTATTAAATGCATTCATTGGTTTAGATCCCTCATTTCTTCTCTAAACAAAAGAGAAAGCAAAATTAGATAAATATGAAGACATCTCCCTTTTTAAATCCATGTCCTCCACAAAAGATGCTTTTTTTAATGCATAGAAACTGAGGAAACTGATGGAGACCCTAACCCACACAAGCTTTGAGGAAAACGTATTGATTAGTGCCTCAGAAAACACGAGCACGTAAACACAGAATGGGTCAACCGGGGAATTACGTTTATAGGACCTTTGAGCAGTTGGCTCAGGATTTATTTGCTGTCAACAACATGACTCTACCTTATCATCTGCAAATCATCATGTGCACAGCAAATGCTAAAAGCCTGTCGGGGAGCGCTGAGGGCCGGCGACAGGTGCGAGTGTGGACAGAGGGGCGCGGACAACTGCTGCCGCTCTGCTGGGAGCAGATGTTGGGGATCTCTGTAAACTGGTAATAGCTGCAGGATCTCCTTACATTTAACTCCTTAAAGGTCCGATTTTCACAGATGAGGAGAGGCCTGCTGGGGCCTCCAACCCTCCCAATCACAGGTCTGTTCTGCCCTGGGGGCTTTTTGGACTCTTCGTTCACTTTATCCGTGCCATCGTTGTACTAGATGAATAGAATTCTGTGAGCGTAAATTAAAGTACTCAGCTGACATGTGCAAATGACGACACCACCTCAGTAAAAGATGAACGAGAAATGAAAACGAACACGGCAAAGCACGACAGAGATCAATCCAGTTTTAACGTCTCAGCCTGTGGCGGAAATATCATGGTATGGAGTCGCTCCAGATCCATAGAGTTCAGATGTTAAGGCCGTGTCATACAACCGCTGACTACATTTTGCACAATTTCCAGGTCTGGAATGTCAGTCTTTCGTGATTCATGGGTGATATATGTCGTTCATACGTGTTTCTTGTGTTTGTCGATGTGCACAGATGTCCGTTGAGGGTTACGGCCGACGGGTCTTTAGGTTAATTCAGTTTGGAGCTGTTCAGAATTTCTGGTCGGTCGAGAATTACAGATTTTACGCATATTTTAGGTATAAATGTGCAATTGTTGAGTAAATCTTACTCAATTGTGCGTGAATTTTTAGAGATGCATACGCAAATTTGTGGCTCTCCACGACTGTTTCATGTATGTCTAACATACTTTTCGAAGCCCATCGAGACGACTGTTGTTGTGATTTTGGGCTATACAAATAAAATTGAATTGAATTGAATTTTTACACATGAACCACCAATGTATAATCTTTAGATAATGTATACATTCAAATTACATAATTGATGCACGAATCACTTACGAATTATACACAAACAGCGCAATAATCACTCATGGTTTACGTTCCACGTTTATTTACGTGTTCTTTGCATGGTTTATTCGTGATGCACCTGTGAAAAAGTTTACTAAACGTTCATTGAGTTTACTTTAATATTTAGCACTAGGCTAACTGTAGGTGGCGACATGCGCTCGTTGACAGAAGCAAAAGAACAAGAAGCCCCTCCCTGCTTGTCCACTGTGAATACTGGAGACACATGCGTTAGATCTATGCAGAATCCTTCAGGAGAATCTTTGCTTTCACCTAAGCTCTTCCAGTCTCAACCACAATCTGGCAGAAATAAAGCTTAGAAAATAGAAAAATGTCCCAGCGCTGTTATGTCATAATTACAGGATGAGCTTGTGGAAACCGTGACGCCAGCGTGCAGTCTGACTGAAGATCACAGAACACATTTTTATCTGAGAGCCACAATAACACCAACACACATATTTTTCTATATTCATAGAAGTAGACATCTACACTGTGATTGAAATAATACTTGTTTTCCATTAGACTGTAAGGTCTTTGTAGCTGTATCAAGAACATAATGACTGTATAGTTATATGTTTCCTATCCATCTATATGAATGTCTACTAACTAATGTATTCCTAGACATGTATAATTAACAAAATGCGTGATTGTCAGTTCAAGATTGAATGTATGTAGTAATAGGATGGAATCCTCTCACACTTTTTTTTCTTCTTGCGTTTGTATTGGTTGTTGTCTTTGCTTGTCAGGTCTTTCTGTCCAGTGTATTTTTTTGTCTTAAATAAAAAGCATTGAAAACAAAATCCTAAAAGAGGATCAGAGAACACGAATGTGATTGGACCAAGGGCGGTTTGTCGTTGCAGAAAAGCGAGAATAGATGCTGCAAAACGGAGTGATTTTGAAGGACAATCATCTGTTAGTTGAAACTCGATGCGTTTCCCACTCCGTCTTTTATATGTGGACTGACAGCCTTAAAAGGAATGACAAAGCTGAGAGCTAACCTAGTGGGGCCACTCCAGATGAGAGCCCAACGTTTAGCGTGAATCCCAGGACAAAACTCAATCCAGCAGCTGTTTGCTGAGCTGTCAGCGCTGAACTATCACGGAGCACAAATGTATCTGTGCACCACTCTGATTTCAGTGCAGCAGTTTGACCCCTGAGATGTATTTTGGTCGGCGGGGTATGTCTCTGTGGCGTGTTTCCTGACCTTTATTTACCGTGGGAAAGCTTGCCCATCACGCGCTTCTTTCAGCAAACTCCTTCGCACTCTTCCTGTGACGGAAATTCACACCAGGGAACATCCCAAAAGTCATCTAGTGTCAGTCGCTCTTCCCCTCTACCGGGGGGATTAAAATGCCTTGCTAAAAACACATTTTGGTAGAGAGGGCAGGACGCGACCCCTTCCAGGAAGTTTTCGAAACCGCCGTGAGGGTTTGAATTCATAAATCACAGGCTGACCTTTAGGTGTAAACATGCTTCTTCTCTCACCTTGATGCCCCCCATCCTCTGCTCGCCCTTGAACTCCTTGCCATTCTTCAGCCAGTGGATTGTGGGTATGGGGTTTCCATTCGCTGGACAGCGGAACTTGACAGTGTTGGCTGCCGGGACCGCCAGCAGCTTCTTGTCCATTCGGTCAGGCTTGGTCCAGTACGGCGCCGCCGCTGCGTCAAACACAAACCCAAAAGTGTCATTTGTGGCTTTATTCTACATATTTCAAACTGGCTTCAAAAATGGTTTCCCTCAAAGAAGAAACAAAACACTTTTACATTTACGATAAGAATATGTCGAGTCCACAAAAGAGGAAAAAAAGTTAGATGTGAGCACAACTTTCTTAGATTCATAAAGACTGGCTAAAACTAAGATTGACTTCAAGCTCCGCTAATATTAAATTGAAAGATTACAACAAAAGCTACAAACAAACAACAGTGACAATCAGGGAAGCCATCAGAAGTTCATTCTTCCAAACGATATTATGGTTTGTTTTAGGTCCAACACATGAAGAAAAGTGCTGTGTGCTCATTACAAGGTCTTACAGTGAGAATAAACCTCCATCGTTTGGATCCATTGATCCTGTCCTAGTTTTTTTTTTTTTTAGAGGATCTGTTCGGACACAAACTCGGATGTGGAGGAAGCTGATTTTTCTGTCCCGTCCTCCCACCTTCTGGACCCATTTCTGTGCCTCTGCTGCTAATCACAAGCTCGTGCCTGTCAGATTGTGCGGCTGTTCTGTTCTGTTCCTACGAGCGCTTCCAGCTTTCGGTCGTCCTCGCTCCAACTACAACTCTCTGGGCACACGCAGAGTCTGCGCTCCAAGTCTGAAGTTTGGGTTTCTGAAGCCAAGAATAAGTGACGCGGCATGTTCCCAGGGTTAAAAAAAGGGTAAAATGACAGAGAGAGGTTGTGACAGAAACCCGCTCTGTGGTGATAGCCTTTGTGGTCCTGGTGCTGAAAAACACAAGTGAACAATGGAGACAAAGAACCACAGCATCTATGACTGATTCTGAGGAACACCACAGTGTTTCAGGAGGAGACTAAACATGAGCTCGCTGAGCAGTGATTGGGTTTTTAAGGCACAACATGCAATTTGGTTTCATATTTTAAAACTTTTATGAAGCCTTAAATCAGCTGTTGGCGCTTTAGAGCCAGTAAACTGACAGCGGCTCCACAGATATGTGAAGAAAATATTATTGGAAAGATAACATTTTTCCCCAAAAACTCCATGATTCTGGAAAAGAGTATAAAGGTTTTTGTGTCTTCTTTGCCCAAATGCAGATGAACGTCGGATTTAGATGCTTTAAAGATGTGAGAGTAGTCTGTTTACTGCAAAAACACAAAATATCACCAAGTATTTTTGTCTGCTGTGTAGTTTATTACCTTCAATGTAAGACAAAACTGCCCCAATAGCAAGTTTTCGGTGGGTTTGTTCTAAGATGGTATATTTTAAACATCTTGTTGTGTCATTTGATCTTTAAAATAAGATGTTTGACTCATAATTGACATATCCTTTACCTTAAAATGTGCAATTCTAGTCTTATTTTAGGTAATTGGTCTAGAAATAAAGACAGTTTGACTTTTTTAGTGCTTCAAACAGGATATTTTTGGGGGTAAAAGTATAATCTTGTATGTAAATGTACCTACTTAAAAGATTTCTTTGATCAATACACCCTTACTTTTAAGACAGAAACTGAGTTTTTATAGCTAATTTCAGGATCTTACATATTCTGACATATTCTGCTCATTCCAGCGGCAAATTTCTTTTCACGTATATATAACAAGGAAAATCATCTTTCATTCTATAATTTAAAACTTGTTTTGAGGAGGATTTTTTTTTCCTAGTGATTGTTGTCATGGAGACCTGATGCTGCGGGTGTTTATGGAGTCAGACACGGGACAGCCCTTTTTGGGTGGAACGGTTCTGTCATTTTCATAACCGCGAGCAGCAGCTGTGGGCCCGTCGGCTGACCTTCTTCTGGGGCAAAGCCGAACTCTGGTGTCCACAGAGTTCCCAACAGCAGAGCCGTGTAAAATCCAGCGTGACAGACTCTGAAAGAACCGCTGGAAAAACCAAGCAAACAAAACGGATCTTCTTCTTTCCCCGAGAACAACAGAGGAGTTTGTGGGAATTGTTCCGTCCTGAGAGTTCAGGGCGATTTATTGAGTTGTATAGAGGAGAAAGTGGACAAAGAGGGGGTCGTCCCTCAGACAGGCTCATTGTTCTTGCCGTGCGGGTGAGGCGGGTGAGGAGCGCAGTAAGGCGTGGTGCTTTCCCTCTCTGAGCTGGTCTGCAGAACAAAAAGCTGCGGCTGACCGGTCATCAGATGTCTCTTTTACTCTGCAAACGCATGAGGTGCTGATTAGCATGTGAAAAGCAGCGCTTGTGTCTGTGTGTGTGCGCTCCACCGACGATCGCACCACACTCTGCTCCACGTGGGCGGGTTTATCTCCCCAAAACAAGACAGGTGACATGTCAATCACAGCAGGCTCGGATTGGATCTGCAGTATGTGTGCGCATCGCTCTGATGCCTCCCTGACACACTCGTCTTTGGCTGCCGCCTTCAAACGTTGGCTCCGGCTTAACGGAGTAATTACAAGCAGACTGAGGCAGATCTTCAGCGATGAAAGACCTTTCGTCTTAGAAAGCAAACAGTATCCGACTAAACTCCATTAAGCAGACAGTAAACTGTGTGAAAAACACTATTCCAGTTAGACTCCCCAGCCTGCAAAGATATACACTCCACGTGGAACAACACACAAACCTCCTCCTCCTTAAAAGTAAAATTTCTGCTTCTGGCCTCCCCCTGTTCCTCCTCTGTCTCTGCGCATGCACAACCACTCGCCAGCCCTCCAAGACGTCTGAACACATTGTTTTCTTGGCGTCATGATCAGCCACACACGCTCTCGCTCAAATAGAGAGAGACGCTGGGATTTTAAACAGTCTCCGTCCCGATGTGTGGTCCTGCTGCTCCTGAACTCGTCTGGGCCTAAAAACACCTTCCTGCTGCTGCTTCGCCCACAAATGTGGCTTCAGACCAAAACATGCGCAACCCGACGCAGAACTCTCCATGGTTTTGACCTGGAAACACAGGAAACGCGCTGTCCATGTAACCGCCCGCAATCACAGTCAGAACAAATGGATTTAGAGTAAGTTGATTCCCTCAAACTGGAACCTCTCCTGCAGAGGTTCAGACTTTTTCTCTACGTGGGATTTTCGCCGTGTTTTTGAACAGAGGCAACTACGTCCTAAAAGGCAAAACTGCCTCACAGGAGTGAAAGAGTAAAAGGGGGACCACACCAGATACCCCACTGCAGGGTGGGACACCCCCGCCCATCATGAATATGCAGCGGCTGTAAGGCTGGCAGGTTTACAGCGACATCATGTCTGCAGCTGCAGAGCCGTGTCCACCTGTCAGCTGAGGAGCAACACAACAAGGACGTCTGCCCAGGAACCTGAAAATGCAAGACAGGGTCCCGTTTGTTTGCATCAACGGACTCCATGAAGTCACAGCACCCAGGGGAGGGGGGGGGGCATTGCTTCAGTCCTAATGTGGTAAAGGGTGTACTTATTTAGCGCTTTACAGTCCCATTCACCCACGCACATTCACACACTGGTGGCCTAAAACCACCGGGAGCAACGAATGTGGGGTTAAGTGTCGTGCCAAAGGACACTTTGACACATCTCCATACATAGATTAGCAGCAGAGGATCTAGGCAGAATAAAACAATCGTAGGTATTAAAAAGAATGTGATTGTTTCATGAGTTAATAACAAACAACATCTGTGTTATTTGAACTGTTGAACTGGCGCCGTCTCCTCGCCTTTTGCAGTGGCGAGACACTGAACAGTGATTAGCCGGAGCATGGCACCCAGCGGCAAGGCCACACGGCCTTTCAGCTCTGAAACACCCAGGAGGGGGAGGTGGGGCTGCTTTAATTGCGTCATTGTGTAAGTGGCCCTCACTGACGCCTGTGAGCACACAGCACATTTCATTCTGGGCCTCTTTGAAGGCGCGCTGCCCCACAGTGTGGACTACAGCAAACAGAAGCGGAGAAATGGCGGCCGTGGAGCGGCCCGCCGTCCGCCTCTCTGCTCTCCTGCCAGAGTAAACAAGCTGCGGCGCAGGGCGCAGATTAGACCCTGTGAAGGTCCCTCCCCCAGACACACAGCCACTGTTCTTTCATTCCGCGGCGCTCAGAGCGCACGCCGCCTCCTGGCGCACGAAAATCCCTTCAGAAATCCAGGCGGCAGCAAGCAGATGCTCAGACGCTGCCGGTTATTCGTGTATCTCCTGAAAACAGTCGGGTCACCAATGTTTAATTTGCTGTAATGGTTCGGAATACGATCCTTTCTATGAGGAAAAATCTTTGGTGGATTGGTACGGAGCCCCTTAAGGGACATTTTGGGGTCGCTGTGCAAGAAAATTAATATTAAAACTTTGACATGACCTGACATATGATTATGTGTCACCGGTTTGAGAACCACCAGTCCTCCCGCAGCCGTCGAAAATGTGTTTAACGTCTGATTTTGTTTAAAGCTTGTGATTTTAAAGTTATTTCACATTTTTTTTGCATTTTTCCTCAATCAGTATTTCAAGTTTAAAAAAAAAAAACATCTTTTGGGCTGACTTTTAGTATTCCTGAAGCACTTTTCCTGGTTTCTGCTCATATTAAAGTCGACGCCGTTCCTTCTGGGATGTGAGTGACTGTTGTGCAACACTAAGCTGCATACGAATATTCCTCTGGGAGTTTGCAGCAGCTTTTCTGTTATCTATGCTTCTAGGAAGGACTCTAGTCCTAAAAACGCTCTTCCTCCGTCAGTCAGCAGATCTGTTCTCCTCATTCATCACTGCGCTCTTCCCCTTTCCCCAAATCCTCGTCACAGGGATGTTCCCCCGTTGACCGTCGGGGACTCTCCGTCACATGGCTCCTTCCTGCTACAGTCAGTTAATTAGCAGTGGCTTAGCAGACATTAAGCGGTGACAGAGGTTTAATGTTTCCCAGCTAATCCCTCTTCTTTTGGGCAGGAAATCAGAGCCTCATATGTCATGAGGTGGACTTACACCCACAGATTAACTCTGGCATTCGGAGGATATTTACTGGCGTTCAGTTGGGCCCATTTGGAAGACACTCCATGCTTTCCTCCTGGAGTCGAGCTCTGCATCAAGACACAGGCCGGTTTTACTCTGACGCCGTTAAGCTTTTCTGCACGGATTTGTGGAGCAAAAGAAGAATGTTTGTGAAACATTGGTCTGCATCTTATTGTGCTGCTTTCATGTTTTGCTGTTGAAAGACTTTGGGATGCATTTGAACCAACATTTCAACCTGTAAATGTCAAACAAGCCCCCCAGTTTATTACTTTTGGGGAGAAAAAATATGCTTAGAGTCACATCCACAAAGGCATGCTAAGAAGTGTTTTGCTTTTAACTTAATAGAGTGGCGATAGGGAATTAAGGAAGAGGGACATGAGAGGGAGCAAACATCAAAAACAGCTTCAGCTAATATCCTTATACCCCCCCAAAAAACTATAGCTTCGTTGAAATAGGGCTAAGACCAATTTTTTTATGGTAATAAATTTTTTACCTTGAATTTCATTAATTGACGGTACATAGAGAACTGGACAGAGTGAGTCAGACGTCACTTCTGGTTACAACCAAATGACATCAAGTCAGTCGCTAGGGATGGGTATCGTTAAGGTTCTAACGGTACTACTACTCTTATCGATACTGCTTATCGATCCGGTATTTTAACGATACTTTTTGAGGACGAAGAATAAATAAATAAATAACAAATTAAGAATATAAAGTATTTCATTTCCTCATTATGCAACAACACTGTTTTTTGAAAACAAAAATTTTTACTGTATACATGAGAATGTTCCAGACAGGAAATTTATTTAATTATTTAATCTAATTATTTTTATTCTTTATGAGCGTGATGTTTACTTTGATCTTTTGTCCATTTTCCACAACCTTGAATAGACTGTTCTGTCTGTCAAACACCAGAGTTAGGATTGAGTGAGATGATGGAAACAAATTCACTTTGATGCAGACTCCTTTCTATTTATTTATTTTTGTTTAAATCCGGTAAACCCAATAAATTATATTAATTTTACGCATGTCATATCATTAGTCATTAATTATTATTAAGTATTAGGGAACAGCTGATGGTCATGGTGTGTCACAGGTCTGGAATCATAAGCGGTGAATCTAGGCCCCGCCTCTCTACCTGTTTGTTTTGTGTAGAACACGCCGCCCCAGCGTCTGACCACTGCCCAGCCTCTGACCCACGACTGCCCAATGTTGCTAACTGTTGCTAAAGGAGTCTCAAAATTCATAAACCTCTAAGAAAAGTGTCGGGATAGACGACGGTAATCAGTGAACCACTTCTTGGCTGGGCTTGAATGTTCCTTGTAGCTGCTGTCAATCATCAGCTCCTGCCTGTTTTCATTCGTGTAGCCATGCTTCTCCTTCCTCTTTTGTCTGGCATCATTTCTATCTAGATCTTCCATGATGTTTCTGATTTTTCTTTACTTTCTTGTGGATCCTCCTCCTCTGCCTCCCTCCTTTATGGTTCTCCTCCTCCGTCTCTCTGCAGCTGCAGTTATCCTTGTTGACAGAACAGAGCTTGACAAGTCTGTGAAGTCAGAGAGACCTTCTCCTTGTCCTCCGTTCACCTCCACCTGAACCCTGCTCGTGTCTGAATGCCTAATCAGCTCACATCTCCACGGAGCACTTAGAGGGGTGTTACCTGCTGGAAAACCACCGGCTTTGATGTGTGCAACTCGGGTATTTAGCCAAGAGCTCTGGGGAGACGTTAACGTCAGCTTTGCAAGAAGCAGGAGGTTACAAGAGCCACAAAATGCTAATTACAAATATGGAAATGTTATTGCTGTCATCACATCCCAGCATCCTCCATAGACAGACACAGTGGCACGTGACTGAAGAGCTTTCTCGGAACAGCCCCTAGGAAAACCCTCTCATCCTAATTTAAACGCAGTAATCAGCAAAATGCATGAAAAAAAACGTCTGTTTCCATTTTCACAGCCTTAGCTCTGAAACCAAACCCTGCTGATATGTTTGATGATGTTAACTATTCCTAAGAGCACATACATATTAATAAAGGCACGAACAATGCAGGACAGGAGTTTTAATGAAGTTTTCCCTGCTGCACCTGCAGCCTGACGACTGCTGCCAGCCTCCAGAGTCCCCTCATCAGTCCGTGACAAAAGTGTCTCACTGAGTTTAATGCTCCCGCTGCTCTGATTCTGACATACACTAAAGATTAAGAGATTCAAACAAATCCGTAACCTTCAGAAAACCTTAAGACGAAAGATCCTCAGTCATCCAGGTCATGATGAAATGAAAAGTTCTTAAAAAATTCAACTGGACAACATTTCTGGTCTGCAGACGCACTGAAGGTGCCCCAGATGGGCCGGGCCGTCACTCAGTAAGCGAGCCACTGCCGCATCAGGGAGGAACCAGAAACAAATGTGGGTCCCAAACAGGATCTTCCACAAAACCCCAGTACTGGTACAGGAGCATCAAAACGCATGTCTGAGGCAAACAAACATGTTAAAGAAGGGAGTTCTGAAATTTACCTTTTCCAGTACCTGCATCGTCCAGATCTTCATCATAGTCTTCATCGTCACCAGATGATAGAGAATCTAAAAAACAAATAAAAATCCTTGTGATGAAACAAAAGTCAGCAGAAGGAAGAAATGGCTTGTCTGTGAAGTTTCCTTTTTTCTTTCAGTCAGGACTGATGCTATTGGGTCCAAGACAACAGACAAGAACTCATCAGGACCAAAAACAGACATTTATGCCAAGATTAAACGTTTTAGAGCTGGGAATGAACAGGTTTGAGTCAAATATTGCACAAATGTACATGTGCAGCCGTGAATGTCTGCTCTTAGATGTTTCCACCCAAGCAGCTTCATAAAGGCTCATTAGTGCTGCTGGGACTTTCAGTTTTCACAAACGTGCCGTTTCCAGCTGTGGTTACTGCACACACTGCTGTTTAGCCTGTGCTGCCCTTTCTGAACAGTTGTAATTATTTTACATCTGACCTTTGGGTTTTTCCGGTTCAGTTCCACAGCTCTGGTTTGACGGGAGCCAGCTCTGAACCTGACAGGCCCGGCAAGTCTCCTCCCTGCAGATTTTAACTCCAACTTAACTTAACTCCTTTGGTTTCACTGCTTTGCTGCAGACGGCGTTCCTTACATTGAATTTTGGGTTTTGAAAATAAACCTCACATTGATAAAGTGTGCTTCCTTCAGAGAAAAAGAGACAAACGGACATTTATGTTTGTTTGTTTTTTTACATTTTTTTCTTTTACTTTATTTTATTTTATTATTAGGTATAACTTATGTTAAGTTGTAATAGTGTATATAGGTCTAGATTCTTCTTTTTTTAAATGTGATTACTTTTTGTATTTTTGCACATTTTAAACACCCTTTCATTGTTTTTGCACATTGCTGTTCTTCTTTTTTTTGCACTGATCTGCTGTAGCAATTGAATTTCCCCAATGCATGATCATAAAGAAAATCTTATCTTATCTCATCTTATTTTTGTACATAAGTAAACTAACTTTTCTGCTGCAGCAGACTTATTAATACAAATTAGCTTTTTTTTCTCCAAAAAGAAAAAAAAAAGTAAAATAAATTTATAAAAATGTAAGAAAACAAATCGGTTTGACTGAAATCAAATTAATTTATTAAAATTTTCTTTAAAAAAATATTCGGCGAGTTCAATGTAAAAAATTGGTCAGATCTTTTTTAGTTTGACAAAAGCTGCCTGTTTTAATAAAAAAAATTATTACCATAAAAATTGGTCTTAGCCCTATTTCAACGAAGCTATAGTTTTTTTTTTTTTGGTATAAGGATATGAGCTGAAGCTGAAGTTGGATGTTTGCTCTAGATTCCCTCTCATGTCCCTCTTCCTTAATTCCCTACCGCCACTCTATCTAGTTAACTTCTTAGCATGCCCTCAAACAAGTCTATGATATGAAAGCAGAGTGGTTAACAGCAGAAGTACTGGCTAATGTCGCAACATTTAAGGAGATATACCAAATACTACTATACAAATATTATCTTAATCGCCGCGGTTAGGTCCTTATTCCCCGTTCTGTTAAATTTAAAACCATTCATCTTGCTTTGACTTTTCAACTCTGTTTTTTGTGATCTATTTTCACTGCGGCTGCTGATCCGTACCTTCACACTTTACCTGCCTCAAACATGTGTACCGCGGCTGCAAGTTGGGATTTGGCTGCGTTCCGCTGCCTGAATGCTATCCAAGGACTGAATCGGATACTGTTCAAAGGCATCTGACACCTTCCTTAAATATTTAAGGAGCAACACAAAGGTCCATGTGTGTCTTAGATGTACTTGAGGTTCTGTGTTTAAAGTAGAGGGCGGAGAACTGCCTGTTCTCAGGGAGGGAACAGGATATTGTGGCCACGCTGTAAAACATCAGACTGAAAATATCCAAAAAGGCCTTAAAAACGCTACAGTGATTGGAGCTCATGCTTCCAAACGGTGTCCTGAGTGGTTTCAAACCCTGAGCAGAGCTGGAAGCCATTCATGATTCAGTTAAAAAGATAAAAACAGAATAAATAAAACGCCTTTTCTGTCATGAACCCTAGCGTTCAGCTAAGTCTGTGTCTGTTGATGTGTGGTCCAGAAGAAGAAGCCGAGCACTTTTAATCAGACCTGGAAGAGGCCAGTATCTGTCCGGCTTGCAGCCAGATCCGTGCGTGTGTGCGTGCATGCGTGAGTGTGTGCGTGTCAGGACTGAGCAGAGGGAGCAGACGAGCAAAGTGGTGCATTTATTGCTTTCCCATCTGTTTTTAATGCAGCAGCGTTTGGAGCTAATTGCTTTCTAATTAGTTGTCAATAAGAGACTCAGTTGGTGTCCACCAGGTTTACGGGGAAGAAAGCTGCTTGACTTTTAAGTAACTCACATTCTTCTGACTGCCACCCCCCCCCCCACACACACACACACACACCTCCCCTAAATCTGTCCCTCCATCACCTAAGGTAGAAGCCTGCTCCTGAACCATAGTCGTGCATAAAGCGTGTCTTATTCAATAATCAACGATGAACCTCATTCCTGACTGCAACAGCAGGGGGGGTGAAACTTGGCTGGGTCTGGACGGGTGGGGATATATTCCGACGCACTGCTGGGCCCGTGTGTGTAGGTCTGTGTCAGTGTGTGTTTGTGCATCAAAGCTTGTTCACATGTGTGCGTTTGTGCAGCCTGGTAGGGAACTAAGGTGGACTTCAGAGGGGAAAGTAATCAATCCTTCCTTCTTTCCAAAGTTTTCACCGTCTTTTTTTCTCAACTGTAATAGGAAGCTGTCATGTTGAGAAATTACTCTTACGGTCTGTAGGAGTAACAGCACTGAGGGGGTCTCCCAGAAATGAGTACAATTTCTGTGAGACCCCCTTTTGGTCTCAGTTTGTCTGTCAGTCAGGCAGGAGAACTAAAGCAGCTCAGGTTTCAGGCTGCAGCCAAAGCAGCTATCAAATCAAATGAAACGGGTTTAATGTAATTTGAGCTGGTTTTGATTGGTTCTAACAGGGATTGAGACAAAAGCTTTGAGTTTGACGGATGCCCAAAACACTCACCTGTCACCTTGATGGTGTAGTTGCTCAGCAGCGCGTTGGTACGGGCGAGCCGACACGTGTAAACTCCAGAGTCCTCGTACGACACGTTGATGATGCGCAGCATCCGGTTGCTGACCCGCGTTCGGTTGGTCGGCACCAGCCAAGCATCGTCTTTAAACCAGGTGATGGGCTCCGAGGGGTCTTCTATTTCACAGGATATTTCCAGCGGGTCGCCCAAGCCCAGAACCACGTCCTCCAGGAATGCTGTTTCACTGGACGCAGAGTCTGGAAACAGAGAGCCCAACAGTAAAATCCAGACTTTCTGTGTGGCAGGGACTTTCCTCTCATGGTTCCATATTCATGTAATTACAAGAAGGACCTTTTTTTTTAACTCAAATATAGATTGGCTTCCTGAGGATCAAAGAAGTTCAAATAATGTATCTATTTAATCATCATCAAACAAATTTTAAGTTTTCCTTCATTAAAATAGCAAAATGTTACTTAGTAGCTTCGACATCTTCCAGTTTTCCTCCACAAAAATATGAATAAGCATTTTCCCCCCTAAATACCCAGAGGTAGAGCTCCATTGATCCAAAGAAACACACCAAGCCGCAACTCGATCAAAAGCAGTTCTTTTTGGGTCAGAACGATTTGGGATGGAGGAAGTCAATGTGGTTTACGTTTCCATCACAAATGAGTTGTGTAAAGTGTGGAACAAAGTGTTGCCCACCCAAGACTTCAACCAGAAAAAACAGCAGAGAAACCCTCATCTCCAGTTCTGTCGTCTGTCTGCTCACAAAAACGCTCCACTCTTCAAATGAATCTCGGTTTTTTTGTCCTGTCCTCAGTCCTCTTTTCAACCCCTGCAGTAGGGCTGCACGATACGAGGAAAACCCGCGATTTGCGATATTAGTGATCAATATTGCGGTGACAATATAACTTGCGATACATGAACAAATAGCAAAACAACCAAAACGTTTCATTTAAATAACGGGTAACCCTCGTCTACATAGGAGGCGAACATCTAACATAAAAGTTGTTGATTGGTCAACGACGTAAAGGCGTCCATCTGATTGCATAAAGAGATTTATTTGTTTCACTAAATACTTCCAGCTGCCATAAGATTGTTTTAGCATATTTAAGGTAACCCTTTTATGCAATTTTCGCCGTCTTTTGTGTGTACGTGTATTGCACAGCTTGATATCGCGATAACGATAAATTTGTGATTTGCTGTGCAGGCCTACCCAGCAGTATTGAACTCTATACTGTCCCCATCTGCACACAGTACGATTCAGACGTGCTGGTAAGAACACTCTAAAAATCTTGACTGCGGTAAACTGAACAGAAGCATACAGTTCTGTAAGAACATGGCAGTAGTGTTCTAAGCAGAGCTGCCGGTAATCAATCAGAAAACGTGCCTCCGGAGGTCACAGAAGTGCATGCAGGGCAGGAGGAGGAGGAGGAGAGCCAGGCTGTGTGAGGATGAAGCAGCCTCTTCTCTGTCAAACACAAGCTCATTGAGTCCAGGAGCTCCAAGCGCCAGCGCGGCGGCGGGGAAAGATCAACATGTTTACCTCCAAGGCTGCCTACCTCCACTGAGAATGGGAGGGGCCACATTTAGATGGAATAACACAGACGTATGTTGTTTTCATGTCTGCCCATTCATGAGAAATGCCTTCAGATGAAAACTTTATTTACATTGTTTGGTACAGACAACCACTCAATGCGGTGTCATCCACATACGTAGGAATCCTCACGCACACACCGCCACACAATTACACGCATTATTGCACATGTGCAAGAGGGGAGCCATCTTGGACGTCCTTGAATGAGCGGCACTGGCGATAAATTACACGCACTTGTATGCACACACAAATGTGCACACACCCACCACAGGGAAACTCTGAATGAGGTGTGTTAAGAGCCTGATTTATGGTTTCTAAATACACCCCCCCATTGAGCATGGAGCAACATTAGTGAGCAGTGAGCTCAGCCCACTCACAGGCAGCCTCAGACCGAGATTAGGAAATTGGAGCTGAGTGGCAAGGTTGAAAGCAAGAGTGCCCCAGATGACAAAATCTACGTGGAGAATACATAACAGGCACTTTGAATTATAGATGAGGTATTGCAAGTGAGACAGGCTGCATAGGCAGAGAAACACACCATCGAAGAGCCACAGCTCAATTTCTATCGGAAACAGGCAGGTAACCCCATCTGAACGGCTTCAGCACAGAGAACATTGCAGACAAACCAAAGGTACGCACGCTGCGTCTGAAAACACAGAGAATGCAAATTGGAAAAGTTATGACAGCTTTTCTCATTTGGACACAAAACCTGAACATTTTTCTACTACATATGTTTAAGGCCTTCATGATTGATTCATGTAATGTTCTCAACCATCCATCCATCTTCCTTCGCTTATCCGGGACAGGGACTTCCCTCGCCCCGGTCACTTCCTCCAGCTCCTCTGAGGGGACCCAGAAGCGTTCCCAGGCCAGCTGACAGACATAGTCTCTCTGGCGTGTCCTGGGTCTTCCCCGGGACCTCCGCCCAGTGGGACATGCCCAGAACACCTCCCCATGGAGGCGTCCAGGAGGCATCTGGACTAGATGCCTGAGCCACCTCAACTGGCTCCTCTGGATGTGGAGGAGAAGAGGTTCTACTCCGAGCTCTCTGCGGGTGACCGAGCTTCTCCCCCCATCTCTAAGGGAGCGCCCGGCCCCCCTACGGAGGAAGCTCATTTCAGCCGCTTGTATTCAGGACCTCGTTCTTTGGGTCATGACCCATAACTCCTGACCATAGGTGAGTATTAGAACAAAGATCGACCGGAAAATTGAGAGCTTTGCTTTTTGGCTCAGCTCTCTCTTCACCACAACGGACCGGAACAGCGACGGACGCCGCTCCAATCCGTCTGTCAGTCTCACGCTCCGGTCGTCCCTCACTCGTGAACAAGACCCCAAGGTATTCAAACTCCTCCACCTGGGGCAGGGGCACTCCACCCACCGAGAGATGGCAAACTACCTTTACTTAGAAATACTGCAGATGCCAATTGTGTTGTTAAAGTGTGAAGCTAACGACACTTGGTTAAAACAAGAAGAGAAATGCTGAGCAGCGGTGCAGAGGCACATAAATTCAAGCCCAGCATGAATGGGCTGCTGCATTACCGTGAGAAAGACAGGAGAAAACAGGCTGCACAATCTCTTCAGGTCTTTAACACGCAGATTTAGGCTTTATGGAGTTGATCAAATACTCTCCAGAGACTCGTAGCTCATGCTGGCTTTATGGACCCTAAAGCACTCGACCAGAACTTCTGCTGGCAGCTCTGAGTGAACCGTAGACTTGGCTGGAAATAGACGTTGCTTTCAAATTTACATTTACTTGTTAAAAGACTGATCCAGCTAAATTATAAAGGTCCTTTCAATTGATGTTTGACGCTGTGAATACTCAGAGAAGAGAAAACGTTTGATTGGAAGGTGTGAAAAGCATTTGTCTGATCTTTTACTTTGATCTTGGGGAAATACGTAGGAGGAAGATTTGTTCTATGCTTGGATGTTTGCACTGCCAGAGGTTGAGCAAATGGGAAAAAAAGCCACACCTTCGCTTTGGAAACCCGGAGCTGTTAGATCGTGCAACAAGAAATGCAAATTCAGAGCAGATTGGCCGTGACTTTGTTCTGTTGAGCAACAACGAGATGCTCCGGTGGGCGAGTCAGAGCGAAAAATGCAGGGAAGAATTCACAACTGGGCACTGTCAGCGCTGACAGAAAAAGGAAGGAGCAGCTGTGCTTCCTGCTGTGCAGAAGTGTGGGGGCTCGGACACCCACACCCTTAAGTAAACGGAGATAAAAAAAAGATGAAGCCCAGAAGAGGAAGTTTGTTTCCTAAGCATCCAGACGGTGACATTCGATCAAATAACACACGCCTGAGCGGGAATCAAAGGAGTCGGAATCACATTTACAGCCGTTACTCTGAAGGAAACGACCCAAGAATCAGCGGACGACAGCTTTGGACCGGGATCCCCAGTGGGACAGTGATTAAGACAAAGCAGAATGTGAGGCGATCCTCCTGCGGTTTTGGGTCGGATCGCATCTCTGCATCCCACTGCTTCCTCCAGAATGCGTGAGCCGTCGGCTGCCTGGTGTGAGGGTGTGTTGGAAGCTGGGGCCAGCTGGAAACAATGTGCGGCGTGTACGTTTTGAGTGTGCGTGTCAAAGTGGATGTGGGTTTTAATGCGTACGTATGTGTGTGCGTGTTGGTGAGCTGAAGGGCGGACGCTCTCTCAATAAATCAAGAGGCCCCTGCCCTCTGATCCCGTCCAACCCTTTCAGATACATTTCATAACGAATAGCCCCGTGGAATAATGTAAAGTCTGTCTCTGAGATACCGCGCTGCGTCTAAGTCTTTTCTGTGCGTCTGAGGAGGTTTATTTATCCTGCACAAACTTCACCAGAGGCCGGTGGGCACGCTGTGGCCCCGGGAATGAAAAGGCATCCTTATGTTGGTCGCCTTTGCACAGTTTATCCCCCCCCCCCCCTTTAACACAGACACAGGGGGGATTCAGAGACCAGAAGAACCAAACTAAAGTTATCTGCATCAGGAGTGCTGATGACATCAACCTCAGCAAACCCACTTGAATCGACTACACAATACCGTACCGCATTTTTATTGCATTACCACACGACTGTTAAGTCTGCTGTACTGACAGAATCTCAGGACATTTCAGGCAGGAAATGGTCCACGAAACTGCTGATTTCAAAATGTAGCAATCCTCTAAGTAACTGATAGAACTGATAGAAAATCATGGCTAAACATCGGTTCTTCAGAAACCAAAGTGGTTCCAGATTTTGGGCCTTAAAGTAACTGATTCTAGTTTAGAAGTGGCAACGTTTTAAGACAGAAAAAGAACAACATCTGCTGTTTTCTTGCTGTTAGTCTTTGAATTGTTAACGTCAGATTTTTCTGTTTTGTGAGTTCACACCTGTTCAGAGGTCAGGTTCCTCACAAACTGAGATCGTCCCAAGGGTGTCGCTTTGTACGGGATGACACATTTGATTTGGTTTGCTTTCACGCACGTACATGCGGGGGCTCCCACACACATGGCAAATGTTGTATACAACACTTTTTCTAACTCTTGCTTTAACCCTAAAGTGCTTTGCAGTCACATTCACACACTGATGGCAGCTCTACTGCCAAACACTGGGGCCAACCTGTAGCCACCAGGAGCAATGTGGGGTTTTGCGTGAATGGACACTTCAACACGTAGGTGTGCATGGCGGGAACTGAATCTTCCGATCAGAGGTTGAAAAAAAGGAAACTTCTGCATTTATAAGCACTTTTTTACTCAACTGGAACGTCCATGAAGAGTTCCCACTGCAGTGAACCACACCAAAATCCTTTTACAGGAGAATTAAGACTCACACACGTGTTTCTTGCGTGCCTCGATGTGCACAGATGTCCTTTACCGGTCTTTACGTGAATTCGGTTTTGAGCTGTTCAAACTTTTTGGTCGGTTGAGCATGACACAATTATTCTCTTTCCATAACCGTTCCAAGTTTGTCTAACAGACTTTTCACGCATGAACTACTGATGTTTTACTTTTATATCACGTGTACGGTGCACATACGCGAATCACTAATGAACTGCAGATAAACAGCACAATAATCGCATATGGTTCATGGTCTACATTAGTTTACGTGTTCTTTGTGTGGTTTATTCGTACTTCTTCTGTGGTTTTACCGTGGTTCATTCCTAATACATCTGTGAATTTCTCATGTAAAGACCACGACTTTTCTCACTCTTTCCACGTGGATTTAGCTACGATCAATTTTTTATCCGTGCAATATGTGCAGACTGTGTGACAAGAGCCTGTAGATTTGACTTTCGCGTGTAAACTTTAGTCCATACGACTAACAGTCACTCTGTTTCACTGATGAATGTATTTATTTACTGCCTTCTCAATGGAAAACATTAACTGTTAGGGGCAGGAATTGAGCCACAGGGTGTCATTTCTGAACCACTTCTCATCTAGATTTATGCAGCTTAAAGAGTTTCAGGAAAATCTCAGCTACTGGACTGCGCTGTGGTAAACTCTGCTTCGGAGGACCTCAGGAAGTCTATGGGTCTTGCTTTTCTTTCTGTTGATTAATAATACTGCTTGGACTTCACGCTCCGCTTCAGCCAGGCTTCTGTGCCGGAACAGACATCCACGCAAGCTTCAACAGGCAGCGGAGAGAGAGAGAGAGAGAGCATCATAAACACTGACAGATTACAGGCCTCTTTTTCTTAACAGGTACTTTTATTGAGTCTGGTCGGAAAGCAGCAGCAGATGCCTTTTCAGACCGTATCTGTGTTTAAAACTGCTTTTGAAAGTGATGGACTCCAGATGGCCTGGGGAGGCATTCATCTTTATCAAGCCCTCTTTTTCCTCCTCCTCACTGCATTTAGCTAATAATACAACAAAGCAGTGATTGCAGCATGAGCAGAGCGAGCTGCTCTCAGACCAGCAGCAAACAATTCTCTGACAAATGTTGCAGGTAATCAGATGTTTACCTCTGCCGCTGCAGTAAACCTGAAAGAACGGGACCTGCTGCTTCTTCACGGCCCATTGGTGAGCATGTGTGTGGAGCAGAGATGCAATGCAATCTGCACGGCAAGCAGGTGGGATGTGGAAAAAAAAAAGAATGGATTTCATAGACAGAAACAAACGCTGTTTCAGCAGTTTGAGTCCGTTACTCTATGAACATTAATAAAGCTCCCATTCATTCCACTGGAGCTTCGTTCTTTTATCACTTCCTAACATATTCTTCTAGTTCTTTGCTTAGGGAAACTTTAAATATCGGGATGTCTTTATATAAATTGAAGGACCAGGAAGGGGCCTGTCCCTCTTCTAATACACCTTCACCCACTCGACAAACAGAGAGTGGGGTCAAAGGTGTTATGGCTGCACAATATGAGGAAAACTTGCAATGTGCGATGTTAATGGTCAATATCGCAACACATGAACAAGAACATTAAGAATATCCCTTTCGGGGTCACAGGGTTGTCTGTCCCGTCTACTTTTGGGTAAAGGCGTGGTGCACCCTGGGTGAGTTGCCAGTCTGTCGCCGGGCGCTGCAAACGATTCATTTGAGTAAAAGTCAACATGACATTCAGTATAGTCCAGGCATCTAAGATAAAAAGGCTCCTAACGGGCCGCTTGGCCAAATGAGGGAAATTCGTTTGATTTGTTACATTTTTCAAGCTGCCATGAGATTGTTTTAGCACGTGTGTAGACATTAACTATTTATCACACCTTTTTTGCACTGTCGTGATGTATCCCACAGATTGGTATTAGGTCTGCAAAATAAATCATAAATGTATCATTATCGCAGTATGAAGCCATGCAATATGCATATCCCAAAAGATGGTGAGAATTGCAATAAATGGTTACCGTAAATGTGCCAAAAACAATCTTATGACAGCTTGAAGTATTTAACGAATCAAATTAATCCATTCGTGTAAGATGTTCGCCTCCCATGGAAACTAGGGTGATTTGGAGTATAATTTAAGTAATGTTGACTCTTATAGAAATTAAACTGTTGCAGTAAAATGGAATTAAAGTTTTTGGTTGTTTTGCTATTTGTTCATGTATCCCGAGTTATATCGCCATCGCAATGTTGATCACTAATAGCGCAAGTTTTCCTCATATCGTGCAGCCCTAGCGACGATAACATTTCGATTTTCTGTGCAGGATGCGGCCTGAAAACCAAGCGGTGGTGATATTTCTTGTTTCAGAGCAGCGGACTCTTACCACCAACAGACTCGCCAACTTTCACTTCCTCTGCTGCAAAACTGGACCTGCTGCCAACCGTTTGGCAAACCCACCACAAGCCAGCATCACACGACCTTCAAGCAGAATCTGTCTCCCTTTTCCACACCCACCCCCCAGCCCTCTCCATAAAGAGCTCATTTCTCTCTCTCCATTTCACAGCTATGCCGATTGTAAATCCTGCTCCAAAGGCTCCCTCTTCTTTACACTCCTCTTTTTTTCTAAAGCGTGCAGAGAAAACCCCTAATCTCTGTTTAATATGGTTTGGCCGGATGTAAATACCTCCAGACAATGAGCCTAATCTGGGCCAGGCCAACAACCTCACACTGCTGTCGGAGAAGCCTGCCAGGAGGAGGCGGCGAGAAATGAGGGATGGCTTGGTGCGGATCAAGGAGGAGGTGAAAAAAGGAACAGAGGAGGGAGGGAGGGAGGGAGGGAGGGAGGGAGGATTTCTCCAGCTTGTCGCCTCTTTTCTTCCTCGAGCTGCGTTTTATTAAGAACCCTCAAATTCAAGTTAAAGATAGACGTCGCCTCTAAACATCCCGCCCCGGCCTTTGCCAGGTTCGCCCACCCCCCCCTTTCCAGCCCAGCGGCGCTAACGAGCAACGGAAGCTACAGTACGTCCAGAGCATCTTGGCACCGTCCAATGGTTTTTGCTTCTTTCATACCCGCATCGTCTCCCTCACCTCCCCTCCGTCCCTCCCAATAGGACCTGAGATTGGGCCGCGGTAATTGTCATTCCAAAGACGAACTGGCCTAGTTTCAATTCAGCAGACAAGTGTAAGAAACTCGGCCAACAAAAGCTAAGATGTCTGCAAATTAAGTGTGGGGCCTGTATACGACATACTCGCAGGTCCCTGAACAACCAATCAGATTACAAGGAAGTTCTAATGATGCAAACTACAACAAGTTTGCTGTATTTTAAAAAAATTTCTGTGCTTGTTGCATGTTTCATGGAGCTTCAGCAGCTCAGAAGCCCGAACTCAGTACAGGGATTACACAGAAAAGCCTTTGATGTAATCTGTTAGTCACTTCCAAAGACCATTATAATCTGATTAAGATAGTCTGTCTTTATTCAAATAATCTGGAGTAGGCTAATTGGATTACAATAATCTGTAATGTTTGCAATGAACTACATTTGTGGTTGAGAACGGTTGGATTGATGTTTTTTTGTCGCACGAGTCGCACGAGTTTCCGTGAACTTTGCGATTTGCATCTGAAACGATCAGAAGCGAAGGTTCAAAGTGATGTTTGAAGATGTCCCAACGGCTGATGGAAAACATCTCCACACACTCTCACCCAGCAGAAGGAGACTCCTGATTGAAATGTTAAACTCTGCCCTTTCCCGACCCCTCCGAGACCCCCGGTCCCGACCTCCCCTGTGGGACCTCCATCCGCCCCTCCCCACTCCGACACAGGCCCTGACAGCCTCCAGTAGAGATGACCTTCACTGGTGGGGCACTGACAGCAGCTCACAAACATCTACCTAATGGATTCAGTAATACAGACACTTTTACCATTACAACTGTCTTAAATGTTGCCACGGTCAGTCATTGTCATTGCTCATAGTACTATGGGGGTTAAAAAACACAATAATACTTATAAAAATAACCACAGTATTTTGTTGTAAGTTGTGCATTTTTTTTGTCCCAGCAAGACAAGTTAAAGAAATTCACGTCTGACTGTTTGTCTTTTCCCCTCTTGTCTCATAAACTCATTCGACTTCTTTAATTATACGTGGTATTTTTGCATTTACAAAGGAGACAGAAGCTGTGATGGAAACAAAAATGAAAATGTTATTCATTAAAGCAATGGAGCAGGACTAAAAGGCTGTGGGTAAATCAGTGTTGAAGGTAAGAAGTTTAAGCCGTGTTAGGATCTGATAACCAAGCGAGCACAAAGAGGAACTCTAAGCTGCAAGGTTATCTGTCTCAGAGAAACAAATCCCAACTTGAAACATGACTTTGGAAAGGTGAAGGGGAGGAATGTCGGCGATAGCATTTACAGCTCTGTTTATGACGGTGGGGGTCCCGTGACCTGCTGCAGCCACAAACACAGCCTCCGTCACGGCCCGCTGCTGACAGCCCGGCTAGCGCTTTTCCCTGGAACTGCTCCGGCCGGCTCTCCAGCGGGAAAACTAGAAACGCTTGTAGTGGTGAAGGGAACGTGCTGAAAGTGAAACAGTGCTGGAGTGTGTTTGCTCTTGAGAGCCACAGAGATGCAGTAAAGCCCCCCCCCTCCCACCCGTCTGTCTTCCCTCCGCTAACGACAAGCTGATCAGAGACAAGAGCCTCTGTTCAGGAGAAAGACCAACTGGAGGACAGTTGTTCCAAACATCTGTACCACACTTCTTACTGGGTCTCTGGAGTCAAAATGAGTGGAGTGAGCGTTGAAAAGGGCTTCCTGTGCGAATCCTGTTACAGTCTAACTATTCATAAGAGTCCATCCGTGTCACTAGTGTAACACTTCACCTTCAAATCATCTGGTTTTTAGCAATAAACACACAGAACATAAGCAAGGATAGCGCTAAAGTTTATATCCTGGCATAAAACGTATCCAAAGAACGACAAAAACCAAAGCAAAATTTTAAATAAACATTCTCATTTTATATATTTGCATCAAAACATGTTTAAGTTAATTTCCAGACTGAAATAACAGGCATAGTATTACGTAAAGTCCTACAGTGCTGCTGGTCTAGCTTTACAGGCTCCAGGGGAGTTTTGTGTATTAAACATTTGTTTATCTTAAGGCAGAGTCACACAGCCACTACAAACATGTTGCACGGATGAAAATTGCTCTTTAATGAATATAAGTGGGAAAAGTGGTGGTTTTTATATGACATTTTCACAGATGTATCATAAATAAACCACGTCAAAACCATGAAAGAAAAATGAATAAACCACGCAAAGAACACGTCAATGAACCGTCCGTGATTATTGCGCTCTTTGTTTGCAATTTATTAGTGAGTCGCAAATCAATTATGTAAATTGAACGTGATAGGTGCGCTGCATACGTGATATAAGAGTTATACGTCATGCGTGAAAAGTCTGTTAGAACAGAGTTGGAAAGACACAAAAGTCACACACAACTGTGTATGATTTATGCAACAACCGAAACCCTCCACGGACATCTCCGCCCATCAATGACAGACGAAGGCAGGAAACACTCACAAACACCCAGTAGATGGATCACACAAGACCGAATGTCATACGAGGAAAATGCACAAAATGTACGCAGCGGCTGTGCGACACGGCCTTTATTTACCAAAGTGGTTATTCTCAGTGTAAAGTAGAGCCCAAATGAAATCGTGTTTTCTGTTACAAAATCGAAATGTTTTCTGCCTTTTATCAGTTCGAAAGGACGGGATCTGCTGGGTGACAGACAGAAAACTAAAGCAGTTTCATCTGTGCGGCTCGAAGCCCTTCTTCAAGATAAGAGTCGCGGCTGACATCCTGACCCCCTCGGGATTTCTTAAGGAGGCTCAAACTCAAATACAGGAATCTGACCGGCAAACAAAGCCTGCAGAAACTAAAGGTCGGACAGTTCAAAGAATCTGAAGAGATGTTGTTTCTCAGCTAGAAACAAATGAAGCCCAATATCACAGAACATGTTAGGGGTTCAAAATGTTTCAAATGTGGGTTATTTCAAGAAGTCAAAAGCGGAGTTGTAACCAGCAGCAAGCCTCACGGCTCTGTTTTTCAGGGAGAAAAAGGATTCCATTACACACTGCAGACGGCACGAGGGTTTATTATTTTAGCTCTCCTGGCACAATCACAGAGGAGGAGGCTGAGGGTGAGTTTGGTTTCAGTATTAGACGTTTCATCTGCACTGATGGAGAGCGATGGAAAGAAGACAGGCAGCTTTATGACATGTTTGGGCATACTATTAACTGTTTAGAGAAGAAGAAGAAGAAGAAGAGAGAGGAGGAGGATGTGTGAAAAGACATGCAGG
The DNA here is from genome assembly GCA_037389245.1 of Oryzias sinensis. NCBI lineage: Eukaryota > Metazoa > Chordata > Actinopteri > Beloniformes > Adrianichthyidae > Oryzias > Oryzias sinensis. Next base: position 7,135,370 of record CM074503.1, on the reverse strand, counting down.
TGAAGACGGAGAGAATTAATGAGAAAATAAGAGCATGGATGAGACAAAAGAAAGCACTCCCTGAAACAGGAGCAGGCTTTTTTGTTTGTTTCCAGAGATGGAAAGTGGAGGGAGCGAAGGATGAGAATTTACTGGCCTCCAGGTTGCCAGTGGTCAACAGCGACCGTCACAGCTCAAACTCACGGACGAGGCAGCATTTATGCACCGGAGTGACAGGAATAGTCAGCAACTGGTGTCACAAGAACAGTAACAGGCAGATTCAACAGAAAAAAGAAGGACTTTCTTTTAGAAAGACCCAACATGCGAATCTCAAAAAAACAGAAATCCCTCCAAAGTACAAGAACACATGGAAACTTCAGCCGTGCTTTGATGACAGAGTGTTGGCTAAACTGTAGGAAGAAACAGTCCGGCAGTAAAAAAAACAGGCATTCATTTGCTTGCGCTGATTACAAGATGGAAGTGTTACTAAAAAGGACACCAAATGTAAAATGATTTTTGGTTTTGTAAAAGTGTCAAATGAGCTGGAATCTTTGCAGAACAAGTATAGACATTTTCACAACAACGTTATCTGAACATCTTTTTAAACATCTTTGTTTTTAGAGAGGCCAGCGGCACGGGTTATTTGAATTTACAAGAAGGAAAACGATAGTTTACATCAACATTTAGATAAAAATCAGAGGCTTTTTAAAAGACAGGAATTGATGATAAGAGTTTCAGCTTTAATGAGCTTTATTCAGATAAGTTAAGACATTTTTAGTTTAGTAGTTTGGATCATTTTAACCAAAGAAAATAGCAAAGCTGAAAAAGTGTTCTACTGTTTTATCCAAGCATGAGAGATAAGTCAGAGATAAAGTTCTATGGTTAAAAAAATCTACTTTAACTGAATCAATCTAGACTATTAGACTATTTATTAATTAAATTCAGACTTTGTTTTTAAAGTAATTTTATGTATTTTTTAGGTTTCAATTTTTTATTAGTTCTTACTATAAGAATTCGTAATTTTATGACTGAAGTTCCATAGTTTTTCAATTTGAATCACTAGTTTTGTGAAAACATTTTTATTTAACAAATAAGTTTTAAAATGGAAAGTTAGGGGTTAATCAACTTAACCGATGAACCGATTTCTATTCCTGTGATCCAACCATATCAATCTGTCTGAGGCAGCATCAAATCAGCTTGACCTATACCATCATAAAATCATGTCCAGATGAAATAACTCAATCAATATTGGAAAATACCATTGGGTTCATTTTACATGATGCAGCAGAAACGGATCAGTCCATCATTCCAGTCCAATGTGTGGACAGACTTTGAATAAAGTCACGTGACCATCCAATGTCTAGAATGTTCTAAGAATGTTCCCCTTTGGATTCTTTGAATGTGGAAAAACAACAGTGGGGAACTTTAGGAAACTAACATGTGAATGGATTTGACATTCATTCCAGTTTACTTGTTTGTTTGGACACATGTTTCATTTCCACTTGATGATCTGGAAGACATCCAAGAATCTGGAAAACTGTTCAGTAGCAGCAATTTCTGAGTCTCACTGCTGGAAGTTTGGATAAAGATGATCTGGATCCACTGTAGGTCAGAGAACCAGATTGATCAAAATGAACCAATATCAACCACAAATTATGATAAGAATTACCTTTTTGCTCATTGAATCGTTACACCCCTATAAGTGAGGGGAATGTGCTGAATGAATTGTAAATTGTTTGTCAGAGGACTATAAAAAATGAATGAAAACTCCCTCCAGAATCAGGCTGAAGGTTCTTTTAAAGGAGAAGACATTTGTAACCAAACCAGAAGAGCTCTGTAATTACCTGAACACACAACACCACAACACTAAGCTGCTGATCTTGGTAATTCCATCTGAAGCAGAAGGATTTCACACGTTTGCATTTTTATTGTGGTCATCTCAGGTTGTTCCAATCAAGCCGAGTTCTTGTAAAGACCAGATTTTTTTTTTTATTCTTTAAAGTACAAAAGGATGTCCCTGCTTTTTCAGACGCATCTTGAGGGGGGGTTTGGCAGATCAAGCCGGGATTGTCCCTCTTTCATCCTTGTGTTTACATGAAGCCATTGCTGCTCACAGCCTGTCATTTACTTTATCCCAGTTTGAGCTTTTACAAGGCAGCCAGCTCAAAGTATAACGTAGGACGTCAGACAGGATTCGCATAGAGTATATGAAATATTTGCATTAACTAATGTATCCCAACAATTCAGCCACAATAACAAAGATGACATTAGCTGCGTTTCCATCGACTATGAAATTATGCAAATTGGATTTACAATAATAAATTTGTAGTAGGTTTAGGGGATTTCATCTGGACTTGGTTTTAAAGTTCGAAGACATTTCGCCTCTTATCCAAGAGGCTTTGTCAATTCTGATTTAGCTGGTCTAAGAGCTGGTATATATGCGCTCAGGGGGAGGAGTCAGACCTGAAACTGGATGGTATTATCAACTTAGTCTACATGGTTTCGGGTCGTTAAGAGTCCTTTGTCCTCAGCTGGGGGTTGGGGAGCAAGTGACTCCCTCTCCAAATTGGTCATCTCTTTCAGCTGTTAACGACCCAGGTGGAACTGGTTTGGTTTGTTTAGGGTTTAAAACACTGCCGTAGATGGATGGAAGAATAAACCTGAGACCGCCATTCTTATTAAGAGAAGGTTTATCCTTCTTGACAAAGATGGCTTCTTTCACTCCTCGCTCAAACCATCCTTTCTCTTTGGCTAGAATTCGGACTTCACTGTCCTCGAACGAGTGGTTTGTGGCCTTCCGGTGGAGATGCACTGCAGACTCAGGTCCACTTGGGTTGGCTCTGCAATGTTGGAAAAGCCGCTTGTGTAGAGGTTGTTTGGTTTCTCCTATATACTGTTCATTGCAGTTATCTTTGCAGTGGATAGAGTACACAACATTATTCTGTTTGTAGCTGGGAATTTTGTCCTTGGGATGAACCAGTTTTTGTCTGAGGGTATTGACTGGTTTGAGATGAACTGGGATGTTATGTTGTTTGAAAATCCTTTTAAGTTTTTCCGACAGGCCTGAGATAAACGGAATTGAAACACTGTTCCGTTTCGGCTCTTGTTTCTTCTTGTCTTGTTTTCCTGTATGTTGGGATCTGGTGAATGCCCACTTAGGATATCCACAGGTTCGGAGGGCTTGGTGGATATGTTGCTCTTCTTTCTTCTTTCCGTCAGAGCTTGTGGGCACCTCTTGGGCTCTGTGTTGTAATGTCCTGATGACGCCTAGTTTGTGCTGTAAAGGGTGGTTTGAGTCAAACAACAGGTACTGCTCTGTGTGAGTAGGCTTCCTGTACACTTCAACCTGGAGCTGTCTGTCCTCTCCAATGATCACAGCACAGTCTAGAAAGGCTAGGGTGTTGTCCTTTGTGTCTAAGAGGCGAAACGTCTTCGAACTTTAAAACCAAGTCCAGATGACATCCCCTAAACCTACTACAATGGAACCAACCTGGATGAATGAGAGTCTTCATAGACAAATACTAAATTTGCCTAATGGAAACACAACAATTTAGAAAAAACTCGCATTTATCGAATAAAAACGCCGACGTCTCCTGTGATAGATGATGATGAGGGCCAGCGCCGTGGCAGAAATGTGAATGGATCTGCTGTCAATCAAAGTATTGGTCAACATGCGAGTTGGGTTGTTTTTATTTGCATAATTAAGATTTAATTGAAACAGTATAATTGCAAAGTTGTGTTTTTTCTATATTTTGATAGTTTTGGGCATATGTGTGATAGCTAGCGAAGCAGAAAATTTTAGGTATTTTTTCTTTTTGCATGTTTCCATCAATTAAATTCCAGTAGAAGACATATTTTTAGTGGAATTCCATCAGAAAACCTTTTTCTTTCCACACATTCCTGTGATATCTGTTAAATATCTAAACACTTTGCTTGAGGGGAGCTTGTAATCAAAGTGCTGCTGCATGTCAACCCCGCTGTCAGCCAGAGGGCGAGGCGCCGGCCTGAACTGCAGCCAGAGGTGGAGCGGAGGACACGCACAGGTGTGTGGGAGACATGCAGCAGTGAGTGCATGCCCCACAGACATCATTAGGCTGAAGCAGGCAGCACACGCAGCTATCAAAGCACTCCCAAACTGATGGAGACGTGGAAACGGGCCGAAACAGCAGTGTGGGGAGACGCTGACATGAGCACGGAGAGGCGGAAAAGAGAGACAGAAAAGCACTGCTTCAGAAAAAAAAGGGGAGGGGGGTTAGCACAGATCATCCATAATTCATCGAATGGGAAACAAAGAATTTCAAAGGGCATTGATGAGTGTATTAATATCTAAAGTCCACACAGTGACCCGCTGATCCACAGCTGACGGTGCACGAGTAAAGCTTTGCGCTTGGATTATTTGATCTGACAGACTCATCAAGATGTCCAACAGACCAACAAACCTAAAGGCCGTGCCACACAGCCACAATTTGTGTATCGCACACTTATGCGGTTTTTATTTTTTGATGTGTGCAGACGTCCGTGGAGAGTTTCGGCCGACGGGTCTTTACGCAAATTTCAGTTTTAAGGCTTTTTAAAATTTTTGGTCGGTTGAGAATTACGCAGTTTATGAGTATTTTACATAGTTTATTTGCAATTATACCACGGTCCGGGTATAATTGCAAATAAACTATGTAAAATACTCATAAACTGCGTGTTTATGTAAGTGACCATGCTACAAGCGGGTTAATGGCCGACGAAGTGTACATGATCAGATATTAACGCACTTTGGTTCAGGCTTCCATGTCGTGCGTTAAACCCCATAATGCACACTTCGAAGCCCATTAACCCTTACTTGTTATGTAAATCTTACGCGATTGTGCGTGATTTTTGTGTGATGCATAAGTAAATTTGTGTCTTTTCACGACCGTTCCACGCACGTCTACAGCACTTTTATATCACGGCGCACATATCACGTACAAATTACGCAATTGACGCGCGGATCACTTACAATTACAAATAAACGACACAATAATCACTCACGGTTCATGTTCTACGTTGATTTCCGTGTTTCTTTGCGTGGTTTATTCGTGATACATCTGTGAAAATTTCATGTCAAGGCCTAACTTTTCCCACTTTTTCCACGTATATTCACGTACGACCAACTTTTATCCGTGCTATATGCATAAATGTGCGTAGTGGATGTGGGACACGACCTTAGGAGAAAAAAACTGACTATCCAAGGAAGGCTTTGATTGTTTAAGAAAGATTCACTGAAGTACTTTTTCTTTGGTCCACGACTTGACACGATGACCTTAATGAATCACTGCATTAGCAACTCGGTTGTCTTTTTCACTGTTTGATCATTATTTGAAGTTAAACAAGAGTAGAAAAGGAGGAGGAGTAAATCCACCACATGAAATATGTGGTGTGAAACAGAAGAAAGAAATCAACAAAGGTGACAGAATTTTAACCCTAAATTCTCTAGATCAAGCCTGTGAAACAGAAACTGGGATTAATGTTTAACGTTCTTCTAGCACAGTGTTTCAAATGTCTACAGGGTTTGATGGAGTGCATGATAGACTGAGCATAGAGCAGCCATTGTTCAACACAAAGGTGTTCTCTAAACTTGTTTGTCTTCCTCTGTTTCCATGTAGACCAAGAGATTTCAGGATACTGTTGCCGGAGAAGTGAAGACAAAAAAAAAAAAACACTTTAAAGGTTTCTTAGGTTTTCAGGAATGAAGCAGATTTCTATCAAACAAACGTGGGCCCATGCACACACAAACATAGATTTGCATAACTGGATGACAGGAGGGTGCTGATGTTCCACGGTAAATGACAACCTGAAGATTTTCTTGAAAAACAGGCTCGCACAAGTGAGCTGGAAAGTACAAGAGCCATTTTAAAGCCGAAAACAAGTAAAAACACGTTTTATCACCGCAGAAAAACAGAAACACAAATAATTTACCGCAGCAGTCGACTGGAAGCGTGTCACAGTGTTTATTTCTCTTTGACCTATGTTTATGGTGCTGTAGGATCGGTTAATTGCTTTTTTTATTTTAAACTATGGTATGTCCACATTGAAATTCTCAAGTGCCTCAAACACAAACCCAAAATGTACTTTACTTTCTTTTGGAGAAAAAGTTAAGGATGTCTGTGGCGGGTTTTGGCCAACGGGTCTTTACGTGAATTCGGTTTGAGCTGTTCGACATTTCTGGTTGGATGAGAATTACGCAGTTTACAAGTGTTTTACGTAGTTAATATGCATTTGTTACGTAAATCTTACGCAATTTCGTGTGATTTTTGTGAGATGCATATGCAAAAGTGTCTTTCCACGACCGTTCCACATATGTCTAACAGACTTCAGAAAAGTTATATCACGTATACGGCGCACATTTCAGGTTAAAATTATGTAATTGACACACAAATCACTAATAATTTGCATATAAACAATAATTACACACGGTTCATGTTCTACGTTGGTTTACGTGTTCTTTGCGTGGTTTATTTTTACTTCTGTGGTTTTAACGAGGTTCATTCCAGATCCAGCTGAGAAAATTTCACATAAAAAAACACAACTTTTCCCATTTTTCCATGTATATTCACGTCTGACTAATTTTCTTCAAGCAATATACACTAAATGTACGTTGTGGCTTTGTGACGCGGCCTTCTTGGTCATCCTGGCTTCTTTTGTTTTGAAGGAAAACCTGGAAATATTGCCAACCTTTTTTAAGAAATAAACACGCTGCAGACTGACATGGCGATATTATGTCACCTTCTTCTTTAGCCAAGAAGAAGGTGGCCCCTTTTGTGCGAACAAGGTTAGACAAAGGAAAAGCTTTGGGATTTATTCTAATAAACTTTGTGAACGCATTCTTCCTTAAAGATCGTGCAAGCTTCTGCAGAGCAAACTCTCCTCCTTAACATTCCCTGTGTTTTCGTTTAAAGCCTGCCGTCCCTGAAAAAAATGACACTTAACAAACATGCAGCAGAGCAGCTCTCGGGGTCAGAGGTTACGTCCACACACGAATATGCAGATGACCACCAATAAACTGTGGTGAATTAATGAAGGCAGGTAGACTCATTTTCAGCTCATCTCCTTCAATGATTATTTAGGGCTTCCTGTAAACTTTCAAGGACATTTCTGTCCTCAGCACACATTAATGCAACCCGTAGACACACACACACACACACAGTGTCACACACAGAACCTAAGTGACAACTTAGCAGCCCAGTGGCTGAGGGGAAATCGTGCCATCTGCCAGTAAACGACTGTCATTTTGCCCCCACTGCTCTTCCATCTGTGGACGCGGGGAGCGATGCTGGAAGCCAGAGAGCCGCAGGGGGGGGCGGCACGCAGGCCGGAGATGCCTTCCAGGTGCAAAGGTCGCTGTGGAGGGAGTCACTGCACTCCTATCCTCCATCCGACGCTTCAGAGAATCCAGGAACCGAAACTGATGAGGCCCAAGACTCTGATGCTCAAGAAACTTTATCCGTTTCAATGTTGACTACTCCTTTAAGATCCTCAACATCATCATCATATTAAAAAAGCAACAGTCACTAAAGCGAGAGCAATTCTTTTGTCATTTTCCCAAAATGTTGTGATTTTTATCAAAGCTACAACAAGCCAAATACAGGTTCCTGCTGACGAAATGTGTTTATTTTGGTGCATTTAAACTTTATTAAACATAATGTTCCTCAGTGAAACGAGGCAGCACAGTGGGGGTCGCACTACAAACTCAACCCACACATCTGGCTGCATGTGACTGGAAGTTTCAGATTTTTCAAATCTTGCAACCAAAACTCCTCATATGACCTACTAGAGCTCAGAACATCAACTGCTTCAGGAAACCAGTGGAGGTGTCGACAGACGCCAGCCTCTTGATGAAACAAACTGAAGACCATCTGACAGCGGGACACACTAACACTTGCGTTATCAGCACGTCGAATACGAAGAGATTCATTGCAGGAAAACATGACAGACGTGAACAAGCTGAGAGCTCCTCGTGGACCTGCAGGTACCGGAGCGCCGCAGCCAGAACGCCGGGCTGTGGCGGCTCCCAGCAGGGAAAGCGACCAATGGCAATGGTTGGGAGTTTCCTCTGAGAGAGAGCCGGGGCAGACAGAGGAGGCACTATGAGGAGGGAAAGTCACACGCCGGAGAAGGCTGGCAAGATCCGCCTGCAGCCAAGTACGTGTCAAAACCAAAGCATCTGTTAAGTGATGGAATTTCACCGGTTACGCAACACGTCGCACCAAAGCCGAGTTTGTCAGGTCTTCTCGCCATTATGGTAATGTTTGCAAAACACGCATGCATGAAGTGGAAAGATATACATTCTAGCCTGTTGGTTCTCATCGTTAAGCTCACAGCCGCGCTCTGAAAAGCATGAAAGAGTTACAAAACGAAAAGAGAGAACCTCAACTCGCAGAGAGGGGCGTCCTGAAAGCCTCATCCTTCCTGATGCAGAGCGTGCAAAGTGTCTGGGTTGAAATAAGTTGGCTCAGAAAGAGATGACTGTGCTGTGTTTGGGGGGTTCGTGTGCGTTATGAAGAGATTAAAGCAAACAGTCGGAGTTTACTTTGGATTGATCTTTGGGTACGTCTGTCACCAGAACAAAGAGGCGAGTCTCGCTAAGCGCAGCAAAGCAAAGCAAAGCAAGAAGAGCCCAATTAAATCCTCCTCTTGAAATAAAAAGAAGAAAAAAAAGGACCGCATTTACATGAACAATAAATGTCTTCTGAAACTTTTTCATTTGAAGTGGTGAACAAAGAGAAAACAGAGTGCTGTTCTAAGCAAATGTCAGACACACAGAAAGTGACGCAAGTGATGAAGGGAGTAACAAAAAGAAGTAAACGCCGTCTTTTCTGGTTTCACATCAAAAAAGTCCTGAAGAGAGACAGCTGGAGCCGTGTGTGCTGCTGTGCTGCACAGAGTGTGATGCTTTTGTTGTGGCAGCAACAGAAATTCCATTAACAATTCATGAAAACAGCTGGAGCCGGCGCGCCATCAGGTTTGAAAATTCTGGGAATATTTCACTAAATCAAACGCCTCTACATTAAAACTCAAACTTAAGAGAAGCTGAAAGACTGGGCTGGGTAGCTCGGTTGGTAAGGTGGGAAGCTACCATGTAGGAAACCAGGGTTCGATTCCCGGAGGGGAATGAGCAATGGTACTGGGGGCAATTACCATATAAATGGCGAGCAGTTAACATCACCCAGTGAGGGTCCTTAGGCAAGACCCTTAACGCTACTGCCTCCCGAGCGCGGTTTCGGCTGCAGCCCACCGCTCCCCAAGGGGATGGGTCAAATGCGGAGAAAGAATTTCCCTTCGTGGGATAAAATACAGTGTATAAAAAAAAAAAAAGACGACTGACGTTTTCGTGCAAACTGTAAAGTTGTACAATAATTGGATAGAGTTAGAAATGTGAATTTGTCTGAACTGACACGCTTCAGCAGCAGATGAAAAAAAGCGTTCCTGTTGCATTTGATGTCCTTAGGCTGTGGCTTTGGAGATGTCCCGCTGCAGCAGCAGCAGCGGCAGCACAGCCTGACCTCGGCTACGACGGCGCATCCTACCTGTGGGCTCAGCGGTGGGCAGCCTGGCCGGAGTGACGCAGAGAGGCAGGAGGAGACACAGCCAGAGGGATGGCCGCAGAGCCCTCATTCCTCTGGAAGGAGAGGTGCGGCGCAGAGCAGTGAGGCCCGGCTCCAGCTCAGGCGGCATCCTCCATCTGCATTCTCCCCAGCAGAACGCTGCAGGACACCGTCCAACAACTAACTCCCCACCACTGACCTGACGGACAAGAAAGTCCATTAGAGCTGGATAAGAAATGGAAGAGTTGGAGCTTTTGTCATAACATCACAGGCATCAAGAAAAGATATAACACAGCGGAGCGCCTCGGGGTGTACCCACATTTTATTTTGACATTCCACACAGATTTTAAGCATTAGGAGGAAAATCCCTCTTGTAGTTTTTCTCAGAACACGTGGTCGTTGAGATGTGCTCATTCTGATTTCTAGGCTGAAGATTAACAGCGACGTCAGTTTTCCTCAGAAAAAAAAGCGTTCCTACCCTTTCAGGAGGACTCATTTCTGCTTGAGAAGCTCATCCGCATGCTTTCACGAGTGACTGACACTTTTACGGATCTTCCAGGAGGACGAGAAATACCAGGGTGCAGTTTAAAATAAGGACTGAGCGGCACGTCGGGCGCAGAGGGAGCTGATGAGGGGATGTGCCCTCCATCTGCTGGAGCGGGGAGAAGCAGGAATGCACGGAGCTTTGCAGAAAAGCAGAGTGGCTTCCCTCCACACACGCAGGAGGGAGTCGTGCACGCAGCGTCCACAGAAAGGCTGCATTCAGTCTCAGCAAACAAAGTTTTTTCTTCCTCTCTCAGAAGAAGCTTCCTTTTCGGTTAACTTGACAAGACCCTGCACTTCCACTGATTTTAAACGCTGCAGCTTTTCATGTCCTCAGCTTTGAAAAGAAAAGACGCCCACTAACCAGTCACGGTTAGTTTCTATGGCATAAAAAGCTGCGCACCAATTCCAGATCTTCGAAAGCACACAACTCGTTTTCTCTGGCAAGCACGGAAGCACATGCATGGATGTGTGTTCATGAAATAAAACTGTGGGGAACTGTTGATAAGCCGTCAAAGTTAGTTTCAGCCAAATTACAGATCTGTTTAGACAAGCAGCATGACATTCTCAAGCCATGTGAGAAACAATAAGGACTTGGAAGTGACTAATCGAGTGTCAGATGGTAGTTTAGACGAATCTGAAGGGGAGCCAAGTGTTGCAACATGACCGACTGCAAGGAGGTGAGACAAACTACCCGTCTGTGCCAGAGCAGTAGCTTATGTAGTAACACGTGATAAGGTTTCAGCGTTTTCGTTGTAATTAATTTTTGGGGTCACTATCATTTTAGCAGAGATGGAGAGGAAAAGCAGGATGAAGGCCCACAGGTAAGTTCTTTTGTAAATGTTGTTTTCAGTAAAAACACACCAGTGATCATGCCGCTCAAGCAGCTCAGAGGCAGAAGACGGTTCAAATCCCTGCCGTCCCGCTCCCTTCAGCAAGGATCAATGCGAGGTCACGTGCTAATCACACCTCTGCAGAGAGTCGGCAGGCTTCCATAATTAAGACGAAGCATCAGCAGCGGGACTAAAAATATGCTTTAGGATTTTGTGAGAGAGAAGACCTTCAGCCTACTCTGTTTTTCTCACATTTCTGCCCCCCTCAGGGCAGACATATCGATCGCCTGAACTCTGCAGGCCTTTGATTTATCAAACTGATATGAAGGAATTCAGTTCCACAAAAACCTCCTGTGAGTCCTGAGGAGGAGCAGATCTTCATCGCCAGGACACATCCTCACATGCCTTTACGCTTTACTGATGTCAGATCAGTCCTGGTCTACATCCCAAACCCACCAGCGTGGGTGAAGCCTTTTCATTCTTCTCTCAAAGCCTGAATCTGAAGAAGCCACTTCAGGATTTGAAAAGTTACCACGAGGCAAACTCAAAGAAGCTCCACGGACTGAGACTGACGCCAGAAGGAGAAGATGATCAGACCCTCATTTGGAGCCGGAGGGGCCCTGATGAAGAAGCTCACTGACAGGAGGGACTGGAATTTCAGCAGCAGCTGCCTGTGACTTTCTTCTGTGTGCGGAGCGGCCGGAGTCGCATCTGAAGCCCACTGAGGCGCGCGCGCGTGAGGAGGAGGAAGACTGATCTGCTGCTGAAGGCGCACAGCCGCACACTTGGTTCGTACCGTTCTGAGAGAGGAAAAAATCCTCTGCTTTCAGAAGATACTTCAAATGCGTTCGAGGCAAAAGGGACTGATGCGCAATGAATCTCACGTCCTCCCCAGAAAAGAGGTCGTTGTGGCCACGGGGACGTCCTGAAGCCCGGTGCTTAAAATTATTGACTTTATTAATTTATTCAGGGCGTAAGACGCATTCTTTCTTTCATTCATTTTTTTGGTCGGAAAAGTAAACACAAACCGGTAATTTAAAAAATCACATTTATAACAAAAAGGCAAAATAATGCAAAAACCCCCAGAATATTTTTCCAAACCATCAGGTCCTCCTAGAGCCCAGCCGGAGCGGACGCAGCGTTTGCGCACTGACAGCAGGCGCGCGAGCCGCTGCGCCACCTGACAACACGTCTCCAAACAAAAACCCGCTCCAAGCTGTCACTCTGACCCGTGTGAGAGAGCGTAGATGTCCTCTGTGTCTCACTAAGTCCGCAAGTGACAAATGAAGGAAACTTGTTCTTACCGAGATGATCGCGTTTTGACAGAACCAGGTTGTTCACAGAAACTCCAGCAACTAATTATTCACAAAAAGTCTTGACGTCCGCGCCGCCGCTTGGGAGAAAAAAGCGGCCAAAAATCCTCTTCAAAGCGCAAAAGCCACAGTTGAAACTTCTCTAAATAAATCCCGCCGCGCGAAGTCCAAGGCGTTCAGGGCTCCACAGCCTGACCATCCCGTCGTGCGCGGAGCGGCGTGAGGCGCGCGCGGTGACCGGGGCTCCGCTCCGGTCTCCGTTTGCTGCGCGTTTTGTCCGCAGTGATCCGGGGACTCGGACTGGCGGCTCTCCTGTGCTGCTCCCAGTGAAGTAGAGTTGTGAGGCGCTGAGCTGGAGTCGCAGCAGCTTTAGTAACAGCAGGGCGTTCCGAGTCTCACTTTCAAAATAAAAGTTGAATCAGTGACGCAATGCTTTTCGAACGTGACAATAGAATAGAATAGAATAGAATAGAATAGAATAGAATAGAATAGAATAGAATAGAATAAATGACCCAATATTGACGTTAGTTTCTTTTTCTTTTTTTGACGTTAGTTTCAGCCCATCAGACAGGAGAGAAATATCCACGTTTTCTCAATTATGTAACTGAATTTGTTGTTCTTTTGGAAACAATTTTTTTGTAAATATTTGCATTTCAAGAAAAGCAATTGTTTCCCTAATATATTCAACGTAAAGTATTTTGTTTAATCTATCTATCTATCTATATCTATCTATCTAATTCATCTAATTCATCTATCTATCTATCTATCTATCTATCTATCTATCTATCCATCTATCGATCATTCATCTATCTATCTATCTATCTATCTATCTATCTATCTATCTATCTATCTATCTATCTATCTATCTATCTATCTATCTATCTATCTATCTATTCATTTCTCCATCTTATCTATCTATCTATCTATCTATCTATCTATCTATCTATCTATCTATCTAGTTTGTCCTTGAGTCGTCTAAAAGCCAGGAGGGAGGCTTTTATTTTGAAAGGTGGAAAATAGGTGTGCGTGAGCGCCGCGTGTGTGACGACGCAGCTTTTGCACCAAACCGCTGTCTGCCCAGGACGGCCTGCAGCTGGGGGTGGTGGCGAAGGGATGAGGGCGGTTCGCAAGCTTCAGCCTCCGAGCATCAGAACCCAGAGATGCAGCTTCTAGATTGACAGGGTCCATACGGTGGGGGGTGGGGGGGTGGGGATGGTAGACGAACGACTCGCTTAGGAGGAGTTAAATTTAGAAATCAAGCAATAATGAGGAAGGAGTGGAGTCAAACCTGTCCTGCGGGTTTTTTCCGACCCCATTTGGCGTTGTCCTGTGTTTAGTACATGTTTGTCAAACGTTTGGGGAGAATTATACACAGTTTCAACCGAATAAAATCATTAAGTGAGTGAAGGTCAACATTGAACGGGACACATGCCGGAGCCTCTGGGCTAATTGTTGCTGTCAGGAGGGGATGGAACCTGCACCCGACTTTAAACAACACTCTAATTACTGTCATCCCATAAAGTCTGTTTGGAGAGGGCCGCTTTATGGCACCATAAAGCCCGGCGCGTCAGGAGTGTGCCACTGTCACCTACAGGCGGGAAAGGTGGGCTCCTGCGCTTGATTTGTGGCTGCCGCGTCCCCCCCTCCCCGCATGGTGCGTGAACGCGCAGCCACGAAAACTCATTCAATCAAACCCAGATCAATAGTGAAATGCAGTATTTATTACAGTAAAAAGAAGCAATAATAAATTGCAGCCAGAAGTCATGTTAGTGTTTGGGTTTTCTCTTAATGTGAGCTGATTGGCTGAGGGCAGCTTGCTGCTTCAACACGTTTGTCTGGATTCTGCATCACAGGCTGGTTTTCTAAAGCTGCTGCTCTGCTGGGAAATCACTGGTTCTGCTGCTTCCTGACCCAGCTTCAGCCCTGAGCTGAAAGTTCTTCCATCCTTCAAGTGTTCAAGACGCTGAGCTGCTAGCCAAGAATCGTCCTTTAGTTTACAACCTTTAAATCTTTTAAGGTAAATCAAAGCAAGAGTTCTGAAGAAACCTTCATTCATCAGCTTCTGAAAACAATAAAATAGAAAATCCTGGTGGCAGACTTTCCCATCATGCAGATGATGCAGTGTTGTACCTGATTAAATGAACAACAATAAATGGTGCTGTGCACAGAAAGGATGGTGTTCTTTCTGAACAGACACACTGGAGCAGTGGGCATTTACCCACAATTCTCAGTTTACAACTGAACCCTAATGTTTCACCATTAAACCCAAGTGAATCGTTGCATCCCCTCTGCATTGGCATATTCTACGTTAAAAGTGTCAAACACGTGTGCTAATTTTAATATAGTTTTTATTGTTGTATTTTATTAAACCAGGCTTATTGTATGAGCCAACCATTTTTCTTCATTGTTAGTTGCTTAGTGGCAATTTAAAAAAACATTTTTTTTCTGAATTTCTTAATTTTTTGTAGTTGTTTTGGAGAAACACAAACCATTTGAACTGAAACAAAACTGTGACCCGAAAATCGAAGTTTTAAAGTTGCCCCCCTAACATACGGTATTCAGACTGGAAGAATAATGAACGTAAACCTAAGCCACGTGTTTGGTCTACGTTCAGACTGCCGCCAAGTGGACTTCTCCGTTCCAAACCAACGTTTGTAAACAAAACCACATGACTAAAGGTCTCTTCAGTCATTGGCCAGGAATCGCGAGGGCGGGGCAACTACAGCCAGAAATCTTGGATGTTTCTTGTAATCCTTGTCGGGATAGTCAGATTCCATCCCTCATGTGACACCCATAAGGTTTCTTTTTTTGTTCCTGTAATCCGTGTGTTTATTTAGTTTTTAGTTTTTCCTTACAGAAAAGGAGGGTCTAAAGGCAGGGATGCCCAGTTTAGTTTAGTCTGCTTAGTTAGTCATTACCTATTGAACTCTCTGACTTTATGTTCTTCATGATTCAAGTTTATTACACAATTGCCAGTATAAAGACCATTGAGACGACTATTGTTTTAAATATTGGGCTGTAGAAATAAAAATGAATTGAATTGAATTTTATATTTCACTCACCAATTCTGAGCGTCTGTCTGGACGTCAGGTTCATCACTTTTTACGGTGGAGTCATGCTACAAGGCGGTTACTGAGGAGACGATGGCTGTGAAGGTGAGTGTTTATGACATTTGGACATTAGGGAAAACAGTGAGAAGCAACGTGTGTCGTGTTCAAAGTTGTTTTCTCCGACCACATTTCAAAGAGTGGCTGTGTCTCATCGTCTGCTACCGTCCTTCTCTGTTGACATCGTAAAGCCCGGCCGTTTGAGTCCAGTGGTTCCGCTGCGAGCACAGAGCCTGTTCAGTCTGTGGGAACAGAGTGAACCGAGGTCGAGTCTGATCAGAAACGAACTCAGACCACCTGGAGAGATGGGTCCAAGAGCGGTTCCTTCAGCGCGTTATTCAGACTTAAACAAACAAAGTCTGGTTGACTTTAGGCGAACTAATTGTGTTCGGTCTGAATACACTCTCAGACTTCACCTTGAAAAGTTCTGCACAAATTTGCCTTTAGTGTCGCCACAAGAGCACGATCTGTGAACACAAGCATGACTGGAACAGATACATCCTCAAGGTAAACATGGAACAATGTCAGTAAAATCTTCCATGTTCCTGTGTGACAGCAGATCTCAGAAACCTGCAGCAGCAGGTCCACTTCAATAAAAACGGTGTTTTACCGGTTTGTATTCTACATCTGTAAACCAAAACAACACCAAAAGAAAAGTAAAGTGTTTGCGCTTTAAGGGGTCGTTTAGTAATAATGACGGATTTTACATGAATTCTGTGGGAAACATCAATATTGAAAGAACAAACAGTCCAGAGTAAAGACGCGGACGGCGAGGAGGGCGGACCGCTGATGAAGGTCGGCCTTGATGGCTGTTGGGAGTTTAGCGCGGTGAGAAGTTAGCGTGAAGGAGGAGAGCTCGGGAACAAAAGCCGGCCGGTCAGGAGGAGAGGTCATACAGATGGTGAGAATGCTCACCGAGACAGCTCGAGTACTGATGGGCAAACTGACCAAATGACCCCGTCAGCCACACACACACACGCACCCACACACACAAACACACACACACAAACACACACACACACACACACACACAAACACACAACCGCTCATGTTAATAGGAAAAACAAAACTCCTCCCAGCAACCCTGCAACACCCAAACTTCTAATGAACTCCCACAACACACACAAACACCCATCCCCATCACTCACATTCCTGGTCCCCAGCCCCCCCAGGGGAGAGATCAGCAGGAGATGAAAGGTAAATCTTTTTCATTTAAAATGAGTTAAAGATTAAGCAACAAGAAGAGAGAGCTTTGATTGTCCAAGACTGAAACGTCCAGAAGGTTTGAGAAGCTGAGGGACTCTGTCTGTTGGCGGCAGACCGCTGCACGCCCTTATCCCGCTGCATATTTTCACTGATAACCCCAAAGCTGGGGCTGGTTCTGTTCAGGCTTGTCGTACTTGTTGTGTCTCCAACGGCCAATTGACTCAATCTGGAGCGGACAAAAGCAGAGGGGCTAATCATTAATGAGGAGGCTCTGGTCAGACAAAGATGCAGCTCAGAGGGAGGGGGCAGATCATCAAGCCCCCCCAGACTGCGGACACAAGTACACTTACCGGGTAGCAACTGCTGCTTGGAGAGAAAAGGGGGGCTTCTTACTGAGATGGTTGAAACCCTTCCAACACTTTAGAGAAGGAGAAAAGAATCAGTTATTTTTGCCGTCCTGTGTTCTCATTCATTTCATTTGCTCTCGGGAAAATGGAAATGCAGCCGGAAAAAAAGAATTCCAGTACCTAAAAGACTGGCCTTTTGGAAGGTTGTGTGCACGTGTGATTTTACCCTTAACGAAGGTAAACACGATCATTTTGATAGAAAAGAATCCCTGTGTTCAATGCCAATAATCGGGTTTCCATCCAGGTGGAGAAAAGGGGAAGAAAAAAAGGTTTTTGAAGGATTTCTTGCTCAGAACAGAAGACAATAAGATGTGACCTGACAGGTGGAAGTCACTCTCTTCTAGCAAACCCACAACAGTGTATGTGGGAAGGTGGATTTACTGTTTATACACCTGTTTTCTGTTGCTGTCAGTGTTGGGATAGTAAACTCCGGTCTGCATGTCCGCTTCGCTTGTTTAAGCTCCAGGTATTTGGGGGGGAAGGGGGGGGGGGGGCTTATTGAAAATTTAACATAATTAACTTTTAACAGTTGGGGGAAAAAAGGAAAGAAGTTAAACAACAAAAAAACAAAACAAAGAAAAAGCCTGAATGTTCTTTTAATAAAACAAATTTCAAAATTTCACATTTCACACATTGATTGAAAATAATTTAAAATGATTGAATATTGTTTGATTCTTTGTGTCCTTTTTTAAATTTTCACTTGATCATGTTTTTTTTTTTTACTTTTCGTATCAGATATAATCAAAGTGGTCTGTTTTGTTCTCCTCTAGTCCCTACAGTCTTGTTTGAAAGTTGTGAACCAGTGAATGAATTAGTCACCTGTCATTTATAAAAAAAAAAAGGTAAAAAAAAGGATCCAATGGATTCTTAATAGGACTAGTATGAACCCAAAAAGATGCTACAGTATTTGTTAGAATTGATGCATCTGTGGATTTTAAAATGAAGTTGAACCTGCAGAAGCTGCAGGTTCAACTGTCAAGATGTTTTTCTCATTTTCAGACATTAAGAAGCATGAAACTCAGTGTTTTTTTGGTTGTTTTGAGGGACAACTGAAGAAGAAACGCTTGTCTTTTGTTTATTTACTGACACGAAGGGACTGAGGGCTCTGACCAGCTGATCAGGAGGTGAGGGAACCCCCCCCATCCCACTTGAAGATGGAGGCTGTCACACAGACGGAGCAGTTAGACCCCCCAGCAGGTTGATTTCATTTGTTTCATCTGCTTCTTCCAGATGAACCAGGAGAACGGTTCTGCATGGTTTCAGAAGGCAGCATTGTTTCCTCCACTCACTGGTAGACGGTTTGATCCAGTTTGAGCTGGAAACCTTTTTGTACCTCTGGGGGCTGTGATACAAGAGAGCAGGTTGTGAAAGCATTTCTGACTCGTGGTGGTTATTTGGAGAAGATTGAAAAGGGTAAAATAATGAGTCAGAGGTTGAACTCTCACAGATGTCAGAGACCTGTGTCTAAAGAGAGGAAAAAGAAGCTGGGCGTCACGTCTGTAGGACCACAGCTTTGCTCTTTTTCACAAACACGAGGATGAAAGCCATGAGTGAGAACTCTGGTTTGGATGCAGATTTTTCACTGTTTCTTTATAATTCATGGCTTTCATCCTTGTGTTTGTGAGAGATGAGATTTTTGTCAATAAATTTAGAAATACTCATCAGAAAAATGAAACACTGATGAAAAGAAAATAAATGATTAAAAAAAGACGACAACAACATAAAATGTGTTGGAGCTCATAAACCAAGATGGAAGCAAACCAGAAAATCTCAATAATTGGATTTAAAAAAAGGTGAGTTTCCTGTTTCTGTGTACAGTGTCTCATGGAATTTTCGGTTTTACATGCAAAGCAACAAGATGACTAAAGACTATTGGACCTGTTGAAGATTTTGTCACAGAAAACATCTGAGTCAATTATGTTGTCCCACAGGGCTGTGTGTTTGGCCCAGTTGTGTTTAGTCTTAACATGCGTGTTTCTACACTGCTTTACATCTAATCAATCAATCAATAAATACTTTACTGTCCCAAGAGGGAAATTTGTCTTGGGTTGAGGAGCCCACCGCATAAAGAATAAACACAACAAGACAACACCCACAAAAATAACAACCAGAGACACTTGCTCTAGAACGTTTACAGTTTGTTCAGCAGTGTCGTGGCTGATGGAACGAACGGGTTCTTCTATCTGTTGGTTTTTATATTTTGCTAAAGGGTCGTCAGGATAGCAATCATTTAAAGTCAGAAAACAGAATATGAGATGGAACACTGATGATTGTACGAGATAGACGTGTCACAGAACACTCACAAATTTGCTGCAAAGACGGAAATGTTCATGTACCTATGACCCTCATAGCTGTTTTCACCATGTCACCAATCTTGTTTTTGTTTTGAACAGACAAACTGCCAAACCAGACACACACATCATAGCGGATGATACTCTCAAGTAGAGATGTATAAAAGGTCCTTGAATACCAACACTCTAATACCAACACTTTGTTCACACAACACATTCAAAAATGGATGTCGGTTATCTCCAACCTTGTCCCAGTGCCTTGCTCAGAAGTCAAGGTAGTGGGGATTCAAACCTATTAAAACGGGGGCTGGGAAACAGTCACTCCACCACAATCACTGTTGCTTCCTCTAGACATAAAACTGGGTGAGGTCAAGTTGATCTCCAATCTTACTGTGAGAAACCTCAGAGTCGTTTTGAAAGAAAAGCAGCTTTTCGTTCCTAAAACTTCCATATCTGCAACATTTCACAAAGAAAGAACATTGGTATCAGAATTATGCAGAGTTCATGCATTTGCAAGTTCAGATTAAACAGCTATAGCTCTTTACTGTCAGGGAGACGTTTTCAAAATGCCTTCAGTTGGTCAAATTGCCGCAAATCATGTTGAACATGAATTTGCAGAAATGTTCTGACAGGACAAATTCTAGCTCGTCTATAATGGTTTCCTGTTAAGGGCAGAATAGGTGTTTTGCTAACATCAGCAGAAAAGCCCAATCTTATCTCAATAAGGCTCATAGTTTGATTTTTTAGACACAGAACTTTTTGTTCTCAGTCTGCAGGATTACTGGTTATTCCAAGAACTTCTTAAACTAGAATGGGGTTGAAAGTCTTCAGCTTTCAGACTCCTCTTTTGTAGAATCAACTCCCTGGTTAAATTTATGCAGCAGACACTATTTCTATATTTAAGGCAAGACTCAAAGCATTTCTTTATGATGAAGTACGTGTCCTAGTCACATGCACCTGCAGAGGGGCATACCTATGTGGGTGCTGCAGGCCTTTGGGTTGTCCGGTCCGTGGAAAGTTGTTGAGAGGAGCGGCTGCATTGTAAGGGAGAGACCAGGTGTGTCTGGCAGTTCCCTGTAGGCTTGTGCAATGGAACGCACCATTGTCGTAGGTGTGCTAAGTGTTCTGTGAAGTATTTGGAAGACTATGGGACGTTAGGAAAATGGAACCTACCATTGTCGTAGGTGTGCTAAGTGTTTTGTGAAGTATTTTTTAAGACTAAGGGAAATTAGGAAAATGGAACGCACCATTGTCGTAGGTGTGCTAAGTGTTCTGTGAAGTATTTTTTAAGACTAAGGGAAATTAGGAAAATGGAACGCACCATTGTCGTAGGTGTGCTAAGTGTTTTGTGAAGTATTTGGAAGACTATGGGACGTTAGGAAAATGGAACCTACCATTTTCGTACGTGTGATATCTTGAAGTATTTGTACGACTACTGTACGTTGAACGCAGCGTTGAAAACGCATGCTAAAGATAACGCTACATGCTTTTCTGTGTCTCCTTATGCAGAACGCGCCCGGCGCTGCTGTGACATCATCCCAAATCTACCACGCAGTTCCTTACAAATTCTCTTTGAACAAAACCATGACACCACAACGATGAGACACAGCAAGTTATTGAAATGTGGTCGGATAAATGCGAAAAGGATTGCAAAGCGCAGGCCTTCCATAATTTCTGCCTCTAGCTGCTTTGCTCTGCCCTGGTAGTTCCTGGCCAATGACTGAAGAGATCTTTTATTCACATGGTTTTGATTGCAAGCTTTGGTTCTGAACAGGACAATCCCCTTGATGGCGGTCTGAATACAGACCAGATGCAAGGTTCAGACTTATCCAGACCAAATTAAGGGGACTGGGTCCGGAACAAAGGATTTTTCCAGCCTGAATACACCTAAAACATGAAAAACCCATCCCAGATTAATACACTATAATTTAAATGAAGACAGCTGTGGATTTTTAGAGAAGGAACCCAAAGGGAACCATCGTCACATTTAATGTGACACAACTTTAGTTGGCCTTTTAAAAAAGTGGTCAGTAATTGAAATTTAGAAAAATAACCTTTAATTGCATTAAATGGTTCAAAAACTACACAGGTTTTTTCCCACAGAATGTGGAATGTAAGGAGTCTTCTTTTTTGTAATCAATATTATTATATGTAGGGGAGTTTTTTTCTCCACCTGCTTTTGTTACAGCAGGGCTCCATTTTTAAAGTTTTGGTCATATTTTTGACTAAATGTTGATAATGGAAGACGACTGTCAGTGAAAAACTACTAATGTTATGAGAAATGTGTATTATACAATCAAAACGCGGTAACTGTAAGTTATCAAACAGAATGACATGAGAAATGTCAAATGTTGGGGCTTAAAACAGGAAATGACAGACCGTTTCAGTATTCTGATTTCACTATGGAATCGATCAAGCTTTTCGGTAAAATGATTTGCTGCTTTTCGAGGCGGGTTAGTTCCAACAGCAGAGACTTTAAATCTTCTCTGCTTTGTCCCCGCGAACAGTGGCTTGTTGTTCCGCGTCCGGGTCTTGGCACACTCGGTCCGTCTCCATGTCAGACTTTGGCTTTACCCCCTTTTTGCTGTGATTACAAGCTGGGGTGTAAAACCGAGAGCAGGCCTAGCAAACAAAACAAGCTTTCCTGTTTGCATTTTCACTAAACCCCCAAAGAGCCCAAAAGGCAGCTTTCCCTGTCTTTGTAAGTCTTTTTTCATTCATTAATGATCTGTTTTTAACTGAAAAACAAAATGATGTGATAGAAATGCTCAGAGGAAGATCTCCACACAGTTTTACTTTGTTGACCTGAAAGAAATTAAACACGATAATTAACTAAACGAGAGCCTGAAGCCAACCAAAGGTGAAACCCCGAGTGTTTTTTTTATATGAAACAGGTAAAATTTCAGTAGGAAAAGCTGAATGTGGTAAAGAAGCCATCATTTTATGTCTTTCTTTCTTTTCAAAGAATCAGCATTTTCTGAGTTTGCCAGTTACCTCGGTACCAGCCAGAGGTAAGGAAAAATAAAGGAGTGGAGATGAAATTAGATCCTTTTCCTGCCTTTTTACAGAATGCTGAGACTGAAAGCTATCGTAGGTGAAATAGAAAAATATTTGAATTGAGCCTGAAACTTTGTAATTTCCTCTATCTTTGTGTACAGAAAGATTTCACCTTTTTCTTTGCTCCATTTTTATTATACTTTCATTGCAACATGCCCCTTTTTTCTTTTTTGTTGGTGTATGACCACATTTTTTCTGTTTTGCTTTTCTTTTGTCCTTGTACTGTTCAATTTCTTGCTTATATCTGTCCTCTTTACGTTTTATGCTCTTTTTTGTCTCTCTCTGGTGGATCTTGTGGTCAACTTTAATTCCACTTGGATTCAGAAGAATTTGGATTTATTCATTTGTCCTTCTGGATTTGACATTGTCCCTGTCAGAAGTGCAAAAAGGACTTCAGATCCACTTCCATCAGACACAAATCTACCATTACTCCTTTTTTTGAGCCGGCATTCTGCCAAGACAAGCTCCTCCGGTGAGGTTACATAAATGAATCTGTGGCTCCTGATCTTCCATCCTGCAGGTGCTGTGATGCCACGTTCTGTTGGTGCAAAGCCTCTGGGTAATGTATTCATCTGGGGATGGGGGTGAGAGGAGAAGTGCAGCGCCTGCATCCTTAAAAAACAGTAAAGATTAATTTAATTCTATTCGTTATAACTGACAGGAAAATGCAAACTCAGCAATGCTGTGTTTATGTTTTAGGTGCAGCCTTATCGTCTGCACTGGGCAAGTATTTCAGCTCTGCCAGTGAACGCTTCGGTCTCAGGGAGTGGTCAGATACTTTTGCTTATTTAACAACGAAGGGAAGGATGGGGAGTCTTAACAGATTAACTGAAGATACTGTGATCTGACAGATGCGCTATAAATCTATTCAAAGATGGTCAAACTCCCTTTTTTGGCTCTTTTAGTGTCACAATCAAATTTAGAGCACTTTTTATCCATGGCAATACAAAGTGCTGTTGTGTCGCTTGCATGAACCTGCACCTGAAATAAAGACAGCTTTTGACCTGAACTGAAGTCAAAACACGTTTGGATGCAGGCTTAAAGGAATTATATGACTTATTTTATGTAAACCTTTTTTGGCTAATCCAACAGTTAGCTGTTGATGTGTGTAAACACATTTCAGTTAATACTGTAGATGATTTTGAATGATTCTGCCCTGAAAAACAAGGAATAAAACCAGCTCTCTGCTGTAAAAGATACACGTTTAGGCAGAAAAATAAAAGTCTGTTTCTGACAGCAGAAAGGAAAATTTGCTTGCAAGTTTTTTGCTGTGAGTGACTTCAGTGGCTTTAATGCACACACACACACACACACACACACACACACACACACACACACACACACACACACACACACACACACACACACACACACACACACACACACACACACACAGTACAGACCAAAAGTTTGGACACACCTTCCCATTCATTTGAATGAGACACGGCATTTACACTAAAGCTGATTGCTCTTTGCAGAGGAGTATTCCATGTGAGGATGCAGACGTTTCTTTTTTGTTTTATTAATTGTGCACAACTTTGATATTTGAGACAATAAAAAGTAAGAACACATGAAAAATGCTGGTTCTTTTTTCACAAAGGACAAAATTGACCTGAGAACTGTTCTCTATTTCAGCCTTGATTCTCTATTAGTTCAGTTTTCAGGATTTCCTGTGATCTATCTGGCGGAAAAAAGACAGAAACTGATTCTACAGTAGAATGGCTATTTTCTGCCTGCTCCTCATCCAAAAGCTATTTTTAACCTGATATTTTTTTCATTAGCCCAACCTCACTTACTGACATCAAAAAGCTGCTGCCACAGCCCAGGGTTTAAAGATATTTATGGCTTCCAGAAATCAGAGCATGCTGTTGAATGTTAGTGGAGGTTTGCTTGCTCACTGACACGCAAAGAGAAGAAACGGTGCGGACACAATTTGTTTGGGATTCTCTCTGTAAAGAAACAAAAGAAAATGAAAAGGATGCAGACCGATGTGTCGGATAATTCAGCGTGTGCCCTTTCAGCCACAGCCAACATCAGAGGACCTTCATCTGACAGCAGAGATTTTTTCCCCCTCTCTTTCGTCTGCATGAGGCGGTTTTAATGACTGTGTGGGAGGGCAGAGAGGCACAACTCTGAACTCATTTTTCCGCAAAGAACCGCAGGGTTTGGCCGCTGGATTGCAAGAGTGGCAGCGTAGGAGGAGAGTTAGAGGAGAGACTCGCAGTGCCGGTCTGACCTGTTCGGGAAGCCCGAATCAGAGCAGCACTAAGCACCTTGGTGTCTGACTCAACCCCACATGATTTACAATCCGACTGTCAGACTATGGCATCATCGATGCAGGGAAATAACATGTCTTTGAGTCTTTTCTTCACTGTTGTCCACACAACTGTGTCAGACAGTTTTTTTTTATCACTAGCCGCGGTTCTATGTGCAAAATATCTTTGATCAGATCAAAGATCAGATTAGAATTGAACTGTGTACATGGGCCCAGAAAAACTTCATCCGATTGTAACAAACGTTTCCATACGGCACACTGTCGGTCAGAATAAATCATTTGGATGTGCGCAGAACTCTGAAAAAACGGAAATGACCGTAGATGAAGAAATACTGAGTTCCCTTGTAAACAAAAAGCTGCAGCATAGAGCAACATGATCTTCTAAACTGGATTTTATTATGGTTATGATTATGAAGCGTTTGTTCGATTTTTTAAATCCGTGCTTTAATTTCTTGGCGGAACGAAGCCGGAAGAAGAGTTAGGCTAATACGTGCGAACAACAACATTTAGCCGTGAATGCAGTTAAAATCCATGCGGTCAATACAAATGGTAAATGGCGTATACTTATATAACGCTTTTCTACCTTCCTCAAAAGCCCAAAGCGCTTTACAGTCACAGTCCCAGCCACACATTCACACACTGATGGCGACTCCGCTGCTGAACACTGGCGCCAACCTTCCTTCAGCGTCAAGGTGGGGTTCAGTGTCTCGCCCAAGGACACTTGTGGACAGGGCGGGACTCAAACCTGCAATCTTCGGTTCAGAGGTCGACCACCTTGCACCACAGCCGCCCCATGTACATCTTGACTGAACGTAAATATGTGGGAATAACATCAGCCTCTATTTTTGTCTGGACATGACTGGAAACATGAATTCACATGATTGTTTCTAAGGACTGAGCGGCATTTCCCCATTAAAAAGCCACCTCTGTTAGCTCACAAACCGTCGAGCCGCTCCTCTGCTCCGAGACACAGTTCTCCTGAGTCCAGCACCTCGCTCACGCAGAGCAGCCGGAGGGACCGCGGTCCGAAGCGTCCTCCGGAGCGCAACACCGAAACAAAGCTCCCTCCCCTGCCCGCAAACACGAAGCTACGAGTCCAGCTGCTCTGCTCAGAGCTGTGGTTCACACAGGTGGAGCCGGTCCTGTTCGCGCTCCTCCTCTGGAGCGCCACACCATCTATAGGTGATATAAAGCCACAGCAGTATTGACCCACGATCGGAGTAAACTGTTTACATGCACCACGATCGGATCACCAATCGGCAGAACCACCTATCTCCATCTGATCCGAACGAGTCTGATCGGGGCAGAGTATTCTGAACGGCGTGTTTACATGACGCGCTTTTATTCTGATCAGGCGTTCATTCCGATTACTTTTGTCCATGTAAACACAGCTACTCACCTACTGTCTGAATTAAAAATGACCACATCAGACACGTTTTCCTTTCAAATCAGCTTCAAATAGGCGTGTTTTCCATGTTGGTGCGCCGCCTTTTAGCTGAGCAGCTGATCATTGACTGAATTGGTAACTGGCTGAAGTGGTTGCTCTCAGTAATCCTGAATTCTCTCCTTTGATTTTTCTTTTTTGTCTTTCAATCATTAATAGAGGGTGTCAAAATTTTTGCAGTGTGAAGACAAAAATCAGAAAATGTGGGAGTTAAAACACCCAGTACTGTGAAGGAAACTTCATACCCATTTGAGGAGGGTTTTGGAAGAAGGTCCATGTATGAACACACTGGTTGAAGGAGGACTGAGAGGTTCCAGCAGCCATTCTCACAGTCTGGTTCCAATACCAGCAGGGTTTTCTGTGCACAGAAACTTGACAGCCTCCGATTGACTCCACCCTATAATAGGGGTGACAGTTTGGGCTCCTAGAAAAGATCAAGTGCTTCATAAATCTTAATGATTCATTGATAAATCATACATTTAGTGCAATGCCCAAAGGAATTAGACAACATAAGACCACATTTCAATAGAAATGTGGCATGTTGTATCACACTACGGCACACTTAAAAACCTTTGTTTTGTTAGTCACCTTTGGTGACACTGCACCAAAATGTGAGGAATGAAGTAATGAGGGTTTCTAGAGTCTAGTAATTGTAATTTAACGACCCCAAATTGCACTGTAATTTGTTACGTTACTCTATTACTGGCAAAAGTTATTCAATTACAGGGGTTTGTTAATTTGCACACTGGTGCAGTTGGTTCGTTGATGGTGTGCCCATAATCCCAGGCGCCCTTTAGTGCGGGAAACACGGTGACCCTCTCTGAAACCGGTTCCTATATGGGAGTTCAGCGTCATGCTTGTGACCTGCATAACACACGTGAAGTGCAGCTTCAAGACGGTGCTTACCGCTGCTTTTAAATTCAAACGACACCACACTGAAAAAACTTCTTCTAACTGTCTGAGCTCTGACAGCAAAATAAATACATGGTCTTGCCCCTGAGCGCTGGGCCCCGCCAAATTTCCAACTGTGGCTGAGCCTGGTCGGGCCATGTTTACAACACCCCTTGTGGGTCCCCTTTTTCCCCGGGGTGCCCCCTCCTGGGCCTCCGCCCTACCTTGCTCCTCCCTGGACCAACCGTGGGCCGGGTGGGTGGCTGCCTGGAGTGCGGAGCGGGTCTCCCTTGGGGGGTCCTGGCTTGTTACCGGGGTTGGGGCGGGGGGATGCCCAGAACTCCTGGGTGGTGATGGGCTGCTCGTCTGGGGCTGTGGGCGGCCTTCTCGGGTGGGGATCTGCGTTGGGCTCTCCCGGCGCGGCGGGGGGGCCGCTCTCCTGGTTGGGCTGGGGCGGCACTCTCTCTCCCCCCGTGCCTCCCTGCTCTCTGGCTCTGGGGGCCTTGCGGCGGTCCTGCTGGCCCTGGCCTGGGTCGCGGATTGGGTCGCCCGGGGGGCGGTTGTTCCCTGCCTGCTGCCGTGTGGCGTTGGGGGGGTTCCGGCTGCCGCTGCTGCTGCAGCGGGGGTCTTGGGGTGGGGATGGCTGGGCACTCTCTTTCCTTCTTTTCACATTCCACCATCCATTTTATAAAAACATAAACACTCACCTGAGCACATGTGTTAGCTCACCTTTGCACTAATAGTTTGCATGATTGAATGAATGAAATATTTCACACTAGTTGGTTTGAAGGCATAGGTATGTCTGTGAACGCTATCTGTTTTGTGTACATGTTGACATGTGGACATTTTTGCAGCTAGCAGGTGTGTTGATAACATTTGAACCTTACCGTAATGATAAACAACCAGTAAACTTGTTGCTCTATGCTGCTTCATGGTCTTAACCCCCCCTCCTATTATCACCCTTCTCCCCCTCTCTCTAACATCCCTCTTTCTTCTTCCCTCCTTTCCTTTTCCGTCCGGTCCAACACCAAAGATTTTTAAACATGATTGAAATTAATAAAGTTTGGCCTCGATTACAAAATGGGTTTATTCAGACATACCTTTGGTTTGTCTGAAGTTTAATAACCCCTGTTGTTAAAGTAAAATATGTCCAACACAAGAGGCCCTCAGCTCTCATCTGTCTGCCCAGCTGTTGGACAGGACAAGTTAAAAATAAATAAATAAAGACACGGAGAAGAAACGTTTTAATAGGTCTGCTGTCATTTTGTTCCTGTTTTGATGATGAAAGGATAAAGGTCATGGGATAGCAAAAGGGTTATCGACTTGCTCTTATCTCCTGGCTCAAGTCAAGATTATGTGAAAGAACAGAGAGAACTTTCACAGCCAAAATCAGAATTAAAGGATTAAACATCAATGGTATTTATTTTTATCAGTTTGGTTAGTCATGCTCTAACACTATTTTTTCTGTGTTCTGGTCTTGATGAATGAATTTGAAATGAATTTTTTAGTCAAACATTTTTTAAATCAAGAGAGCAGAGAGTTAAAACTTCCTCAAACCCAATGAGCAAGGGGGGGGGGCAATGTAGACGTAGTGGAGGCATATGGAGGCATGTAAGCGCCATTATTCCAACCTCAACATTCACAGTTTTAAAACTTTAAGAAGTGATTCTTCCAATCAGCTCGTAGACTGGATCAGGTTTGTGCTCGATTGGAAGAATCTCTGACCAATCAGCATCAACCCTCATGTCCATGTTTGTGACTGCCCGGCCTTTGGGGCACAGTGTCCTTCTCTGTTTCAAGTGCAGAGACAATTTTTCCTGAGTAAATATTGTTTTGTTTGCACATATCTTCAGTTTCAAGTGCAAAAACATCTTTTGAACACAACATTTTGTATGTTTTACGCTCAGAACAGTGAGTGTTGCGCTTGGAATAAAGGCACAAAGATCACTCCATAGAGGCGGTAAAGGTAATAATCAAACTCTCCTTTATTAAATATGGTATTAGAAAAAATATCGTCAGAACTGTATAAATCACATGTGTCAAACTCAAGACCCGGGGGCCAAATGTGGCCCGCCATGTCACTTTATGTGGCCTGTGAGAGCACAAAATTTTTAAATTCTTAAAATAAAAATGTTCTTTAGTTGATTACATATTATTTATGTGGAGCTGCTGTTGCATTTATTCAATGTTTGCAGGTCTTCTGTTTGTATGCAGAGAAATTGTTGTCATCAATCTATCAGTTGGATGCAAGGCTGTGTGCAGCCTTTTTTGTAAAATGTTACTCATGTAATAGATGTTGTTTGCAGCTCAGTTTTATGTTATTTTTCTTTATTCACTTGGACAGTTTGATCGTGGGTTTTAATAAGCAGACAAAATTCCAAAGGATTTATGCTAGAGCGACAAGTAAATATATGTTCTCTCTGCAACTGTAATTGTCACTTTAAAAAGTTATAAAAAATAAATAATGAGTAATTTAACATTAAGGAGTAGTTACATTTATTTTCCATTACATTTAGTTACATGTATAAGTTAAATCTGGCCCTTTGAGGACAGCCGCTATGGTGATGTGGCCCTCTGTGAAAATGAGTTTGACACCCCTGTATAAATAATCAGGCAGAAGGAAAGCACCTTTACAGAGCAGGACGACAGACAAAGACCCCAGCATGAAAACCAACCTGAGCTGTTACCGAGGGAGGATTTGAACCATCAAAGCGTGTCTCGTTTTTCTGCTAAAAATTGTATCCTCTGTTTAACTTGATCATTTTCGTTTAGTCAGGACCAGTGTGAGGGGTGGAGGCTTCGGTTTAACATGTAATAAGCTGTGCCCTGGAAAAGCACGCACTCTTCCCTCTTGATAAAGTGTACCCAGCGATCAGATACACAAAGTTCAACGATCAAAGTATTTCAGAACAAAACTAGTGCAAGGGTCAGGTCTCACAGGCAAAACAAAAATCTATCCCGCTGATTGAAAAACTTTGCAGGCACAGAAACTGAAGATTTGTTGATGAGTAATCTTTACACGTCCAATAAACACGGTCAGCTCTTAACTGCCTCTGCGGCGCATGCTAAGATCACATGTACATAGGAACAACTGCTCCCGTAGAGAGATACCGAGCAGCGTGCACAGATTAGGATCTCTGTTCTCTGACGGGGAGGGGGTTGCCGAAAGCAGTTTAGCAGTTTTCCCTGCAGAGCTCGTTGAAAACAGCGCAACAAGCACACAGTTGCATGTCAGTTTCCTCCCTCCGGCAGCTGGATTGAACCCAGAAGCCCGTCAGCAAATTCTTGCAAACGGATCCGAGACAATCAAACTTTCTGCAGCTAAACAGAAGATGCAAACAAAGCTCATGCTATCTGCATCTTTACAGACAGTCCCCTTTTGTCCAGATCAGGGGGTCAACAACCTCCAACACTTAAAGAGCCATTAGGGTCAATTTCTCACTGACAGCAACACTGTAGGAGCCACAAAGTTCTAAAAATACTGGTTTGTTTTCATAGTACTGTTACTATTATCATAAATATCAATAACCTTTTGTTTTTTGGGCATAATTAAAACACAAAAATAAATAGAAATATATTTTTTTATATATGAAATAGTTTCTGACATAGATTCAGATGACTTCATTTCAAAATAAAAGACCCTGAGGCGTATAGGATTTGTACGACGGAGTATTAGGGCCACCAAAAAAAAAAAAAAAAAAAAAGTTAAATTACGACTTTTTATCTTGTAAATTTAGGAGATAAAAACTCGTAAATTTAGGAGATAAAAACTCGTAAATTTATGAGAAAAAAACTCGTAAATTAATGAGAAAAAAACTCGTAAATTTAAAAGATTTTAACTTTAAGTCGTAAATTTATGATTAAAGTGGAAGTGAGCATGCAGAGCAGCAGGTGAACGCCGCGCAGCAGCAGAGCCGACCCACTAACTTTGTTAAACAGGCGAGATGAATGTTCATTGATAACGTTCCTAATGTCTGGAAGCTCATTTGTTTTATTTACAATTTATTAAAGTTTTATTTATTGATGGGTGGTTTGCAGGATCTCTGCAGCTCGATGAAGCCATCGTCAGTATTCCTGCAGCTGTCCACGTCAATCCTTACTTCCTCCACCAAAGACAAATCTCTACATTTGTGTGACGCTTCCGCCGAGGAGAAGCACTTATTTGTCATTTTCAACGTTCTAATGCTAATATAAAAGACTATTTTCATTCCTCTTTATTGTTTTATGCTGAAACGGGACGTTTCATCTGCAGAAGGGGCCGTATGGAACACTGTTTACTTCCGCATTGGTGTTAAGATGACAGGTTCATGACGTCAGTTGACAAATGAACTTCAGGGTGTGAATGAAAAGCAGAATAAAGGCTGCAGCGATCCTTTGCATCCAAACGTGTCTCTGAGCTCCTTATTTTACGCATTAAACTCTGCTTTACTGACACTGAACCCCGGAAAGACGGTTACACTGACAATAATCTGATTTTGAGTCATCAAAAGGTTCAGAATCTCTTTGTTTTTAAAACCTGTAATCCGGAAATAAAGCTAGGCTCCACGTATTTCATCTTCAAGATAGGCTCCGATAAACGGACAACTTCGGTGTTTTCTATTTGTTAATCTACGACTTTTTTCTCGTAAATCTATGAGATTTTAAGTCGTAAATTTACGAGATAAAAACTCGTAAATTTACGAAATAAAATCTCGTAATTTAACTTTTTTTTTTTTTTTTGGTGGCCCTAATACTCCGTCGTAGATTTGTGCAATGTAGCAGTGATTTAAAAAACATAGTTTAATTTACCGTTTGGGGGGCATCTCTGTGGGAAAATTTAAACTAGAGCTAATTAGGTGACCCTTACCTTATTTTTACAACCAAAAGGTGCATTTATGTTCAAAATGAAAAAAATTTCTTGATAATCTGGGGTTCCTTAATTCTACGGACCTCTGAGTGATTTTCAGTTGTACACGTTGCTGTTTTGTATTTTGTACTCTTAGGCCATACTGCATAGTACTGTATAGTATAGTTTTATATTTTATTTATATTATTTATTTAATGCATCTCTGTGATGTAAACTTTTGCAAGCTCTCTCTGCACCTTCAAAAGAATCAATGAAGTTGTTTAAATTGAACTTAATTGATAAATCTGTTAAAAATGTTTTTAGTTCGACTTGTGATAAATACTGTATTTCAACTGGCTTGGATAAAGTATTATTCTTTTTGACTGTACTAATTATTTCAATTTTACTTCAAAGTTATATTTTTAAAATGAAAACCCTTTTCTTTATCTTCAAGCAGAGGGCCACAGTGAAGGGGTAGAAGAGCCACATTTGGCTCCTGAGCCTCAGACCCCCCCCCCCCCCCTTCTATAACTGTGGTTTGGCCGATTAAAAGCTCAGAATGGGACAATTTGAAAAGGACACGAGGGGAATAGAGTCCTTCGCTGCTCTGGAGCTATTAGCTCTATCCCTTTCCACCTGTCATACTTTGGTAACTTTATTTAGACGGGGCTCATGCCCCCTCGCTGATATCAGAGAGATCATCTCCGTCTCATGCTAAATGTCTCCAACAAGCGTTACAGCCTCCTCCCTTGTCCCCTCTGACCTCCTGGCACCCCGGACAGCCTGGGGAGCAGAGGTCTGAGTCCGGGCGAGGAGGAGTTGCCAGGGGAAGAAGAGGAGATGGGCTGAAATGAGCTCAGCCATGGAAAAAGCTGCAAAAGAGGTGAGCCCATGGGGGTACAAACTGCAACCCCCCCCCCCCACACACACAGACACGCACACACACACACCGACACACACACACAGGTCAGACAAAGAGCGACGCACAAAGACACACATACAAACTTTTCACTTCACAACTTTTCACCAAAGATTTCTAGTTTGCTCCGTCTCACTTGCTTCTTTCAGTTAATTTTGACCCCCCCCCCCTCCCTCAACCTGCTTTATCTGCTTTTTCAACTACAATAACACACATCACACATTCTTTTACACACACACAGGCTCACACACACGCACAATAGCTGCTGTGACAAAGCCCACTGCAGGATTAGGCAGCCTTTGTTGGCAAAACACAAATTACAAGTCTTTTAGTGGGAGCTCCGCCCTGCTACTCTACGTGTGGGTGTGAGTGTGTGCACGTGTGTGTGCACGCTCAGTGTTGAAGTGGTACATGACAGCGTGCACTGGCCTGCAGTGTGGGAGTTATAGTGCTTGTGGGTCACGCTGTGCACTGAAAAGTGAAACCAAGTGTGTGAACGTGCATTTATCAGAGGGACGGGGGCATTTTAAAGTGTGTGTGTGTGTGTGTGTGTGGGGGGGGGGCAGTTGTCAATTTCCAGAAAGAACAGGCGTCAAGGAGGAGAAACCTCAGCAAGATGCCGTCATAAACTGCAGGAGAGAGCGACATGTCACCCAGAGACGTCTCTCTTCCCTGCAGCTTCACTCGTTTGACTGGTCAAAGTAAAAACCCCCCAGTGGTCCCTCACAGGAACACAGGCCCCCCACTAAAGTTAGATATGTAGATTACTGGATAAAAAAAAAATGGAATCAATTTTAACTTTTCAATAGTATTCCTTCAGCAAATCCTTATAAGGACTGTTTTTTTAGGTGAAATTCTTTTTTATCTTTAAAGGGTCAATATCCTGCTTTTCTTAAGCCTTTCAGAATAAACTATATCCATATATATAATACTTTATTACCTTTGGCACAATGAAAAATGATTTTTAATTAAACTTTGTCAGTTTAACAGCTCCTTTTCCTACCCTCAGCAAGACGACTCTATCACTGAGGCTCCGCCTTTCTCTCCGCCCATTTCATGACGTCAACCTAAAGCCAGCCTTAGCGCGTCTACATTTCACCCACGAAAACAAACATCTGAACTTTGGCAAAAATGGATCTGAATATTGTTCATAGAAAAGGAAAACGTTTAGCCGATTACCGCTAGTTCCACTGAGAAAGTGTGGGGGCGGAGCTAGCAGTGCAAGGGGCGGTCCCTCACTTTGTAATGTCACAATGTCAGAGCCCACAACCTTTTGTGGATCGGGAGGGGCTGGTGCTCAGAGAGCAGGTTGTTTAGAGGAATACTCAGAAATGTGGGAATGGATAAAAATACCACTTTGGGGTTGTTTTTGTGAGGAATGAAGATTATAAAAAACTAAAAAGCTGAAAAAAATAAAAAGGGATTTTGCATGATATAGGCCCTTTAAATACGTTCAGTTAAAATCTCTAATTGTGAAAATTTTATCTAAAAAATAGCTTTTGGAATGAAATTTGGACAAATAAAATCAGCAGAGGAAATCCAATTGATCAGTGATCTTGTAATTCAAAATTCCATTGGTCTGTCTGATCAGGTCTGCTCATTATTGGTGACCAGGAAAAACTTTCAGATTCAGTTTTTTGCTCATTGAAACCACGAGTCTTAACCACACAACTCATCTTCATTTACATGAAAAAAAGACATTCGTGAGTGTTTTTTTTACGTACGTTAAGTTCTGAACAGCAAACAATGGCTTGGTTCAAATATGAAATATTGTTATTCTCACATCAGGAAGTTGATTGTCTTGTTATTGCAACTTTCTCCACAAAAACATCAGAATTCTTTATGAATTTCTTTATGTTCATAAGCATAAAGGTTTCCAACAACAGTTCTATTAACCCCTTCCTGCCTATTAACACAGCTCTAAAATGACCTACGTTTAGCATCTACTTGAAAGCAAAAACATCAGTGACATTTGTTTTTTCATAGCCGGAATGAAAATGTTGGGTTTATCCAACATGTGGTCTGTGTAGAGTGGGTTTTGTACTGTAAGTATGATGATCATCAATAATAATGTGTTTTTTTATGGTTAATCAGGTTTTTCGCAACATGTAATTGTTTACATCTGTTTTTGATCTTGATGACATTTAAAATGAAATAAAAAAACACATTTAAAAAGTAAACCTTTACCTTGTGTATAACCTTATTGTTTACCTTTCACAGAGCATTCTACATTCTTCATTCAAGCTTTTATGTTTTTAGAAGACGAGGTGAGGATCTTTTGTGTGTGGTTGGTGGTTGTTGCATCACCTCATTCTGCTCCTGTAGCTCCTCCACTGGGTCAAGCCTCCAGGTTTTTATTAAAATGATCCAGCAGATTCTGGCCCAGTCGGTTTCTGGTAGAAACTGAGACACTTTTTCTCGTAAGACATCACTAAACAAAACTCAGAGCCCTTCTTTAGCTGAAGGAACATTCACAGAGAGCTGCTGTCCTGTTGTACATGTCCAAAATGCTTATGAAAATTCAGAAACACTAAGGTGAAGACTTCTGCATTCTTGTCGTTTAAAAGTTCCTGCTAGAGGTCTCAGCATTAAGACCTAGACATCTCCAAAGAGCTGTAAGAAATTACAGCGCGTCTGTCTGTACAATCCAGCCCATGCAGGACAACGACAGTGAAAAACGCTCGTCAGGAGGACGTGAGGTCAGGGGTCACACACAGCAGATCACAAGCTCTGAGTGTTGTATTTGTAAATCCATTCAGACTTCTCAAACTAACAGAAGAGTCATATAGATCTTTATTGATGAGCTCCTGAACCAGTCATCATGAACGATGGAATCAGGAGAAGCTTACAGGAGAGCAAGGATCGCGATGTGGCTGTGAATATTGGCATATTAGTTCCTGAAGCCATCAACCCTCTGAGACTGTCAGAAAATGCGAGCATGAATGACTCCTTAAACTAAGAAGAACTGCAAATCAAAAGAAAATGCAGGGTTGAATGCTTGAAGTAGCACTTTGAATGAAAAGAAAACCTAAGGGTAATAACTGGAAACAATATAGTAAGAAATAAATGATCCAAAGGTTAACCATAACAGAAGTAAAAACAGCTCAATAACAAACAAGGTATGTTTGTGAAAGCATGAAACCGGTGCTCGATCAACAAGCTTTGCACCAAGTATTTCAATGGAGGCAAAAATCCTGGAAATCCTGGAAAAGTTCAAGGATTTGAAGGATCAAAGGTCAAAGCTGGAAAAAGCTGAAATAGCAGAAACATTGAAGGAGTTAAGCGGCAAAAAATTTCGGAAGATACTAGAATAAAGAAGAGAAACAGGAAAACTATGGGTTGAAAGCTTTATAGCATTCATCCAATTTTTGTTCTGCACTACAACAATAATGAGGTCTATCAGTAAATGCAGGTCAAGGATTTAAGAGTCCTCTCAAGCTGTGTGGACTATTGGATTTGGATTTTGTAAAGCAAGTCGATCCGATTGGTGTTGAAATGTCAATAAGAGTTGAAAGAAACGTAAAAATCCAATCCAAACCAGCCTCTTATTAATGTACAATCTAAAACTTTGATGATTTTGACCTGTGTCCACTTGACAGAAGAACTCACACTGCTGGTTGTGGAGTAAACAGCTGTGAGATGTTACCCTCCTTAATCTGATAAGCAGCCAGGTCAGCCATGTCAATATTTTCCCATATCTGCTGAACATTGTCTCCTCTATTACCTTCCTGCTGAGAAATAACATTCCACTTACCTCTGAGGTGCTCCGGATCACTTAAGCCACCTGACCATATGTCATAACTCTGGATGGGATTATGCACATTCTCAGCATGGTGCATTGTGGGAAAAGTGTGCTCAAATGATCAGCTGAAGCTTTCATTTCAAGCTGCTTCCAAAACGAACACATTTGTGAGCTTGAAAGTGTCATATTACAAAAAAGTAGTTCAAGTGAGGCGGTCAGAGTGAAATCATTTGATTATTTGACTCAAACTTCTGTTCTGACGAGTTGAAGGAGAAACAAAGGAAACTCCTCCAACCTCTATCATGTCCGCACACTTTCATATTTTGACGAGACAAAATCGCTCAGCATGGGACTAAAACTCACTCTGAGAGCGAAAAAAAAAAGGGGGCGGGGCCTTCAGAGACCTGGCTCTTGTGTTGTGAAACCAGCCCGCCGCTTCAGTTCAGATTTTACTGCCGGTTCTCCTGGGAGGCTTTTGGCTGCTTCCTCTCTTTGCTCTCCTGACTCTTCATCACTGATGAAGCCTTTTACTTTCTCTCATTGCAGATGCTCCTGTGGTTGTTTTTGTGTTCTCTCTGATCCAGCAGGCCTGGGTTTGGTTCTGCCGGTGGATAGAAGCGAGTCGTTTTTCACTTAAATCAAATCTCTCTGTACGTGTTGGTAGAAATCTTTTTTTGTTTCTTTGTTTAACTTTTTGAAATGACCTCAGTTATGAATGACCTCAATGTAAACGACGTGAACGAGCTTCATTTGCTCTGTCAGCCGACACAAAGACGTGTCTTAAGGGCTTTTACCTACAATTCAGGACCAAAGAGTGTTATAGATTGATTGATGGCACATCTACAGAACTTTCTGTGTCATTCTTGTTGTATGTGTGCCTGTCTTTGTTTGTGCTCCATTCATTCACCACACCTGTGTGTAAGTGATGGTGACTTGTGACCCAATCTAAAGTTAAATGTGATCCTTGAATGACAAATACAAGTTAAATAATCAATTTATGCATTGATGATGTGTTTTTAATAAAACGGTTTCATCTAAAGATATATCTTTGTTTACCAAAATCCAGGACGATAATCACACGATTCCTTTTTTCATTCTTTATTTAAAAATAGATCAGATTATGCGTTCAAGATTTATTTTAAAAACTTTAGTATTCTATCTAACGTGTAGACATGTTGGGTTATCTATCTATTCCCTCCTAATTCTATGTTTTCTTAGAGCGGAAATGAGGTGAAGAGTTGGGTGCTGCTGCTTTCATCAGCAGAATACTCATCAGCTGCGTTTTTCATCACACATATGCGCGCAACTTTGTCAAAATTCTAAAAAAAGGAGAAAAAACACAATTTTGCAAATAAACTGTTTCCATGAAATCCTAATTATGTCAATAAACACAAAGCGACTCCCCCCATAAGTCATTCAGAACCACGGATGTGACCAACAGATCCATTCACATTTCTGCCACGGCGCTAGCGCTCATCATCATCTATCAAAGGAGACGTCTTCTTCAGGCCGTGGAGCGGCGAGCTCCTTAAATGTGGGAGGGGCTATGAATGAAGCCGTTTTGGGAAATGGTGGTTGGTGATTTTCCAGAGAAGCTGTGGATCCAACAATTCCACATGACACGCTCCACTTCTGATGAGCTGTGAGGGTTAGGGTGAGGTTGACCTTGATTGACCTCTGGTGGCACCCGCTGTGCAGCGCCCAAGGCCGCCAGCTCCTACCAAGAAGGGCATCGCCATCCGGTTGTTGGTAAAGGTAAACTTTATTGTCCTCAAAGAGGAAATTTGTTCTGGGCCACAGAGCTACAAACTGTATAACATCCTTCATCATTCACACATCACATACATGATAAAAGAGCATAAAGCGATTACATAATTAATAAATAAAAACAGAGTATACAGATTTTTCCACCAGGCCTGACCTTCACAGTCGAGAACAAGAATAGTAAAACAGTAAAAAATTGTAAAATATCTAATTCGAACCCTTAAAACCACCTTGCTGAAAGTTATTTATTTTTTACGTAAAATGTATTAATAATTCGCAAAACAAAAACTCTCCATTAAAATACAACAACTACTAAAACTAGGGACTGGTACCCAACATAATAAATACTTAAGCTCCTTTCAACAAGTGAGAAGAACACCAATTTTGTCATTTCTAGGACAACTGCACACAGATTTCCCTCTGCAAATAGAACTAATCAGTTCTTGTTCAGCAGGGTGACCGCTTCTGGAAATCTGCTGCTTGCCATTGCAGTTTTGGAAATATGTCAATTTCGATATGCCTCAAAGACCCCTCCTCCAAGCACAAAACCTTTTCCAATAAATGCAAGTTTTTTCAAAAAAGTTTGTGTTTCCATCGGGCAAATTTATTATCGCGACTCAAATTAATGTCATAATCAATGGAAAAGCAGCTTTAGTCATTCACTCTCAGACTTCCAGCCTCATACCCTCTGCCTGCATCTGCTCTCGATATTTGGTTTACTATGTGTAATTGTGTCTATGTGTCTTCACCTTTATCCACCTTTGTCATGGTAGGGAGAACATCATCCTATGGGATAGCACAAGGGTTACAGGTTGTGAAGAGGCACTGAGGAGGAGTGGCTGGAGAAAAGTTAGCAAGATCAATGTCTATGCTTGGAAACCATTTTTCATATCCTCCTAAGAGCCGTCCCAATCTGTAGAGAGCCCTGGATTTTGGATTGTGTCCTTTGTCTCATTTGAGGTTCTCTACTAAGCCCTGATTTGCTTTAAGGGTCTATATGGCCGCATTTAGACTGCAGGTCTTGATGCCCAAATCCGATTTTCTGACTATATCCGATTTTTTTGATGATCCGCCTACATCATCTTTAAAAGTGACCCGTATCTGATTTTAGCATTTACACTATACAATGCTGAAACTATCAAACATAGACGTTCTGAGGACTACGTAATGTAGCAGCATTTCCGCCTTCCGCGGACCTGAGCTCTGACCGCACGGATTTAAAAAATGATGATCGAGCAGGCCCTTAATAATAATCATAACAGTAATAAAAACACATTTAGAAGATGCGTGTTGGTCCAAACGGCAAACGTTTAGCATAGTGAAACCCTCCCCGTTTTGTTGTGTTTCTTTTGTGTGACTGCGGTTGTCATGGAGGCAACGCAGCGACGGAAGAAGGCGTTGCCTTGGGCGCTCCTGAGGCGATGCGCGGGAGAGGAAAAAGGAGGGCTGCTCGGCCGGCTTATGTGCTCTCTCTGAGGAAGTGTTTGCAGGCGTTGTGCTGCACTAACAGTTTGATCCAAGCAAAGAAATAAACGGCTTCTAGTCTGTTCCAGAACAACGGTGTCACGCTTCATTAGTTACCGTTTGCGTCCCGACCGGGTATCGACCGGGTATCGACCGAAAATAACAGCGGTTTCCAACTATGGTCTGAAGCCTGAGGCTGAAAGGTAACAGCTGATGGGGCTCCAGCTGCCCTCGAACAACAAAATCAGCGCACATAAAGCACCTTAATAAGTCATGTGATCTCAGTGGTGGTGTCCTGAATTGACGTCACTGACGTACGACTCGCATTTACTGGGGAATATCCGATTTGTCTGCTTACATGGCACACGCAAACACACGTATCCGATTCGTATCCGATTCGTATCTGATTTATTTCCACATATGAGAGAGGCCTGTATCCGATCTGAGAAAATCGGGATCCATGCGCTTTCGTCCTGCTTACACATTCACCGGTCATATCCGATCTGTGCCACATGAGAGGAAAAAAATCAGAATTGGTTCACTTGAACCATGCAGTGTAAAGGCGGCCTATGATGTAAAATCAACCTTTTGAGCGTTAATTTGTATGATAATGTTAACGGGGTATTTTGATCCATTCACCCAGTTCTAAGGATTCTTCTAAAACCTTGTTTTCTGAGCACCAGCCCCTCCCAATCCACCAAAACGAAGTGGTTCTGGCATTGTGATCAGCTTTCATTTTTATATGCACATCCATCACGCTGCACAGGCCAACTCTAGGATGATGTCATAAAATGAGAGAAAGGCGGAGCCTCAGCGATCAAGTTGTCTTACTTCCGGGTAGGAAAATTAACTTTGAACATAACTATTTTGTGAAAATATGCTTCTTTATTGGGCCAGAGGTCATATACTGTATATGATCATATATATGGATTTAGCTTACTCTAAAAGGCTTACAAAACGCATGATATAGAGCCTTTAAATAAGGATATCCTGGCCAATGACATCTCATATGTTTGGATGTGAGAATGAGGAAGTTTGGTTTTCTAGGGAGACAAATATAGAGGCAATAAATTAATGGGCTGGTTCTCAGGAGAATATTCTTATTTGGTGAAAAGAAATCCTTAGGCACAAACATGAAATCAACCTGTGACTGGGAACTAATTCATCCAGCAAATGCTTGCTTCAAACCTCCCCAGTCCCTGCTCTTATTGTGACAGAAAACTGATGAAAGTTTAGTTCCTTTAAACTCTGCTGAAGGCGAATATCCTGTAAACTTGAACCAATATTTAGATACATACCTTCCACAGAGATATCGGACCTACAAAGCACAGCAGCTCCTTAGACGTGGAGGTGGATAAACGTCAGTAGTTGAATTGCAGATGTCACAGTCTTTAGGTCTTGTATCTTCATAGCTACCTGTCTTTCTGCCTGTCTCTGGACACAAGCAGATGCCTTCAAAACACCCAAGCAATGTGCGCTGGACTCAAATGCAGGGAAAGTGTCTGCATGGGGACTCCTCACACGCAAATTTTTCACTTTCACACG
This sequence comes from Oryzias sinensis, assembly GCA_037389245.1. Classification (NCBI taxonomy): domain Eukaryota; kingdom Metazoa; phylum Chordata; class Actinopteri; order Beloniformes; family Adrianichthyidae; genus Oryzias; species Oryzias sinensis. Next base: position 7,094,193 of record CM074503.1, on the reverse strand, counting down.
GTTACAAACTTTCCAAGAAGTGTTGAGATATTACAACGATACTAGTATTATTTAAGTCTGATCAATGCGAAACAATCGCTTTTTATGTCCAACAAACATGCTTCATTAGGAAAGCCTCATTTACAAAATTCATAACTACAATAACCTTCATATTTCAGTCTCTAAGGGGTCTAAAGAGTAATGATGTGTTTAATGCTGGTGGCTAAGCTTAATTGGAAATCCATATTAAACATGTAGGAATATTTATGCTGCTCTGTGGCAGAGGTTCATTTAGATGACAGCTTGTGGTTACCTTGGAAACAGAGGAAAATTGTCCTTTAACAGGCTGGAAATTGAGCTTTTTGTGCAGAAAAAAAATAAAATATACAAAAGCAGATTGAATACATGTGCAGCAATTTCTACTGCATGATCATTTTTGTCATGCAGAAGTAACTCAGCGAGTTTCTGTGGGAACAAAACGATGCTTCCAGAAGAAGAATTTTTTAAAATGCTCTTCAGTCAAGACAGTGTGTTTAAATGAGTGAAAACCACATTGGAAACCTGCAGAAGAGCATCATGATATGAAAATGTTGGTGATAAGTGCCTCTCAAATGGACAAACTGAGGTCTGTTTGAATTCTGATCTCTATTAAACCTTTGCGATAAAGGAATATGTTATTGGAAAATAACAATAATGGAGTAGATTTATCTGCGCTTTTTCTTGGTGCTCACAGCGCTGACTATCTGTCCATTATTCATTCACTTGCCAGTGTGCATCCATGGTCACTGGGACATTCATGCACATTCACATACCAGTGGAGCAACAATGGAGACGGAGATGGTGGTGAAGTGTCTTGCCGAAGGACACAACGACAGTTGACTGGGGGGAGCGGGGATTGAACCGCCGACCCTTCGATCATTGGATGACCTGCTCAACCGCCCATTGACACGTCTCTGTTGTCCTAATAGGGTCCAACTTGTATTAAATGTATACACAGAGGCTGTTTTAGGCAGAACCAATAATGTTTGAACTTTTTTAAGGAACACTGAGATCAAGTTATAGGCTGACCAATCAGATGCCTCACTAAAAATATGCGGTGTCCGTTGGCCCCCACCGTGAACATTCAAAATACTTGATTGACAGATTCTATAGAGCCCACTTTCAGTGGCAGGGGTGTGGTCTTCCAATATGGTCACTTCTGATTGGCGAGAGCGGATGCCATAAAAATGTTGACTCAGATGAGGTTGGGCCATTTACTGCTTACTGACGATTTCTGGCTCCAAATGGCGGCGTCAATTAAATTGCGACTGTATTGACTTAATTTGGTTAGAGCTGGAAATCAACCATGTTCTATGGGTGACGTCACACTGATACGCTCCAGTTCTCTTATACAGTCAATCTGCAAAGCTTATAAAATCAAAAAAAAAAAAAAAAACCAACTCAAAAAGATATTAAGTTATCCCCAGATAATAAAACACAATTTGAATTAAGTAAATAACTAAAATTGTTTTGATTGTCTTCTTTACCTTCCCCTGTTGGCTGTCTTTTGCCAAGTACCCATGTGTGTCTTTATTTTTATTTTATTTTTCTTCTTAACTTGTCCTGTCCAACAGCTGAGCAAACAGAAATGAGCTGAAGGCCTCTTGTGTTGGAGAGATATTTCTGTGCTGACACACAAGGTGTGAATTTGTATAAACTCCTTTTGTAATAAAGGCTAAACTTTATTTATTCTGATTATATTTGCTTCCTTTTTTTTATTTTTGTTGGACTGGACGGAAAAGAAGAAGAGGAAAGAAGGGAGGGGTGTTAGATATGGTGGGAGGGTAGAGGATAATTATACTAGTGGGAGGGGATACGATCATGAAGCCTACAGAAATGCTTTGTGGACTAGTTGCGTGTCTTTAGGGACGTTGTGTGGTTTTTCATATGGTGGTTCCACCTCATCCTGATGGAAAGAGGAACAGAAGAGGAGAACCCCGAAGGAGGGGTTTGCTTAGAATGTTCTGGAGGTGAAGAGAGCGGAAAGTCTGAAGCTGGAAGTTTTGGTTATGGTGACCCCTAGGGAGGACGTTACTCCAGAGGATGAGAGACTTTAACAGACAGAAGGAAACAGAGGAGAGGAGGAAGTGATGAAGAAGTTTGGTACTCAGAACAGGAATGCAGAAGGACAGACGGTGGTGGACTTTGACAAAAGGATGTGAATAGTAGTGATGGAGACATCCTTCCAGAAAAGAGAGACATTTTAGGGTGGAAGCAGAGCACAAGGGGATTACATCCTCTGTGTCTGAGGAGAGTGTAACTGGACAGCATAGAATGGAGGTGTGAGGAAGATGAAGAGGACAAGAGCAGAGCAGAGGACCAAGTGGTGGAAGATGAAAAAGGTCTGATCTTTGGTTTTCAGAGAAGCAGCAGCACAAACATCAGTGACTGAGGAGGGAGATGGTTATATAAAAAGTTAAATTTTAAAGGGGACAATGCAATTCAAAAAATACATAATAAACATGGTTAAAAATGATGAAGAGGGGAAAAGAAGTCAGATTTTTGCAGACGCCTTTTGGCCGACTGGATGCTGAGTCTTTCATTTCTCGGTGGTGTGATCATCACAGAATTCTGTCCTTCGTGTTTTGTAACCAGAACTTTTCAAACTTTGCTTAAGTTCAAAACCTTAAACACACACAAATCTACACATATTTTTTGTTTTTCTAAGGCTGATTTGATGGATCATTTTGGTTTAAAAAGCAGCTTTTTCAGCTTGAGAAGCTAAAATTGCAGGCCTGTCTTTTGCTGAGTTTGCTGCTGTGCTGCGCGTTATTTCTGCCCGTCTTAGCTGGACCTTCCATTCTCACGATAGCTTGTTTTGACAGGAGCGCCACTCTGCAGACGCCAAGCCCCCCCCCTTCCCCTGTAAAGGCGCTAAGCTCCCCCTCCAAACCCCGATTAAGCCGCGAACCCTAATCTTCCCCAATTTCAACCTCCTCATCTTCAGTCTCCCTTCATCCTGCAGCGTCTCTGGTGCCTCCATATCAAGCAGAGCTTCTTTGGTTTTGGCCAAAGCGCAGAGAGATCCGTGGCGCCGGCGTCTGTATGTTTTCACAACTGTGTGGCTAAGCACTTGGCCTGCCTCTCAGCTCCACTCTGTCCACCGCTGAATGCTTAAAACAAAGAGGATCCTGAGGAAGGGGTGTCAGCCCGTCCCTCCCAAACCCCTCCAGAATCACACTTAAATCCCGATGGATTTACTGGGCTGCTCAACTACTGCTGCTGTTCAAAAACGGGCTCCGTCTTCCCCTGGCCTTTCTGCTGGCATGCCTTTATTTGGTCACCCTTCTGCAAATTCAGATCACTTTCTATCAAAGGTTCAATTCTTGTGTGTCCGTCTGAGCTGAGGACATCTCTGGACCAAAGCGCTTTGTGGGAAAACCCAACAATGATTTGTCATTTTTTAGAAACAGTTTGTGGAATAATTGAAAAGCCAAAAGTTCTATAAACTCAAATTCATGCACTGATATAGAAACGGTTCATCAAAGATCATGAAATCTAATGCTAATGATTCAATCTGACAAACCAAAAGAAAGACTGAACATTATAATTTTAAAAATTGTTTTAACTTGTCTTGTGCAGCTGACTTTCAACGTTTAGGCAAAGCTTTCAGATTTTTTCAAACTTTCAATTATAAACTAAATCATAGTCACTCAAAAGCCACAAATACTAAAGAAAACTATATTCTTTCTTGTTCTGCAATTTCACTCGGCAAAAACAAAGTTTTTTAGATTTATATTTTAGTATAAAAAATTAAAACCCATTATTAAAACCTTCTTTTTAGGCAAAAGGAAATAAATAACTGATCAGTAATGTGTTTAAGGCGTGGCTGACTATCCGGGTCAGATGCAGCAGAATTATAAGACGAGGTTAGAAATGAAATGACTGATTCGGGCGTTTGCATTATGCATTCAATTCTAATCATAAATTATACTTAACATTGAGAACTGTATACCAAAGTTATCCAATCATTTAGTTGGTGCTGTGGTCATGGCGCTCCACAACAAGCTTCGCTGTTCAGGTGCAGCTTAGTCAGACGCACCTTAGTTTGCCTTCAACGGCGAGCGTTAGTCATTTCTCTCTGTCAGTTCTTTGGTGACAACACTGCGGTCTAACCTGCTGGGATTAGTTTCACCTCTAGCATCAGTCATTGGGCTGTTGGCTGTGCAGACAAAGGTTAGCGGAGCAAAGAGCACAAAGGCCAAGAGTGCGAGGAGAGAAGTTAAATCAAAAGTACAGAGGTGATGTAATGGGGTCACGTTTTCAGGTGGAATTACTGCTGGACTGAAGGGAAACATGAAGCAGCCTTTTTAGTGTGTTATCTATAAAATAACACTTAGTCTGATAAGAATAAACTATTTTTTCTGTCTCACTTTTTCATTCAGGCCATCGGTTCCTACATGCTTGTTGTTTTCTTTCTGACAAACCGTCAGAGAGAGCTAAAAAGGTTTTTATTTTTATTTTCTGTGACAGCTGAAAAGAACACTGGGAGCTCTAGTTTGTGATCAGAGCTGAAATATTTTAAGCATTGAGTCATCTTACCCATTATTTTAACCAGACATAGTCTAAATGTTTTTCTCCATATTTTCATTTACAGAACTGCAGCCATTAGAAAAAAAAAAGACAAATTTATAGTTTATTAATATAGGATCAAATTTTAGCGGCTCGACGGCTCGGTCCAGTGTGGGTCCTTGGGTAAGACCCCTCACACTACTGCCTAACCATAGCTGCGTTTCCATTGAGTATGAAATGGTTCAACTTTGATTTGCAATAACAAATGTGCCTAAATGTGCATAATTTCGAGAAAAAAAACTTGCATTTATCTCCAAAAATGTTTTAGCGCTTGGAGGTGGTTGGTTTTTGACGCATTTCTAAATGGACACATTTTGCAAACTCCAATGAAAACATTTTTTTTCAAATTAAACAAGTCATGTGACCAACAATCGGACGCACGATGCCCTTCTTGGTAGGAACTGGCAGCCTTGGGCGCTGCACAGCGGGCGCCACCAGAGGTTCCACACTCACAGCTCATCAGAAGTGGAGCGTGTCACATGGAATTGTTGGATCCACAGCTCCTCTGGAAAATCACAGACCACCATTTCCTAAAACGGCTTAAACCGTAGCCCCTCCCACATGTAAGGAGCTCGCAGCTCCACGACCTGAAGAAGACGCCGACGTCTCCTTTGATGGATGATGATGAGCGCTAGCGCCGTGGTAGAAATTTAATGTATCTGCTGTCAATCAAATATTGATCACATCTGTGTTTCTGAATGACTGATGGCTTTAGTTAGTTTGTGTTTCTTCGTATAATTATTGTTAAACTGTGTTTTCTCGACATTTTTAGAATTTTATAAAGTTTTGTGCAAAAGTGTGATGGAAACCCAGCTAATTTAGCCACAAGGGGGTCTGGGCCTCCCTGTGCCAGTCCTCAGCCCGGATAAAATCCAGCCCCCTGTGGGAATCAGTGAAAGAGGATATGCCGTGCCAACCCCTGATGGAATATGCTGAAAGGTGAAAAAACAACATTATTGGCATCAAATGATTTAGATTTTACACACGTGTTGTGTTCTTGCATTTGAAAAGTACATTTTTCTGCAACTGCCACGTCCGACCAAACAGTTTTTTTCTGAAATGTGCGTCACCTGGCGTCGCTCTGATGACTTTCTTCTTCTTGCTGCCCAAAGAGTGGCAGAATCATCTGAAGACGCCTCACAGACACACGCGTAGAAAAATGCAGCAGAAGACGCCCATCGTGCATCCACACCTCACAGCAGACATCAATCATGCCTCTGCTTTCCCCAGCAGCTGTGAAATACAGGGGGCAGAAATAATTAACTGATTAGGAGCTGAAGTGCAGTGAGTGCTGATGGGTTTTCGGCACCGTTCAAATTCTTCCACAGACTCTCCGGTCTTTGCTACGTTCCGCTAAAACATTCAGCAATCTCTAATCCCCAATGATATAAGCTTCTGCCGTGTTTATCGTCTGGACTCCAAGTGTGTCATGTACTTTAAAAGCCTTTTACACACGTGTGGTTATTGCCGTTGTTTTGTGGATGCATGAAACGAACACACCGCTGTCACTCATCCTTCTCAGCTGATGACAGATGAGCTCTCACCTGAGCAAACTGCATTCACTAGTGGCAACCAGGAGAAAGCATTTGTTTTTCACGTTTGTTTGACAAAACTGATTCTAAAAGTAAAAAAAAAAACAATAGTTACCCTTTAGGGTCAGGGTAGGTTTTGACCACCAGATGTGTGCAGACCTCCAAATGGGCGTGAACAAGGATTCAGGTGGAAGAAAAAATGCTCAGGACACTCACCTGGCAAAGGTCAGTGCAGTAGTAGCAAAGAGAAAAAATGTACATCTGCAAAACTTTGAAAGGGGTTGGAATGGCAATGTAAAAACAAAAGGCGAGTGTTGCAATCCCAAAGCAATCTGCACTGACATGAAGCAGAAAACCTGTACCTACTGTATAATTGTCAATGTGATTTTGTTTAGGACATATTTTCGTGTTCAGGCTTGCTGCATTTGAAAGCAACAAGATGCCGATTGTTATTAGCAGAGTTCTTTTATTAACCACCAGCAAAACATTAATCTTGAATTACAGGGAATTAGTGCTTTAGTAATTACTAGTTCTGAATGCATGCACACCCAAACCCTGTGAAGTAATCCAACGACAACTCTCGCCTGCCAATTTCTGCAACTGCTTCATTTTTTGGAAGGAGGCCCACGTCTTTGCTTGCACCTACTTGTGAGCTGGTAGTGACAGGGTCTTCACATGTCTTGTTCCACCAGTAAACCATTATCCTCCCATGCAGGTCCAGCCTTCAGGTCGTCTGATGTCAATCACGCTATTGTTATCAACCAGCAAAAATGTCTTCAAGTCTCATTCTTTGCAGTTTTCCTTTGTAGGCAATTAGTCCTCATTTGCATGACATCAGCAAAAATATATGAAAAAAGTGGAAAGAGACCATGTTTTAATCTCATTACCGTATCAACATCACAGAAGACATGTTCGTATTAACAGAAGACAAACAATCCAGCGAGTGCTCGTACGGAGGAACAAAGACCTGCTTGTCTTTTTCAGGTTCAGATTTTCCTGTTTGCTGGCCTGGAGGTGTAGCTGGATGTTTCTGCCAGACTCTCACACCCACTAATCACCGTGCACTTTTGTTGTCGCCCTAAATGAGAGAAACCTGTGTTTGTTTGTGATTTGAGCGGCTGAAGATTAGTCGAGCAGTCCCTGCAGCTCCCAGCAAGGAGAAATATTGCTCCCTGGCTGAAAGTTAATAATGCAGTTTGGTGCCAGGAGCCAATTTCATCGGCATGCTTTGAACTGATGACCCGATGCTCAAAAGTAACACTGGGAGGTCAGGGAGGGAGTGGAATGAAAAGTGAGAGTCACTGTTATGGGTGACATCTTGAGCATTCAGGAAGCTCAAATAAAGTTACCAGATTACATATATGACCCAAAATGATCGCTGAATACGGGAATGTGAAGAAAAGTCATTAAATGGAAAAATTAGTCTTCACCTAAGTAGAATCTGAACATTTTAAAAATCATTTTTCAGTAGGATATTCAAAAAAAACAAACAACTGAAAGAGCTCTGGACTAATTCAATAACATTCTAAAGTAAACATTTAGAACTGCACCATCCTTCTGGGAAAATGAGCCCATGAAATGAAGGGATTGTGTTTAAAAAATGCTTTGGTTTTTCACATTTTTATACAATCTTTTTGTTCAACCCATGGAATAAAAGCTGAAAGTCTGCACTTCAATGGCATCTGAGTTGTTTTATTTAAAATTCACTGAGATAATGTACAGAAACTAAGTTAGAAAGAATGTGTCTAAATATTTATGGTCCTGACTGTAGATGTTCATCAGGAGTCAGATCAGGGCTTGGAGAAGACGCTTCAGACCTACGGCCAAAGCAATGTGTTTTTGTTTTAGGTCACCATCCTGTTGGAAGGCTGTGTCCTTTTTGTCGTCTTCCAGTGAAGTTCATCTTTTTTGAGGTTTTCTGGGTTATTTGGTGATGATTGAAATTCTGTCAGGACCTGGTGGAGTAAGCCTTAAATGGAGGAGGCCAGCCATGTAATATACTGTATTTTCTGATTCTTAGGGTACACTTAAAAGCCTCAATTAAAAAAAAAAGAAAGCAATATAATCTGGGGGGCATTATATCAGGATTAATTTAGGTTGTGTTTACTGCTGTCGAGGTGCTCCGTCAAAATGTGAGTCCCTTTCTGTTACAAGTTACAAACAAGTTTGGCTGTTATTTTCAATACTAATGATGCACGATAATGACTTTTTACAACGATACCATACCTGATATTTTCCTGCCTCTAGTAGCCGATACCGATTTTCAACTCATATTTTTTTTAAATACTTAAGAAAGAAATATTAGTAAGTACGAAGTAACAGCGAATAGCTATTATGTATTCAACAAATTTGCAGAATTAGATTTACCTACAAATAAATAGAACAGATTGTACGAACACCTTTTTAGATTCCTTAGTCTGCCATACATCTGTGAACAGAGAAAGTGCATTTCAGTGGTCAGAGCAAATACTAAGACTTTAACTTAAATACCAATGTAACAAGTACATTTTTAATACAAATAATGCCTGATATAATAAATTGCAAAAGAAATAGTTTAATCTTAAAGTGCAAAAATTATTGCTTTGTTTGAAACTAAAGTGCAAAATAATAACTGTAAAGGTTTTAACTGAAGTGCAAAATAAATGGTTGCTCATAGAAATAAACTTTTCAAAAACATAGGCATTCAAGCATTTAACAAACCAGAATGAAAAGAAATAAACCACCACTATAAGATTTAGTTTTCTTGTTTTTAACTGTAGTTGGATCAATGGGAGATTTTTCCTGACAATAAGTAGCATCTCTGCTTTTTGACAGGTTAGCTGGTGATTTTTTCTTCCAGAACATTTGGAGCAGAATTAAAATCAAGGCTAGTGCAGGGCGCTGACAGCTATTTCAATGCAAGCCCTGCAGTTTTTTCCAGACTGAGCGCTAGCGCTAGCAATGATGGCATTTGGTCCATTTTATCGGCAAATTTTTTTCTTATCGGAATTATCTGCATGACGTCATAATGTCCACTTTCGGACGATAATTATCGGTCTCCGATATTATTGTGCAACCCTATTAAATATACTTAGGATAACATGTAGCAGTGTCGGACTGTGGTTTTTATACGTGCTCCTAACAATGTTGGGAGAAAAAGCGAAAAAGGCTAACGCAGTTGCCACTTCTAACTTGTTTGTAACACATGCGTGTTACAAATAAGTTCTAGAGTTACTGTGAATAAGGTCTGACTGGCAGACTTATCTCTGATTGTTCCGTCTTGTTTTATGCGTCTTATAGTTCGCAGTGCCTTAGATATGACATAAGATTGAATACCATTCACTGACGATGTGCCTAATAACCTGGTGCGTCCAATAGTGGGGAAAAGATGTTGGTAAACATTTATTAAACTTAAACATGACAAAACCATGAACAACACAAAGCAAAGATAAAAAACAGAGACTTAAACACCCTGAAGGTAATTTAAATGAAGACAGATGTGAATAAACATCAAATGAAACCAGGTGTGACTGAAGGAGCTGAAAACAGAACCAAGAATATATAACTGACAAACCCAACCCAATGTTCTAGACATCTTTAGTTTGCACAGACCAATAGGAGTTCTTCCAACAAAACAAACTTTCTGAAACATTAAACCAATTTCCCCAAGCACAGTTTTCAAAATGTAGACTCAAAATAGAAAATTCTTGATCCTGAAGGCAAAAGCTCCCTTTGAGGTCACAATCAGATCTTTGTTGTCAAAAATAACAAATGCCCAGCAAACACAACGAACCACAAAACAAAACACAACACTTGACACTGTTCATAAAAAAGTTGATAAAGAATTGAGAAGCCCAAGAAAAAACTAGAGTTAGATAGAATGAGGGATATATTTTTTATTTTCACTGTAAATCTAGATTGACAGGATTGAACGTCCCCATCTTGTCTCTGTGCGGGTCTTGGTTCTGGTCTGGATGTGGCTTCGGGTCTTGGTTCTGGTCTGGATGTGGCTTTGGGTCTTGGTTCTGGTCTGGATGTGGCTTTGGGTCTTGGTTGTGGTCTGGCTGTGGCTTCGGGTCTTGGTTCTGGTCTGAATGTGGCTTTGGGTCTTGGTTCTGGTCTGGCTGTGGCTTCGGGTCTTGGTTCTGGTCTGAATGTGGCTTTGGGACTTGGTTCTATTCGGGTCTTGGTTCTGGTCTGGCTGTGGCTTCAGGTCTTGGTTCTGTTCTGGTCTAGGTTCTGGTCTGCATGTAGCTTAGGCCTTGATTCTGATCTGAATGTGGCTTCGGGTCTTGGTTCTGATCTGGCTGTGGCTTCAGGTCTTGGTTCTGTTTGGGTCTTGGTTCTGGTCTGGATGTAGCTTAGGTCTTCGTTCTGGTCTGGATGTGGCTTTGGGTGTTTGTTCTGGATGTGGCTGTGGCTTCAGGTCTTGGTTCTAGTCTGGATGTTACTTCGGGTCTTTGTTCTGGATGTGGCTGTGGCTTCAGGTCTTGGTTCTGTTCGGGTATTGCTTCTGGTCTGGATGCAGCTTAGGTTTTTGTTCTGGTCTGAATGTGTCTTCGGGTGTTTGTTCTGGTCTGGCTGTGGCTTCAGGTCTTGGTTCTGTTCGGGTCTTGGTTCTGGTCTGGATGCAGCTTAGGTTTTCGTTCTGGTCTGAATGTGGCTTCGGGTCTTGGTTCTGGTCTGGCTGTGGCTTTGGGTGTTTGTTCTGGTCTGGCTGTGGCTTCAGGTCTTGGTTCTGTTCAGGTCTTGGTTCTGGTCTGGGTGCAGCTTAGGTCTTTGTTCTGGTCTGAATGTGGCTTCGGGTCTTGATTCTGTGTTTAGGTTTAGACCAGACAGGGCTGTTTTTGACAAACGAGTTAAAGCAGATGATTGGGTGGTTTAGAGATTGGCACTTAGTGTTTTAGCAATTGGAAAAAGTCAATAGTGGAGACATGGTCGGTACACTGTCATGGCCTGTCAGTTACTCCCTCCTCCCCCCTCCTTCCTGTGGCTGACGCGACCAGCTGGATCTACTTACCTCATCATCTCCACCCTTCATAACCTCCTCCAGGATCATCAGCCGGTGCCAGTTCGTTGTTCCTCCTATGGTGCATAGTCTGGTCAGCTCATGTTTCTCGTCTCAGTCTCTTAGTGCTTTATTCATGATTTTGTCTTCGCTCTGCTTCAGGACATTCAACTTCTGGATCCTCACCTGGTCGCAGTCCTCTCACGTTGCAGTCACTCCAACTCAGAGCCTCCAGCCAGCCGCCTCGCCTCGCCTCGCTTCAAGCTTCACGCCACCTCAAGTAACCTCCAGTCAGCGCCTCGTCTTGTCTGGATCCAAGCCCCGCTCTCGCCGCTGTTCGCCTTCGAGGGAATTCCCGCTCCAGATTCCTCCAGTCTGCTCTCCCCCACTCCCCCTGAGAGGAAGCCTCGTCAAATCCACATTCAGATTAAATCACTCTATACTTACCATTGTGTCCAGTCTCTTTCCGGGTTCCAGCATCTGGGTCATTCCCGAACTCTCGTTCGTATCATGACATACACATCCTCATTTGTCCCTGATGCACAGAAAAACCTAGAGAAAAGTGTGAGTTTTGAAGCAATCCAAGAACCAGATCAACCGATGGAGACAACTGGTTTTGGGTTGGAAGGTCCTGGAGCTCATGAGCAACACAGACAGATGCTGCAGAGCGTCAGTCCCAGGGATCAGACAGAACACAGGGATTGAACCATACAGTAGAACAGGTCAGCATGGCTTTCACCAAAACATAAACTTCTTCAAACACACCTTTTACTCAATAAGGCAAAGCTTCCCTCTGCCTGTGTAGTCCCCCCCCCCCCCCCGTAAGGTTCAGTGCACTCACCTGTTCTATTGGCGAAACCAGTGTTGTTTTAAACAGCTGCTGGTTCGAAGCCCATTTGGTCCTGGTTCCTCTCTGTGCAGAGGCAGAGACTCATTTCCTCCTCATTTTGGGTTCCGTGTCCTTTTTTTTTTTTAACTTGTCCTGTCCAACAGCTGGGCAGGCAGATGAGAGCTGACGGCCTCTTGTGTTGGACATATTTTACTTTAACAACAGGGGTTATTAATTTTCAGACAAACCAAAGGTATGTCTGAATAAATCCCTTTTGTAATTGAGGCCAAACTTTATTAATTTCAATCATGTTTGAAAATCTGGTAACGCTTTCTTTTACAGTACAGTACTTACAGTGTACTTAAGTGGTATTTACATGGTACTTATAGTGTAACTACTGGGTACTTTCAGGGTACTTACATGGTACTTTTTATGGAATTTACTGGGTACTTACAGTGTGTTTACATGGTACTTTCTATGGGACTTTACTGGGTACTTACATGGTACTTACTGTGTAAGCACCCCATCACCACCCAGGAGTTCCGGGCACCCCCCCGCCCCAACCCCAGGTACGAGCCAGGACCCCCCAAGGGAGACCCGGTCCGCACTCCAGGCAGCCACCCACCCGGTCCAGGGGGGAGCAAGGCAGGGGCCCGCCGCCCCTGCCCAGGAGGGGGGCACCCCAGGGAAAAAGGGGGCCCACAAGGGGTGTTGTAAACATGGCCCGACCAGGCTCGGCCACAGTTGGAAATTTGGCGGGGCCCAGCGCTCAGGGGCAAGGACCCGAACCCACCCCCCAGGGACACGAACACCCCCGGCTCGGGTGTAATGTGAACCCTCTCCCCACACGGAGAGAGCACTGCCGGGCCCAGGAAAGCGGCACCCAAGGGACACGGCCGCCGTTGCCAAGGGCCCCGTTCCCCCCACCAGTGAAGGGGTAGGGGACAGATGGTCCTAGGTCCCACCTTCCTTGCAAAATGTGTGTGCGTGTGTTTGAGAGGGTGTGTGTATGCATTTGTGTGTGTTTATGTTGGGATGTATATATTGAGGGGGGAAGGGTGTGTGTACAAAGGGGGGTGCAGTAGAAATTGGCGGGTAGGGCACTAAGGGGACATCTCCTGATTACTCACAGTGATGTCCCCTTACCCTCCCCACCAAGGGGCACTAAATGTCTAAGGTGCGGTTAAAATTGGCGGGTAGGGTGCTAGGAGGACATCTGCTGCTTGCTGGCAGTGATGCCCAAGCACCCCCCCCACCAAGGGCCCTATATGTCTAAGGTGTAAATAAAATCAAAAGAGGGGGGGCCCACTCCATACGACAACCATAGGAGGGGGGCCACTGCCAAGTAGCCCCCCCCCCAGGCGCATCGCAGGCTAAACCCCTCACCCCTTCACCCTAATATGAGGCTATATGAGGAAGGGGATAAGTTGGGGACAGCTGGTAGACTGTCCCCCAGATTGGGTTCCGTGTTCTGTCTTCATCTGTCAGAACCTCTGCCCAGTCTGTTTTTCCACAAAAAAGGGATGATAGAAACAGTTTACGATCATTTATTCCAGTGAAAAATGACAGTTTTTTTATTTTTAAGAAAGCAGTAAATTTGGAGAGAGGTCCTGCTCATGACTCCTCTGCTTGATGCTCTCCTTTACCTGCAGTATTCTTGTCCAAAGTGAATTCTCCACCTGTAGCTGAAGGCCTTGGAAGCTTCCAGAATTTTCTGATGCTTCCAGTGTCAAAGCAAAAAACCAATGTGAATTTAAAACGTTTAATAGCTGCAACGTCCAGTAAAAAGACTCAGACTAGGACTGATCTGTCGATTAACTGACTTTTTTTTATAAATCAAATTGAATGAACCACAGGTGTGAAGATGTTTGACTGTCAGTTAATAACCATGAAAAGCCTTTCACCGTCTGTCGGGTGCCGACTTGTCAGTCTAAACAGGACCTGTTCAATGACAAATGCATGTTTCATCATGTTCTAATCAATTAAATGCGTTTTCCTCATCAAGCTCATGGTGTCTCCAGTTTTGTGCGCTCGCTGCGATTTGAAAAATGACAACTTCAGCTAAGCACACTGACTTCAGGAAGAGTTGAACTGTAATTCTACAAAGATGGATTTCCTGGAGGGACACACAGAGCCTCCAGCATGTATGGATGTGTTTGCTGTTTTTCAAAAGTGGAAATTAAACGTCAGGAACATTTCTTGTTGTAGATGTATGGTTTAAACATTTGTTCCGTCCAGAAAGCTCTCAGACTGATAAAAGTCCAGCTGAAAGAAGTAAATGAATCTCTGGGGAGCTTGCTCCACATGAAAAGCATGTCGTCCTTAAGTAATTGCATCTGTACGTGCATCCAGGCCTGGCCGTGAGGAACCCACATGAAGGAGGGTCATTACACTGAGGTTGCTGGCTGTCACTGCTATGATTCATATGGACTATATGGGAAAGTTGGAGCTCTCTTTTGAAACCAGCTTCATTATCTCCAGCTTCTGGTAAGTGAGCTGACAATGTAGGTGGTACTGAGGACGAGCAGAACGATAGGAAACCCAGAGAAAGGGCAAGCAGAACAAAAACAGAAGGAAACATGGAGTAAGTCAGAGTTCCTAAACCTCGATCCTCCTTTGATCTATTTTGATTTGATTTGAAATGGTTTATTTCAAGCAATCAAATAAGAATAATACACAAAAACATTACTATCATCAGTTATACATTCATACAATGACCTATCAACTGAGGATAATTAGACATATTAATAAATATTGCTTGAAAGGTAGTGGAAGGAAGCGAACTTCTATAATCCCACCCCTGTTCTACCATAACGATTTTATTACATGATTTACCATCATCCGGTTCCAACTTTATCAGACAGAATTAAGAATAATTAGATATCAATAAAGCACATGACAAAGATGAATAACTTAATTATTTAAAAATAACTATTTTAAAAATCAACATGGCAAATGCAGATCAGTTATTCAAAATATAGATTATGTTACGTGTAAAAGTCATGAATATGATTAAAAAAATACTATATCAGTAAAATAGACATAACACTGTTTCAAAAATCTTCATAAGAATAAATGCACAAGTATCAAAGTTAAAATATGTGCAAAATTACATTAGGAAAAATCATGAATCAATTTTTTAATTTTTGGAGCAAGTGAAGTAATATCAATTACTTTACTTGCTCAATTTAACCCTTTTCACTAATTGATTAAGCATTTTTTTTATTTTATTTTATTTTTTATAATAAGGTAATGCTGTGAAATAAAATAAACTAAAAAGGGTCCATATTCTGTTGAATGACCAAGGTTGGTATTGTCATGATTTCCGAACGACAGAGACACAGACGCTGGAACCCGGAAAGAGACTCAGGACAAAGATGACTTGGCAAGAAATGGGATTTAATGTGATCATGACTGGTAAGTTGCAGTTCTTGGCGATCCTGTGAGAGTGTGAAGCAGCGGCCCGTGGCGTCACTGATGGATGAGTTCGTAGAGTCCTGGAACCGGCAGCGTGGATTCGTGTCGGCAGTTCGGCAGAGGCTCGTGGTGTCGTCGGAGGGACTTACCAGATGTGTATTCCAACGGCTGATTTGGGCGACCACTCGTGGCTGAGGTTTCCTGGAGACAGGCAAGACAATGTACATTAACTGCTGGCTTGAAACAAGGGAGCAAAATATGAACACAACGTGAAGGCCAAATATGCACCATCAGGGGCAACGGACTGGCGAAGACTGATGATCCTGGAGCTCCTTATGAAGGCGGATGAGGTGATGAGGTGAGTGGTCGCAGCTGGGATGAATCAGCAGCCAGGCGGAGAGGGGAAGAGTCTGACAGAGGCACCATGACAGGTATTCCGTTTTCTGCTGATTAACAGCCGTCCTTCTGGTTTAAACAGAGTTTATAGTTTAGTTCTCTTTGATGTCATATATTCAGCCATTAGATTAAAGTCCTATTCCTTTTTTCAATTGATATCAGCGGCGCTGAAAGTTGAGGTCAAGTTGTCTGCAGGTCAGAACTTCATCATCAAAATCCTTCATGGCGTTAACAACCAGAACCTTGGACCGGTCCGGTGGACCGAGTGGTTTGACGTAAATCCTGCAGCCTTTAACCCAAGTGTTCTCAATCTGCTTACGCTTCCTGAGAAGCCTGGCATGTTTGGCAATTTCAGCATTCCTTCTGGTCAGAAGGTTGTTCAGATAAGCAGCAGATTCCTCCTTTGATTCATCAGAGCTAGCTTGTGTTTTTGATTCACAAACCTGATGAGGATCGCTGGTTTATCCGTCTCCTTTCTCCTCGGGAGCGGGTGGCAGGTCTCGATGGTGTTTATATCTAGGAAAATCCCTTTAGACGTGAGAATTGATTCCACTTGGTGTTCCACAGACTCTCCATCGCACCCCGTTTAAGAAGAACTGCTAGCAATGCTAGCGCTATTAGCATTAGCAATGCTAACTCCAGCTGCATTTAGCTTTGGCCGAAGTTTGATTGGTACTCCAGTGAGAATGACATTATTCATCCTTGCTTGTTGTTCCACATCAGCCAGTCTTTTCTCCAGAATGTCGGCCTGGTTTTCTCTTTGCTCCTTTTGAGCCCGGAGCCTCCAGAACTTTTCCATTAGCTCCATCAGAGGAGTTAGCTCAGCGGTCACTTGCTCCATGAAAGGATACAATAGTTTGAATATCATCAAGAATCTTTTTAAGGTCTTTGTAGTCCTGATTTTTCTTAGGGGCCATGGTCAGCTTTCTTTATTTTGGGAGAAAATCAACTTTTAAGTCACTTGAAGATGTTGTGTAGCTGCCGTGAGCCACACGCGTTGTGCTGCAACTCGGTTATTTTCAAAGTGTTCCTAGTGGTCTTCTACTTACTGTGATTTAGGACATAGTTTCTGCAGAGCAGCAGGAATTCATCAGAAAGTTAGGACGTAGAGTAAACCAAACCCTTGTTTACACTCTCTTCCTCTAACTTACAGCCCTTCAGCCCCTTTGCCCAAAATCTACAGCAATGCTTTTTGGTGGAACCAACGAGGGAACTCATGTCATACCTCTGCGTTTATCACTACATTGGCTTCCTGTTAAACAGAATAGATTTTTTTCTAACCTTTTAACTCGTTACACTCCTGCATGTTCCTTGAGGCCCACTGATAATAATCTTTCATGCATTCCTAAAACTCCTTTTTAAAAAGAGGGGAGACTTCGCCTTTCAGCCCGACTCTGAAACGATCTCCCTCTGTCTCTACGCCAGATTGTCTCCGTCGAGTGTTGTAAAAGTCAAGTTAAGACGTTTTTATTCAGAAAATCTGATTTTTCTTTTTTTTTAAATCTGTCTTTTATCTATGTTTTAAAATGTCTGAGTATGTTTTATTAGGTTTTACCTGCTTTAACAAGTTTGTATTATGCCTTGTCTTTATCTTGTTTTAACATTGTAAAGCAGAGTTGTTCTCTGTGAAAAGTGCTATACTTACTTACTCACAACACCAGGCTAACATGAGGTCAATTTACAATTGGACAAAAATGGTAGTAATATTGTAGCTATCCAGCCGTTAGTTTGGATCTAGATTCCAGCTCAGACCAGGAAAACAAAGAGGTTCATGGATCTGTTTGTCTGCATCAGAATAGAGGGGAGGAGGAAGCTAGTGGCCCGCTGATTGTAGTTTTGACTTAAAGACTACAAGGTTTTTCAACAGCATTTATTCCTCCGCTCCTGATTCATTACGATTTGAATAGAAAAACTTTCATTTTTTTTCTGAATGTCCTCCATTAGCTGAAAAATGCCACAAGAACATGTTAAAAACACCCAAAACACCATTTTTATCGGAGTGGCTCTTTAATTAAATCAGTTGGGTTTTCAAACTACACTTGTGTCATTTATCAATTTGCCACCCAGTAATAACAATGTGTTTTCTTTAGAACACTTAAACTTTTGTTTTCGTGGAGTTCAGTTGGAAATATGCAACGGTGTACGAGGAAAGACATATATGAATTCAGGTAACCCCCATGATGAAGATCAGAGAAGCTGCTCTAAAGAAAATGGGTTCTCATGTTCCTAAGCTGCAGTGGAAGCCAAAGGCTGAAACAGCAACACAGCCTTTTTCAGCCGGAACTTTCAAACAGACGACACAACACTTTGAGAAAAGAGACAATTTGTCTGCTGTGAGTCGTTTCCAGCGTGGATCAGTGATGAATCCAGCTGGTCAGACGGCGTCTGGACTGGAAACGCTGAAGCTATGAGGGGATTTTCCACGGTGGCCCAGAAGAGTCACAACACAACACTTTAGATTTTGCAGCAAAACACCAAATAACACAGTACAATTCGTCACAACACAACACAAAAAAAAAAAAAACCTCTCAACACAACACACTAACTCAATACACAATAGATTCAAAATGGAGGTATATCTGCAACGGTAGTTGCTCTGATTTTAAGCTGAAATTTCCGCTGTTCTAAAACGCTGGTAATCACATCTCATGAGGTTCATGAGATCGTTTAAAGACTCCCTAGCACTGGCAGCGTGTGTTGTGAGTTTTTGTTTTGTGTTGTGAGTTAATTATTTTGTGTTGTGAGTTAATTGTTTTGTGTTGTGAGTTAATTGTTTTGTGTTGTGAGTTAATTTTGTTAGTGTTGTGATGAATTGTAGTGTGTTATTTCGTATTGTGAGTTAATTATTTTGTGTTGTGGGTTTTTGTTTTAGTGTTTTAATGAATTATGATGTGTTATTTTGTATTGTAGGTTAATTATTTCGTGTTGTGAGTTAATTGTTTTGCGTTGTGAGTTTTTGTTTTAGTGCTGCAAGGTATTGTAGTGTTATTTTGTGTTGTGTTGCGAAATTTAAAGTGTTGTGTTGTGACCCTTCTGGGCAACCGTAATTTTCTCCTCAGAGGAATTAAATCGTGAAGAAGGCCAACAGCTAAGGGTTTTGCCGAATCATCTTCATAACCAAACAATTGTTTACATTTTTGTTTTATTCCTGTTTGCTTGAATCTTAAATATTATATAATATTAAATATTATATAATCTGTTATATAACAACACCGCAGTTTTCTTAGCTCTTCTGTCTAGTTGAGTCTGGGAAACCTCGGGGTGTTGTTTGACAAGTCTATGTCCCTGGAAGGTCACCCAAAACAGATAATTAAAAATATATATATTTTATGTGTATCTGACCCAGAAACAATTATTCATGCTTTTATTTCTTCATTGTTTAAATAACTGGAACGCTCTTTCTACCGGTTTTATCAAAAATTCACTAAACCAAGGGTGGTTTAAAGTGCTATAAAATATGTATTCTATTCTATTCTATTCTATTCTATTTGTGTAACTAGTGAGAGGAATCAGGCAACGGTTTCATGTGTGCTGAGGAAACATCCTTTATCATACTGGCTTCGCAAAAGTAGATGCAGACATGACAAAAGGTGAGTGAATCCTTTTTAATGCACTGGTTGGCATTTATGAATAAAACCAATATTCAAGAGATGCAGGATTTTATGCAAACTGAAACCATAAAACCGTAAAACTCTGCATTTACATTGGATGAATTACAAAATGTGCAGCTGTGGGCGACATTTCCCATATAAACAGATTCCATGACAACATATGTGGACTGAGAAGTTAGTAGAGATCACCACTCAGTGAGGTTAGGAGTTCATATGAACAATAAGGCCCATCAGAATCCATACAGATGCAGATGCACTTAACCCTAGTGTCTATCTTGTGGGGTCCAGATGACCCCACCCTTACATTGACGTGTTCTCCCTACCATGACAAAGGTGGATAAAGGTGGAAAGATTTCATGTAATCCATGGACACCAGTGAAGATCACAAATCATTGAAGAAAAAAGGTTCAGAGCACTGTCTAGTGGGTCTAGATGACCCAACTCCCAACGTTGGGAGTGGGGTCATCTGTACCCCACAAGACAGGCACAAGGGTTAGACGCTGACTGTTTCCTGTTATTTTATGTTATGTTTCATGACTGACGTTCAGCTTTGACACAAATTGTCTGCTTTCTAAGACGTCCTTCTGAGTCTCCAGACAAAAATATTACACTCAATGAAACAAAAACAACAAAAGAACGGAGGATCTTCATTTTAATCTTTTCTGTGATTTTGGTTCTAAAATGTATAAGAATTACAAAAACAAAGAACTACAATCAGGCTGGGCACTAGGGGTGGGTGATACTGGGAATGTGGGTATCGATCCGATACCAAGTAATGACAGGAATACTATCACTGATATCATTAATTTTCATAGGAATGTTTGATTATAGATACTTTTGGAAATACACTCTTTTTGTTCATTAAGTGTATAACACAACAAAGAAATGAGACAGTCATCAAATAAAAATGTTTGTTAGCTAACTAATATTACTGATGCCATGTTACAATTTATTAAGAAGGAAACTGTAACTAGTGGAAATTAAAAAAAAAGTTACAATGCCACAAAAAAGCACCACAAACATATATAAGTTACTAGTATAAGAAAAGAAACAATCCTGGCATTAGTGCGACTGTGCAGCTCTCTAATGAATCTCTGCACTGCCTGTAGGAGCAGGGAGAGCAGGGTGTCACCAATGTGGCCGTATTTGCTTTTGTTCTGTTTTGTGTATTTTATTGATATCAGGGCGGGACTTTGTTGTGTTTGTGGATCTTTGTGTGTCTCTGGTTACTTTCAGGTGTGGTGCTGAAAAGGTGTGGCTCCCATTGGACCCAAACAGCAACCTTAAAGCACTGTGTGGACCTCCAGTCTGCAAAAGGGAGCTTTGCTGCAACCAATCTCCACTGCAGCTTGGCGCTCTTCTCCACCTGTTCTGTAGTTTGTGTTACACTTTGTAGTTTTTGTGGTTTTGTGTACAGACCCACTCGGTGTAGTGTTTTGTTTGTGGTTGTGTTTAAGTGAAGTCGTAGGGGTGAACTGCCATTTTGTTTTACATGTTTTCTCCTGTTTTTGTTAGTCTAGGGAGGTCAGTGTGTTGTCATTGTTTTCCCTTTTCTTTCATTCACAGGTAAGATGTTAGATTTCAGTTAGTTGGGCTTTTGTAACCTTTTATTGGTTATTATAATTGGCTATTGTTGGTTTGGTATTTATTCATTTGGTATTTGTTAATTTGTAAATAAATGTTTTCTGTATGTATGGAGACAATGTTTCTGTGTTTTTGTCTAAAAACCTTTGCTTTTATGTTAAGCTCCTCTAGGTCCCCCTAGACATAAGAAGGGGAATGTGCGAGCAGCAACAGCAGGATTTGTTTTGTGTACTAAATCAAAGATTTGAGTGTTTTTTTCTCTCCTGTGTTTGGTTTATAGGGAAGCATTTTGGTAAGCACAGACCTTAGGCCAGGGGTTCTCAACTTTTTTGTAGCGGAGAGACAAATTAGGAACTCGACATAAGACTGGGGGGCTAATTTCGGTGAAAAAAAAAATGGATAAACAGAAAAAGTTGTTTTAATAACTTTAATGACCAAGTGTCATTTGTACAGTTAACCAGGCCCTCCAGATGTTTTCACAATTGTGGTCGGACGTTTCCTGCCCAGATCTTCTACTTGTTTAGTATTTGTATCATTTGACAAACTTAATTCTTCAAACTTTCTCTTTTGCTCTGGACAAACAATGTCAGCTACTTTCAGCAAACATTCTTTTTACAAACCCCCCCTCACTTAAGGGCTTGATATACTGGGCCATTTGTAAAGCCACAACGTAGCTAGCTTCTGTCACAGCGCCACTGGATTTAGCCATTTTTGTAAACATCTGGTGTGCAGCATAGCCTCGTTGTAGTTCTTGGAGCTTATTGTTAGGCTTCTTGCCGGTACATTTGTTATAGTTTTTATGATTTGTAACATAAAAATTATTTATATTGATTTCTTTGCACATGAGGCACATGAATTTGTCCAGCCCATGAGATACGACAAAGTAAGCATTTGTCCACTTAGCTTGAAAGCGCCTTTTCTTGGCTCTCTTTTATTGAGGGCCACAAAAAATCTTCCTGCGGGGCGCCATTGTCCCCCGGGCCGCACTTTGAGAACCCCTGCCTTAGAGCAATGAAAGAAAGGTTTGCATGAACAGTAGTATCATGAAAGTTCAATGTATTTCACCAATTATTAGTATGTTGGAGGTCAGTCTCGGAGGCAGCCAGAAAAGCTCAGGTTAGGTGGGGGTGAAGAGACCTCAGAATCCAGATGCTGATGGAGCTGATGATGCATCATCGTAGAGAATGGGGTGGAGGAGGGGGTGTCAGGACCTGCTATGTGAAGACATGAGTGATGGTGAAATTTAATGTGAAGGAAATGGATATTGAGCGGCTAATGTATACTAGACCCAAGCAGTGAGGTAGATAATGAAAAATGAAAACATGAGAGTGAAAGTGATGTCTGCCCAAGGCTCCAGACGGAAGAAAACAGCTGATCTTCCGTATCGAAGCTGCATCAAAGCTTCACTTGTTTTTATTTTTATGACATGCTGGGGGCGGGCTAACTGCAGAAAAAGGCCGTGGGCTCAGACTGCGGCCTTGACGGTTGACTGACGGGTATGTCAGACATCAGGAGGAGGAGATATAATGTCTGATCGAGTCAGTTAAAGTGAGAAGAGTTGCGACAATGATTCCCAAATGATGTCCAAATAATTCATGTGAAAAGGAGAACTGTAAGTCTCTGAGCACTGCCATCCTCGTGAACGTTCAGAGCAAAACAAAGACCTCTAGGATGACGTCATGAAATGGGCGGCACCCACAAGAAGTGAAAGGCGGAGTTTCATAGATCGAGTCGTCTTACTCCCAGGTTGGAAAATGAGCTTAGAAGACAATTGAAATTTTATAAATAACTTGTTCTTTAGTGTAGCCAATGTTATATATTATCATATATTACCATGCTTTAGAATGGCATGATATGCTGTAAATGGCTCAACTATGAGCTCAGCTCTTAACAAGTTAAGTGTTTTTTTTACCATTTACACGCTGCAGTAGAGCAGCCACCCACAGCGCTAGCTAGATAATCAGGAGCAATGTGGGATTTACTGTATCACCCAAGGACACTTTGGCACATGGATGGAAACCAAAACTACCACCATCCAACTAGAGATCAATGTCTTTACCTCTGCACTATGACACCCCCCTCACCCCTAGGTTTATTGGTTAGTTTCTTTAATCCACTAAATTCAGGGGTTAAAATGCCATTTAATTAATTCCATAGTTTTTTGTTTTCTCATTGCTGCAATGACAGACTTATTTTGTCTGCCCTATTTAGTTTAGTTTAGGAAGCAGATGCCTATCTGAGGTCCAAAATTTTAGCCGAGCGTAAAACAATGAAAAATATAGTAATAAATAAAAAAATAACATAGGAATTGGATGGTCACATTGTTGGAAAGTGTTAGTATATAAGTCAATAAGCCTGAACAACATGAACTCAGATGTGCATCCATGCATGCGTCACAAACAGACAGAAATATCAGACACAGCAAAAATTGGTTTTAGCACCAACAACATAATATGCAATAAGTTGACAGTAGTTGCAATAATACAGGTCTCGAGGGTCGGCCTCCTGCTGGTTTTCCAGAAACCACTATTAGCTGCTGATTACCTGGATCAGGTGCGTTTAGCCAATAAGGACCTTTGACAGCAAGATGGTTGGAAAACATGTAGGACACCGGCCCTCGAGGCCTGGATTAGGGCCCCCCTGGTTTAGATCTTCTTAAAAACTGTGGATGTGGTTGCTTTTCCGTCAGCCTGCAGCGTGAACATAGTGATCACCTGCTTCCTGCCTAATTGCTGCTGTTAACTCGCCTCTTTGGTCACATTGCAGATGTTGTGCTTTTCCTGTGTTTGCCTCTTTTCTGTCCGTTCAGACCCCAACCACTCACAGCAGATGGAACCTTGCAATCCCTTACAGAACCTTACAGCCACTGGTTCTGATGGAATTAGGGTACTTCAGGATGTTTTATAATCTTCCTGCTGGAAATTTGCAGCGCGTGTGTGTTTTTAGGGCTTTCAGAAACTGCGGATCTGATGTTTGTTGGCATATCTGAGCATAAATAATCTAAAACAATTTCTTAATAAGTCGTGTTCAGCAGCAGCCTTCTTGGCCCGCATACAGAGAGGCTGGTTTAACGATGCATCTGCAAGCAGGTGCAGGTTCACCCACAGAAAAAGAAACAGAAAGACATTCAGACCTCCTTGCTCCTCAGAGGAGGTGATCAGCAGTAATTACTCCTCCTGACCAGCCGCGGTCCGGCCCTGAATGCATTCACTGCCACTGACAGCTCATTAATCACCGGCGGCTGAGCTGGCAGAGATCAGCTGACAGCCAGTGGAGTACAAGCTTGTCCTGACAACACAAACCTGGGAGAGGACAAAAGCAAACAACTGTCCCGTGTTTCTGCACAACAGCTCTTGTCTGTGTACATATATTTATCAGATCAGACGAGGTCACGGCGGAGAAAGCCATGCGATGGAAGTCTTCTGGAAGCTCTTCACCGACTTTTAGGTTTGACTAGAAAAATAATTTTGCTGTTTCAACAAAACAATGTAGCTGCCTTTTATTTTTAGCTTAACATAAATGACAGATTTTTCAGGAAAAGATTTCCTGCTTTGAGGCCGAGGGTTCTTTTTAGAGTGAACTGTTAAAGCAACACAACGGATATCCATCGTCCTAACAGAAATAAATAAAACTTAGAATCCACTGTCCCAATTATTCTGCAAATTATATTTTCCTATGATTTCTTTAAATACTCAATGCAAATGACAATTTTCAACTCATTAACCATTGGAATTTATATCAAAGGTTTTTTTTTTCAAAAATGAAAAACCTTCAATTTCACTGTTTCACATTATTATATAACATTTATTCTGAAGAATTGAAAATGGTCGTTTGCTGCATTAGGAGGTCATTTTAAATAAAATCAAAAGCTATTGAACTCGTGAGTTTTTGCCTATAGCAGCCAATGATGCAAAAGTATTCCTTGCAGCAATAAGATGGTGCATCGTCATGCATGAAGAGAATTTTGTCAGGGAAAGCAGGAGAAGGGGAATAGAAGGTTTACGTAGAACTCCAATCATCTGGAGGATCCTGCACCTTGATGATGGTGGGAGACACCAGCAGCTTCAAATATGCGCCTGCTGCTTTGTAATGGTATTTTAACAGCTGCTCTCTTAGTCCAAAGTATTTTTGTCTGGCAGAAACCTTCCACATTCTGCCTTTATCTGCACCAACCCATGGGTGCTCTGAATCAGCCTCAAATCTCTTGATAGTACGATGATCACGCTAAAGTTTTCCTGAAATATCCAAGGGTCTCATACCTTGTCCGAGGCGTTGAACTTTTCAGCAGCAGAGATCTTTTTTTCCCCTCATATTGGTTGAAAATGTTGGTCAGCTTAATAATGTGGAACGTCCTTCTGTAGTAGTTTTTCCTTTAATTGATTACACTTGGCATACTAATTATCACAGGTGTCTGAGATTGATGTCTGTGATCCAAAGAGCCCAGAAACACAATATCATCCATGAGTTTAACTGAAAAACAAATGTTTTTTAATCTTTTTTGACACTGTCCTGACTGGATATACAACTTGCATTATAATTTGAAATGCACTCTGGTTTTGTAAATGTTGACATAACCAATATTCCGTTTTTAACATTTTTAGTGGCGACGGAGCCGAAGCTGCTGATGGTTTAAGAAAAATGAGGCGCTTTCCTTAAAAGAAACAATCCAAATAAGGAAACCAAGACCAGATGTTTACACAAATGAGATCAATTTCAGAAACAACAATTTGCATTGTGCTCAGCAACAACAACAACACAATACCCTGTGAGGCTGGATAGCATCAGGCTTGCTACCATCCTGCTATACGACTGCTGGAAAAAGAGGCTGGAGAACATCCAGCCATTGTTATGTATCTGGCAGAGAGCAGATATTACACAAAAATGTCTTTTTAAAAAGACATAAACATTATGGTTTTCTTTGTATTTTTAATATCAGCACAAAGAATGGCTCCAGTTGTAGTTTTGGTTTCTGGATGATTTGCAGAGAAGGGAACATAGTGAGTTGATGCTAAATGTCTGCCGGCCTCTTGCCGTCTCCTCTTTGGCTGACTTCTGCTCGTCTTGTCTGGCTGGTCTTCAGTCCTCTGACAGACTCACTTATCACCTCAGAGCAGAGACATGAAGTGAAAAGTAAGTCCCCCCCCCCCCCCCCCCAGCATTTATGGGTGCCCTGAGTCACTGCTTTGGCAGGCCCTCACTTTAAAAGAATTCATTTCACGTAAACAAGCCCATTGTTATTGTTAAATTGTAAAGAGTGGCGTCTCTGAGCTTAATGCCCTGTGCCAGACAGCACGCCACGTGAGACAAATTAAAATCCTGTCACCTCGAAAGCCGCTGCTGTCAGCGCTTCTGTGTGCAGAAAAACAGACGCTGTGGCCAGAGGAAACCAAAATATGAAGACGTGCAGGAAGGGCATTCTTTACACAGTAGATAATACACTGACGAAACACCTCGAAAAGCACAACGTGTAACCCTAACAAACCTGACAGACAAACACAATGGATGGCAGTCAGGATCACTGTTTAGGACACCTGCTGCAAAAAATAAAACCAAATCAAACATGAGTGTCTCCAAAAGATCAGGGTGGTGACCAGAGAGGTGAAAAGTACAGGTTTAAGGTCTTGTTTTGATGCTCAGAAATCTGTGTGGAAACAGGCTGAGAATCTTAGCGAAACACAATTCTTTCACAGGAAAAGCGGATCAATTCTGTTGGACATGAACTGGAAAACCTTCACTAGTTAAAGGTCTCCTCAGAGGAATCAAAGTCTGTTCAGGCTTGCTGCATGATCCTTATCATTAGGCTGCTATGGCGGAGAAGCGGCTGCCAGTGACAACGACAGAGGTCTGATGCCTGAAAGACTTTGGACAACATAACTGAAAATTCTTTTTTTTTTTTTTTTATTTAATACAGGGGAGGTTCAACCTTAAAACATGTGAAACCCCTTCATGAAATGAATGGATTTTTTTTATTTGTTTATTTGAAATGGCTTATTTCAAGCAATCAGAGCAAGAATAACGCAAAAAACATTACAGTCAGCAGTTATACATTTATACAAATGATTTATACATGATTTATCATTATCCGCTTCATGACTTCAATCAGACAGAATTAAGAATCCTTAAGCATCAATAAATCACATGAATTACTTAATTATTAAGTAAAAATAGACAAAACTCTACTTTAGAAATCAGCATAGCACATGCAGATCAGTTATCTAAAATATATGCAGATTATCTTCAGTAGAAAAATCATTTATATGATTAAAAATAACACTATATCAGAAAAAATAGACATAACACTGTTTCAGAATTCCTCATAGCATATGGCTCAAGTCTCCTCAGTATTTATCGGTTTGTTTAATAAACGTGCTGAGAAAGCTAAAAATAGAATTAAGAAAATCTTATCAAAACATTTGAAATTGGAACACAACAGTTTGCAACACCAACCTTTTGTTTGCTGAAGTTATGGAGACAAAGCATCTTTGAGAAACTGAGCTTTTTTGCCTCATAGAGGCACTTAAAGAAGCACCAGGCCAGAGGACAGCAGCAGACGTCATCCAGTTTCTGTAGAGGATTTGCTACAAACATAAACAGAAATGCTGGAGGTAAAAAAATCACAACGGTCTCAAAATTATTTGAAATATTGCCAGAATTAGGAATACAGGACATGTATTGCATATAAAACTTGCTTGTTATTCTATTCTAATATCTATCAATTTGTTAGATTATCCATGCTTATTATTTTATAAAAGCTTTATAGAATGGAAATCGTTGACAATTTCAAATGTGTTTTATTGCCAGAAAGTTTCTTTAAATCACAATTTTTCAAATTTGCCCTTAAATGCACCACGCATTTCAGGATTATTGCTTACTTTATACCTTTTCCAGCAGAATTGCCTGTCAGTTGGTAAAAGTGGGCGGGGCTCTTTGGCCGATCCTTTGACAGAATTTGTCTTTCTGGGATGCTCACTGTTTCTGATGAAATCCTTAGTCCTAAAGTTTTAGAAATGTCGTCTGAACAACCCACATTAGCATCTTGTCTGTTGGTGATCACCTCAGAGACATCGCTAAACATATTTTGCCAGCATCTGAAATGTCTGGTGACTTTCTCAGCCATCCATCAAATTGTGCAGCTAATTTCCACGGGCAGCTGTCACGGCCATTTAGGAGCCACCAACTTCACTGATTGACAAGGAAAGTCATTCCACTGAAACAATTCATTTACACCCAAATAAGACACCAGTCCAGCCACTGAACAGCAACAGCGATGAAAAGTCACTTATTTTAACCTAAACTTCTGGATAAATAAAGAAAGCACAATTTTCAAAGGTTAATCCTGTTTTACGTTCATGTTTGAAGCAATAATCGTCCTTACAGGGAAGCAGTTGCAAGAAGAAAACTCGTTACAAATAGAAGTCAAAATGAATCATGACTAAATTGAGAAAAGTCTCATCTAGAGAAGGAACCCCATGGTCTCATCAATAAAAATTTGGTTGATTGCAGGGACTGCCTCAAAACGTTGTGCAGTAAAAATGATGTCAAGAGTATTATCCTGTTTGTCTCTGCATGAATCATGAGTTTACTTTTTAAAATACATTTTCAAACAACAACTCAAAAGTCTGAGTCACTAAAGCCTGAGGTTCTGACCAATATTTAGGACAAAGATCCTTAAATCCCACCAGGTGAGATCTTTCATGGAGCTCTGGGTGGACGGAGATCATCAGTGATTCCGTTTTCTAAGAATGGCTCCAACAGTGGATCTCTGCTCTCCAAGCTGCTGATCATTGTAGATCGGTTCATCCCAGTCTGGTTCAGGTCTACCATCTTGTTCCTGGTGTCCTCAGACAGCTCTTTGGTCCTGGTGGAGAGGTTTCAGTGTGACTGTGTGGACAGGTGTCTTATACAGATAACCAGGTCAGACAGGTGACATTAATACAGGTAACAAGAGGTGGATAGAAAAGCTTCTTAATAAAGTAACAGGTCTGTGAGGAGGAAAATTCTCGTTTGTTGGTTGTTGAAATAATCATTTGTGGACCATTTTCCAAATAAATTCTTCAAACAATGTGATTTCCTATCTCTTAAATGTTGAAGTGTTTCTATGATGAACATTACAGGCCAAACTCAGTTTTCTAAGTGAGATAAGCTGTAGATTCTGTGACTGTTTTATTAAACCCCACCCAGTTATGACAGATTGAAGGTTTCCTACTGTTCTGTTGAGAGGAAGGTTTCTTCTTCTTGTTCAGTACAACACCAGAGGGCTTTTGGTCACTCAGAGGCTGTTTTTACAGTTTTTCTCAAATGCTAAAACACAAAAGCCAATCCCTTAAACCAAACGACCAGTTATCTAAACACATTTACTAAATCTAGCCACATTTTTCCGATATCATAAACACATTTCACACGAAGACACAATTCACACACACAATCCCCCCGTTTTTATAAATCGTAACATGTTTTTCTTTGTTAAAAGTTGCAAAAGAACTCTGCTCATATTCTCAAATGAAAGCTCATGTGATGCAAAATGCTTGCCACAGTCAGCAATATTTGAACACAATGAACACACCTGTTGTCATTCCTCACACACAACGACTCAAAATTGGAGACACTTGTTGCCAATGCTGTGACCACGTGTATTAAGATCAAGTTCAGGGAGCACAGTTTATGAAGATTTCAAACAAACACAATGGATGAAGGAAGAGTCAGGGGAAGAGGAATTCGAGTCAGAAGAGGTAGAAGAGCTGGCCATGGAGGAATGGCACAAAGTCTTTGCCGATGATGTCAACTTTCAGAACACTGATGATGTCAGTTGGACGCGCTGGCCAGACCTCATGGGTACGTCTTCCTGGATGAGGCTGGCTTCAATCTGCACAAACTAAGGCAAAGAGGCCGTAACGTCATTGGCCAAAGAGCCATCACTGAGGTTCCTGGCCATCGCGTGTGTGTGTGTGTGGGGGGGTGGTAATATTACTGGAGAGGTTCGGAGGGGCTTGTCCACCGGCTAGCTGTCCAGGGGTCACACAACACCCAACATCTCCTCACCTAAAAGGTGAAGCTAAAAACATCCTCCTGGACCGCCAAGAACACCGTCCTGGGCCAGCACATCACGTTTCTGTGATTATTTGGGACAATGGAAGCTTCCACAGAATAAACCAAATCAGAGAGTGGTTCACCACCAACAGTAATCATTTTTTAAACGTCTGTCTGCCACCCTACTCCCCTTTCCTGAACCCTATAGAGAAGTTTTTATCATCGAGGAGATGGAAGGTTTATGACAGACACCCATACACTAGATCACATGTATCAAACTCAAGAGGATAAAAGTTTTTAATTTCTTAGAATAAAAATGAAAAATTGGTGTGTAGTTATTCATATCTAGGGGGAATCGGAATTGAAATATCGGATTGGGCAGCTATACATTAGGACTTAAACACTGTCCATATAACCTAACCTGACAAAATCAAATTTAAAAGGATTTGTGCTAACGTTACAACAAACATATGTTTTCAATGCAACTGTAATTGTCACTTTAAAAAGTTATAATGAATAAATAATGAGTTATTTAACATTAACCCTTCTGCTATCCTAGGCACTTTAACATTGGGAGTTGGGTCATCTAGACCCACTAGACAGTGCTCTGAACCTTTTTTCTTCAATAATTTGTGATCTTCACTGGTGTCCATGGATTACATGAAATCTTTCCACCTTTATCCACCTTTGTCATGGTAGGGAGAACACGTCAATGTAAGGGTGGGGTCATAGGATAGCACAAAAGTTAAGGAGTAGTTACATTTACTTTTCATTACATTTAGTTACATGTATAAGTTATATCATGCCGTTTAAGGACAACCACTATGCTGATGTGGCCCTCGGTGAAAATGAGTTTGACACCCCTGATTTAGATCCTGGAAACTAAAATGACTTTTGTATGTGTGTTAAGATTCATCAAAGAGCAGCACAGTGTTTGTTCCTCTTTGAAAAGAACATTTTTCCACATGATCCATAAGCTATCAGAGTAAAAACCTGTCGTTTTTCTTCCAGGAGCTTTCTTTCTTTCTTGCTTGATGGAATCGAATTCTTTCCCGAGTCTTTCTTTTTTTCTGCTTCATTCACTCTCCTCAGCAGCTGAAATGTGACGTTCAGCAGGGAATGTGAGCACAGAGAAACAATGAAAAGACTATGATTCAGTTATTCTTGTGAATCTTGATGGACAAATTCCTCAGGAGCCAAAGTGGAGGTATTTCAGTGTAAACCTCTTAAATGCCTCTGTGTTGAACAACAGCAGCGTTGTGGCGTTGATGGAAAAAGTTTTATGTCCCAATTAAAGCTGGTTTACTGCAGACTAACCGGGTGTGTGTGTGTGTCCATAAAAACACAAACAGCGGAGGACTTGGAGGTGTTTTTGTAAGTCAGAGAAATGCGCATTCGTGCGAATTAAAGATGCTCAAATAAAAGATTGTCTGTATACTGGCAGGAACAGATGTGCACCGGTCAGAGCTGAAAATAATTGGCACTTTTTACCGTCTGACCACGGAAAGTTTCTGGTGAACTTCGTCTTAAAATACACCTAAATGGACTCTTTTTTCCAACAGTCTGCTCTTAGCTATGGTTAGTAAGTGTGCATTTTCGGGACATATTGCTAAAATATAACCTGCTCTTGTCTGACTCACCCCCATACAGGCCTCAGAAGGACAGCCTATGTCCTTGTTTTTCTGTTTTCATGGCTGTTTTCTTAACGTGACACATGCTTAAGCTGTTTTAACCACATTTTGTAGGGTTGTATGGAAAGGGTGGCACCTTTTTTTTTTTTAACCAGGGGCCCCTGAAGACGACTTTAAGAAAATCTGTCCTAAATTGGTCCATGTCAACAGCCAGCTTGTGGTAAACGGCCCTCTGCTTCTACCAAGCAGCACAATTAAAAGAGCTTCGTTGGATCACGAGTGAGAGGGAAAAAACGAGTCAGCATGAGGATGAACCCAAAGTTTTCGTTGGCGTGTGCACACCTGTGTTTGCGTGTCTTATGGGAGTCTGTTTTGAAGGCTAAACTGGGACAGCTTTTAAAATTACAAACAAAACTCAAACAATTCCTCCTCTTGGTTTTGGGTCCACTATTACACCAAAATGAACCAGACGGAAGCATTATAATAAACCATACGGAGTTATTTCATTTGAACTCATTGCAAATTAGTCCGTTTTTGTGGAACAAATATGAAACCTCTGTGCATGAACACATTTACATGAAAAATTCATTTTTGTTCTCCAAAGAGTTAGTGATGATCAATTACCTGTAAGGATATAGTTTGTGGAGATGCTAAACATCTGTAGGAATAACACAATTAACTTTCCAAATGTGTGCAAACTGAGCAACATGACAACAGATAAAAAAAAAGTGAATTCAATCCAATTCACATGCAAAATCAACTTTTTGAGCTTTTACGTGTTTTATGATGTTAATTCCTCACAAAAATCAACCCCAAAGTGGTATTTTGATCCAGTATTTCTCTGAAAACCTGATCTCTGAGCAGCAGCCCCTCCCATTCTATGAAAACGTATGGGTTCGCACACTGTGACTTCATAAAGTGGAGAACAGCCCAAGTAACGAGCTTCCGCTAACACGTATTGACCAATGGTGAGCGGCTCGAAGAGAAATAGATGTAAGAAAGACTAAAGGAAAGCTTAAATAAAACGGTTCCCAGGGTGAAGTCGGTTCTTGTCGTTTGCTGTTTGGTCATCTCACCAGTTGTATTCACAATTGCGCGTTTAGTTCACACAAATGTTGTTTGGATTTGGCTGAGACTGTCTGCTAGAACTGCGATGAACTTCTGAGCGGCGTTTCTACTTTTCACACTACGCGATCGCCACCAGGGTTTGTTTATAAGATGAATGACGTCCTGATCAGTGACTTCCTGCGTTTGCGAACGCGCTGAGGAAGAGGAGGGTGGTGTGTTCGTCCACTCAGCAGGAGAGAGGAATGCAGAGGTGGAAAAAAAGAAGCAAATTCCATTTTCTAGGCGCGTGCAAAATAAGATATATATTTTATATGAGATAAGAGCCTTTTCATTCACAACCGGCACATTACAGTTTAGTTCAGTCTGACTTTCTTGTTGCTGCAGCCAAACATTAAAAAAAAACTCTTAATGCAGGAGTGTACTGTTGAGAACTGGAGGATCTTTGCAGAATCCAAGCGCGGACACAAAAATGGAGTGGCGAACTGGGTTTTATTCTTATGTGGCAGAAGGGATGAAAGGAGGGGAGGAGAACGGGCCGGCAGGCGAGCAGACTGGCAGGAAGGCAGATGAGCAGACTGCCGGCCCGTTTGCTGATATGATAGGCAGGGAGGCAAATACACGGGCTGGCAGATTCTCACTCATGAGGCCCAATAATCTGGCGTTTGTCGACGGCTCCATCTCTGAATAAATAATCTCTGTAATGAGCTGCAGGTGACGAGATGATGAGGAGCAGGTAAGGAGTAGTCACTGCGGAGGCACGCCCACGGAACCACAACATGTACTTATCCTAAAATCAAAATGATGAATCTTTTCCTGAATTTAAATAAATGTACATGGCGAGTGTCCCGGTAGGGGGCAATATTCCAGATGGAAACTTATAAAATGTGAAGAAAAATACGGCAATTGCAGTGATGAAGAAGAATCACATACAGTGGGCGGGGAGCGAGGTCTTTAACCCCGCCCACGTTGAGCCACCTCTCGGTTTGCACACTCCCACCGGGGTACTCTAGTCTTTCTCATTTAATCTGTTTTAGCTTCAGCATCTACACTATATTCTACTTTGTGTTCTGCTGTTGTGTTGTAAACTGTTCTCAGACACTCTCTAGGAGTCCTCTGTTATATTTATAATGGTAAATACTCAAAAAATACTTCATATTTAACAAAAAAACCATGTGTATATATATATATATATATATAAAATTGCCGTTAGGAGGAGTGGGATAATCAGGTTCTCACCTTGCGCCTGAAGTAACTTTGGTCTCGATGTCCCAGATAGGGTTGCGATGATACAGGTGTCAGGAAGAATGTTGGTGGAAGTCTTGGAGGGATTCGGTGTCTGGGAGTGGCGTGAAGAGCGTCTGGTTTGATCAGCTACTGCGGGTCTGCTGTAGGTGATAGGAAGTGTGGTCAAAAACAAGCACCAGCCGGAGCTTGGCAGGAGTTGAACCCGTTTGTGAAGCCTTAGGTATTCGGTTTATAGTCTGGCCATCGATGAAGGTTAGGCCGCCCTTCAATAATAGGCGCCCATAACCGAGCCAGTTTTATTGCAAGAAGTTCCAGTTGCCCACATCATAGTTAACGTTCATAGGTATTAATTTCTTTGAAAAGAAGGCGCCAAGGTTTTAGTTTTCGAGTCTTCACGCTGGGATAAGACCGCTCCTACCCGAATTCGGTGCGTCAACCTCCACCACCGAATTGTCTGGAAGCGTCTGGTTGAATGAGGATGGGGGCGGCTGATACAAACCGTTTCTTAAAGTTTACACTGAAGAGCGGCTTGAGCCGTGGAGTCCCAGAAAAGGTCTGGCAGTGGATGCCCAGGGCGTGTGAGAACAGCGATAGAGACTGTAATTACGAATAAATCGCCCGATAGAAATTGGCAAAGCCAAGAAATTGCTGAAGCTTTTTCTGGCCGTGATTCCCCATTAGGAAGCAATGGTGATCTTGGCGGGATCAGGTCGAATACTGCAACCTCAAAAATGTACCCGAGGAAAGAATGCTGTTACGTGTGAAACTGGGCATTTTGATAGCCCTGAACAACTGATTTTACCCATTAACCTCTGAAGAACTAAGCGCACATGGTCTGGTGGTTCTTGGGGTCTCTGGGTGAATCAAATATCATCTAAGTATGCAAATACAAACTGATTTGAAAATCTCTAGTGCATTAGATTGTTAAAGCGTTGAAAGGTGGCAGGAGGCGTTAGTTAATAGCGGCATCACAAGATGACCGAAATGGCCATGATGTGTTAAGCGCCGTTTTCCGTGTCGCCTTCCCTCATACTGTACGAGGTGGTAGCGTTCTTGGTCGAGTTTGGAAATCTCATTGATGCTTGCTCCCCTGAATGGAATCGAAAACAGGCTGATAGTAGTGAGTACTTATCTTTAATAGTAATCTGGTTAAGTTAGCGAATCTATACAAGGCCGAATTGTTGTCTTTCTTCTCGACTGAAACCGGCCCCAGCAGGTGAGGAGGAGGGACGAATGTGACCCTGAGCTAGGGCTTCCTGAATGTACAGCTCCATAGCTTTCTTTTTGGACCAGATTAAACAATCTTCCCTTGGGCAGGTTTTTAGCCCTCGAGAAGGTTGATAACACAATCACGCATAAGGTCTGTCTTGTTGGTAGGGAAAAAGCCTTTGATTTGCACAGACACGTATTTTAAATCATGGTAACAGTCCGGAATATTGGACAGGTCAATAATTTCAGGTTTGCACCAGCACAGGAGGGGGGCGTGGAAAAGCGGAGGATAGAGCAGATTGGGCAGTGACCCATGCAAAATCACTCCACCCGAGATGGTGCATGACTCCAATCGAGATGTGGATTGTGGAGTTTAAGCCGCGAATCCCATCGACCGGAGTCTGGGGTGTGGTGATAAAGAACTGAATTAACTTTCGCGGTGGTTCCCGGTAACAAAGCATAACCTGGTTTTGGTCTGATGGAAATAGTGGACAAGTACTGTCCCCAACCCAACAGCATGGACAGGAGGAGGGAGGCGTTCAGTAGGTAGCGCTAAAGCGCTTCGGCGATACTGATCGATTAAATTCTGTTCAGCATACAAATTAGATTAAGCGCCTGAGAAGTCAAATTTGGGAATGATGACATAACGGCGGAACAAACAAGTTAGTAATACTTGAACTAGCTCCCCCGACCGGTCTCTTAGCGAGGGTTCTGGGTTCTTAGGCGGATGCATTGATTAATCTGATGGTCTAATTCTCCCTAGCCGGCTCACCTTTTAACCGTTACGGCGTCTAAAAGCAACTCCTCGTGATTTACTGAATGCCCGATCTGCATAGGCTCTTCTGGGGTGGTCGCGAGGTTTCTGACATGAGGCGGTAGCTGCAGTCCATAGGAGTGGCAAGGAGGTTTATTAGGAGTCTTCTGGTCCCATGACTCCGACTCGTTCACGTTCCTGTAGCCTGATGTGGAGTAAGGCGGCAGCTCTCTCGTCAGGTTAGCCTCGGCTGGTTACATAGGTGGTCTTTGATAGATTAGATTGAGGACTGGTAAAAAACCCTCGGAGATCGACAAGCATCCGGCTTCTCTGGCAGGATCACGATCTATAATATGCTACATGTGGAGGCGGTTTAGTTGTGGTGAAAAGGAGCTTGCGTGCTGCGCCGTCTTGCTTCAGGGAGTTGATGAACACCAACCAAATTCATTTATGAATCGTTCCAAAATTAAGTGTGAAGGTGGATTGGCGGCTAGAAGCTGACCCATTGTAGAGCTTTGCACAAGAGAGGAGTTGATGACTAAGCGTGATCTTACTGTGATGGGGTAGTAGTATCCCGGCTTGTTGCGGAAAAGTAACTGGCACTGGAGGAAGAAAAACCCCGCAGCTTCCGTGTTGCCGTAGAAAGGGTTCCGGTTGGAGACAATTTTCAGGTGTCATGGCGGAAGAGGTGTTGTTGCGGATGTATGGCGGAACTGCAGGAGCAGAAACAGAAGCTTGACTATAGTGATTTCTATTGGGTTTAGCGACATACCATGAGGGCAGCGAAGTTCTTGTTGAATTTGATGCTGGTTGGGATAAGCGTCGGCAGGCGTCCCAGGATGATTCGCCTTGTTAGCTCCGGTAGTGGCGTGGAATATCTAGTCAGCTGGGTCTGGATTTTGTGATTCGTTCTGTCATAGTTTTCAGAACAGAACCCAGGCAGCTAGAACTCAGAATGATCAGACAGGTAAATAGCTTAGTAAGTGAGTTTAATCACAGGAGAGGGTTATGATAGATAATCCTTTGACAGAGTGAATCGGACGTGGCTCGTGGCGAAGTGGAGAACCTGGCGGCAGGAGGGTTCGAGCTTGGTTCCCAGACAGCAGGTGAATGGCTGCAGACTTCCACACAGGTGACCCTTACGTTTGCTGGATGAATCCTGAGACAGAGAGGCAGAACTTGCGCAGAGAGCTAGGCAGGACAGAAAGCAAGAGACTAGAGCAGGCTGACCAGGCGTGAGTCACCGTTAGGAGTTAACCTTAACGAACTGGCGTCGATGCTAGATGGCTGGATCTCATAGAGTAGGCAGGTTGATGAGATGAGAGTGGTCA
Organism: Oryzias sinensis; assembly: GCA_037389245.1. Lineage (NCBI taxonomy): Eukaryota > Metazoa > Chordata > Actinopteri > Beloniformes > Adrianichthyidae > Oryzias > Oryzias sinensis. Next base: position 7,056,982 of record CM074503.1, on the reverse strand, counting down.
CAGCTGGTGGAAGTCAGGGAGCAGGCTGGGGGGCGGGGCGGCGAGGCACGTGACAGATTTGAACTCATTGCAAATTAGTCCGTTTTTGTGGAACAAATATGAAACCTCTGTGCATGAACACATTTACATGAAAAATTCATTTTTGTTCTCCAAAGAGTTAGTGATCAACTACCTGTGGAGGATATAGTTTGTGGAGATGCTAAACATCTGTAGGAATAACACAATTAACTTTCCAAATGTGTGCAAACTGAGCAACATGACAACAGATAAAAAAAAAGTGAATTCAATCTAATTCACATGCAAAATCAACTTTTTGAGCTTTTACGTGTTTTATGATGTTAATTCCTCACAAAAATCAACCCCAAAGTATTTTGTCCAGTATTTCTCTGAAAACCTGACGTCTCAGGACCAGCCCTCCATTCTATGAAAACGTATGGAAGTTTAGCACACTGTGATGTTCATAAAATTAAGAGAGCAATATTGAAATGTGAGCTTCCGCTAACACGTATTGACCAATGGTGAGCAGCTCGAAGAGAAATAGATGTAAGAAAGACTAAAGGAAAGCTTAAATAAAACGGTTCCCAGGGTGAAGTCGGTTCTTGTCGTTTGCTGTCGTTTGGTCATCTCACCAGTTATCCACAATTGCGTATTTAGTTCACGCAAATGTTGTTTGGTTGGCTGAGACTGTCTGCTAGAACTGCTATGAACTTCTGAGCGGCGTTTCTACTTTTCACACTACGCGATCGCCACCAGGGTTTGTTTATAAGATGAATGACGTCCTGATCAGTGACTTCCTGCGTTCTTGAACAACGCTGAGAAGAAGGAGGTGGTGTGTTCGTCCACTCAGCAGGAGAGAGGAATGCAGAGGTGGAAAAAAAGAAGCAAATTCCATTTTCTAGGCGCGTGCAAAATAAGATATATATTTTATATGAGATAAGAGCCTTTTCATTCTGGCGGCACATTACTGATTTAGTTCAATCTGACTTTCTTGTTGCTGCAGCCAAACATTAAACTCTTAAGCAGGGTGTACGGCTGTTGTGAAACTGGAGGAGCTTTGCAGAATCCAAGCGCGGACACAAAAATGGAGTGGCGAACTGGGTTTTATTCTTATGTGGCAAAGGGGATGAAGGAGGGGAGGAGAACAGGCCGGCAGGCGAGCAGACAGGCAAGAAGGCAGATGAGCAGACTGGCGGAGTTTGCTGAAATGATAGGCAGGGAGAATAAATGCAGACACAGCAGATTCTCACTCCTTGGGCCCAATAATCTGGCGTTTGCGTGGCTCATCTGAATAAATCGTCTCTGTAAGCCAGGCTGCAGGTGGCGAGATGATGAGGGAGCAGGTAAGGAGTAGTCTGCAGGCACATACAAAACCACAGCATGTACTGCCTTACTACAAATCAAAATGATAGATCTTTTCCTGAATTTAAATAAATGTACCGTAAATTCCGTGTTACCGCACCCGATTCAAGCCGCACCACCTGTTTTTCGATGTAACTATTTTAATACATACTACGCCCACGCATCAGAATACAAGCCTCTGTCTCGACAAAGCACGTCCTGGCTCCAAGAGTGGGCGTGGCTCTTTACCACACTGTGGGGTGGATATTGTCTTGACTCAAGCTCGCGTAGTGCACCTTACATCTGAAACCAGCATGGACCTCTATTCTGTTCTGTTCCTCAGTTATGGGTTTTTTTTTATTTTATTTTTTTTACTTGTGACAATCTAGGTATCATACAAATTACTTAGTAACCATATAATCAACATCACATCCTCAGTTATGATAGAAATTTCCATCGATCCCCATTTCCCATAGTGCCAGGGGCCAAAGCAGGGCCAACGACAACTCGCCACACTGTTGTATGTGTTTAGAATGAGCAAGGAGCAGCAGTGCATGGGAGGAATGAAAGACAGCTCTCCTTCCCACTTGTGTCGCAGCAGCATTATGGGTACTAACAGGGCTGGTTAAAAAAACACCAATAAAGCAGCGCGATACGCGCGCCTCAGCGCGGCGCGTTCGTCAGAAGTTTCCTTTCACAACAAACACTTGTTGCTCCGCGCATGCCCTGCGGGCTCCTTGTCTCCCCCTTCTATCCGAAAAAGCTCACGGCGGCTGTAGGCTTTTCAGTAAATTCACATGGATTTGTGTTTCCAGTGTGTCCCGACAAAATAAAGGCTGATGTTATTCCCACATATTTCGTGCAGCAGCCGAGGTCACCTATGACTCAGAGGTAAATACACTTCTGAGCATGCGCTGTTCTCTCAAATCCACACGCCCAGCTGACCGGCATTTCCATTTACTGATGGGGATTTTTTCATGCTACTTTTAACGATTGCTTTTAACTTGAAAGCTTCATCATATTGTAGCGGCGATCATGTGCACGGTGGGTCTAATGGCACCAAAGGATTCTGGGATCTGACTGGGCATCGTGTTTCTTTGTTGAACCATGACTGAAGTGTCTAAGACTGAAGTAAGTGCATGCTGTTTGGCTTTAGCAGAAGGTGTGTTACAAAACAAATGGCTTGTGTTTGGTGTTAGATGGAGGAATTGACCATTCACCCGAACCGAAGAAATGCATTACGCATAATGACCGTAATTAAATGATAAATTAGCCAGCGTCATTGAATAAGCCGCAGGGCTGAAGCCCTTAGGGAAAAAATAGCGGCTTATAATCCGGAAATTACGGTACATGGCGAGAGCCGATTCGATGAGCAATATTGTAAGTGGAAACTTATAAAATGCCAAGAAAAATACGGCAATTGCAGTGACGAAGAAGAATCTCACACAGTGGGCGGGGAGCGAGGTCTTTAACCCATACGTTGGGCTCCTACTCTCGGTTTGCACACTCACGGGGTACTTGGTGGATTCTGGGAACAGAACTCCTAGTCTTTCTCATTTAATCTGTTTTAGCTTCAGCATCTACACTATATTCTACTTTGTGTTCTGCTGTTGTGTTGTAAACTGTTCTCAGACACTCTCTAGGAGTCCTCTGTTATGTTATAATGGTAAATACTCAAAAATATATATATATATATATATATATATATACTGTATATATGTTTATAAAGAGTGATCATTTCAGTTATATCCACTAATTCGATTTAATTGTTTTGAAAATTTCTTTACATTCATACATTCATTTCTTTATGCTTTTTAAAACATTTAAATTTTTCTCAGCATTTCCACTTATGTTATTTCCTTTTATTAAGGTCATTATATATAAGGACAGGATGCAGAAATGCAACAGTAAAAGCAGAATCTTTTAATATAAAGTGACTGACATCACACAGATGAGAATTTTTCAACAAGAGTTGTACATGTTTAGTTTTTTGCTTGTTGTTTTGTGATTTTAATGTAGCCTGTTTGTCTCATATGTTCCTCTCTAGGTCTGCATCTTGTTGTGGTAAGTGGGCCTATGTGTAAACCAAGTGTCATGATTCGAATAACGAAGCAGACCCAGATGCTGGAACCCGGGAGGAAACTCAGGAGAAGAGGTTTGAAAGAAAGGCATTTATTTTCCAGAACGGATTTTAAGGAAGAGGCTGGAGTTTAGGCGTGGCTGGAGATGCGACTTGACTGGAGTCGTGGCTTGACAGGAGCCTTGGCGAGGCTGGAGATAGGAAGCGTGGAGTCCTACTAGACTGCTCTTGAGAGGGTAAACCCAGGGGGACACTCGTGGGTAACATTAAGGGCAACGAACTGGCGATGAATGTTGGAGCTGGATCTCCTAAAGTAGGATGGAGGTACTGTAGATGAGGTGAGTGTCCACAGCTGGGTCCAATCAGGGCAGTAGAGCAGAGAGGGGAGGCGGAGGAGAGACTGCCAGAGGCACCATGACACCAAGACAGTCCAAAATCCCATTATAAGGCAGAATAATGTTTAAATTGTGAAATCTGTAGATGACTCCTGTAAGCTTAACCTTTATGTGACCATCTCCTCTGTTTATTCATATTGTTTCATATTCATAATTCATATTGTTTCAACATACGGGAAAAACCAAAGCAAATATGGGTCAAAGTCAGGTCTGTACAATTTGTTTTTATTTTTAAAAACAGATTGAATTATTCAAAACATCACAAGTATTAACCACTTATCATACTGTAGATTTCATACTATTTAAAGAAAGTAGGGCCCTTTTTTAACAATCACCTGACTGTCTGGTACAGAGCAGAGGTGTGATGGAACATTTTTCTATCATAATTCTAATTAATTCAAATTTTAAATGGGAAAAACTTTTTGTGATCACTGTCATGGTTCCAGAGAATGATCACAGTTTTGTGATGAAAAACTGTAATGTGTTGAATTTTTAAAACAAATATCTCGTGATAAAAAAGAGTGGACTTCATTATTTGAATGTACTCAGACTTGTTTGAGCCTTTTATTTGGCAAAACCTGCCGCCCCTCTTTTTTTCTCTGTCCCTCCTCTGTTTTTAGCCTTGAAGATGTCAGAAAGCTGAGCGGACAGAGATCTGCAGGTTTTATTTTTTTAATTTTAATAAAGCTTCTCTTCACCCTCCACTAAATATTTGCATAGCAGCGCTGCCTGCTCCATTCAAAGTCAGTGGAGTTTCGACCAAAGAGCGCCGTGATTTAGTTCTGCAGCACTGCTCCTGTTTGTCATGATCTCAGAGATGAATGATCTCAAGTTACGCACTCGCTGATGCTTGGGTTAGGCACTTCTAACAGAAGAAAAGCTAAAGGCATGAAGCTGGAACTCCCTGAAAGTTTGCATAAATCACCGCGGTCCTCATGCTGAAGTGTGTGACGTCTGGATGGCCTGGAAGCTGTGATGACACCGTCTCCACTGCAGATGTGAGGCTGACATGTTGAGCACAATAGCCAGACCACCCTCACACCAAGGTTATAATAGTTTCGGATTTTTTATTAGTTTTAGTTCTTATTTCGTTTTGAAATTTTGTTTTGAAATTTATTTAGTTTTAATTAGTTTTTAGAGGCTCCTTTACTAGTTTTTATTAGTTTTTATTTTTTGAAATTGCTTCGTTTTAGTTTAGTTTTTATTAGTTTTAGTTTTTTTTTTTTTTTTTGTAAATTAGGATATTTGTCAGGTGCATGATTCAAAATCACCAGAATAAGTATTGTATGATAAAAACTAAATCAAAGATACATTTTGAAACACTTATTATTCAGAGGACACAAGGACAACCATCCTTAAATTAAAATACAACAGCCGATAACAGCATTACGTTATCTGCTCTCGCTTCTTTTTCGGGGGAGGGCGGGCGACAGGCTAGCTTGTCTAGGTACTGTTGATTTGCGTTGTTGTGTGCGCTTTTTGAATGTACTTTTAGATTCGTAGGGTTTTTCCCTTTGAGGAGCGTTCCACAAATTTTGTCTCCTGCTTCGACTACAAGGCACTTACTTTAGTTTTCGACGCTGTTATATTCAAAAAAGTCCCAAATAGGACTCTCCCGCTTTCTCCCAACTTTTAATGCAGCCATCACGCTCATGTAAATGTCTATGACAACGCTAGCCGGCAGTGTCTGACAGACATCATGTGACGTCACAGACTACGTGATGCCGTAAAGTTCAGATTAAAGCCCTGCGCGGGACTATTTTCTTCATCCCGCTCCCGCCCGCTGATTTTCTGACCAATCCCGCCCGCTCCCGCAACGTATGCGTTACACTCCCGCCCGCACCCGCAATATGTATGTCCACTCCCGCCCGCACCCGCAAAACTCATAGAATTTAGTCCCGCACAGTAATAGAGATGCATTGATTTTGTATCGTCTCCCGTCCCGCAGGAAAAAAACACGTATTTGTATTGATATTATTAAAGAGATTCGTGTCCCTCCTCCAGCCTCATCTTTTCATGCATTCCTCTTTTGTGTAATTTGCAACTTAATTATTAAATATATTTTCACAAATCCCGTTCGGTTAAAAATGTGTGTGCAGACAGACGGATTGAAGCGCGCTCTTAGTAAGAGCCGGGGCGGGGCGTTGCACACCCCCAACAACAGGTTAGATGACAGAGGCCATTGGGTGTCTCTACCTGGTGCCTTCACGGAGCTAAGAATCCAACAGCCGCTCAGCCTAACGTAGTCCGCTAATATATATTCACGAGACATTCATGGCAGCACTGATCCCGCGGGGTTTTTTTCTGCCGCCCGCTCCCGCCCGCAGCACAATTCAAACCGCCCAATCCCGCGAGATTTGGGTTGGGTCACGCGGGACCCGGCGGGACCCAATCCCAATGCAGCCCTCTAGTTCAGATACACAGTAAAACTAGCAGGGTGAAGTAAATAGACTTTATTTCAACCCAAAAGACTTATGTATTAACAAAGACGAAAACGAAGTATTTTTTGGGGTTAATATTATTTAGTTTCAGTTAGTTTTATACACACAACAAACAGTTTTAGTTAGTTTTCGTTTTTTTTTAAACTCTCGTTTTTATTTTTATTTCAGTTAACGAAAATGTTTTTTCAGTTCTAGTTTTAGTTTTTTCGTTCGTTTTCGTTAACTATAATAACCTTGCCTCACACGCCTGTGTCAGCTGATGCTGCACGCCGAGATGCTGAGAGATGTCAGCTGAAAGAGCGAGGAGGTTCTCACTGCAGCAGCAGCCTCACATGCCCCTCAGAGGGGGGAGTATTTCACTGAACACAGTGTGGCCATGCATGCAAAGTTGACATGCATGGAGGGTTTTTTTTTTTTTTTGAAGCAGTCATCTGCAGTGATACGAAAACCACAGGTAAACAGATGTGAACACAGCCAGACCTGGACAACAACAATGTGGGTGCAGACCTTCAGCAACAAATGTGTTAACAAAATGCTCCAACTAAATGGACAAAGACAGTTGGTAGCATTAAACTGCAGCAGAGAGACGACCTGTTTCCTTTGGAGAACGGGATCCTCCCACATTTGGTTTTTTGATCCTGCCTCTGGCTCGTCTCGCGCCCCCAGCCGTCCTCTTCATCTAGATGAAGATCATCTGCTGGACTTTAAACATGCAGTTGTAGTATTAGATATGTTAAATCTTCTCTATGAGTTCTGGTACATCGCCTGTCCGTCCTGGTGGAGGATCCCTCCTTCATGTTGACACCCCTGAGGTATCTTCTTGTCTTCCGGAAACCGTTTTTTTGGGGGAGTTTTTCCATATCGCGAAGAGTGTCTGAGGGCAGGAATGTCCAGTTTAGTTTAGTCTGTTTAGTTAGTCCAGTTTAGAATTTTTCTGTTGAATTCTATGTGTTCATGATCCTTTTGATTTTACGTTTACTTTACAAAGAATAGCATTTGTGTTCAGGGAGTCAACATGTGGAATTTATTATCTGAGTATCTGAAGAAGGCAAACTCCATATATCAGTTTAAAAAAATGTATATATTTAAAATATATCAAAAATACCTTCTGGACTGAGATACTCTTGTGGTTGTGAAGTAATTTTAAGAATTGTTATTGTTTTTTCTTCTTTTTGAATTGAATTGAAAGGGAAAGGACGATGCATGTGTCGCCCTCCACAAGCGCCACAATTTACTATCACTCTCAGACGAAACTGAGAAACGAAAAAGTACAAGAGAATGAAACTGGACAAAGGGATCTGGGTGAGAGACTTAGCCGCTCCTGGGCGGCTCTTAAGAAACTGTGTCAACGTGGTTTATGTTGGTCTTCTGTTCATGGTCCACAAGGAAAAGACGGAGAAGATTTAACAATACGTTTCCATTTTGATCAATTTCACCTTGGATATTTTAAAACATCAGGTTCCAACGCTGCTGCTGCTGCTGAGTAAAACGTACAGTTTACGCTCCATAGACTGTGATTCCGTTAGCAAGCAGCATCCAGCAGCGCAGCTGTCAACCAAACATTCTTGCAAGATGCAACTGCTTACAAGTCACAATTTATTTAATATATTTATTTATTTAGTCCATGTCATTTCCTGTCTGACAGCACCGTCAGTGTAAACAGCAGGAATGTGCTGCTGAGATTTTATCAGCAGTATATCTTTGAGTGCACGTCTCCTCCCATAAAATCTCTTCCTAAATTGTCCGCTGTGATTAACAAAGTCTAACTTTAAAACAGATGTGGCACAAGCCCAGGTGAGACCGCTCCGTGGTGAATTCATTTATTGTTTTTTCACGCTAGACTTTGTTAAAATGATCCAAGTTGAAAACGAAAGTCATGGGCCGAATCCCAATCCCAGTTCATCCCCTACCCCTCTGGCTCCTCCCCATTGCTTCAATTGTTGGGGTATTTGGGGCATTAGTGGTGTCGGAACTTGTTTTTTTAAGGTGAAGTCGTAGCGACTTAAGGCTGGGTATTCCTCCGCTGGCAGGATGATGTGCATTACGCTTGTGGCGCAGAGGAGAAATACCTTTTTTCACGTGGTTTTTCGCTCTGAAGCACAGGAGTTAACATTTAAACGTTAGTGAGGAATTTTTGTTGTAGCGGGACTTTTTAAAGGTATAAAACTGATGTTATATATTTTTTGAGCCCTGGCAGCTACGCGCTATCGTGGATGGCTGGCGACTATTGATGATGTCATCAAGAGGTAGCAACGTCCCGATTGGAAGACACTGGCTGAATCCGAATGCCTTCTCTAACCCCTATACAGCGCGTTCTCCATTTCTAGTGCTTTCCGAATCTACAATGCCAAAATCCAGTGCCCAAGAAATTTCCCACAAGTCTCTGCAAAAAACAGTGTGCATCGATGCTCACTAGACTGGCGAATCTAGACCACAATGCATTGCTTTTAAACCATTTTTGCTTAAAAAAATATGTATGTATTCAAATGTATTATTTAATAAGCTATCCACTTTTTCATCATCAGAACTCAGTGGATTCATAAATAGTTGTTATAGAAGAGTCGTATCGATTAGATTCTCACTTTGTGAAATCAGTGATGTCAAATCCAGGGCACTTGTCAAGCACTATATGGTTCTCTAGTATTTAGGGAGAAGGCTGGGAATTGAAACATAGCCACCGTTTTTACATATCACTCCACTCGGAGGGCTAGGGGTAGGGAGAAGCCAAATACTGGACTGCAAGAAGCTGAAGGAATATATTTTCACGTCTTAGTGTTTTTTGGAAGTTGTACTGTAATCTTTGATTTTTTTTATGCTTAAAATGTACTTTAGTCTTAATTTAGAGTCAGTTTTTCTATCCATCCATTCCTTTTCTGGGCCGCCCGAGTCTAACCCGGCCACTGTTGGGCGCAGGCGCGGTACAGGTCGCAAGTCTGTCGCAGGTTTAGTCGTTTATTTTTGGAGACAGACAGAATTTTTTTCCAAACACAATTCTCTTGCAAATCTTTTTCAAAACAAAACCCATGTGTTTTCACAAGTGTGTGCATAACGGATGCAGCTGTCTGGTAGTTCCAGTGTATTGTGGGTAGTTGACTACCTTTGGCTGATTCCCTTTGGTGCTTATGTCAAAGCTCAAAAATGATTCTGTCTTTGCCGGACCCTTACTTGTTCCCCAGCAGCTTTGCCAAAGTCTGTAGAAACTGTAGAACTGTAGAAACCATGCTGTCTTTGACAAGATGCTGATTAAATCCAAAATAGGATGGGGGGGGGGGGGGTTGAATTAACCAAGCAGCTTGTTTTAAGTTAGCTGTATTTATCATTCTTCTGTGAGCCACTGTAGAGCTTTTCCACATGAATCTTATTTCACTCTTACTATGCTCTGCGCACAGATCTGACTTGTCATGTGATGTAACAGCACAGTATCAAACAAACTGGATTTTTCAACTCTGTGTGGGGTTTGGCCTCTTCTGGGCGGGGGGCAGCTAGCTAGCTGAGGATAAACATCTTGGTAGTAATAAATGTGAGAGGTTTCTTGTTTGCTCTGCAGTCTGCTGAATGCTTAGGCTGGACGTTCAGCAGCTTGTCTGCTCTGTTACCGTCCAGCTGACGGCCAGGCTCCATGGAGAACAGCAGTGTGTGGGTGCAGGTTCCACCCATCTATTTGGGCCCCATCTTTTTGCATTTGTTTAAACTTTGTGCATGTTTAGTCATTTTCTATCACAAATATAATTAAAAACATGCACGGTTGCATTGTGTTTGTGCTTTACAGAATATAGATTAGGCCTGTGACAATGTTGTTGCTGTATGGATGTGTCTAATAATTCAAAAATAAAAGTCAATCCCAGAAATGCTTTTTCCTTTTCAAAATAAAGCTGCATTTGTTGACTCAAAATTAAATAGAAAAAGCTATTCGCTTTTTCTTTTTCTTCTTCAACCCCGCTCATTCGGTCACCTAATTAAAATGATAAAAAAAGGGTATTTTACATTTCATTTTCAAAGAGATCGCTGGTAAATATGTGGCAACATTCAATTAGAAATGTCTAATTTGACAATTAAAATGGATTAACAGAAATGCTTTTTAGTTTTTCACAATGTAGCTACATCAAATGACTCGAAATTAAAATAAAAAATAAATCCTCCAAAATGCTTTTTGTCATTTTATTTAACATCGCCCATTCTGTGACATAATTAAAGTGATAATGCAAATAGGGGATGTCATTTGCGTTTTCACATCTACCGCGGAAAAAGTGTCGCATAATTCAATTCCAGTCAGCATTTCCAGGAGGGAGGCGGGGCGATGATGTCAGTTGATCCATTTCCGCTATTGACTTTTATTTTGAATCATGAAATATGAGGCACATATGCTTCCAAACTGCGGGACTTTGCTGTGATTAGCTCATTTGTAAAATGTCAACTGTGAATAATATAAAGGAAAGTTGACATTAAGAGCCACTGCTTGTAACAGTGTGGTCCATAGAACTGGGGACACATTATTTGATATTGAGAGTGGGGGTTCAATTTCTGTCTAGCACATATGAAATCTTCTTTTTCACGTAATTTAAAAACACCTGAAAGTTTTGTCAGCAAAAGATGTAATGTTGACAAAAATTTTGTTTTTGGACTTTAAATAAGAAATTCACAGTAATTTTGTCAAAAAGAAATATTTAGATGTATTTGCATTTCATGTGACAGACTGAATAGTATCCCATTGCATAAATGTTAACCCTTGTGCTATCTTAGATGACCCCCCCCCTTACATTGACGTGTTCTTCCTACCATGACAAAGGTGGATAAAGGTGGAAAGATTTCATGTAATCCATGAACACCAGTGAAGATCACAAATCATTGAAGAAAAAAGGTTCAGAGCACTGTCTAGTGGGTCTAGATGACCCAACTCCCAATGTAAAAAATGCCTAGGATAGGACAAGGGTTACATAAACAGTTCATTTTGCATTTAATGTCAATACAAGGGTTAAAAAAAGAATGGCCCTCACACATTTTCCCCTCACCCAGTCTGGCCCTCATTGGAAAATGTTTGTACTCCCCTGCTGTGGATCTCTAGTGGCATATTCAGCTGCAGTTCGGTTAATCATCAAGTGCTTTTGTGGTAAAATTGATGAAAATAAAGTGTGTAGATTGCTTCTGGTGACAAAGAGGATTTTTGCGTTGTAAAAATTAAATCGGTAGTTCTTTAGGGTTGGATCTAAAGAACTTTGTTTTTATTTCTTAAAGTATGCATCATTTTAGAAGTCCACATTAAACACAGTTTGTTCTTCAATATAGACATTTCACAGCAGGCATGGTGCTGTATTTACATTTCTATCAATTTCAACTGAAGTTTGAAGTTTTTATTTGGTGTTTCAAGCGTAACATTTTACGACTTTTAAATGATATGCAACAATAACCAAAACAGAAAGGGCTGAGAAATCGTAATATCAAAGCCCATCCAAAGTTACAATTGACACAGAAACCGAATTTAACAAGTTGACAATAACGCTACAAAAATAAAAATATTTAAGCAAATACATAGTAATATATACAGAACACATATACATACATACTGTATATATACATATACACGTACAAAAAATACATACTGTATTTACAAAATTAGTTTCACTAGTATCGATCAATTATTTCACATTTTAACCATGCTTTTCTTAGACTTTTTAGAGTAAACTATATCCATATACATGATAATATGTCACCTTAGGCACACTAAAGAAAGATATTTTTAATGAAATGTTAGTTATTTTCACAGCATATTTTTCAACCAGGAAGTCAGACGACGTCATCCTACAGTCGGCCTCAGCAGCGTGTCTGCGTTTTTCCCAAAAAAAAAACAAACATCTGAACTTTTGCAAAGATGAATGTACAGATTGTACAATGACAGCATTTTGCTAATCACTGCTAGCTCCACTGAGAAAGTGTGTCTGTGTGCTAGCCTGGGGGCGGGGCTTGCAGCAAAGACTCTTCCTGGAAGGGGCGGTTCCTCACTTTCTGATGTCACAATGTGAGGAACCACTCATTTTCATTGATTGGGAGGGGCTGGTGCTTAGAGAGCAGGTTTTTGGAGGAATACTCAGAGATGAATGGATCAAAACACCACTTGGAGTTGTTTTTGTGAGGAATGAACATTAGAATACATTTAAAAGCTCAAAAGGTTGATTTAGCATTATATACTGCAGACCCTTCAACTAATATAAAATCTTTAGGCAAACAATCCCAAAGTTTTTTCCAGAATGAAAAAGACATTTTACATTTGTTTTTGCTCTGCATGATTCAAACAAAAAATAACTCTAAAATGATAAGGTTCCTTTTTTCTTTTAAAAAATGACTGTAATCTCAAGGACAAATTAATTTTAAAGGCACAAAATGACATTTCCAACATTGTTATATGCAGAATTTTGATGTAAATTAAGGAGTTTGAATGCGTTGGGACTTTTACTAATTCTGTCCATCCAAAAATCAGCGTGTGAGGGTCTCTGTGGCACACCTAGGCTGCTGGGTTCTGGCCTTTGAGATTAAATCCTTTCAGTGGGCCGCGCCTGCGATCCAGGCACAAACCACAGACTCCCTCCTTCCCTCCATCCATCCCTCTGTCAGTCTCCTCCTGTTCTCCAGCTCGTCTCGCAGGCTCCGGCATTCCTTTGGCCTGACTGCATCACACTGTGCTAAATTATAATTAATTAGTGGTTGGAAAAAAATAGAGACTTGGCTGGGTTGGAGAAAATTACATAGTGAGCTTCCAGGGAGTAAAACTTAGACAGCGCAGAAGGACCGCTGCTGCCGGAGAACACAAAAGAGCTTTGGTGTGTTCAAGGGCACTAAAGCAGCAGCATCTGTACGATCTGCTGGAGAACCCAAACAGGAGATTCCTTCGCGAAGCTCTAAACAGATCAAACAGTGTTTAGGATTTTTGTAAGAAACATTATTTGATTTCTGTGGCCTCATCTGATATGCCTCTGTTAACGGATTTCCTCTAACTTGTTTGCTTGAAGAGTTCATTTTGGAAAGTTCAAACCCCCACTGAGATTTTTCTGCTCAAAACAACTGTACGAGCAGATTTTAACCACTTCCTTCATTTCTTGAGAGTGGAAATTCAGTTAGCCAGTTTCCTTTTGAGTCAGTCCTCTGATTGGAACCTTAAACGCACTCTGTTCCAGTCGCAGTTTCATTCATGGACTTTTGTTAAAGTTTCCCTTTAACCAGATCAGTTACATTGCTTTTTTATTTATACAAAAAAAAGAGCATCTCCAGCAGGTAAAAGTCAATGCTCAGCTTTAGAGCAAAGAAACGCTGAGACAGCATCTGTGTCTACAGCAAACTGTGCTTGTCTTGATGGAGCTTCACAAGTCAGACGTGGCACTGCACGGGCAGAAGATATGATCTGGCCTCCAAGAGGCCTGCAGCTTCTCACTGAGAAGACCTGACGACTCCATAAACGTAGAAAGAAAAACGTGTGCAAAAGTAACAGTGGAAGAGTTCCTGAGAGCTCAGAATGAGATCCTAAAGGGGCCAAATCATGCAAAATCAACCTTTTTAGCTTTTAAATGTATTAAAATGTTAATTCCTCACAAAAACAACCCCTAAAGTGGTATTTTGATCCATTCCTCTCTGAGTATTCCTCTAAAATCCTGCGTTCTAAGCAACAGCCCCTCCCAATCCATTAAAACGAGCGGGTTCTCACATTGTGACTTCACAAAGTGAGAAACACCCCCCTTTCAGGAAGAATCTGTGCTGCAAACCCCGCCCCCAGATTAAAGGCCCGTACACACCGGGACAAATTTCGCGCGCAATATTCGCCAACGTTTAACGCCTCGTGACTAAACAAAGGGCACCAATGTGAGTGTGCACAACGGCGCGAAAAACGCCACGCGTAAAAGCGTCATTTTTTAAAAAACGCCTCGGGTTCGTTTTTTTGGTTTGACGCGCCGCATCAAAAACTATACGACCAGTGAGAATGGCGCTTTTGCACACGTGACTGGAGCTTCTGAAGTTACAGTAAAACCCAACTTGGGGGCGCTCAAACACAAAACTGTCTTGCTGAGCACACATACGTCACGGCAAAGAAGATATACGCCAAATAGCGTCTAAACTAATGACGGACATTCTAAAATATCCCGGAAAAAGCTCATGATACATTTTTAGCTCTTGTACCAGTCGATAAAACTCCCCATGTTCTTCTCTTCTCGTAACTATGGGATGTACCCAAAATCGACGTCTTTTCCGGCGTCTTTCATCATTCAACAGAACAATAATTTCTTCATTGCTGGAACTGGAGCTGGAGGTACTGGTGCTTGAAATATTCATGTTTTCTTTGTTTGATTCTGACAAGCGCGTAAATACTTGCTCTCTTCTTCTGAGTGAAAAGCGACTTTAAGATGCGTAAAGTTGCACAGCGCCACCTTGTGTACAGGGGGTATTTCTGTTTTACATTAAGCGCCATCTAATGTCAGGGAATGAAATTGCATGTTCACTCGGCTTATCGTCAGCGAAAATCGCCTGGGTGTGAACACGAAAAACGTGTTGAAAAACGCTGGCGAATATTCGTCCCGGTGTGTACGGGCCTTAACACACACACACAGACACACTTTCTCTGTGGGGCTAGCGGTGATTGGCTAAATCAGGGCTGCTCATTACGTCGATCACGATTGACTGGTCGATCTTCAAGGACTTGAGGGTAGATCGCAGTTCAGCAAAGATAAATAACAAAAAAATGTACTTCTAAAAAATCCACCAGTCAATTAAAATCCTCACTGAGAATACGGAACTAGAATGCCAATCGGATATCCTTTGAAACATACGTCACTGCACATGCGTGTATAAATTCACTGAGCGCAAATTCTGTCTGTCATCAGATAAAAAAAAAAAAAGAAAAAAGAAAAAGAAAAAAAAAGACGCTTTCTGTCCCGCGGCACGTCAAGTCCCCGGCAGAAGATCACTCCGGACAACCGGAGTGTTTATTGAAGCCACCCCGCGTGTGTCCTCCTGCTATCAGCTCTGCTGTTCCTGCCCGATAAATACGTAGCTCATTAAGGAAACTATAGTTTATAGTTATACTATAGTTATTCTATAGTTAAACTATAGTAAAATACTATTAACTAATTTTATATATATATATATATATAAATGTAAAAATGGGTAAATAATGTGAAATATTGCAAATTCTATCATAATTTTTTGTAATTCTGCTGAAGCTTTTAAATTATTTCAAGTAACGGAAATAATCCAAAATTCTAAGAAAAGTTTAAATAAAGATTTTCTTTCCATATCGAACGGCAAGTTGATTCTTCTTGTTGGGTTCTGAAAATATGTTTTTTCTTTTCCTCAAAAAGAAATAATTATCAAAAAAACTCCCTCTCCTGTTATGTCAGGAAGTGAATTAACACCAAAATAATCACATTTATTGCAATAATAAATAATAAATTGATCATTTAGCAAATCTCCAAAGATTTAAAATGATTCAAAGAGCAACAGTTCTCTTCAGGACCTTTTTTCTTAATAAGAATTCATTTGAAACTCTTTAAGTTTTCCTTACTGGAGCAAAGTAGTTTTTTTGCAAGGAGGAAAATGCAGATTTAAGCGTTGTTTGCAGCATGCCGGAGAGCCTTTGAGCCGCTCTTCAGTTTGGGTTTGTGCCGTCAGCGGCTCCTGAATCCCTCTCCTCCTGAACTTCCACACAGCTTGATTGCAAGCAGGTACTTTCCGTCTGTGTCAGACTCCCAGGGTCACAGCTGGGTGAGTGCAGCTGAGAGTCGGGGGGTGTCGCCAGCACAAGGGAGCCCTGTTAGTGTGCAGACTCGACACACTAACACCCATTCAGTGAGGATCTCACGGGCAACAAACTGCTATTTATTATGACGTTTATTTATCCAGCTCAATCCGTTTCAAACGTCTGACTACAAGGCTGTCTTGTAAAAGCCAAACTGGATGATAATGCTGCAACTTTGAGACCCGACACGAGTCGCTGACACTTGTGGGGTCAAAGCTGTGCGTTCTGTTTGGAAGAAGGAGCCATGTTCAGCCACAGGCCACACGCACTAAGTTAAGTTTATCCTGCATGTCTCCCGCTAGTTTTTCTTTTCGTCCCTTAGGCTCTTTTTGAAAGTACCTGTAAATGCTGCCTATGTTAGAAAAAGATCTCTTTCTGTGCAGAAAGGACATCTTGTTGTAGTTGAGGAATCACTAATTCTACATCTGTATTTATTCACGTCTTCTGATCATATTTTAAAATAACTTCATACAAATCACTTTTTGTAAACCAAAGTCAAGCATCAAGCCTTAATGTCTTAAAGTTAATTGAACAAATTTGTTTTTGTCCATTTCATTTTGGGACACAGCGATTAACAGCAGCCAAAAAATGTAAAATATAAACATAAAAAATAAAATGGAAAAAATAAATTACATTAAAAATTACATTAATATTTGAGGGCCAAATTTGACCCAGTGGGCTCTCTGGGGTTAAATATCTTGACCAAACTCACCAAGTCTTCCCCTGTTACCTATAGTCAGTCTGGTTCAGTAAAACTGTCCGTGTCTGATTGAATTAGTAACAGTACGGTTGGAGGTAGAGCGTTTAGCCACCAAGCCCCTGTCTTATTGAATAAACTCCCAGCTCATGTAAGAGAGGCCGATTCAGTTTCTACATTCAAAGTTAGACCTGAAACATTCCTCTTTGGACAGGCTTATTGACAGACTAGCTAGTATTCAGATTATTTAACTTAATGTTAATGTGTTTCAATTAAACTTAATACCAACAATAAAGTTGTTAGTAGGCTGCTAGAAGTTTGAAGATGGGGTAACTATGGTGCACTGGGGTTCTGTCCTCTTTTCTCTTCTACTTCTACCCTCCTTCTCTTCTCTATTCTTGATCATTATTTATCATTTAGTTCCCTCTGTTTGGTGCAGTGCGATTCATGTCCTGTCCCTCCTGGGGAGGGTAGAGGATCCCTCCTTCATGTGGGCACCCCTGAGGTTTCTTTGTTTTTTCCGGAATCCGTTTTTTTCCTTACCGCGAAGGGGGGTCTAAGGGGAGGGATGTCCAGTTTAGTTTGGTCTGTTTAGTTAGTTCATTTTTTGTTCATTAAGTATTTTCCTATTGAATTCTATGTATTCATATGATCCTTTTGATTTTATGTTTTACTTTTTCTATAACTGATACGAAGCCCATCGAGACGACTGTTGATGGGAATTTGGGCTATACAAATAAAATTGAATTGAATTGAATTGATTGGACAGACACTGAATGTTAATCATTTTGCTTTCATGCCCAGTAAAAAGGTTCTTTTTTGGAGATCGCTTTGAGGACCACAGGTTCAGATCAGACCAGGCCATTAATGTCATCATTAAGACCTTTTTTCATTGTCAAGGCCCAGAAATATAAACACCTCTCGCTAAGTCGCCCATTCACATGCAAGTTGGATTCAATGTTCTTAACTTGGGCATGCTCTAATAAGACTGAACTTTAAAAAACTACATTGTGTGCAGACTTCAAGAACAGAAAAGTTATATTTTTATTCCCATCATGCTGAACCCAGGCCTTCATGAATTTATTTAATGCTGAAAATCAATAGTTTGACTTGAATCGTGATGCTGAAGTCCAACTAAACTCAGAAATCAAATTTATGACATGATTTGATGACGTTTTTTTTGTGTTGGTCTCTGCTATCAATGTTAAAATGACTCAGTCAGACTTTTCTGTCCACAGGAGAAACAGGGACAGTCAGATGGTTCAAATGCCATCACATAATGAGACAGGAAGACTGGCATTCCTTACACATCTTACTGCACAGCCCAAATCTCTGTCCGGTCTAGCCCACAATCAGGCTATATTAGCTGGTGCCTGTCGATATGTTTTACAGTTAGGCTTGTGTATTGCAAACACAGGCACTGAAGAATTTAAATCTTCATTTGTAATCCATACTGTAAGCAGTTTTCAATGCCCACAGGAAATAATTACCTAAATCTGCATGAATTACTGCAGGAATAAGCACTATGCACTCTATATCCTGCATATAATTGGCTAGGTCGATATTGGCCAGCGCAGACTCAGAAATCCAAAGACATAAAAAGCTGATCCTGGTACCGATCCGATTTTCTGATGAGACTAGAAAAAGTCAATTCTAATCCATTCGTGCGTGGCTTTTGCATTCACCTCACACAGGTGAATTCCCTCACAGGATCAAAGGAGTAAGGTACCTACCAGATGTTACAACAAAACCTTTCACTCATTGGTGATTCTTATCGTTTGCCTCTCAGCTTATCCCCCTCCTCCTGGTCATAGGGAGGTCCCCCTCTCGCTGTCACTGCAGCACTGGTTTGTTGGTTCCCAGCCAGCTGCTGAGTGAATGAGCCTACCTCACTCTATGTTTGGCCCATTGTTTCCTCCCAGGACCTCGGTTTGGAGAGCTTTTTGTTGGCAGCTCTTGGCGCCCGCTCAAAGACATCTCTCCTGGACTCTTACCCACCATCTGTTTGCCCCACGTTTGAGCAGACCATCATCCCAGACCCGCAGCTGTGTGAGAAAGCAACCCAGCTACCTCTTAAGGACTGGATTTACCAGAGATTTGAAACATCAATTGAGCCTGATAGAGTGTAAACTGACTCCAAGAGCAGTTGAATCTTTGCACATTCTTTTACCTAGTGGTCGGACGTGAGCCATCCCATTGTCAAGACTCTGAGCCAAAACCTCCCCTTATGCTAAGTGCCCACCATGGGGGTTGAGGGTGAAGTGAGCACCGAGCTTTGGGTGGAGGTGATCGTGCTTACACAGCACAATACTAAATCTACTTGCTAATCCCATCCGTGTGAAATCGAGTCAAAGCAGGAGAAACAAGCATGCAAAACCTCTGACTCCTCGGTTAGGCTCTTTATCAAGAAATACTTGTTTTTTTTTTAAACGTGCACATAAATAGTCCTAATTTAATTACATCTGAGGCAATAAATATTTATGCGTCTTTTGCTATTTTTGAATTTATACATTGACACAGTGCTGTAAGATACTCTTTGTGGAAATTGTGTTTTTGGGGTTTTTAATGTGTTCTTGTAGCATTTTTTCATGATGGAGGACATGTATAAAAGAATTTAAGATTAATACTGCGTTTCGGAGTATTTCTTTATTCAAATCGCATGCGATCAGGAGTAAACAAAAAAAGCTCGGACTAATGACGCAGCTACTGCGTCATTAGTCCACGTTCACTTTCTCCGCTCCAATTCTAAATTCTCCACTCCAGACAAATAGATGAGCAAGGTGAGGCAAGGTAGACCAGGAAGTGAGGACGTTAACCACGTCTGATTGGTCAGACTGATGGCGTTTTGCTCAAACCTCCAAGAGTGATTGGTGGAGAGAGTTTAAGGAGCAAGACTTTTCAAAAACAGCTATTGGCAGTAATGTCATTCTTATTAAAAATGTCTTAAATAGAATCAAATAAATACATAGAAAATTATTTTATGATATTTCATATCCTAACTACTTAGCTTTTTATCAGTGTCATGGCACTCAAGGCGTGAGGACCCAGATGCTGGAACTCAGAAGGAAGACAGGTAAGTGTTCTGGCGAAAAAAATGATTTATCGTTTCTCCAGAGATGGTTGTGGAAATAGTTGGAGGTCCGGACTTGGGGACGGCTGGTGGCGTGGCTGGAGGGCTTTGTGCGGTTTGTGTGAGCCGTGGAATCTTCTGGGTTCTCTGAGCAGGAGAATGTCAGGAAACGCTGATGTCACTCGGACGACGACGACGACGACGACGACGACGACGACGACGACGACGACGACGACGACGACGACGACCCTGAAGCAGAGAGCAAGGATTAGAACAAGGCTGAGAGCATATACTGTAGACCAGGCTTAGTCACCATAAGGGGTAACAAACTGGCGTTGAACTGATGAGTGAGGTCTCCTTTTAAGCAGCATGGTAGATGAGGTGAGTAAGGTCAGCTGGTGGCAATCAGGGAGCAGAGCAGGCAAAGCTGGAGGGGGAGGAGTCTGACAGGCACCATGACAATCAGGGCCTGTTTGGATGAACACAGAGCTGATATTCTAGCGATGGGAAATGTTTTTAGATCAATGAAAATGAAGAATTTCCCATGGAACATTAGTGTGCCATGGCACACCGGTTGAAAAACACTGCTCTATTATAATTTCCTTTACCTTAAAAACATATTCTTTTAATCAAAATTTAAAATAAATCAAAAACACTCACCTGTTTGTTTGGCTCACTCTAAATGTAAACAAAGCAATAGGAAGGATTTTTTTTTTAAATTGGATGAATCTGTTGTGCAAACAAGTGCTTTGCAAAGATATTTTAACTAGGGGTGTTAATTAATCCCACAAATTTTTACTTCATTTTTTTTCATAGTTGCATTATTTCTCATTTTTACATTATAGCTATTGCTGTTCTCTCAAATATAAAACAAAGGTTTAGCTGTTTTATTTTAACGCCTGTTACATTGCTCTCGGTGTCCCTGTACACCTATTGCTGATGTAAAGTCATCAGTGTGCGACTTTGTGGTTCTTATTAGAACAAACCCAAAACAAAGCCATAAAGCCACAACACCACTTTTATTTCCTATTTTGTGAGGGTTAAAGCCTGAGGAGCTGTTCGTTACCATAAATTAATGAGGTACATGCAGGGTTGATCGGACAGTAAACTGAGGAATAAGGTATGTCAACATACATTATCTTACCAAAAGTATTGGCTCACCTGCCTTGACTTACATGTGAACTGAAGTGCCATCCCATCCCTAACCCCTAGAGAGCAATATGATGTGGATCCACCTTCTGCAGCTCTTACAGCTTCAACTATTCTGGGAAGGCTGTCCACAAGGTTGAGGAGTGTGTTTCTAGGAATTTCCGACCATTCTTCCAAAAGGTCATTGATGAGGTCACACTCTGATTGTGGAGAAGGCCTGGCTCTCAGGCTCCGCTCTAATTCATCCCAAAGGTGTTCTATGGGGTTCAGGTCAGGACTCTGTGCAGGCCAGTCCAGTTCATCCACACCAGGCTCAGACATTCATGTCTTTAAGGACCTTGCTTTGGTCACTGGTGCACAGTCATGTTGGAAGAGGAAGGGTCCCACTCCAAACTGTTGTGAATTGTCCAAAATGTTTTGGTATTCTGAAGCATTCAGAGTTTCTTTCACTGGAACTAAGAGGACAAGTCCAGAAAAACGAGCCCCCCTCCACCAAATTGCACATTCAGCACAATGCAGTCCCAAATTTACCGTTCTCCTGGCAACCTCCAAACCCAGACTCATCCATCAGATTGACAGATGGAAAAGAGTGATTGACAGGTAAAGCATGACAAACAGTCTGCATGCCTTACTGCTTGATCTGATACACCTGTGGCTAGGCCAAGGGATTAGTGCACCTGATTCTGATCATTTGGACGGATGAGCCAATACTTTTTATAGTATAGTGTATATATAATAAAATGATTGTGGTCATTATTTTTTTGATTACTCAGAAAAGTTTTTCTACTGTTTTTATGTGTTAAATTAAAGATGTGTTCTGGACCTGACATGTTTTTATTTTATCCCTAATTGTTTGAGTTTAAAAGAAATCCCACTTGTTGGTGTAAAAGTAAAAATTGGAAGTCCGTTATAATAGGGAAACTTCAAAAACTAACGTTTTTATTGTATTTTTATCTTTTACTGTGCCAAAATGTCACAAATTTAAATGAAAATACTTCAAAATGAGACTTTCACAGCAATTATTAGGTTTGATTATAAATAGATAAATTAGATTCCTTATTTGCACAAAAAGATTAATCGCATGACAGCACTCATTTTAACTGTTCTTCATTTCCTAACTAGCATGTTAAGCTTCATTTGCTGGGCTAACACAATAATAATGACAAAGGTGTAGTCAGACTGAGAAAACTGTTTGTTCCAGACCCAATCCGCTTAATTCGGTCCGTATCGAGCTCTCAAGCTTGCGTGTGAACGGTATTCAGACTGCAGTCAAGCGACCTTTCCCAATTTGAACCAAAGCTAGTAAACAAAACCACGGGAATAAAAATCTCTTCACTCATTGGTCAGGAAATACGCGGATGGAGCAAAGCAGTTTTAGAGACAGAAATTATGGAAGTCCTGTGCTTTGCAGTCCTTCTCAGGGCTCGTTCAAACTTTATATTTTGCCAACCATTTTTAAACGCCTGCATCAACGTCCGACTCAACACTTTTTTTTTTCCTGGTCCCGGACCAGGGCCCGCTTGGGTGTATTCAGACTGAAAAATTTGTTTCAGATTATCCGGGGAAACGAAATCTGGTTAACTTGAAGAAAACCAAATGTGTCCAGTCTGAAGAATTTACCTGTTGATTGCTCTGGACCTGGAAGAAGCTGGGACTCTGAGATTCCTTCAGAGTAAACCAACTTTCTGCAACAAGCTGCACATTTTTATGTAAAAATGAAAGCGATTCCTTTTGGTCGTGTGCCGTCACGAAACTGAAAACCGCTGCACCTTTCACTTCAATGGGGCACTTCAATAAGGACGATAGAGGTCTTGCTGTATGAAACATTGGCCCCTCACTGGTTCCATGAATCCCCCTCCATCCCCGAGCAGCCCCCCACTTTCATGAATCCTCTCAGGTTGTTTGCTCAGGCTGTCGATCTGAGGACAACCCTCTCAGCTTGAATGTTCTTTTCCCAGGCAAGAGCTGCTGGTTACATGTTTGCTTTTCCTCCGCTCTCAAAGACCACATTCACCTCAGCTGCAGAGGAGAAAGGACCTTCCCCATATGAAAGTATGTGATGGGCAGCTCAGCTTCAAAATGAGCCTTGTTGGTTTGTGCAGGCAGGCGGGTGTCATCCTGGTGGTTATGCGTTTGCACAAGTCCTTCATAGGTTTTTTTCACGCCTCTTTGGTGGCTGTCACACAGCCTGCAGTGGAGACTCTTCTGCTGAAGTTAATTAACCAAATGCTTTAACACCTTTAACATCAAATGTAATTAGTGTGGTGAAATAACAACCGTCAGATTATGTTGTCACAGTTTGTTATTAAAATCAAATTTATAGTAAGCTATTTATCCCTGTGAATAAACAGGCACTCACAGCTGAACAGCTAAATTAATTTAAATGCACTTTAACTCTTATGGACATTGGGAACAATAACAGCAAAATTAAAGATAGTTGGGAACTAGTTGGTCCCTTTCCCACATTTACCAAGCCCTTCTCCTTATGAAATCACAATGCGACCAAACAGACTGGAAAAGTCTGTTGGTCCAGACTGAGTCCACCTAATTTGGTCCGGATCAAGTCCTAAATCAGGCATTTGGTCTTTATTGAGACTGGCATCTACCAGAAATTTCTGTTTCAAACTAAAGCCTGTAAACAAAACCATGTGACATGTCTATGAAGACTCTCATTCATCCAGGTTGATTCCTTCATAGTAGTAGGTTTAGGTGCTGTCATCTGGACTTAGTTTTTAAAGTTTCACGTTTCACCTCTTATGCAGCTGCTAGCTAAATTCCTAGCTACAAACAGAGTAATGTTGTGAACTCTATCCACTGCGAGGAGAACTGTAACGAACAGTGTATAGGTGAGACCAAACAGCCTCTACAAAAGCGGCTTTTCCAACATTGCAGAGCCAACCCAAGTGGACCTGAATCTGCAGTGCATCTCCACCTGAAGGCCACAAACCACTCGTGCGAGGACAGTGAAGTCTGAATTCTAGCCAGAGAGAAAGAATGGTTTGAGCGAGGAGTGAAAGAAGCCATCTTTGTCAAGAAGGATAAAACATCTCTTAATAAGAATGGTGGTCTCAGGTTTATTCTACCATCCATCTACGGCAGTGTTCTGAAACCTAAACAAACCAAACCAGTTCCATCTGGGTCGTTAACAGCTGAAAGAGATGACCAGGTTGGGGAAGGTAGCTACGGTGGCCCAACCCCAGCTGAGTACGAAGGACTCCTAACGACCCGAAATTATGTAGTCTAAGTAGACAATACTATCCAGTTTCAGGTCTGACTCCTTCCCCATGAGCACATATATACCAGCTCTTATACCAGCTATTTCAGAATTGACAAAGCCTTTTGGATAAGAGGCGAAATGTCTTCTAACTTTAAAAAGTAAGTCCAGATGACAGCCCCTAAACTGTGATGAAAACCATGTGACCAAAGATCTCTTTAGTCAGTGGCCACGCATAATGACGTCAGGTGAAAGACAGGAGAGAGAGAACAATGGAAGTCCTACGCTTTGCAATCCTTGTTGGGATAGCTCACTGATTCAAACTTTATATTTCGCTGACCGTTTTGAACATCTGTATCACCGTCAGGTGCAACACTTTTACTTTGGTGCAGTGGAGTCATGCTGCAAGCCGGTTACTGAGGGGGAGACGGCTAAGAAGGAACGCTGGTGTTTATGACATATAGATTATCATGCAAACAGCGAGAAGCAATGTGGATCACGTTAAAAGTTGCTGCTTCACGTTTGTCCGCGGCTCTCTGTTAACATCCCGTAAACAGCGGCTATGGTGGCCGTTCTGATCCATTTGAGCACGGACTGAGGAATCTCAGTGCGAACCGGAGCTCAGTCTGATTGGAAACAAAACTTGACCACCTTGAAAGATGGATCAGAGAGCGGTTCCTGGTTCCGGATCAGGGTCCACTTAGTGTATTCAGACTGTTACGGATGATTGGGGTAAACAAACTCTGGTTCAGTTTTAGTCAACCAAATGTGTCCAGTATGAATACAGTGATCCCTCGCTATAACACGGTTTACTTTTCACGGTTTCGCTACTTCATGGATTTGCATCGTGCATTGTGTTGTGCATTCTGATTGGCTAAAAAGTCACTCCGCTTCTTCTCTACCTGTGCGTCAATAACGTTGCAGTTTAATATGTACACGTAGGTAAAACAGCTTGCCAAATTTACATTACGTATGTGGAAGTCATCTTGCAATTTCGAGTTTATCTAAAACCCATAGAAAAAGATCTGCCAATCAGCTGCCAATCACTATGTTCTTCCCCCATATCTGACAGCCTGCACCGCGGGCTTCAAAAGAAGAAAACACTGCAGAGTGGAGTCAGGATGCAGCGGCTCAGTCTGAACAGCAGTGAAATAAACCTGAGTCACTATTTGTCCGACTGTACTTGGTATTTTTTTCATGATCATTTTAAATTTTCTCCCGTTTAATCCAATTACTCGGGTCGCGGTGGGCGGGGCTAATCTCCGCAATTTGAAGCCTTCTGTTCACATTGATGATTCAAATTATTATTTGACAGTACAGTACAGAAGTTATTTGTTGAAAAAAACGTTTCTAAAGTACTTTGATTTGTTCTTTCATTTCAATGAATAATAGAGTATTTAATTGTATAATAATTGTAAAAAAAAATTAAGGTTTCTACTTCACGGATTTTGCCTATCACGGGTTCTTTTATGAACGTAACCCCTGTGTCGTTCAAGTACAACCAGAACGAGATCAGACATACAACAGAAATACACACATACCGGTCAATGTTGGTTATCAGGTTATCTACTTAAAAAGCGAGAAATCTGAGACATTTATGTCACAAATACTAACCAGAAATGTTGCCTGAAAAGTGCAAGTTTAAATTGCTACACTTAGTCTACAACAAACACCATTAAAAACTGGACTTGACACACTTTTTCGGAACACAAAAATAAAACAAAGGTATATAAGGCCTAACATGAAACTTATCTCAGTAATAATAGGTCAGAAATTATCACTGTCATGGTGAGAAAATAGATTTCAGTCTTGCTTTGAACATTGAGGTTTTTTGGGGGGAGGGGGTCCGTCTATCGTAGTATACGAGTTACTGAGCATTTAATGATAACAGTATGACTTGATATTCAACAGGAATGTTACGGCAAAAATGTAAATTAGTCCCTGCTAACACTGGATCAAACTTATTTCTGCTGGTTCATTTGGACTTCATTACGTTTTTACACATCTCATCTTTAGCACAGCCGTTTTGAGGTTTGGTTGAACCTTTCATGGTTTTTTAAAAATCATTTTAATATATGATCTGCTCAGACATGTCTGACATTTGATTCTGTGTTTGACGTATTTACTGGTATTACACAGTTTTTGTTGTTATAGATCAATAATAAGTACATCTGTTGAGGATAAACAATATGGCCGATTGCTTAGACTACATTTTTATAGTCTAGGCTATTATATGATTGACTATTATGTTGTTTTAAGTATAAACAGAAACTGTAGTGCACGTGATCTGATGTGAGGGAAACTTTTGATCTTCATTTTGAATTTGGATTAGTTCTTTCTTTTCCCAAAGAATGTCAAGACCTATTCTCACTTAATTTGTTTAAATAAATAAACGAAACACTGAATCGTCATAGCCATTAATGCTACATGAGCTCTGGGACCTCTCTCTTTGACTTCAATGTAGCAATGAAAAGAAGTAAATGCTAACTCTATTCTGCAGTCTCCTACTATAAAAGGCTACAATAAACGATGAACTCCATTCATTCAGAGAGCCAATGCACTAAAGTATGTCTAGAATCCATCAAAAATTCCCAGAAGAACGAGTTACAAAGATTGTAAAACTTCTGTTTGTTAAGTATTTAAAATCATATTTGGAGAAAATCTTACAGTTATTTGCTTTGAAGTAAACTGTCTATTTCCCTGTAGGTAATTTACATTTATGGAAACTGATTTGATAATTATAATCTCTGAAAACAAGAGGCGTGAATCCACAGCAGTCCAGCTGTGCTGCAGTTTCACCTAAAGGCCCCCATCAGGAGCAGCGTGGCAAACCTGTACCCCACAACCCCCAGCCAGGGATGGGCGGTGGAGATGTTGTTCTTGAGATACCTGCAGGGAAATCATGATTATTTCCTGGACACATATGCAAACATTTCATCTTCAAGGTATTGCTGTCCGCCCCCCCACCAGCAGAAGTTGTTTTGAGAGGTGTTTTGTCCAAAACAAAAGACTTCCTGCGGGCCGCCACTGTCTTCGCTAACGAAATTTGTGGCTGTGCTGCTATTTCGGCCCGCCTCAGGATGGTGAGCACAAACAGAACGGCTGCTCACAATAGGCAACATGCAGAGCAGTGCAGGCAATAATAAGGCAGATGTCTGGCTACTGGGAACCCACAGAATGAAGAAGAGGGGTGGAGGTGGGGAGGAGGGGGGGGGGTCCCTGCTTCTTCTGCTTTTGTTGGTTAGGTCAGCCTCTCTCGCAGCTTGGCCCATAAAATAACACACCCACAGACAGTCCCCTCCTCCACCACCACCTCCATTGGTTTTAATTATCCCTCTCCAAATCTGCCGCTCTGTTAGTAGCTGTATAATGGTGTCCTCCCCGTCTTCCTCCCTTGCCACTCGCCCTACCTCCCATTCAAACAGGGGAGGGGGGGGACAGAAGCTGCCCTTTGAGCCGCTGTCAGCCTTGTTGGCCGGGGTCTTCAAGTTCTCACATTCCCTCACAACCAACCAGAGACCTCCAAGGAGCCAGGGTCCAATTAGACGCCGGCATCCCGCGAGAGCGCTGAAGACGCAAAAAAAAAAAGAAAACTCATAGCCAATCGCTGTGATTAATTTATTCAGATTCCCTCAAGGGACAGACTCTCCTGGAACGCACCCTGTTTTTATGTACCCTCACACCCAGCACCCCTCCACCCCCACACCCCCCCCTCCTCTTCACCCTTTCATTGCATCTGTGAAGACTGATAGAAGAATGCAGACTATTTCTTTTTCAGGCACTTTTAATATCCCCCCGCCTAACAGCCACTCTTCACTTTCCCATTTTAGCCCTCTCCCCCTCCCCAAGGTAATTACAGAGACAGCCCAATAGATGGGAAATTCATGCCTCAAGCCCCAACCATATGATGTATGAGAGGGCTGTTTTGAAGGAAGAACAGTATAGAACTTGAACCCAAAAGTGCCATTGTGCTGGAGCCGAAGGGTCCAATACAAAGAATCTGTGGTAAATAAAACAGAGGGCTTCTTCAGGACCCCTCAACAAACCGTGCCCTCCCTCCCCCCTGCTCCCCCACTCCTCCCACCACCCTTTGTGACCCGCTGCTTTCTTCCAGCCATTATTGTCCTGAAGTGTGAAGAGGGTGACATCATTGCTTCCTCTTGTAAACAGGTGTGATGGGACAGCGCCTCAGGCTGTTGTCTCTATTTCACCTCCTGCACCTTTACCCCATCCCTCAGCAATAGAGGGGGGGGGGGGGGGCTATCGCTGAGTGCCCACCCTGTATCCCTCCGCCAATTGTACCACAAGTCCAACACTGGCCGCAGAGCAAAAGGATAGAGCTGTATTTGGAACAAATCTCTGACCATGACCATTCATCATATTCATCATATGGAATTTCAGCCTATCCGGGTCAAACAGAGGCTTTAACAATACTCAATCAATCAATCAATCTTTATATTTAAAGATTGATTGATTGAATGATTGATGAAAAATTGAACAAATACTGTTGTTGTACCATGAGCGCATATATAGCAGCTCTTCGACCAGCTAATTCAGAATTGATGAAGCCTCTTGGATAAGAGGTGAAACGTCTTCTAACTTTAAAACCAAGTCCAGATGACATCCCCTAAAGCTACTACAACCAAACATGAACGTGCACTGTTAGATTTCGATGAATATCACTACATGCTTTGTTTGGGAACTATTTTGTGCAGCGCAAAGTTACGTGTCTGTATAAACAAAGGCGGAGCCGCCTGCGCCGCGTTCTTCATGGGTGTCAGGCTCACGGCTACCGGAAAGCTGACAAAGTGTCTGCAGTCTGTTTATTACTAGACAATATATGATATTCTGAGAAGATGTCTGTACCACAGAGCACAGGTGAAAGCTCGCGTGCAGCTCGAGAGCGGTCCACTGCAAAAGAATCAACACGCACCCCCAACACACTTGTGTGCGCTCCTTCCTCCTTCACACGCAGCGCGCTGACACACACACACAGTCATTCTACAACACCTATTAGTTCATTAGTTAGATAGGTAGTAGTTAGTTGTTACTTTTATTTGTTAATTAAAAATACTGTGGCCGCGTGGGGATTTTTTACGTTTTTTTATTTTGGGGGGGGGGGGGGGGGTTAACCGCGACACTGCACTGCGCCCCCTGCGGTGATCAAACCCACCGTCACAGCTCCAGGTGGGATCCCAAAGCAGACTCTGAAGCCGGGGGCAGGTTTAAAGGTTTATTTCTCAGGAACAAAGCAAAATCAGGCAGGAAGCTGAATCACTGCCAAAACTGGACAGATACTGAGAGCTACTGAAAGTAATAATCCGGCAGGGAGCAGTGACGGGTTCAGGCTTTTAAAGGCAGGTCAGCCACGCCCCCCTGCTCACACTGATTATAACACCTTCTTAAATTTAGCACAACACACGTGTTTGACACTTTCAATGTAAGCTTACTGGTATACAGTAGAGATCCAATGATGCACTTTCCCCTTGATTCGGTATAATGTTGTAATGCACGGTTTGGTTTTGAACAAAGACGTTTTACTTGTTTCACCAATCAGAACACTGCCACTGAGACCCCTAAAGTCCCAGCAATCATCCATAACTTTTGCTGGTCTGCGTGTTTTGCCACTTTGCCGTCATGATCCCTGCATCTGGGAATGCCAAGTGCAAACTCCACTGAAACATCCCCGGAGGATGATAATTAGCGAGGCAATTTAACAGTTAATCATGCTTCCTCATTAGACCCGTGCAGTGCTGGGACTCCTGCTTTTATCTAACGCTGTGATGTCATCAAGTGTTAAAGCTCATCTCCAATCTCAGCACCAGCAGATGAGAGTTACTGAAGAAAGTCTGTGACACTGAACCCACTGCTGCCCTCCTTAAAGCAGCCGGACCAACTCCCAACTGAAGAATCTCCTGTCATCACGTCCCACCTCTGTGTTATTCCCACCAATGAACAAAAAGTGATGAAAGAAAGCTGTGCTGCCATCAGAGTCAGTGGAGGCTTCCTTTAGCCCCTCAGCTGCAGATCAACTCAAGCAATCGCATACTCTTTTTCAGCCCACTACAAGTGTCAAGCAAGACTGTCTTGGAAATACTTTTAGCCTCTGGTATCTCAAGTACCATATTTTCATGACCATAGGGGACACCAGATTATAGGGCCCAGGTTCAGTTTTGGGAGCTTTTCCTGTACAAAAGCCGCACCAGGTTTTAAGGCGCGGGCACGTGAACACATACTGGTACATAAAGCATGCACGCTAGTGTGTGCTTAAAAAAAGGCAGCGGGAGCAAAACTGAGTTGATAGGGATTAATTTTTCATTTTTTTAGTCATCGATCAGCATCCAAAAATCCATCAAAGTCCTCATCTTCTGCATCTCAAATGAACAGCTGGGCTAAAACTTTCAAATGAATATAATTCATAATTACAACGCAGTATTCTTTATTAACAAATAACAGTAACAACTAACTACTAACTAATGAACTAACTATATAGGTGTTGTAGAATGAGTATGTGTGTCAGTGCGCTGCATGCGCAAGAGTGAGTGAGAGCGCGCAAAAGTGTGTTGGGGGTGCACGTGTTCATGTTTGGTGTTACGGAGTGAAGGAGAACAGTAATAAAGGTTTCCCCCAGAAAAACAGTGACTGATTCTTTATTAAACCGCTCTGGAGTACAGCTGTGACGGTGAGGGATTTTGATCACCGCTGTGATGAAGCAGCAAGAGTCGTGGTGTTGGAACTCTTGCGACCCCCCCCCTCCCAACACAAAATCCTCCGGCGGGCGGCCGCGTCGCGCACTCAGAACGTAAGCAGCTTGTATTGGAAATGAATAAAATGGGAATTTCCCCAGGAGCCCTTGAAGTTTGAACACAGGACTCGCAGAAAAAGTAAATTATTAGCAAAGATGAATCTGTTTATTATATATATCAGTTTGCCCTATGAAACTGTATTTTATTTTAGAGCAGTTTATTTAAGTTGTTTTATGTTTACATCATGAGAGCAATATGTCAATAAATTGCTGTTTTTCTTTTTTTTAATTTCTTTTTTTGTTTATTTTTCTTTAAATAACCTATTTTTTCATGTTTTTTACTTTTCAAAAATGTATATAGTAAAATGTTTTTTTAAGATACAATGTTGCATAATGAGGAGATAAAACACTTTATGTTCTTAATTTGTTATTTATTTATTTATTTTTTGTCCTCAAAAAGTATCGAGAAGAGTATCGTTAAAATACCGGATCGATAAACAGTATCAATAAGAGTAGTAGTACCGTTAAAACCTTAACGAAACCCATCCCTTATGAATACTTCATTTCTTCTTTGAGGCTCATTTTCAAAGAAACCCCAAAACAACAAATAAACCTTTTTGGAGTTTTTGCTTCACTAAGTTGTCACCAAACAGAGACTTTACAGGTCATGTTTCATACTTCTAAAGTTCATTTAAAGATCAGACATTGGGTAAGCGCTCTTGCCTCACAGCAGGAAAGGTTGTCAGGTCTAGGCCTGGGGAACCTGAACCAGAACACCAATGGGGGACCTTTCTGTGTGAAGTTTGCATGTTAAAGTTTGCATGTGTGGCTTTTCTCTGGGGACTCCAGCTTCTCCCCCCAAAAACCCAGGAGATGCCCAGATCTCCTGGGTGGTGGTAAGGTGCACATCTGGGGCTGTGGGCGCTCTTCTGGGGTGGGGCCCCGCGTTGGGCCCTCCCAGCACGGCGGGGGGCTGCTCTTCTGGTTGGGCTGGAGCTGCACTCTCTGTCCCCCCATGCCTCCCATGCTCTCTGGCTTTGGGGGCCCCCGTGGTGGTCCTGCTGGCCCACCCTGGCCTGGGTGGCGTATGAGCACCCAGGGGGCGGTTGTTCTCTATCTGCTGCCGTGCGGGTGTTGGGGGTTCTGGCTGCCGCTGCTGCTGCGGCGTGTGGGGATCCCTCCTTTTTACATTCCATCATCCATTTTAGAAGAACATAAACACTCACTTGTTAGCTCACCTTTGCACTAATACTTTGTGTGATTGAATGAAATATTTCACACTAGTTGGTTTGAATGCATAAGTATGCGTGTGTGAACAGTATTTGTATTGTGTACATGTTGACAGATAAACGTTTTTGAAGCCAACAGGTGTGTTTGTGACATTTGGGTGTGTGTGGACAGACACATCCTTATAGATTTGTATTACATCTGAACCTCACTGTAATGAGTATAACCATCCAGAAACTTGTTGCTTTATGCTTCGTCATGGTGTTACCCCCCCCCCCCCTTCTATAATCACCCATCTATCCCCCCCTCTCTAATGTCTCTCTCTTTTCTTCCGTCCTTTCCTTTTCCGTCCGGTCCAACAACAAAGATTTTCCAATATGACTAAAATGAATAAAGTTTGGCCTCAATTAAGAAAGGGGTTTATTCAGACATACCTCTGGTTTGTCCGAAGATTCAAAATCCCTGTTGTTAAAGTAAAATATGTCCAACACAAGAGGCATTCAGCTCTCATCTGTTTGCCCAGATGTTGGACAGGACAAGTTAACTGGAGGGGAAAAGGGGAAAGTAGGCAAGACGCAGGCGTGTCGTACAGTTTTTTCCTTTTTTAAACCCCCCCCCCCCCCCAAACCCTGCAGACTGGGCGGGGTCAAATTTAAATGATGTGAGTGATCATATAGATTAGACAACTAGACAGAGTATAGTTTGTGTGGACATCCTACGGGCGTCCTCCAGGCACTAAAATATCTCGTGCACATCCTGTGCGTGCAGCATTTGCACAAAGTCAGAAAGGAACCAGTACTCGCACTTACTAGGACATCGTATGAAAGCATCACTTGTACGTTAAAAACGCAGGCAAATATCCATACAAATACTTCCCAATACACTTACCACACATACAACAATGGTACGCTCCTTTTTCATGACGTCCCTTGAGGGGGTCACATGAGCGTCAAGGGAACTGCAATACAGAAATGATAAAGCCTGTTACTCTAAATCTAGAATTGTTTTGGGAATCATTTAACCTTCTTCTAAACGGAACAGGGACCCTCCTCGTCTTTACACCCACTCACCTCAGGGGTGTCTCTGACAGGACGGGGGTAGTGGTTCCAAAAGCAGAAAGAAAGCATTGCCCACCAGATGGAAGGGAATGACTTCTCCTGGTTTGTCAGAATATCTGGAAAACGATGCATCAGCCTCTCAGATATCAAACATGGTGAATCATGCTGCAGCATTGCAGAGAAGCTAACACAATCATAAAAGCGGACAGAGGGCGTCCTCTCCTGTTTGTCTTCCAAGTCTCCCTGGGCAGAGAATTGGTAGTGTATCCATAGAGACGGTGGGGTGGAAATGATTGTTTTCTCAGATGTTCTGTGGCCCCGCCGTTCCCCTCGGTGACTGTGACAGAGGCATTCTGGAATAGGCTGTGGCTGCGCTTGGCAGGCCTCAAAGGCGTCAGCGCTGTTTCTCCCGGGACGTCCTGGCACCGGGTCCCAACCCGCAGCGCTGCTGCAGCCGCCTAATTGAAACCATACCGCTCTTCCTCTGAGGCTCCTCGCTGAGTCCCA
This sequence comes from Oryzias sinensis, assembly GCA_037389245.1. NCBI lineage: Eukaryota > Metazoa > Chordata > Actinopteri > Beloniformes > Adrianichthyidae > Oryzias > Oryzias sinensis. Next base: position 7,023,286 of record CM074503.1, on the reverse strand, counting down.
TCCCCGCCGCACACACACCTTCTCCCTCAACTGAACCTTTAGTGTTGTCTGCAAAAAGGTTCCAGAGAGTTCGCATCAATCTGCTCGCCACGATGGAGCGGCTGGAGTTCAAAGTGACATCTTTGGTTTGGGGAGCTGTCACCTGTGAAAAAGAAACTGAAGTCTTAAAGTCTTTTGTGTTTGGCGGAAAACCTGCCTGCACTCTCTGCGCTGTCATATCAGTAAAAACACACTCGTTTGACTTTCAGGTGGGTAAACCAGACTGCTTTAAAAGAAGTTTGTGTTTGCACTCGAAGTTCAGGTCTGACAGAGTCTTTTCCCAATGCCCAGATACAGACAGGCAGACGTGTGCCAAAAGCTGGATTTATCATTTTTCCTTCTGATCTACAGGATTTCTTTTTCCTGAAGGCTCGTGACCATATTAGGCGTTATGAACTGCCGGTTTTAAAAGTCATCATTTGATTGTTAAAAATTTCACTGCCACAAGCAACACCTTTTATCCAAAACGTGATTACAGACTGATTAAAATTGTGTTTTTGGTATTTTTAACATGTTTGTGTAGCATTTTTCTCACAATGGAGGACATATAAAAAGACAGCTTAAAATTGTAAATTATAATAGAGGTGAATTTCTAAGGAACTGCCACCGCTCTGCAGAAACTATATGTCCTAGAAAGAAACAACATTTTTGTGATTTTGGCTAATCACAAAAATGATTATAGATGAAAATAGATCAAAATAAGTGGGACTTTAAGTCCTTGTAGTTGTGTTATTGGTCTTTTTTGAATGAAGACTCTGTTCTACCTTTACTCTACCTCAATGATCTCCAATCGTATTAATCACAAGCTCATTTGTAGAATAAAGGGTTGATACCAGGTGTCCTGGCACTGCATGTGTGTGTTGCTCCCCACACGAGCTTCTATTCCCCAAAGGAAAAAGTTCTCTCAAAAGAACAGTAAACAGGCAGAAACCCACATTATCTTCACATTTGGGTTCTAAAATCTGATTTTTTTTTAGAAGATTTTCTGTACTTTTTACACTGCTTTTTATATCCTATGAACTGGGAAAACAACTGTTTAATTACAGTAGGGAACTCAAAATAAATGCAATATCTCTTAATTAGAAAATTAAAAAGTAGCATTTAAAAAAGTGAAGAAAAAATTAAAGCTAGGGTCTGAAAAAGACATCCCATAGAGAAGACTCATCAGAAGAGAGCTGCTGCTGATCCAATGATTTTATGCAAGGAAAGAACAAAACCTATGTCACAGAATTTTGTCTGTTCAATTTGTTTCATTTGACGATGAAAATCAGGCCACCAAATGGATAGATGGATGGATGGATGGATGGATGGATGGATGGATGGATGGGACCTCATAGTCCCTTACCATCCAATAAGAACACATAGCTCGCAAAATGCAGGAATGCTTGAGGTTCCTAGAATTAGTAAAAGTACGGTTGGAGGTAGAGCGTTTAGCCACCAAGCCCCTGTCTTATGAAATAAACTCCCAGCTCATGTAAGAGAGGCCGACTCAGTTTCTACATTCAAAGTTAGACTTAAAACATTCCTCTTTGGACAGGCTTATTGTCAGACTAGTTAGTTTTCAGAGATTATTTAACTTAATGTTAATGTGTTTAAATTAAACTTAATTACAATAACTATTTTTTATAAAAGGCTGCTAGAAGTTTAAGCTGGGGTAACTATGGTGCACTGGGGTTCTGTCCTCTTTTCTCTTCTACTTCTACCCTTCCTCTCCTCTATTCTTGATCATCATTTATCATTTGGTTTTCCATGCCTCTGTCTGGTACAGTGCGATTCATGTATTGTCCCTCTTTCCCTCTCCCCTCCTGGGGAGTGGGAGTGCTTCCAGACTCCAGTTGGCTCATCCGTGCTCCTGTTCCTGACCTTTACCTCACCTTTGCTCCTGCTCCTACACCTGGCTGTGGTTCCTGTCTCCGGCTCGATTCGCGCGTTTGACTGTCCCCCCAACCACGGCTGGATGAAGCTCGTCTGCTGGACTTTTATATATGTAGTTGTAGATTTAGATAAGTTAATTCTTCTCTCAGAGTTCTGGTAAATCACCTGTCCGTCCTGGGGGAGGATCCCTCCTTCATGTGGGCACCCCTGAGGTTTCTTTGTTTTTTCCGGATTCCGTTTTTTTAGGATTTTTGTCCTTACCGCGAAGGAGGGTCTAAGGGCAGGGATGCCAGTATAGCTTAGTCAGTTTGTTAATTCATTTTAGTATTTTCCTATTGAACTCTTTGTATTCGTGATCCTTTTGAGTTCATGTTTTACTTCGAAGCCCATCGAGACGACTGTTGTTGTGATTTTGGGCTATACAAATAAAAATTGAATTGAATTGAATGGATGGATGGATGGATGGATGGATGGATGGATGGATGGATGGATGGATGGATGGATGGATGGTTGGTTAGTTGGGTGGGTGGATGGGTGGATGGATGGGACTAACTAAATGTTCTGGCATGTCCTGACCTAACCATTAAAACCCACAGACTACTTCCACATTTGTCAGCTTTGACTGTTTTAAATTATTGTTGTTAAACTTAACAATCCAGTTCATATACAGTACTATGTAAATGAGTTTTTACTCCATCATCAGAAAACTGCTACAAAAACAAGTTCCAAACACCAAAAACAAAAGTTTCATTGGAGTGGGACCTTGAAGGCTGTGGGTGAGCTGATGTCCTCGACAGCTTAGATCAAGTAGAAATAAGTGGAAGCTCTTGGTTTAGTCTGGCTTGATTGAGCTCTGCTGTTTTCCTGGTTCTGTTTGCAGGTTTGTGTTCTCATTTCACGGTCTTGCATTGTTTTACTTAATAATTCCCTACAGTTGTCTTGAGTTAAGCCAATCCTTCTCAGTGTGTGTAACCCTTGTGCTATCCTAGGCATTTTAACATTGGGAGTTGGGTCATCTAGACCCGCTAGACAGTGCTCTGAACCTTTTTTTCTTCAATGATTTGTGATCTTCACTGGTGTCCATGGATTACATGAAATCTTTCCACCTTTATCCACCTTTGTCATGGTAGAGAGAACACGTCAAAGTAAGGGTGGGGTCATCTAAGATAGCACAAGGGTTAAATGTCGGCTTTTCACTTCAGCTACTATAGGTCAGGTGCTCCAATCACTTTTCCTATCGCTCCATTTTGCTCCATTTTATTTTGTCCCACTTTAATTTTAAAATCGTGGTTTTCACCGTCAGTCCTGCTGTCTTACAATTCAATTCCTACACCACTAGCAGTTCCTGACACAAAAGCTGCAGTACGTTCCTCTGGATCTGCATTCAGTAAAACTACTGATTGTCTTCTACCTTTGGTTTGTCTTGTTTTGTTGGTTTGTTTCCTGGACCTAAATGAGTAGTTTGTCACCACCAACACTGCAGCAGCTGCGACGGATTACCAGAGGAAACAGTAAAAGATCGCGCTCTTTGGAATGTATGTCAGGAATGTCTTTCATTTGACATGTCTAAGTCTTGTTTGGTTGCAGTCAAACCTCACGTCTAAATGTGTCATATTCCACTGCAATTACAGCGCTGCGTTTTTTAATGCAGACCATATGGGGGTTCAACTGGTGACGTTTGAAGAAAAAAAGAAAACATTTAAGCAAATATTGAGAATGACGCACAAAGTTATTGTCTACATAAACCAGATCAAACAGATAAAAAGGAGGCTGCCCTCTAAATTACTAAAGAAATGAATGACATTTTTCAACTAAGACAAAGTTTAGCATCACAACATCAGATGAAGATACTTTAAACAGGACCGCCTCCAATGTTTTACGTCAACTTGAATGTCAGAAAAAAAAAATGTTTGCAAAAAGCAAAAGCTCCCCATGACTTTTCAGTTCCTGTGACTGATGAAGCCGCTAAGCAGTCTGTTCATGCAGTTCCAGGAATGAGGGCTAGGGAGTTCAAAGGCACTGAAGACAGGCTGTTGCACCGTCACCCTTTGGCTGGAGCATCCGTCACATATTTTACATTTGTCATTTCTGCAGATAGTCTGAATATAAGTATGACAAAGATGTGCAGTAGACTTATAATACTGCATAAAGGGCTGATTTTGTAAGCTTCATGCACTTAACACGTTTGGGTGGTGCTGTCACAGGGTCCGAATGCCCCTCTGTAGTCGTTGGTTAGGTGCTCTAACTAACCCACACACAGGATGTGCAGGTGAGACATCTGTGCCATTATTCCATGGTCCTGGGGGGAATTCTCAATTCTGATTGGCTGATGGGTGTGCATTAAAAAGTGATAATGCACAGAGATAACCGCATCCCTAAAAAGGTAGTTCCGGTCACATGTTCTGTATCAGTGTGCTGGTTTCAGCAAAACAAACTTCCTCTTCATCATCTGGACAAAAACAAGTGGTAATAGGTGAATTTTCTCTCTGATCTGATGCTTTTTTTTAACTCATAGTGACCATCAGCATAGATATATCGCTTTCCATTGCAGCTGCACTCGAGGTCCGCACCGGCTGAGCCGGCTAAGCGGCACGTTGTCACGTTGTCACGTTACTGCACCACGTAACAAATAGTTCGCTTTTTGTGAAAAAAGTGATCCAAACTGAAAAAATAGCAAGATAAAGCGCTAAAACCTATTTATTTATTTTGTAAGTGACCATGGTGTAAGTGGGTTGTTGGCCCTCAAACTGTGCATTATCAGAATTAACACACTTCGCAGATGTTCCGCAAAGTGTGTTAATTCTGATAATGCACACTTCAAATGCCATTAACCCTTACGTAGGACGCCTGAGGGATTTCCACACAACTTATTCCCTCCTTTCTAACCGTCAGGCTGCACGTAAGGACCATGCACTCATCACGTGAACTAATCATGTGGGCTGCACGGTGTGCAGGACGCGGTGAAAAATCTGTACGTTTCACCTACTTCACCCTTCCTAACCCTTATGTGTTGTCTTATTGTTCACTTTAAGCTGTTGCCTGCAGACAGCACATATCCACCACAGCTGTGACTAAAGCTAAAGAAGTCAGTTTTGAACACTCATAAAGTAACATTTTGCAGTTTTGCTTTTGCTTTTAGGAGCAAACTGAAAGCTGAGAGTCAAATCAAACTGCTTCATGCGTCCTTCAGCACCAAAAAGGTATTTGCTAAATGTTTCCGGTTGCTGGGAGTAAACAGAGGGAGGGCTGGGCTGCTTTATTGGACCCATCAGGAATTTGCGGCTTCAGCCACAGGCCCTCTTGACCTGGAACTCCAGAAATGAAGCTTCACCACGTTTTAACAGGAAGGCAATTTTAGGAAGGACATGGGAATCAATCATCAGTGCAGCCAAAGATGCTGATTAGCAAAAGGCTGAAACAAGTTAACTGGTTTAAACAATAGCCTTAGGATGGTTTTCTATAAAAACAGACGTCATTTAAAGATCCTTTAGATATTACAAACATAAATTAACACAATTGACAATAATAATCAATAACTTGGAAATGGATTTAAAGTGAATATGGTGACCCAGAATTTTACATTTTTCATAATTAAAGCATTATTACCTCCAGAGAATGTCAGTCTCAGTGTATCACATACAGTAGCAGGTGTTTTAGATCTGAGCAAGAACTACAGATAAAAACTAGCCCTTCTTGACTAATTCTGGGTTTTCAATGTTACATTTTTTTCACGAGAGCAGTTCTTGAACGCTAATTTGAAATATATTCCATTTCCTTTTATTCCACTGTGAGAGTCAAGGTTGTTTTCTGATGCTAAACAGTGTTACCTTTTAAAAAACGTACTAGAGCCTTTGTCAGTTTATGTCCAACGTAGGGTTGGGCGATGTCCCTTAAATTGGCCGTTGACGATGTTTGCTGTCAACCATCGGGATGGACGATGACATCGTCGGGCGGGGGGGGGGGGGTATTTTTTACATTTTTCGTTCTTATACAACTGCTATTCGTTATTTTGCTTTTTTCAGTTTATTTCCCAACTAATGACTAATCCACGATGATCCAGTATAAACTGAGGGAAGTGGCTTTAACAAAAAAAGTAACAAACAAAATAGAACAGAAGTAGTCCACTCCCGCACTTAACTAGTGAAGTGGACCGGCGGAGTGCGGATTTACAGCTTTGTGTTTGATGGGAAGGGGGGGGGGTACATGAGCGGTATGTGTGGGAGATTTAAGACTGTGATCCGTCCCGCAGCTCTAGGGGTACTAGCTACCGAACTCAGAACCGGGTCTAAACGTGTGTGTCTGAGCACAGCTCGGATCGTCAGCACACACAGCGGTTTGAGCTTCAATGCAGAAATGTCGCTCAGTCCTTAGAAAACATTCAAACAATCACGTGGATTCGTGTTTCCAGTCGTGTCCCGACTAAATAAAGGCTGATGTTATTCACAGGATGCAGCGCCACCCAAAGCTAATGTTGTTAGCCCGTGTTAGCATACTGCTAATCCTGGCTTCGTTCAGAAAAAGCACTGACCACACGGATTAAAATTCAAATGATGAGCGAACAGGTGTTTCATAAGAACCGTAACATTATTAAAAGCACGTTTAGAAGATCATCTCGTATTTTACCGAGCTGACATGTCAATGTATATAGCCGCTCGGCGCTATTTAACATTGTTTTGTATTGAATTGTTACATTCAATAAAGTTTGAAAAAAAAAAGCCGCTCGGCGGAATTTATATCCTTCCGGTTTTCAAACCCTACTGCGCATGTGCGAATGATTTATTCCGACGGAAAGTGTGACCTTAGTGAACGTTTTTATATTCTGAAAACATTTTTCTGGGCCCATGTACACGGTTGGATTCTAATCCGACCATTGATCCCATCAAGATATTTTGTACATGTAACCGCGGCTTATCGGGTCGACGCGCAACGTGGCGGGGGCGTGGCATCACAATGGTGGTCTCTCCATCGGGATGTCAGTCACCCATCACGATGGACGATGATATCGTCCATCGGCACAACCCTAGTGCAACGTAGACCTCATCTACCATCACTCTCACTTCAAGACGCCCAATCTTGCAGCTGATGTTGGGGTCACATGGATCCAGGCATGCTGGTCAAATGGGGAACCCTAATCCTCCAGATCACCCATGTGGAGTCATGACTATGTAGAAACGTGGATAAGGCACATCAAAAGGTGGAGGAAGGAGTCTCCTGGTCGGATCAAAGGGGTTTCTTGCTTCTACAGTTTGCAGTTTCATGATACGTGTGAACCAAACATCTTTACCAGGTCCAGGGATGGAACCAGCCTGCGAGGAATGTTCAAACTTTCCTTTTCTGTGCTTCATTCATAAGCTGCTGTCCTCCTCGGGGCTGAAGCAGGTTTTCAGACACACACATTCCTGGACTCTGCCTCCTTTGAATGAGGCTTTGACTTGTGAAGAGAAGGGCGATAATGGAAGATTTAGGAGCAGAGATTTGTCTGCTTGAAGCATCACAGCAGAAATCCAGAGTCATCTGTGCGCATTTGGGAAGCATATGGAGAGCATGTGGAGCATGCTCTCTCTTTTCATCCAAATCCCTCTTTCTGACTGCTGCTTGCAGTGGTTTGTGCTCTGATGCTGGTCCAAAACAATCTTCCTCCTCACTTTAGACTTTACTTATGAGCATTAGACGTTTCCTTTTGCAGCACCAGCTCATCAAAGGGCTCACAAAAGAGCTTTGCGTATTTTTAGACGGTGAATCCTGTTCCGTCTTCACGCCGGGAGGATGTACTGCAGCCACATGCTGGTCCAGAATCCTCTCTGCTGGGTTTAATGCAGCTGGTTATTCACTGTGAAGCTGAGCAGAGAGATGAAAAGAATAGTCTTATTTTACACTTTCAAAGTGTCAAAGCTGCACAAATGTAAAAATGTGCCATATCATCAGCTTGTGCTCTCTCTTTTCTGATGGTCATGACTCTGCCCTGTATATGTGCAGATATGTGCAGCCTGTGGTTCACTCGTTTTGGATAGAATTTCTTTGACTATGCCTCTGTGTTGTCATTTTATCTGCTTTTCAGGTCTTTCTGTTGCTTTGAATTGTCAAACTCTTCCTGGAAACTGTCCTTCAATAGCCTGTTTCCCTCTGAAGGGTGTGGCAGATATTTGGTCGATTGAGAACTACGCAGTTTACATGTGTTTCACGCAGTGCAATTGTTGGTGATTTTTGTTAAATGCATACACAAATTTGTGCCTTTCCACGGCTGTTCCTACATTCTACGTATTTTATTAGATAACTAAGTCTTCATAAGTCAGCTAACAGCAGTGGGTTTCAAATCATCACCATCACATTCACTAAAACCACCCATTTCTACGACGCGTGTTATCATTTACTCAGAAGTGCTGCAATTATTGAACCTCAAAGTCATTCAAATACGGTTTCATTTCTGTGAAACTGAAGGAGCTGTTTTCACTGAGCTGCAATCTGCCGTCACTCCGGGTCAGTTTGTGGTCGTCCAGCACACTTAGATAATGTCCTGAATGGCTGCTCATGGTCTCAGAGGTATTCCACTTATGCATCATCCTAGCATTGGGCTTTGCATTCCTGAACGTGCTGTTTGTGCAGCCAATATAATGTCCTGATTACCACAGAAAATTGTCATCAAACCTTTTCCAAGTAACATGAATATTTTCCTAACTATGGTTACAGTTCATTCATGTAATAACAACAGCAAAACACCATAATAGGCTTATTGTTTCAGAAATCCTGCTTGTGTCCAGATTCACTCATTAGTTCCCAGTTAGTTCACTATATACAGAGCCTTTCCCATTTTTTCGAGGTGTCCAAATCTACAAACCAGCGCCCTGCAAATTTCCCAGAAGTCCCTTTAAAAGACTAGTATGCATGAATGCACCACATTGACAGATATTGAACACAATGCATTGCACTTGAGGAATTTGTTGCTTGAAAAATGTCAGAAACGTTTTGCACAATGGAAACAAAGTAAAAAAAATTCAGTAAATAAATCTTTGTAAAATGTTCCTATTTGTCACATTTTATATTTTGGGGTCACATTTGGCCTTTAAAAAAAATCTAGTGAGTTCGTGTCCCAATAGCGTTAAAATCCAGGGTACTGGGTTGTCCCACTCTATAGCGTCTTTTGGCGGTCAAGGTGACTTCAGATGAAGCCCGTTTCTTTTCTCTACCTGTGACGACAGGTCTTTAGCATAATTCTGCTCACATTCGAGCAGGCTCAGCTCATATGATCACTGCCAGTAAGTTGTAAAGAGACTCTCCAGTCATCAGATCAAGACTTGTCCCATGAGGGTTCTTGTGCGTCTGCCTGCCCCTTGACGTCACCCATTCAACCTTTCTTGTGGAGACTGTCTACTGCCGTTCTTCTGTGGATTAGCGACTGAATTAAACCCCCCCTGATTTTGGTGTTTATACTGAATCCCAACATGAACATTTCGATAGAGATGTTTCTGCCGTCAATCCCCCTCTTCCTCCCGTTTATCCTCGGTGCACATTTCGCTCAGTGATCATAGGTTCACGAGATCCCACTTTCCCAGTGACGGATGTTCAGAACCGTCTTAACCTAGAAGTGACGACCCGTCCTCCCTTCCCAATGCACAAAAAACAACCTACTAGAGAAGGCATTCCTAGCATCAGCTCATGCACTCAGTCAAATTCCTAATAGTTTCTTGCCAGTCCTGAGCAGCGTGCATTTCTGGGAGTCTGTTTTCCTGCTTTCATGGTCCTACGTAAAAAAAATAAAGTTACTATGTTTCTAGTTGACAACTTATGGAATTTTTTTTTAACTTTTTTAGCCCAAAAGCCCATTTTTTTAAAGTAAAAGCAAGATACAAGTTGAGTGGAAACAACCCCCCCCCCAAAAAAAAGAAAAACAATAACCCAAATCTCAGCGTGTTTAACAATAGAGGTTACAACCACATAAACATAATAAAACAGCATGAATCATAATTGAGACAAAAAAAAACAACATAAATAATTGCTAGAAAAAATTTGAGATATTTCTGTGAACTGTTTTGCAAATGAAGAAGCTGTTAGAGGCCGTGCAGCCTGCTGAGACACACCCGAAATGAACAATTGCTCACTTTGAAAAAGAAACACAAACAGATTGTGGTTGAGTGGGGATTCAACGCTCAAAAATGTGTTGGGAAATCATGCGGACAACACCAAAACGCAACAAATAAAACCAGTGAAAACATGCACACATTTCTCTGTGATGTTTTATTTTTGCTCTGTTTAGTTCTTGCTCATCTTCACTGCCACGTTAGAAGTTCAGGAAGGCTTTTCTGGGTTAACTGTCAGGTAGGGTGGGGCTGGTGAGCGTGAAGGACCCAAAATGCGGATACAGGAGGCACACAGTTCGAAGGCAAGGGGTTTATTCTAAATAACAAAAGGCGCTGCAGAGCAGGAACACAAAACTAAAAATAAACTTACTGTGGGCATAGCATGCATGGAGGGAGTCAGGGAAGAGACGTTAAAGACGTTAACAGACCAGCACAAGAGGAAGGCAGAGACAAGACTTATATACAGACAGGACTGACAAGACACAGGTGAACATGATCAGGGCAACTTGGGACCAAGGAAGTAAAACTCAAGAACATGACAAAACAGGAAACCTTTCAAAATAAAACAGGAAACAGAACTCAAACATGACTAAAACGAGACAGAAAGCAAAAACCAATAGAAAGAAACCCAAACCATGACATTAACATTGATTTACAAACTGCTCAGAAAGGAAAGCTGTCAACAGCTGTTTTGCCTTCAGAGCAGACGTAAAATATCTGGTAAATCCAAACGGGCTCATCTCACACCTCCTGACGACCCCATGACTGTTCATCATTGCCGTGCATCCTGTGCTCTTTTTTTGCACACGGCTGAACAATGGAGCCACTTCTGGGAAAAGGCCACTTTGGTTGAGGTGCTATTTTCCTGACAAGTGCTCTCAGGTAAATGTGACTGCGTGATAGAAATGTCTCCGCTCATTTTCATAGCTGGAAAGAGAAGGGGAAGATGAGAGAGTCAGGGGGACGGAGGAGGGAGAAGGGATGAGATTGGATTTTGGGGGGTTTCCTTCAGAGAGTGACTGAGCGGAGGTTTCGGAGGACGTCTATTTGCTCCTGCTGTCATTCAGAACATGATTCTGCAGATGGAATGGCAAAAATACTGTAGCTGAGCAATGTGTATTCATGAATCCCGTTCCAATCAGACCATCTCTGTATGAGTGGAATGTATGTCTCAGCTCAGCCACTTAGAAGCTGCTGTAGCATTTACTGGAGACTGCTGTGTTCAGTCTGGCCTAAATCTACTTTTGATTAACCTGCTGCTGGACTGTGGGCACAATATTTTGGGGGGAATATATTTCATCATGCAGTGTTTTCATGCAGAGTGCAGCAGTGTGCATTTGTGTGTGTTTCCCTTGCTGGCATCTCTATGAAACAAATTCCCCAAAGAATTGTCTTTGAGCTTTTTCCCTTTCCTGTGTCTGTATTTCAGTCCATTTTTCTGTCTTTGTCGCTCACTCTCTCTTCTGAAGTGGAAAATCTGAAGTAATTGGTTTCTGAATTAAAGAAAGCAAGCAGGGATGAAAACAGGCTCTAATTCATTTTCCTCTCTCTGGGAGAACGGCTTGGTGGGAGACGCTGGGGAATTCTGGCAAACGAGCATTCACCCTGCATCTCCCTGAAAACAATCAGCAGCGTTCCTTGGGCTCGAGGTGCTTCTATTAATGGAGCTCTGGGTCAGTGTTGGCATGCCGAGGCTTATTTTGATTAACCTCACACCTCTGCAGCCGAGACAAACTCCGCCTTAATGCACTTCAGAGAAAGCTTTCAGAGTTGGGATCGGTTTGCTGAAAGCAGTTTAAAAAAACACATAATTGGCTGGCTGTCAGGGGAAAAGACTGGCAAGAAATCATAAATTGGTGTGTGTGTGTGTGAAAAGAAAAGGCTTCTACTTAAACTTAAAGAAATAGAGAGGTTTTCAGATTGGTGTCAACGTCTGACACAAAGGCTCAATGTGGTGCATTATCTGAAAATGAGGAATTAAAATATGTTGAACAATCACCCATTACATCCTTTCAGCACACAGACCTCAGGGGTTCAGGTAGCTGCTGCTCTCTGCATGGCTAATCTACAACTGAGAGACTGCAGACTACATTTGATTTGACAGGAACACAAGCACCAACTTTGACACCCCTGCAGACTCAAAGCCGACCCTTCTTCAGCCCGCCTCAACATCAGCTCCCCTGGATCGAGGTCGGAATTCCACTAGCTAATGAACCCAAACGAACATTCACTAACACGTTCCCACTCACTCAGCCAGTCTTATGCTAGAACTTTGCTGGAAAACTCCGTGGTTCAGGATGCAAACGTACCTGTCACGATTATTTTACAGGAAATGAGATTCCTAACTTTGCACTAGTCTATCTGCTGAAAAACTGCGTGGAAAGTGGCAGGGGACTGTAGAAGCATGTCTCACAGTGTGCACAGTCATGTGCAGGCTACAACAACATGAGCAAAAAGCCAACAGGAGAAGCAGTTTGGTTCCAAGCTATGGCATAAAACCACCAACCATGTTGAAAGTAGGGCTGGGAATCACTGGGTACCTCACGATACGATATGCGATACATTGCTCACGATAACGATACTATCACTATATGGCAATAATGTAATAATCGATATATGTCGTCTCTCACAACTAAATATATATCAAACTTTAAGAAAGAAGAACTTGAAAAACTGTTTTTTGGAAAATATTTCCCCATTTAGTTTTTAGTTTTTAAACACAATGATATTAAACAACTTGTGTCCTATTTGGTGTAATGAACAACAGACCTTTGTGTAACATTGCTAAAAATCAGTAATACTCTGTGTTTGACAAACAATGACAATTTTAATTTGGAAATATCTGTAAAATTCAGTTTAAACAATAGGGATCATGAACAGCAGCCAATATTTTGTACAAAACTGCTGTAAACAGGATAAAAAATGAATAAGTTAAGTAGCTGCCAGGCACATTGGTATTGACTTTTGAAAAACAAAGCCATAGCCATTGCATTATTTAAAAAATAGTTGTAAATCCGATATTAATTCTGTGAATAAATTATAGTGTCTTTGTTAAAAATTTAGTACAACTGTTGTGTAAACAAAAATAAAATTCTCCCAGAAAAAAAAAAATCAAGTAGCCAGGAACTTTACTTTAGGTTATTTAAGACATAAACTGCTTTCAAAATAAATGACCAGGGATAAAATCCATGAACTTAAAGTGCATCTAAAAGTAAACGTCTTTGTGAACAAAACGTTTGGGGAAAAGCTGAATGTGATTTATGTTTATATGTTCATGTTTTCTTGAGAACCTCAGGCTTTTTAGTGTCAAGACGCCGCTCGTCTGCCTTTTGAGGAGAAGGGGGGGTCTAAGGGCAGAGGTCCCACTCTTTCTGCTGTTTCCATGTCAACCATAGCTCTGGTCTGGCCGTACAGCGCAGGGATTATTTTTACAGTATTTCCGAGAGGGAATGTCAAAGCGTGGCTCTAATGCATTCAATAAAAACCCAAATCCCTCGTTCTCCACCTCGCTGCAGGGACGGAGCCCCTTGTACAATTAAACAGCAATCCCGTTTGTTGTTGCCTTTGCTCTCGCAGAAGACGGCAGTAGCTTCGCCTGAAAAAAGGTATCCATGCCGGCCTGTGTTAACTTCATACCAGCAACAACCACGGCTTTCTCACACAACTCCGTTGATGCAGCTTCAATGCTGCCGGCATCTTTTAACTTGCTGCTCTCGCTATTCTCCTTGTTTTTCCCATCCACCATTTTTGTTTAAATGTGTATTCTTCTTCGTCTGTCCGCGACAGCCAATCTCACAACGAGCGCCCCATTTACCCTCCGAAGAATCGTCTTACCAAAGGAGGATTAATATAACGTTTTACAGGGTCTTCAAACTTAAATAAAAGGTTGATACTTGATGAAGACACATCGAGAATCAATCACGGGACTAAATATCGCGATATATCACGGGGACACCCAGGTGAAATATCAGGGTTGTAGATCGCTGAGTGAGCCCATGGAGCCAAAATGTTCATGGAGTGTACATTGTTGTGGCGTGAAGGGTGTGTGTATTAAAGGGTGCAGTTATAATTGGCGGGTAGGACATCTCCTGATTGCTCACAGTGATGTCGAAGCACCCAATCACCAGGGGGGCCTAAATATTTAAGGTGTAGTTTAAACCCAAATCCATGCGGCAACCATTGGAGGGAGAACACTGCCAATACATCCACACACATGCATTACTTTAGGAAGGAGAGACCTCTTATTGTCTGTCCCCTACCCCACCCCTGGTTGGGTTACCAGGCCCTCATTAACGGCAGCAGTGTCCCTTGGGTGCTGGCTTCCCGGGCCCGGCGGCCCTCTCTCCACGGGGTGAGAGGGATCCCTGAGTTCTTTGCCAAGACCAGGAGCCGGGGATCACATCACATCTGAGCCTGGGGGTGTCCGTGTCCCTGTGGTGGGGGTTTTGGTCCTTACCCTTGAGAGTCAGCCTTCTCCAAAATTCCAACTGTGGGTGAGCCTGGTCGGGCCATGTTTACAACGCTCTTGGGGACCCCCACCACTCTTGGGTGTCATCCTCCTAAGCAAAAGTGGGTGGCCCCTGCCTTGCTCTCTCCTGGACTGGGTGGCTTGCTGCCTGGAGCGTGGGGCAGGTCTCCCTTGGGTTGTGCCTTGGGTTGAGGTGGAGGGATGCTCAGAACTCCTGGGTGGTGGGGGGCTACCCGTCTGGGGTTGAGGACGCTCCCCATAGGCGGCGCCCTGCGCTGGGCCCCCGAGCATAGCAAGGGGGGCTATTCTACTGGTTGGGCTGGGCACTTTTTTTTACATTCCATCATCCACCCCAGCAGAAACAAACAAATTTTTTCTTCGAGTGTGCTGTGGACAGCAGAACATGTACACCACTTTTATCTATGTATGTACATTTTTCAAAATGTGTCAATAAAGTATTAGGTATTTATGCTTTTGTTCTGGACGCAAGCTGTTGCAGGTTTTTGGTCCACATACACAGACAGAAAATCCTCTTTGTGCTGATGCAGTTTTAATTTCACAGTTCCTCTTAGTTAATTAAAAATAACTTCTTAATATTGTCTACTAGTAAGTAACTAAATACCTAATACTGTCTGAAATGGTATTAAATCCTGTTATTTTAATCATTTTGATTGTACAAAACTTAGTATGTTCTAAATACCACACTTTGTGTTTGTTCCGGACTGCTATTTTTTGTAATACATATAACGATTGTAATGAGGATTTCTATTTTAAATTAATGAAACATGCACGGGTAAATATGTGGTACGAAATCCTCCAGATCACCTCCGTTTCGTACGGATTTTCCTTTATTGCCTCCCCCAGATCCAGCACACTGCGGCAGACTCTGTGTGCTGTTGATCAGCACGCTCTCCTTGCGTTGCAGCCTGACTGCGACAAATTAGCTGATTATTAAAAATCAGGGATCATCGACTGCTCTTTACAACATATTTTCATTGTAAAGGTAAGAAAAACAGATTGCTGCTAAAATGCAGAAGAAAATCATTTCTGTCTTGGATGAGACATGCTTCTCTGGGGCAACATCCCCGCAGATGAAGACAAACGAAAAGGGTATTAAAGTTTCCTGACAAACTCCCTTCTGAAAATCATTCTGGGCTTTTATTCCCCACAAAAAATGCATCAAAAGTCTGAAAAGTGTTTTTTTTTTTATTAAATAACAAACGACAAAAGGAGGAATATGTTATAAATGAAAACATTTAATGGATTATTTCTTTCCAGTCAAGTAAAAAAAAAAATCATCTCCTTTTTCAATTTATTAACCAGAGTTTTCTTTACCTGGGATTCAGAAATACTCAATAGATTCTCTGACTGTGCGGAGACAAATACATTTCTTTAGTGGCCTAATAAAGGAAATCATATTCAAACCATGAGCCAACGTCATCTGACAATAAGCAACAAAACAAGATCTGAATCGGGAAAAGTCAATGTTTGTAAAAGTAAAAGCTTGTGCGCTGCAGCAACTGAAGGATCATGGGACTCTGCTGCTCTTTCAAGGTCTTCGAGTCAGGTTAAGATAACCGTAGAAGAAAAACAACACTTTACATATCAGATGAGCAAATGTTGCTGCAGTCAATCTGGCAGAGTTGTAAGGCCATCTCTAAACGCCCATCCGTCACTTTACGGTCAGATTATTCACATCTGGGAACATTTGAGACAACACTTTGCCCAAGACTCAACTCACCAGTGAGGAAACACATTCCTAAAGGTCTCTATTACAACTACAAGTTAAAAGTCAAACAACCAATAGGACTGGATGGACACTTTTATCCACAAGAATAAAATAAAGAGAGAAGCCGCAAAAACTGAAGCAAATCTTCTTTTTTAAGTTTCTTGTTGCATGTGATGGACCTGCTTTCTTTGCTGCCCTTAAGCCAAACCCTCAACAGTAGGAGAGCGTTCAACAAAAGCATGGAATTAAAGGTAAACAGAGAAAGTATCAGGGTTTTACATCAATGCTAAACCTGACAAATCTTTTTTTCTGATAAAGTCCAGTCTTCATTAAAGTATTCTGCTCTGATGCAGACTGACAAGTGCACGGTGTTGATAATATTTTTTGCTGCTTTATATTTTTCAGGTGTTACCAATGCAAAGTGAATTGGATGAAAATTCTGCATGACATTTTTTCCTCTCTCTGATGAAACCCTTGACAATTTTCAGGATCAAACCTGCAGCTGGTGGTTTTCCGTCCCTCTGCAGCCCTTGCTGTGCATCCATGTCATTTCAAGAGCAGGAACTACTATGACCTGATATTTCAACCTTATTAAAAGAAAAAAAAAGGTCTTCTTTTTCTTCCATCGCTGTTGTGCAATGTTTGCTTCAAAGATTTCAATCTCTTGAGAGAAGAATAATACTTTTTTTCCTATTTTCTCAGCTGTCTCCTTCACTCCAGCAGGGTTTTGCCTTGTCTCCCCCTTAGAGAGGAGCAATTAAAGAAAATACTGTTTGCTGTGAAACAAACAAACAAATGGCTTTATCACACCTCCGAGCAATGTTTGAAATGTAATTGTAAGAAAAGCTTTCTCCCCTGTGTCCTCAGTGTTTGATCCTCTGCAGGCTGCAGATCAATCAGAGCTATCAGTGACGGTGAGGACACTGTGATGGAAACAGTGTGGTGGTGGGAGTTGGGGGGCGGGTCGCCGTGTGGTGGCCGGATTTGTGGCCTGTTTACTCCTCTGGTATGGCTTGTGTCTGGCATTATCGTCCCTGCTCTTTGCTCTCACAAAGTGACCTTTGATTTGTATGCAGAGGTTAATCCAGGGGCGACGAGGCGAACGCTTCTCAATCTGCTGCATCTGCAGCCTCTCGGTCTGTGGGGCTTTAGATGACCAACGCTCACAAACACAATGAGACATCAGCCCCTTTCACAGCCTGCAGAGCCTCTGGATCAGTGCAGCACGTATCAGCAAACCCAATTCACTCAACTGCTGGATCACAACATGAAGGGGTTGAGGGGAATCTCCTCCGACTTGACAGGAACAGTTTGGAGAGCATGAATGTCTCGTTATTCTTTGCATCTATACCCAACATCATCTCGAGGCTCCTGTTATGCACGCATGCTCACATTTAGGCAGCACATAAATTTGCTCATTTGCTTCGATTGTGGGATCAGTTCAGTGTCAGGAGCAGCAGCTGTTCCCAAAAAGCCAACCGCATGTGGATGCAGCACAATCTGTTTTCAGCTCACTGAGGTTGAGTCTTAAGCTACTCTGCTTAAATCAGGATGTCAACTTGAATATTACCCCCCAATAAAGGCTTGTGATGCATGTGGGAGGAGTCAGAGTTGCAGTAGATTTAGAAAACACTTTGGGTACTTTGAATTCTTTTTTGCGTGAAAAAACAATTCCAGACTCATCTTCAACAGAGAAACGTTTTCTTCATCACCTGCTGTAACAGGTGACTCCATAACAACTAAAAGATCTGCAAGAGACATGCGTGGTACAGTAATTCATGTGTTTTTTGCCGTTCGTCATTCGTCGATATCGAGATCTTTATTTGAATTCAGCATCGAGCTGTTTCAAATTTTTGGTTGGTTAATAATTACGCAGATTACATCTATTTTACGAAGTTCATAGAAGGAGCTGTAATTCCAGAAGTAAATGCAGGGTTGAATGCTATAATGCTGAATAAAAATGGAACTTAAAGGGTCATCATTGGAAAAAAAAGACAGAAAGAAATGATCAAAGTTTTGCATAAATAAAGTGAAAACAGCACAATAACAAAAAAGATATTTTATGGCAGAGCCGGGTATTGAACCAGCGAGCTTCTTCATCAAGAATTCCCTATGTATTTCAATGGAGGCAGAAATCCTGGAAATCCTGGAAAATATGGAAAAGTTCAATGATTTGAAGGACCAAAAGTCATAGCTGGAGAAAGCTGAAAGAGCTGAACATTTGAATATTAAATATTAAAATAGCTGAAAAATTGTAGGAGTTAAGCCCCCCCGTAGTTTATTTGTGATACTGCATGTGAACATTTTATGTAAACAACCACAACTCTTCTCACCTTTTCCACGGATATTCATGTATGACCAGTTTTCATCTGTGCAATATGGGCAAATTGCACATAGCGGTTGTGTGCCATGGCCTTAACAATCTAGGACTTTAGCTTCTTGAAGAAGCATGGCCACTTTGTCCAGATAACCGGTGGTTTCCCTCCTCTTTCAGCAGGGTGGGGCTACTTTTCATACTCCTTAATATCCTTAATGCTGCCGCCATCTGTGCAGTTTGCATACCTGCGTTAAAACAGTACCAACTTCCTGTGACTTATGCCTGAGTCACAACTGCCCTTATGGGTGGATGCAAGCAAAACAATGGTAAATGCCATATACTTATATAGTGATTTCTACCTTCTTATGAAGACCCAAAGTGCTTTACAGTCACATTTACCCATGCACACACACATCCACACACTGGTGGCGGCGCTGCTGCTGAACACTGGCGCCAACCTCCCACCAGAGGCAAGGTGGGGTTCAGTGTCTTGCCTGAGGACACTTCGACACATGGGCGTGCAAGGTGGGAATCGAACCTGCAATCTTACGATCATGGGTCGGCCGCCCTACCGCTGCACCACGGCCGCCCCAATGGGCAACAATGGGCAAGCAAGAACAGGGCACCCAGGTGGGTGAGCCCGTAGAGCAAAACTGTTCATGCAAATTTTTCTCTACAAGCATGCTGTAGCAAATTTAACATGCAGGAGCAAATAGGGGAAGCAGATAAGACATAACCCCAAAAATATCCAACACGAAAGGCCTTCAGCTCTCATCTGTTTGCTCAGGTCGAGTAAAATAAATAAATAAAAGAAAACATTAGTTTTGGTGACTTCTTTTTTGGATTTAGCATTTATCCATCACAGCTTGAAAGTCGGACAAGGCTGTATGAATGTAGAACTGCTGATTGTATTGTTTTGTGCATTATTCTTGCTTTGATTGCTTGAAATAAACCATTTAAAAAAAGTAAAATAAAAAAAAGATAAGACACATCCCTCCTGCAGCATTTGCTCAGTAAGGAGCCTGTTGCACAACTTTCTAACAACTAGAGTGTCATGTAAGGACATCACCCGCACATCATAAGTGAGTGTGACTCACATTAAACAAATACGTCACAATAATTTGGCAGCAGGGGCCTAGAGGGAACACGCTTACACTAGATGCGGACATCCTAAAAACCTGCAGTAACTGTGTGAACCAAGCCTGTATGGTTGCCTGTATGTGACTAAAGCCTTAGCGGTCTCTGAACAGAGAAAAACCTGCATAGATCCAGTCATTTGTTTCTGTGGATGTGCCCTTTCAAAAAACAGGAGAAAGTCAGAACTGAAAGCAGATTTAGTTCACAAATTCACAACAAAATACAACTAAAGAACATCAGAAGGATTATGAGAGGAAAATAAACGAGACGTGATAAACAAAAGCATACAAGCACAGATCTAGTGTCGACAAGAGTTGACTCAAGATCAAAAAGAAGGACTTTAGCATCTTAACACAATAGTTATTGGAGGTAAGTAGAAATATCTTAACCCTTTAGGTCCCAGCTCAGCCAAACAGCAGAGCACATATAGTAAATATATGAAAAACCATGATTGTGTGTATTACAATGCAAAAAGCTGCAGAAAAGACGTGTTTTTGTGTGATTCTGGTCTTGGTTGACTAATAAAGGGTAAAAAAAATGCTACACTGATCACAGATACAAAAATCTAATGGGCTTGACTTCATGTGTTGTAACAGATGCATGTTTCATTTGAAACGGATCCTAGCCTAAACTGAAACCTGTTTGTGTGAAAGTCCTCACTGAACGACAATTTCAAAGTCCATTAGTTCCCATCAAAGGGAGCCTGCAGCTGGCAGCTCCTCTTCATGCTACATTGTTATCAGACACTTGAGCTGAGCCTCGGCGCACGGCGGCCTGATGGATGGAACGAGCTTTGCAGATTAGTCCAGAGCTGTTTGGATAGAGTTTTCCTGATAAAGCACTTGTGTGAAGCTTCACTGGTGTTTTCCTACATGTCTGCTGACAAGACAGGGACCGTACTGAGGGACACTGTGCTGAGCAAGGCTGATGGTACGACAACTCCACTTTGTTATTAAAGACAACAGCATCAGGATCTTGTTTTTCTTGCTGCGCATTTCTGCAGAATTGAAAGGCTGGAGTGTGTTTTCACACTCTGCGGTAGCTGTAGATCTACATACATGGTTTCCAGATTTGAGCATGGGTTGTCTCCCTGTCTGTTCCCTGCAACTCTCTCACAGAGACCACATTTGTTTTGCTGCTGTGTTGCAAGGCTTTGGTTTGGTGTTGTGGTCCAGCTCTCCCTGTGGTTTCTTCAGCAAACAGAGCGGGACCTTGCAGGGGGCACAGAGGTCATGAAAACATGCATTCATGTGAAAGTTGACACACAAGATGATTTATAAGGAAAATAATACAATTTTCTTTGACATACCCCTCCAAAAGAGGCCAATCTTTGGAAATCCCCCCCGCTAATGTATTCTCATCTTAAGCATTTTGTAGACATTTTTTTTGGACATTTTTGACACAAGGATATTTAAAGTTTAGCATTATATTGCATTACTGTACCACTACCTGAAAATTAGAACTGTTGCCTGTATGAACGCTGAAGCGTCTTCATGATCGACCTTCAAAGTCCCATTGCCCTAAACAACAGCATATAATATAAATAAAACTTCACAACAGCTGTCCTTCCCACCTTTTTCAGTTAGCTTGAAGACTAAAAAAACATTTGTTCACAAAACTGAAAACAGTCCTCTAAATTTTATATAGAGAAACTCGTGGAGAAGTACAAACTAGTATTAATCCACAAATGTGTACTTGTGATTGAATGTAGAATTGATGTGGAAAAAATCTTTGGTACACCCCTGTTATTACCCCCCACAACACCCCCACCACTAATAACGAAGACTAAAAGTTACTTAAAAACAACAAAAGACGGAATTATCTAAAGATGTACAGACATGTATGTCATTCCCTGCGCCTTTGCCCAACAGTGGCTGGGACAGGCTCTGGGTGAAGGAAACGGCTGCATGGATGGATGGATGGATGGATGGATGGATGGATGGATGGATGGATGGATGGAGAGATGGATGGATGAACGAAGGATGATGGATGGATGGATGGATGGATGGATGGATGGATGGATGGATGGATAGATGGATGGATGGATATATGGATGGATGGATGGATGGATGATGGATGGATGGATGGATGGATGATGGATGGATGGATGGATGGATGGATGGATGGATGGATGGATGGATGGATGGATGGATGGATGGATGGATGGATGGATGGATGGATGGATGGATGGATGGATGCCATCCATGGTACCATGTACGTACATCCAGGTAACTCAAATATTCCATCACAACAATGTGGGCCCCTAGGAAAAATGTAAATACACACTCTGCGGGGAAGGAGCGGTTCTTTGGGCTTTTGAGACTCTGGTCCTTCCTGAGCTGCTGAACAGTCAGTGCCCCGAGAGTGGGGGGTAGTTTTTAATCCAAGCTGTCTCTGGTAGATCTTAGCGAGATGTGGGAGCGGTGAGCCATTGATCCACTGAGCCATCATGGTGATCCACTGAAGCTTCTCTGCTTCTTTTCTGTACCAAAGTGTACTGACAAAAGTCAGAACACTTTATTTCCAAGCAGGAGAAGTTTCCCAGCAGACTTGCAGAAAGTTGTAAGTGGGGACGTTTTGGGGCTTTCTTGATGATGGAGTGGTGTCCATAGACCATCTACATATAACCTTTAAAGATGGTCACAACTCCTCACTGTCAAGGCCCGTCTGGATGTCGTAGTGTTTCTCAGCTCCTGGAAGTCCATGATCAGCTTTTTAATTCTTTGTTGAGGTGGAGATAAAATGCCATTTTTATGATATTTGATACCTGTGTGATAACAGCTACAGGCATGTTGCACATATTGGTCATACATGCGTACACGTGGAAAAAAAATAGAAAAAGCTGTCGTCTTTACGTGAAATTTTCAAAGATGGATCACAAATGAACCACGTTAAAACCACGGAAGAAGTACGTACAATATAAACCAGTGTTTTTCAAACAGTCAACTGTTTGAAATCCTAAATGGATGTTTTTGCTTTAACTGGCCTGTGGAGTAATAAGTGTTTACTTCAGATGTATTTGCCTTCAAAACCATATTATATTTCTTCTTTTCTTTTATTTCAACTTCTAGTAAACTTAATTTTCCTGCAGCTAAATGCATGCATTGTAATTCAAGCAACCAGTGAAATGTATGTTTCTCATAAATTAAAAGGGAAACATTGTTAAATATTTATAGGAACGGGGCGTCTGCGCTCATTTGCATGAATAATTGCATGTTCATTTCCGTCAGCCATTTTTTATATACAGCATGACAGCGTTTTGACACAAAATGTGAGATTGCTGCTCATGAAAGGATTATGAATTTTTTATTGGATGAGAAGATTTTCCCCTCACTGTCTCTAAGAGAGGCGCATCTCGAACGTGGGATTTCTTTGGTGTGTGTTGGTGCATGCGTCTTTCAGCGCTCTTGGTTCATGCGTGGGTTTGGGTGGGGTGTTTCTGTGCAGTGTGTAGCACTCGCTGCTCTGCACTGGAGTGTTTGTGAGCTTCTCCCGGAGCAAGTGGCGCTCAAGCGCCCTCTACTGGTCGTTAAGTTACACTGGTCCCCCAAAGTGTTGGGTCGGGATGCTCAGGCAAACTCAGAGGAGAAATTTGGCAAAACTATTACAGATCAAGTAAAACACGTTCCTTTTTGTGTTATTACTGATAAATCATTGCATTATGAACCTGGAATAGTGAATATAGGATGAATGATCAAATTCCTAAAGTAGCTACATTAACTGCAAACAAAGTAGTCTTTTTACATTGTTGATTTGAACTCAAAGGTGTTTCTTTCAGGTTTTCTACTCCCAAAATATACAAAGCAAATTGATAATGGAAAGATATTTGTTCTTGCCAATTAAAAGCACCCTCATCTGAATGAAAAGACTTTGACTGCATATACAAATTTTTGATTTCTGTTCCCTAAATTCCCTAAATGAACCTTATCTAAGCGGGGCAAAAGTGAATAAAGAAAAGGACTGAGGGTCCAGATCCTCACAGAACCCCTCTGGAAACCACACATTACCATTTTATTGCAGCTTTTGCCGAATTCCCACACGACTGGGAACAAACAGAGTTTGTGAGAGCAGCTCTGTGGAGGGAGTTGAATCAGCTCATGGCTCTCCTATCCTTATCTTTCCCATGACACCAAGTCTCACGCTGCGTGGGCCGGACTCAGCCCCCTCCGACGGCCAAGACCAGCTTTTCTCCTCGCTCAAAAGCTCCGCTTGGTTCCTCTGGTGAACTTCAGCAGAGTCCTGGCAGTCACCACGCCGCACCAGGCCAGCCAAAGCCCGGCGCCTGCTGTGGCTGGGAGGAAGGGTCAGACTGTGGTCTCCGCTAAAGAGCGAGATGACAAAGGAGGGAAAAAACAGAAAAAGAATCAAAAGAAAACTGGCCGTTCCAGTCCTGTTTTTGCTGTCTGACAGCCCAATTTATGGCTGAGCTTGAGGTGCTGCTGGATCCCAGAAAAAGGTTTACACAGAACGGTTCCCGAGAACAAGCCATCACACAAGGAGACAGAGCTGGAAGGGAGGCCGTGGAAGAAAGGAAGGCAGGCTAGAAGACGGTGAGATAGAAAATAGGAAAGAAGGTAAATGACAAGAGACAGCAGGCTGGTTGGGGGCAGATATGGGGAGAAAGCAGAAATTCTAAAAACAAAGTCACAATGTTGCACAAAAAAGAGAAGACAGTACGATGGAGTTATAGGGCCAGTTTATAAACAATTTCTTCGTGTTGGACATATTTTACTGTTCCAACAGGGGTTATGCATCTTTTGACACACTAGGTGTATATTTGAATAAACCTCTTTTGTAATTTAGGGTAAACTTTATTCATACATATTTGTAGCAATTACTTGTTGGACCGGATGGAAAAGAAAAAAAGGGGAGAAGGAGGCGGGAAGGGGGGTGAGTAAAGAAGGGTGGGGGGAGGGTAGAAACTGAAGCAGCATAAAGCAACAAGATGCTGGATGTTTATAATCAATAATACAGAATACAAATTGAAAAGGGGCGGGGCCTGTCCACACACTCAAATGTTACTAACATACCTCTAAGAATGTTGTCATACAAACATGTCAACATGTACAACATACAACCAATGTTCACACACGCATACTTGTGCATTCAGACTAACACATGTAAAACATCTCATTCATTCATGCAAACCACCTGTGCAAAGGTGAGACAGCACCTGTGCTCGAGTGAGTGTTTCTGTTCTTCTGAGCTGGATGATGGAATATAAAAAGAAGGAGGGAGAGTACCCCCACATCAAGACCCCCGCCACAGCAGCAGTGGAAACCAGGGCCCCCAACACCCACACGGCAGCAGATAGAGAATAGCCACCCCCCCCTGGTCCCCAAAGCCCGAGAGCAGGGAGGCACAGGAGGACAGAGATTGCAAACACCAGCCCAACCAGGAGAGCAGCCCCTCACCATGCCGAGAGGGCCCAACGTGGAGCCCCGCCCCAGGAGAGCACCCCCAGCCCCAGAAGAGCAACCCACTACCACCCATGAGTTCTGGGCATACCCCCACCCTGGGCACGGGCCCCCCAAGGGAGACCCGCCCTACGCTCCAGGCAGCCACCCACCCAGTCCACGGTTGGTCCAGGAGAGAGCAAGGCAGAGGCTAGCCACCCCTGCCCAGGTGGAGGACACCTAAGTATGGTGGGGGTCCACAAGGAGTATTGTTAGCATGGCCCGACCAGGCTCACCCATAGTTGGAATTTTGGAGAGACCAGAACCCACACCGCGGGGACACGACACCCCCAGGCTCAGATGTGATTCGGACTCCGGCTCATGGTCTTCCCAGAGAGAACAGGGATCCCTCTCCCTGCGTGGAGAGAGGACCGCTGTGGCCAGGAAGCCAGCAAATAATCTATTTTTAAATTACAACTATTAAGTTGAAAATTTACGAGACAAAAAGTCACAACTGTTAAATTCACAATAAAGTCATGAATTTACGCTTTTTTGTTATTGTAAATGTACAAGTTTTTTCTTGTAAATTTACGATTTCAAAACTTGTAATTTTACTTTTTTTTTTTTTGGTGTCCCTAAAACTTCATCGTAAGACAGAGAGAATGATACATCAATAATAAAAAAAGGAGAAGCATTTCAGACATTTTAACAGGTTTAGACTCTATTTCATCCAAATAAGAGCTGAAGAACAAAATTATATATCAGTTTCATGTTAATAAGTTTGCAACAATGTGTTTATTGTGTTCAAAGAGCAAAAAATAGAGACCAGGTTAAGACTTAAATGTGCTTTTCCACCGGAAACAGTCCAAACTGAATGATAACAGAATGAAGACGTTGTTTAAGGATGCAGCAGAATTTAAGTCATTTCAAACTGTGCAGAAGTTACATAGCTGCAGTCCAACTGTGAAGATCCGACTTTTCTTTATTCAGGTGATACGTGACGAAAACATGCACACAAGTGAGACGGTCACTGTAAACAAGATGGGTATTCTCAGTCAAGATGAGAAAAGCAGGATCCTGCTGAGTTTGAGACTGGCAATTAGACAGAGGAGGACGGGTGTAATGAGGAACTGATTGAGGGGTGCCGGCCGGGCAGGAGAGGATGAATGGCTGAAATGAAAAGAGATGAGAGGAGCTGAATGGGATGAGTGGATGCACACACAGACAAAGACATCAGTTGCAACACAAAACACCGGCCTTGCTTGTGGTTGCCATAGAAACCTCCCAGCAGAGTCGATGATGTCCAACAGAGTTTCTCCACGTCTTTGGAGAGAATTGTCAAATGATGTTGTAACTTGGGCGTAACCGTGGCGACAGCTCTGACAGCCTTCGTGTCTGCAGGTAAACAGGCAGCAGAGTCCACCGCGGGGCACCGATCCCCCCCACTTTTCACCCAGGCTTCACGCTGCCAGAGACTTCTCCTTGAGGCCAGAGATGATGATGTTTCTCTGTGTGAAGCCTCGACGCCAAGCCCCCACAAATCAATTCACAGTTTTACTACGCGGGGCAAACGACGCTTGAAGCAGCAAAAAGTTTATTAACTTTAAAGTTTCTAAGGAAAAAAACAAGAAATCTTCAGATTTCTTTTGAGGAAGTGACTGGGAAAACATCTCTCTCAGCATGGATAAATATTTGTATTAATCCTGGTTTTCTCATGCAAAGTGAGGCCTCAGCGGTACCTTCAGCAGAGCATCGGCCCTGGATAAGTTAACTAAGCCCCAACGGCTTAAAGAGATCAGTTGGACCCCCCCCCCCTCTCACTCTTTCTCCTCCCGTTCATTCAGAGAGTGTGCAGCAGCATGAGATGGAGGCACACTCATGTGTGAAATAGACCCTTCATGAAGCTGGTCTTCTGTTGGGACCTTCGTCTTAATCCCCTCTGGATTGTAGGAGGGGAGAAGGTGAGGACGAAGCCCCTTTGTGTGGGGCAGAATGGAGTGGGAGGGGCGGGGGGCAAGGCTGATGAGTCTATTGACAACATAGTGCATCTATGCAGATTTAGAAATGATTTAAAGTCATGGCTGACTGAGCATCAGTGGCCCCCAATGCAAAAAAAAAACAAAACAATAACAACAACAGCCTCCTTTATTTTCAAAAGTTATAAATACAATTTTATTTGCTCAAATAATTAAATCCTGCAAAAGAAAAAAATCCTACACACTAAAACTTTATAGTTAAAAAAATCCAAGTTGGGTTGGTTTTAACCCAACTTCCAGCATAGAAAACTAACTTTTACTGGGTCGTCATTTTAACTCAGGTATAAAAAGAAGCAAGCTAAAGCTATGAACTGGGTTAAAATAAAACCATGTGCACCTCAAAAATTTTTACTGCTCCAAAAAGTAACCCAGAAATCATCGGAGAAATAACCCAAATGTTTTAAAGTGTTTGAGTTATTAGAAATAAAACTAAATAAATACCCAAAAGTCTCACTGAGGGGGTCATCGCCCCACCACACACACACTCCCACACATACACGAACATACATTGAGTACCATGTATTAAACACAAGGCTTTAAAAAAAAACACAATGACACCATGTTAACACCCTCATCATGGAGGTTTAGTGGTCATACAAATATGTAAAATATTATTATTTAGAAAAAATGCATCCATGAATTATCAGGCAAAAAGACAAAGAAAAAAAAGATATCTGAGCGTTTTAAACATATTACTTTCTACTCTTAAAGACATAAGTCATAATGCAGACATGACATGGCAAAGACAAGCTGTGTTTCAAAACTTTGTCGTGTGTCACCATTTGCATTTCAAAAACCATCAGGGGAATAAAAGGCAAATATTAAGGCAAAGGTTCAGACAGTTTTCTGTTCCTGAGTGTTAATTTATTGGGCTGATGTTCAGAATAAAAACCGGCTTCCACCATTTTTTTTTACCCTAGTGATTCTTCTGTCCTGCTTCAGCACACGTCATCAGAATTTTGGTGTTTCAGTTTGCATGATTGAATGAATGAATGATTTCACACTATCTGTTTTGTGTACATGTTGACATGTGGACATTTTTGCAGCTAGCAGGTGTGTTGATAACATTTGAGTGTGTGTGTGGACAGGCCCCGCCCTTTTTGTACTACATTTGAACCTTACCGTAATGATAAACAACCAGTTAACCTGTCTGCTCTATGCTGCTTCATGGTCTTATCCCCCCCCCTCCCACTATCACCCCCCCCTCTCTAACATCCCTCTTTCTTCTTCCCTTCTTTCCTTTTCCGTCCGGTCCAACACCCAAAGATTTTAAAACATGATTGAAATTAATAAAGTTTGGCCTCAATTACAAAAGGGGTTTACTCAGACATACCTTTGGTTTGTCTGAAGATTAATAACCCCTCTTGTTAAAGTAAAATATGTCCAACACAAGAGGCCCTCAGCTCTCATCTGTCTGCCCAGCTGTTGGACAGGACAAGTAAAAAAAAAAAAAAAGAATTTTAGCATTTCAAAGCTGCGTGTTAAAAAACTCTTAACCCATATTCCCTGTTGTGTTTCTTAGCAACCCCCCCCTCCCCAACTTCTGCTTCCATCTTATTTTGGTTAGCCCTATCCTAGGTACCATAGGGAGTTGGGTCATCTAGACCCACTAGACAGTGGGCTGAACCTTTTTTCTTCAATCGATTTGTGAACCTCACTGGTGTCCATGGATTACATGAAATCTTTCCACCTTAATCCACCTTTGTCATGGTAGGGAGAACACGTCAATGCAAGGGTGGGGTCATCTGGACCCTATAGCATAGCACAAGGGTTAACATGTCATCTTTTTGGGATCATCTGGTGTTAAGCATCCGTTACACTCCAAATGCTCTGAGGTTCTATCTGTCTTCGATCAGCGTTGGGGACTCGGTCCGGTCAGGTTTGTCGGTACAAAATCTACCAGAAGAGGAAATTCTTTCAATTATGGATTCAAACTAAGTTTTTAATGGAGCTAGGTCAGTTTACACAGCAACCACTAGGAGGGGTGCTCAACCAATTAGACACAATATAAATGTTTAAATTTTTTACAACGAAAAAAATGCATCCATGCTGGTTCCATCAATGTTTCTGAACATGTGAAAGGTTTGCCTTGTTGTGCATTAGGAGTCAAACTCAAGCTAAAATGTTTTAACTATTTCAGTCAGACCACTCATGCAGTAAAGAAAATTTATTTCATATTTCTTTTAGTTTGGCATAAGGCTCCATTCAGATGCATAAAACAAAGATCTCCATTAAAAACTTTGGGTATTAAACTACCCCTAACAGAGCTCACAGGTGGAAGCCGGGGAGGAGGGTGGCGCAACGAACACAGAGCTTGCAGAAATGGAAGAAGAGGGATTGGACCGCACCTGGAACCTAAGTAGGACGCTGAACAGGTGAGTTGATGAGACTGAACCGTCCGCGGGGAGGAGTAACTAAACGCACTGCTCGAGTTGCCTTCCTGAAATACTCCCAGGGTCGTTAATTTGTTTCTATTTCTATGTAAAAAATTGAGTTTCTAAAATAAATCTTGGGAGCTCCGTGTTTCCAGACTCCATGCTGAAAGAAACACAGAGCTGTTTCTTCAAAAAATCCTTGATTAATCATTTGTTTTTAAGACTTTCTATATTTAACTTTTGATGATTGTAGATACAAATAACCCCTGAAACTGTGACGATAATGAAGCTTTCTCTTGCTTTTATTGTTTTAACCCAGTCAGCACCCAGCTGTAATTGTCTGTGCTCTGCAACGTCCTCTGAGCTCACTTTAGAATAAAGTTAAAGGCTTCATTATAGTATAAAACAGATAAAAATTCAATTATTTCTTCTGGCTCCATGCATCAGTCCTGATTCTCATCCCGTTTAAAAAGGCTGTAAGCAGAACCGCTGCAGCTGAGCAGGCATTGCTCCAATTCTGGCTTAATAGATAATGAAAGTTAAGGGAAAAATCAGGTCCATTCTGTTTAAACAGAAAAATGAACAGGGTTTTCTCTGTCCCCATACCTTCACTTCAGAAACTGCAATTCAGTCATAATTTTCTCTTGCAGTTTTCTCAGGTTTGTTTTTTCCTATTTTCCTATGTGATACCCATCTGAGGATTTTCCGTCTCGTCACAGGTTTAAAACGTGTCTTAGCGTACTTTCAAGGCCACTGTGATTAAATAAATGTACCGTGTGAGTCTAAGCTTCTCCTGGAATGGAACAGACACAAAATTATGTGAAGAACATTTCCTATTTAAATAATGAGCAGTTTTAATCTAAAACATAAACTTTAATGTCAAACAGCCTTTGGCTTCGTTTTTTTTAACATTTAACATCAGTTGTTTTTGTTGACTCTACGATATAAAATTGTTGCCTCGTCAATTAAAACATGAAAAAACATTGGGTGCTTAGAAATAACTTGTGTCAAATATGAACATTTTTAATCTCCAGACTTAGAAATGAGTGGATTTGACTACCAAAGATTTTATATCCTGTTTGGACAGTTTTGGTATTCATCAACACATCACAATCCAAAGGACATATCTTGGACCTTGTCTGCGGCTCTGGTGTCTTGCCAAATGCCTGCAAAGTGGATCCCCTTCCTCTCTCTGACCACTCCCTAGTAAGCTTCAATGTCAATATTGCATCCACTGGATCAACCCCCCCACACAATATTACCTACCGTAAAATCAATAATATTAACCTGGATCATTTTTCATCCCATATCATTGCCCTTCCCTGCACTGACACCCTCCACCCACCTGATGAACTTGTCTCACATTATAATGACAATCTCTGCAGCATCCTGGATATCCATGCTCCACTTAAAATCAGAATGGTCTCCTTTTCGCTCACTGCTCCCTGCTCACCCCCTCCCTCAGACAACTGAAAGCTAAAGGACGTGGACTGGAAAGACTGTACAAAAAAACTTGTCTCTCCATGCAGGGACATGTACATCAGTCACCTCTCCCACCATAAGGACTCCATCTCTAAGGCCAAGTCAGCATCCTACTCCCCTTTAACAGGGAATTCTAAGGCCCTCTTTTCTCTCTTTTCCAAAATCACACAGCCTACAAACCAACTACCAACCTGGTATCTGTACACCTCTGATGTCTGTGACACCTTGGCTTCCTTCCTCAGATCAAAAATAGAGAACATCCATCAGGAACTATTAGTAAATCCTGGCTCCGATCCAACTCCCTCATTCCTGTTGGACCCACATCATTCATTTTCATCATTTTCTCTACCATCAGTCAACAAAATTGCTGAGCTAATTAAACATTCTAAATCCTCTACCAGTCAACTTGATCCACTTTCTACAGTTCTGGTCAAAGCTACTCTTTCCTCCCTTTCCCCTCTCATCACCAACGTTATTCAGTCCTCTCTCACCACCGGAATTGTTCCCTCTACTCTCAAAAAGCCTGCTGTCACTCCTATACTCAAAAAAACAGGATTAGACCCCTCCAACCTCAACAATTTCCGCCCCATTTCTAATCTTCCATTCATCTGCAAAATCCTTGAAAAAACTGTTGCAGAACAACTTTAAATGCATCTCTCTCAGAATCATCTATATGAACAATTCCAGTCTGGCTTCCGTCCCCTTCACAGCACAGAAACGACTCTCCTCAAAATCTCCAATGACCTCCTCCTTGCTGCTGACTCCGGCCTACTCTCCATCTACATGATTTGAGCTCAGCCTTCAATACCATCTCTCACACCATCCTCCTATGCAGAC
This sequence comes from Oryzias sinensis, assembly GCA_037389245.1. Lineage (NCBI taxonomy): Eukaryota > Metazoa > Chordata > Actinopteri > Beloniformes > Adrianichthyidae > Oryzias > Oryzias sinensis. The sequence goes on along the minus strand of CM074503.1, from coordinate 6,991,520 downwards.
TGTCCGCCATAGGTGTCACAAATATACCCCTCAACTGGTTCCACTCTTACCTCTCTGGTAGCACCCAATTATTTCAATTAAAAACATTCACTTCCCACACAGTTCCTGTCAATACAGGTGTGCCCCAGGGCTCTGTCCTGGGACCCCTGTTATTTATCATTTACCTTCTCCCTCTTGGTCAAATCCTCTGTAAATACAAGATTCACTTCCATTGTTATGCAGACGACACCCAGCTCTACATCTCCACTAAGCCAAATCCCTCTCTTCCTCCCACTTCCCTCACCGACTGCTTTTTTGCAATAAAATCCTGGTTTACTGCTAATTTCATCAAACTATACAATGATAAAACAGAACTTCTACTGATCGGCACTAAATCCATTTTAAAAAGCATCCAGAACTTCTCCATTCCCTTTGAAAACTCCTCCATTTCCCCCTCCCCTCAGGTTAAGAGTCTGGGTGTCACCTTTCCTTCACTTCACACATCAATGGCCAATCACACACCGGATTACATACAAAATACTTTTCCTGACTTTTAAATCCATCCACAACCTTGCTCCCTCGTATCTATCAGATCTTGTTCATGTCGCCACACCCACCCGTACCCTCAGATCCTCCTCCTCCCTTCATCTGGATGTCCCCACTGCCCGCCTTGTCACTATGGGGGGAGCAGAGCTTTCAGCTGCTCTGCCCCCCCAGCGCTGGAACTCACTACCTCCTGACCTCAGAACCATTGGCTCTCTCTAGCAATTCACCAAGAAACTAAAACCTCACCTTTTCCAACTTGCGTATTTCCCCCCATAACTTGTTAATCCTGCCTATCTTAATTGTATATTTTATTGCTTTAAAATTTATTTTCACTTTTATTCACAGTGACCTTGGGTTCCTTGAAAGGCGCCTAACAAATACAATTTATTATTATTATTATGAAGCAAATCAGACAGAAACAAAAAGAGTCGACTTTAATTAAGCTGAGTTGGTTTTAGATGGAAGTGAGACTTTGTGTTACAGGGGTTCCCTTCTTTAACAACTCCCACGTTTGCAGCTCACTCATTTGTTTCCTCATTTATCGCTTAATTAACTTTCAGCATTTGAGTCCTGACGATCAGTATGAATCACCGCTGCAGACGGGGATCTGCTAATGAGATCAGATTCAGTAACCAAATTAACACCCGCTGCTGCCACAAATTGTCGGAAAACACAAAGTACCCCTGCCTGTTATTAAAAAGCCATTTAAGCTGCATCCACACGGCCTATTTCAGGCTGTGACAGAGCGGTAATTACAGCCACAGGAATCTGATGCTGGACCTTCTGTAGGTCTTTCCGTGGCCCTGCTGCAGCCGCGCCTCCTGCCCCGGGAGGGTGGTTATTTTAACCACCGGCACCACTGTTACCTTCCAAGTACAGAAAGAAATTAAAATGTTGCCCTTTAGAAGAAGGAGGGGCATAAGAAAAGGTTTGTATGGAAGCTCCTCCTGTACTTTAGAGGTACAGTGATCCCTCGCTATAACACGGTTTACTTTTCACGGTTTCGCTACTTCACGGATTTGCATCGTGCATTGTGTTCTGGATTCTGATTGGCTAAAAAGTCACTCCGCTTCTTCTCTACCTGTGCGTCAATAACGTTGCAGTTTAATATGTACACGTACGTAAAACAGCTTACCAAATTAACAACACGTACGTGCAAATCATCTTGCAATTTGGAGTGTCTCTAAAACCCATAGAAAAAAGAGCGACAACAACTGCCAATCACTATGTTCTTCTCCCGAACAAACACACACCTGCACCGCGGGGTTCAAAAGAAGAAAACACTGCAGAGCGGAGTCAGGATGCAGCGGCTCAGTCTGTAGATCAGTGAAATACACCTGAGTCACTATTTGTTTCACTGTACTTTGTTTTCATAATCATTTTAAATTTTCTCCCGTTTAATCCAATTACTCGGGTTGCGGTGGGCGGGGCTAATTTCCGCAATTTGAAGCCTTCTGTTCACATTGATGATTAAAATTATTATTTAACAGTACAGTAGAGAAGTTATTTGTTGAAAAGAAAACTTTTCTAAAGTACTTTTATTTGTGAAACAAATGCTTGAGCCTGTAAAATAGTTTGTTCTTTCTTTTCTATGTATAATAGAGTTTTTAATTGTATCATACTTGTTAAAAAAATAGAGGTTTCTACTTCACGGATTTTGCCTATCACGGGTTCTTTTTGGAATGTAACCCCCGCGAAAAACAAGGGTTTACTGTATTCAACCTATTTTCAGGCCTCAGAAATCAGTTTGATGTCAAACAATATTTTCTTGGACCATCCTGTACAAGACTGAAGTAGGGGTCCTTTATATATTTTTTTAACCTTCAGTTTCCCTTAACTTTCTATGTGGTGTGGGGGTGCAGTGTGTGAAAGTTAAAATTGGGGGGGCGTACGAGGTGAGCCCAGCTATTACACCGTGCCCCTCTCCACCAGACCACGCCGGCAAGACCCTAGATGAATTGACACAATACAACTACCGTTCACATGCACATACTTATGCGTTCAGACCGACACATGTGAGACATCTCATTCTGTCACACAAACTCTTTACTCCAAGGTGAGACAGCACCTGTGCTCTAGTGAGAGTTTCTGTTCTTCTGAGCTGGATGATGGAATGTAAAAAGAAAGAGGGAGCGTGTCCAGTCATCCCCACACCAAGACCCCCGCCACGGCAGCAGTGGCAGCCAAGACCCCCCCAACACCCACACGGTAGCCAACAACTGCCAGCCGGGCAATCCCATCCGCCACCTATGCAGCATTTACACTGCAGGTCTTGATGCCCAAATACGATTTTCTGACTATATCCGATTTTTTTGATGACCCGCCTACATCATCTTTTAAAAGTGACCCGTATCCGATTTTTGCATTTACACTATACAATGCTGAAACTATCAAACGTAGACGTTCTGAGGACTACATAATGAAGCAGCATTTCCGCCTTCCGCGGACCTGAGCTCTGACCGCACGGATTTAAAAAATGATGATCGAACAGGCCCTTAATAATAATCATAACAGTAATAAAAGCACATTTAGAAGATGCGTGTTGGTCCAAACGGCAAACGTTTAGCATAGTGAAACCCTCCCCGTTTTGTTGTGTTTCTTTTGTGTGACTGCGGTTGTCATGGAGGCAACGCAGCGACGTAAGGAGGCGCTGCCTTGGCCGCTCCTTAGGTGATGAGCGGGGGAGAAAAAAGGAGGGCTGCTCGGCCGGCTTATGTGCTCTCTCTGAGGAGAGGAGGAGAAGTGTTTGCAGACGTTGTGCTGCACTAACAGTTTGATCCAAGTAAAGAAATAAACGGCTTGTAGTCTGTTCCGGAGCAACGGTGTCCCGCTTCATTAGTTACCGTTTGCGTCCCGACCGGGTATCGACCTGGAAATAACAGCGGTTTCCAACTACGGTCTGAAGCCTGAGGCTGAAAGGTAACAGCTGATGGGGCTCCAGCTGTCCTCGAACAGCAACATCAGCGCACAAAAGCACCTTAATAAGTCATGTGATCTCAGTTGGTGGTGTCCTGAGTTGACGTCACTGACGTACGACTCGCATTTACTGGGGAATATCCGATTTGTCTGCTTACAAATGCACGTATCCGATTCGTATCCGATTTATTTCCACATATGAATGAGGCCTGTATCCGATCTGAGAAAATCGGAATCCATGCATTTTTGTCCTGCGATCTGTGCCGCATGAGAGGAAAAAATCGGAATTCGGTCACTTGAGCCATGCAGTGTAAATGCGGCCCTAGGCCAGACCCAGCAGGACCGCCGCAGGGGCCCCCAAAGCCAGAGAGCAGGGAGGCACTGGGGGACAAGCTCCAGCTAACCAAAAGACTTGCCTCCCCACCGTGCCCGGAGAGCCCAATGTGGGGCCCCAGATGGGCAGCCCACCACCACCCAGGAATACTGAGCATCCCCATCTACTAGTCAAGGTACCCCAAGGGAGACCCGCCTCACGTTCCAGGCAGCCACTCACCCAGTCCACAGCTGGTCCAGGAGAGAGCGAGACAAGAAGACTGACTTCCCCGACTCCCAAGAGTGGAGGGGGTCCACATGAAGTGTTGTAAACCCCCCACCACAGGGACACGGACACCCCCAGGCTCAAATGTGATGTGATCCCCGGCTCTTGGCCTTGCCAGTGAACTCAGGGATCCCTCCCCCTGCGTGAGAGAGGGCCCCCAGGCCCAGGAAGCCAGCACACAAGGGGCACGGCCACCGCTGTAGAGGGCCTAGTGCCCCTTAACTTTTGAGGTTAAAGTTTAACCTCTTCCCATCCTCTCTCCAAATATCTGCATTCGCCTTAAACTTTATTTGTAAGCAACACTGTGACATTTGTTTTTACATTTTTGTTAATGTTGTAATTTAACTGAACAAGCTCTTGGTCATATGTTTAAATTAAAATTAAAATTAAAATTTGAAGTCAAATAGGTCTAAAACGAAACCAAACTTCTTAATATGAGATTTTAAATTCAGTTGATTTAACATTACAAGTACAGCCTTCTTTTGGACCTGCCTACTTGCAACCGTTAGATGGCGCTAAGCAGGAAAATGTCTGCGTTTTGCTCAGAAGAAGAAACCTAATGAAGCCTTTATTGAGTTCAGACATGATGGTGCAGCGTTCTTACCTTACAGTGAGAAGGTTCTGGTTGAAATCCAGAACCTTTTCTGTGTGTATGTTCAGTCCACTGGAGTTTCCTCCCACACTTCACAAACACACTTCATAAGCAGCAGGTTCAGAACATGGAGGAGTACATGGAGGAATCTTGGTGTTCAACTTATGGTTTATGATCACTTTACATCTGTTGACAAACAATCTGGACACTTTTCGCTTTTTCTCTTCACATTTTTGCATTTTGTTTGTTTACTTCTTTTATTTAAGGGTTTAACCCTTGTGCTATCTTAGATGACCCCACCCTTACATTGAGGTGTTCTCCCTACCATGACAAAGGTGGATAAAGGTGGAAAGATTTCATGTAATCCATGGACACCAGTGAAGATCACAAATCATTGAAGAAAAAAGGTTCAGCATACTGTCTAGTGGGTCTAGATGACCCAACTCCCAATGGTAAAGTGCCTAGGATAGCACAAGGGTTAATACAAAATGAATCAAATGGTCATAAAAAAAAAAAAACAAGAACAAAGAAGAGAGAAAGTGGACCTTTTTACCATGTTACAAATTGAAAGATAAAAACTTTTCTTCAGGTTTTTAGTGTCAGTCTGCAGTTTTCAGAGCTGTCAAACAAAGAGTGATACTGTGAACTTTAACCCACACTGTAAACCTAAATATGTGCAGTGAAGTCAATATGTATGAGGAAAATGACTACATAATATTTTTTAAGTTATCTTACTTAAAAATCCCAATTTAATCAGAACTTAGAATGTTTGAGTTGAGACTTAACCTCATACTCCATCCTCTTAGGGTCACAGGGCTGCCAGGCCGATGGTGGGAGAAAGCCAGAGTCCCATCATGTACAAACTCCACGCAGAAAGATGTTCTGTTGCAGGTCTTGAACCGGGTTTTTATTTATTTTTTTGCTCTGAGGCAGGAGCACAAACCAATGTGCCTATGCATTTTGAGAAAGCCATTCAGTGTAGTAGGTGGCTGGGTTCATGTCACAACGTTCATGGGCGTACGTTATCACATCTCTTTAGTAATTGGTTTTGACACCAAGGATTCATTTAGTCAAAATGTTTTAGTCCAATACCGATATAACTGAAGTCAAAGTCGAATCGGCTTCTAGGTTTCAAGCTGACTTGACTTGGTCGCTACTTTTGAGTTCTATATTGTAAAACTTTTGAGCTCATTGTACTGTTGGGGCTCACCCAGACTCATTTCTTTCTAATAAATGTGCATTTTTACCACAAACCAAGTGGACCACAGAATCCATTTCTGATATTTTTCTGTCACACTGGTGTGACGATGGGGCCTTGAGGGTTAAAGTGTGTAATCTCCTGTATGCAAGCCAATCAGAAAGTGTTCTGAGTTAAAAAAAAAAAAGCAATTCTATAAAGGCAGTTAAACAAAGATGTCAGTGTTATTAGTAGTGAGTTTGATTCCCCTTTGACGGACTTTTTGTTCTGGTTCTGTCCAGCTGGGTTGTTCAGGTTTGACTGACTTCTGGGGTCAGGGTCAAGTTAAAGACCTGAAGACCCTTCAGATGATTTACTGTCTGTCTTTGACGGAGACAAACAGAGACAGGGAATGTGTTTTGCAGGAAACCAAGGGGCGCTGTGGACTCTTCTCCCACATCATTACACCTCCCCGTGTATACACTGTTTCCTTTGTTCCATTTGTTCTTATCGCCGCAGCAGCCGGCCCGGCCCGTCCCGTCCTTGTGTCTGAGCTCTGCTCCCGTTCCAGTTTCAGGTGAGGACGGCCGCTGTGAACCGTCGTTTGGAAGAGGCGGGCGGCGTTCTCACAGAGATAAAGCAGTTCGCTCTCAAATCCTATCACTATTTGAGTGAGAACAGGAAGATGGGAGTATTGTTTTGATTACAGGCTTTATCAGGTCGACATAAAAAGACACAGGGCACAGGAAGCTGCAGAAAACAACAATGCAGTTATTCTCCAGCGTCATAAGTCAGTTACCTGACATCCTCTGTGAAAAAAAAGACACGATGAAGGTTTGTTCCATATATATTTCAATATCTGAACCTGACAAAAGCTGGGATAAATTCCCCCGTGATCAAAGTTTTTTTTTGTTTTTAAAAGATCACCACAGAAAAACACTGCTGTAACTTAGAGCTTTCTGTTTGAAACAGCTGCTGTAGCCCTTTTTCCTTATTGTTGATGGTTTTGATCTTTAAAGAGCCTATATCATCAACATCCACTTTTTGAACTTTTAAGTGTATTATAGTGTTCATTGATCCTCACAAAACAACCCCTATGTGGCACTTTGATCCATTCACACATTACTCAGCACCCCCCCCCACTGTTCAATTCAGTTCAATTTTATATAACCCAATATCTTAACATAGACACAAAACAAGGTGTTTTCTAAACTAAGATAAGCAGACTAAGCCAAACTGGGCGTCACTGCCCTTAGACCCTCCTCTGTACAATCTACGAAAACCAGTGGGTCCTCACATTGTGACTTCAAAAAGTGAGGACCCGCCCCTTTCAGGAAGACTGCCAGCCCCACCCCCAGGCTAACACACATAAATATATCTTGTATTTCAATGAAAACTCGTTCTGTAGTGTGCCAAAGGTAATATGAATATGTGGATGTAGTTTACTCTGAAAGGCTAAAGCAAGGGTCTTCAGCCTATGGCCAAGGGCCGGACACAGCCCGCCCACGCATTTGACTCGGCCCCCTGAACAATACCAGAGAGAGACCCTTTTCTTTTTTGCATTATTATTTTTTGTTAGCCTCGCCACGTGATTGAGACTAATGGAAGAATGGAAAACTGGGGAGAAGTGGGCCTTCCCAACGGAATACATGGAATTCTTTCCTCATGTCAATAAATCTTATTTGAATTAAAATGTGAGCCAACCTAAAAATGTTTCTGATACTACCTCAGTGTGCCCAAGTCATAGAATCTAAACGTGACCCCCCCCCCCCTCCATCAGGATGGAAAAATGACTAAAAGTTTAGGGAAGAGAAAAATTGATTCAAAATGGATTACCGGCGGGGATATTCAAAGAATACAATCTATGCCGACATCATGAATCCCGTCACAAAGAGAAATATGTTGGCTTGCAAGGGCAAAAGCAAGCAGACAAACTCTCAAAGCTAAAATGTAGACTGTAGACCGCACCTCAGCAGCAATATATTTCCTGTCTTTTAATGTAAAGAACCCAGAGAGGGTTATTTGTTTTTTTTATTGATTTCATAAATAGTGTTATTATATGTTTGCTGATTATTTTATTTTTATTTTTTTTGGGTGAAGAACCCAGAGAGGATTATTTGATATCAGATCGGGTTATTCATATTTGGTTATGTGTGGCTTTCTGGGGAACAGTAAATGTTTACATTTAGAGACCCCCGCTGTCCTTACACTTTTTCTGCTTCAAACTGACCCCAGCCCCCGATCAGAGAATGGAAACGTCATGTGGTCCTCAATGGAAAAAGTTTGGGGACCCGTGGGCTAAAGAAAAGTACAATGTAGACCCTTTTAGCAGAACATTTAGCAGTGATTTGGCTGTTTAAGTTGGAAATCACCTCTTTATCATTGTATCGCCGCACATACAGTGGGAACTAGGGAGGAGTATCACTAAGTTCAAAGAAAATCCAGTCCACATTAGAGAAGTTTGGGAGAGAATCATGGTTGGGTTTTGACCATGAGCCCAACATACTTACATTAGAAGAAGCCATGACTCTTCTGGAAACTCAAAAATGACAAATTCACACTCAAAGAAGAAAGACAAGTGGCGGCCAAACATCGTTCAGTGATGCTTTGTGAACGTGAAACCTTAAAGAACTGTGTTTTCTGCTGCAGGAAGTGTCAGAGACTCTTTTAGAAGCATGACAGCAAGTGACAGGGCTTGAAAGTTTGGCTGACAGATTTTCTTGACGGACGCTTCGGGATGCACCTATTCTATAAATCTCTCCATAGACCAGTAGTGTTTTTCTTAGACCCAAGAGGTCAGTAGTTTTATTTGTAACAGCAAGTCCCCAAAAAGTTGGAGGAAATATTTCAGATGAAACCACCTCCAACAGCCTGGGGTCCATAACAATCCATCCAGCTCTCAGTCGCTGTGTGAGAATCCCCCTGGCAGCGCTGACTGATCACAGCGCCTGCTGTCAGAGCACCAGGAGGGCACAGACAGACAAATGGGTCTTGGCTGTAAGGGCTGAAGCAACTCTGCAGCACTTCAGCTCATCTTTTGGCCTTGGAGCTCACAGACAGCTCAGTTCCTGCCATCCCGACTCTGCAGCGGCCTTTATAAGGCAGTGAGCAATGCTGGAATTAGACTATTTTTGGAGAGGGTCCTCAGCGCTCTGTACCCAGAGATCTTTGTTTGGACTAACGGCAGAAGGAGATGTATGGCCGCCATTACCTCTCAGACACCTTCCACGACACCCAGTAAATCTTTGTCCGCCACAGAGCGCAGGAGGCCAAAATATAACTTTTTTTTTTTTTTTTTTACGTCAACCTTTTCTGTCAGGTTGGTGTGCAGAATTTTATTCCTCGATACTCCCTAAAAATGAATTAATCGCGGACGCGCTCCTTTTAACGATGATGTCTGGATATCGCCGTAGAGTGAAGTTGGTGAAGAAGGCAGTAAGTCTTGGGCTGGACGTACGGGTTTGGTTTATGAGCACATGGCGGTGAAACAGGAGCCGTTTCCAGGGAAGAAGAGTGATGGATTCTCCATCATGCCTCTGTTCAGCTTCAGCTGTTGGATGGCAGGCTGACGGGGCTGCTGGCCAAACGTAATGTTTACACTAACAAGTCCAACTGTTCTGTACATAGTCATGCAGAATTAACGGTCCTGAGACGAGAGGCTTGCGTGCGCTGCAGTGATTTGAGCGAGACAGGTGCTCCGCACAGCAGTGGGAAACAAGGAGGGGGAGGGAGGGGCCTGGGGGGTGGGGGGGCAAAACTGGCCCTTGAGATTTACATTTGGTTGCCATGTTTGAAACATTAACACATCATGTACGGCCAGCATGTATTTTACAGCATGTCTGCTCTGTCAAGTGAAATAAAATACAAGTGTCTCATGATGTTGACATGATCCAAACATCCTGAATGTTAGTACGAATGTAATCTGTGAAAGGACCACTTTAATATGATGTCTGACAATAAACAACTTTCTTGAAAAAAGTTCAGTCCGACTGAAAAGCATAACCCGTTTAGGATCATGATAGCTACAGCGGCATGCCGGGGTCCAAGCTGTAAAACAGGATTTTGTTTGACTTAATCAACATGTTCGGCAAATCTTTTCATTCACTTTGCAGTGCCGTTTAGTGTTTTCCATTTTCTTGTGTATCTGTTTTTATCTTTTGTGACTTTTCAAAGCATCCTTTACGACCTCGGCAGTGAAGCTTAAGTGTAATTTCGCTTGCATCAGTCGTTTCTATGTCATCTGCTCCCAGGCTGTGATCCTTTCTTTTTTCCCACACTGTCATTTCATTCATTCTTCCCTGTTTTTTGGGTTCAACGATTGTGTTTCTTCTCCTTTCAGTCAACCTTCCCCCTGAGAAGCATCATCAGCTCCATGACCCCCACAGCATGTTGACTGTGGACATCTTCATCTCCTGGTTCTGACTCAGGTCGTGTCCTAAAATGTCACGGTGTAAAAACGAGGATAATAACAACTTCAAGGTTGTTGTAGGAATAGAGACCCAGCTCCTGATTCTGATTTGATTTACCTTTCCACCCTTACTTTGCCGTGTTCTCCCTACCATGAAAAAGGTGGATAAAGGTGGAAAGATTTCATGTAATCCATGGACACCAGTGAAGATCACAAATCATTGAAGAAAAAAGGTTCAGAGCACTGTCTAGTGGGTCTAGATCAGTGTTTTTCAACCTTTTGTGAGCCACGGCACACTTTAACGTTGACAAAAATCCCGCGGCACACCAGCATCCAAATAAATAGATAAATAAATAAAAAAGAAAAAGCTCAGTCTGTATTGATCTACAGCCGCTCTGCAATCTCACATGCATTTTTGTGATAATTGTTGCAGAAAAAGCTGGAAGCTGCAGCTGTTTTTTCTAAAAGATGTATTAAAAATTAAGTCAAAAGATTCAAAAAATGTTTGATGTGTGTTCGTTGTTTAAAGACGTTCAAAGGAGAGACTCGTTGTGCGCTAAGACAGTCACTTTACTGCATCATGGGAGATGTAGTGCCGATAATGCGCCGACCGCAGAAAGACCAGCGTCTTTGAGCTTAATGGTTTTGTTCTCTTGTTCCAGTCTGATACCAGATTCTGTGGGAAGCTACACCGCTAAAGACCAGCTTTAGCTGGTATTTTTGTTAGAATAGAGAGACTTTTTTGCGCTAAATCGAAACAAGGAAGTGAATACTTTAACCACTTCTGATTGGTCAGACTGATGCCATGTGATTAAGCCTTCAAGAATGATTGGTGGAGACAGTTAAAGGGGCGGGACCTTTCCTTACACAGTTGTAGCTGCAGCTAAATCGCGGTATCCCGTTATTCTTATCAAAATGTCTTTAATAGAATCAAATAAACGCAAAGAAAAAATAATTTTATACTTCATATTCTTAACTTCTCAGTGTTTTATCAGGGCCTGTTTGGATGAACAAAGAGCTGATTTCCTGGAGATGGGAAATGTTTTTAAATCAGTTAATGAGGGCAATTTCCCACAGCACACTAGTGTGCCGCGGCACACTGGTTGAAAAACACTGGTCTAGATGACCCAACTCCAGACGTTAAAGTGCCTAGGATAGCACAAGGGTTACAGCCGGGCTCTGTGTCGCCTTGCCTGGCAGCCTCCACTATGATTGAACTGGAAACATGGAAATTAAAGAGACTTTGAGGATAAAGATGATTAAAATCATGCATTTAAATTGCATTTATAGCACAGATTATAGGACATGTGATCTAATCTGCTGCCCTCGACCACATGTTCCTGGTTTTTGAAGGTCCAGCACCTTCTTGACACAGCCTTTACAGACTTTTCTTCCACACCTGATGTTTGGTGTCTTGCTTGGTGTATGATGCCTCAGAAAAAAGAATGTTGTTATTTGTCTCTACAGTTTTTATAATGACCTCTTTGAACTAATATCGTAGTGTTTTGAAAACTTTTCCCTTTCAGTCATACAGCAAACTGCAGGTGAATGAAGTATCACAGTTTATAGAAACTAGCTGGACTCTGGAATCCAGATAATAAATGTATAAAAAGCAAAAAGTGTTCTTCCAAGTTCTTGCTCTATGGTGTCATTATTCGGAGGCAATGCCTCCAACTAATGATGACGTCACACCATAGAAGAAGAAATTGCAGGACCTGTTGTAAACAAAGGTCTGACATAGAGCGCGATGATCTTCTAAACGGGATTAATTATTGTTATGATTATTACTAAGTGCATGTTCGCTTATAGTTTTTTTGAACCCGCGCTGCCAGTGCTTCATACTTGGCCAAACTGACCCTGAAGAAGGGTTTGGATTAGGTTAATGCATGCTAACGACATTTAGCCGTGGGTGAACTTAAACTGGAATAACCATCATTTTGTCTGAAGCCGACTGGAAACACATATTCCCATTATTGTTTGCAGGACTGTTCATTCAAAAGCCGCCTCTGCCCGTCCTCTGCCTGGATATACATGACTCTTCTGAGTCCTGCAGGTCGCTCACGCAGAACAGGCGAACGGACTGCACACCGTAACAAAGCACCCCCCCCCCACGCCTGCAAACAGAAGCTACAGTCTCCTCTACTCAGAGACATGCACATCCACGATTGCGCAACAGTACAAGCACAATTGATTAATCCGTGCGCACGGATTACTAAACCATTAAGCACGGAATACTAATCAGTGCCCACAGTTTATTAGATTTTTTTTTTTTCTTTTTAACCACTGGCCTCCGGGGGGCTCCGTATTGACCACATATATTAACCTGAATCTTTTCATTGAACTTACAAATTTGAATCATTTTCAAACTCAAATTCAAATTTCTTTGGTCACAAACATAAACATAGTGTGGAATGACATGCACTGCACGACAGTATGTGGACAAAGATAAAAGTTAGGTGACTAGTAGAAAAGAATTTACGATAAATATATGACAATCTACTTACTTAAGGTCAAAAAAGGTCACAATGTTTAAAGTGTCCATGTGCTGCAAAGGCGCTCATAGTGTAAAGTGTGTCAATAATTCAAACTTAAGTGGTATTTTCTAGCAGGAAAGTGTCAGTTGGGCTGCATGACGGCGCAGTGGTGGGCACTCTTGTGTGGCGCTTGCATGTTCTCCACGTGTGTGCGTGGATTTTCTCCGGGCACTGGCTCCTTCTCACAGTCCAAAAACATGCCTCATAGGTCAACTGGTTACACTAAAGTGTCCCAACATGTGAATGTGTGGCCCTGCAGCAGACTGGCGACCAGTCCAGGGTGTACCTTGCCTTCCCCTTAACCCCCCCCCCCCCCCCAACCCTTAAAGGGATTCAGCATGTTAAGGGAATAGATTTTTGGCCGGAAAATGCCAGCTTTTAGCATTCTGACACATTTCAGTTCAGTAGAGGCCAGCACAACAACAAACTAGTCTGGTTCTCCGCTTGAAGTTAAAGTATTTTATGCTTTTGTGATTTTCATGCTTGTTTTTTTCAGTTGACTAAATGTGGGTGGTTGCTGGGGTGACTTTTGAGGCTCTAATTGCAGGTTTTCACACTAATATAGTTGAGAAGCTTGTGGTGGGTATTTGAACCACAGAGGATTGGGTGCTTCGCTCAAGGCCCCCTTTGCTCTGCAACATGGTTTGGTTGATGTTGGTGATTTGAATTATATAAGCAGAGGTCAGTGTGTTTGAACAATGCCCCCCCCCCCCCCTCGACAGCTGTCTGTGCTGGAAGCCAAACACCACTGTGCTCTGGCAGTCTCCAGCACTGTCAGAGCGAGGCAGTTACGATCCTCTGGAAACTGTTCAACAACCCAAGTCCATCAGTCAGGGAGACAAAGCCCGCCCACAGCATGGTGTGGCCCAGAATGCAGCCATTCATCGTGAGGGAGAACACACTGGCCGAGCCTTTCATGGACAGAGAAAGGGATTTGTAACCAAATCGTGCTAAGTTAAAGCCCTGATTCGCCAGGGGAGATAAGGGGTAATCAATCATCCATGGCTGGTTCTTTTGCTAACAGAGTCAGAAAGTGCCAGTCCAGCAGTACTCGATCAAAGTCAGCTGATGACTCGCACACAAAAGTTGGAGGAACAGCCCAGTCAAACCCTTTCACAGAGAGCTGCAGCAGCCGAAAACACGCCTGACGAACAACAGTCCACTGTGGGAAACGCTTCATAAGCAAACAACCGTGAAATCTTAGAATATAAGGCTAACAATCGAAGCTATAGGTTCATATTTTTTATATTTTTGAAAATGCAAAGTTTGTTCATCAACTCTTCTACAATCTTTCTTTTAATCCCTGCTGACAAGTAAAAGCAGTATGTTAGAAATGAGTCACCAGCATTTGTTCACCTTTCAGCTGCTGCCTTTTGGTTAGCATGTCTGTTGTTTCTGTGCGTCACACGGAGAAGCTCTCAGAGGGGATCACAGCAGAAGGCAGCTTCATCCCCAGCACTGAATCATCATCCACCTTCTGTCTGCTCAGCCTGATACTTCACTGAACTCTGAAAACTTCTGTTTCTTTTTTCAGCTTTCATTTCTTGTGTTAAGTGAAGAAAGAAAAGGCAGAGAAAGTTAAAGATAAAAGACACAAACAACAAAACAACTTTTCTACTCCATCATGTTCTCTGTCGTGTTTTAAAAACAAAAGAAAAGACTTGTTCAAGCACACTCATCGTCCACTTCTTTAAATACACCGCCCGTATGCCTTAATCCTTGGTGGCACCGATTCATCAAGGTTCTTGAAACATTCCTCAGAGACTTTGGTCCATGCTGACTTGACAGCATCAGTTGCCGCAGATTTGTCGGCCGAACATCCATGATGCCGATCTCCCGTTCCACCACATCCCAAAGGTTCTCTATTGGGTTCTGGTGACTGTGTAGGCCTTTTGAGTCCAGAGAACTCATTGTCATGTTGAAAAAACCAGAGATGATTCCAGCTTTATGACATGGAGCATTATCCTGCTGGAAGTAGCCATCAGAAGATGGAACAATGTGGTGCGTTCAGAGATGCTCTTCTGCAGACCTCGGTTGGAACCAGTGGTTCTTTGACTTCCTGTTGTCTTTCTATCAGCTGGAACCAGTCTGACCTCTGACCTCTGGGATCAACAAGACATTTCCATCCACAGAACTGCAGCTCACTGGATAGCTCCTCTTTTCTGACCATTCTCTGGTTGCTGGTGAAAATCCCAGTAGATCAGCAGCTTCTAAAATCCTCAGACCAGCCCTTCTGGCACCGACAACCATGTTCAAAGTCACTTCAATCACCTTCCTTCCTCATTCTGAAGCTGGTTTGAACTGCAGCAGATCGTCTGGACCAAGCCTACATATAGTCAGGACCATAAATATTTGGACAGAGACACATTCTTTATAATTTAGTTTCTGTACATTATCTCAGTGAATTTTAAATTAAACAACTCAGATGCCATTGAAGTGCAGACTTTCAGCTTTTATTCCATGGGTTGAACAAAAAGATTGCATACAAATGTAAAAAAACTAAAGCATTTTTTAATCACAATCCCTTTATTTCATGGGCTCCTAAGTAATTGGACAATTGACTTCCATGCTATTGCATGGGCAGGTGTGGGCAATTCCCTTGTTATGTCATTATGAGTGAAGCAGATAAAAGGCCTGGAGTTGATTAGAGGACTCGTGCTTGCATTTTGAAGATTTTGCTGTGAACAGACAACATGCGGTCAAAGGAGCTCTCCCTGCAGGTGAAAGGAGCCATCATTCAGCTGAGAAAACAGAAAAAAAAACATGCCAGAAATGGCTACAGTATTAGGAGTGGCAAAATCAACAGTGTGGTCCATCCTGAGAAAGAAAGAAAGCACTGGTGAACTCAGCAACGCAAAATGCGCAGATCCAGGTGAATGCAGCCAAACTGATTGGGCGGCGTTTCATAATACAGATGGAAAACGACCCAAATCATACAGCCAAAGAAACTCAGGAGTTTATTAAAGCAAAGAAGTGAAATATTCTTGAATGGCCAAGTCAGTCACCTGATCTTAACCCAATTGAGCAACATTTAACTTGTTGAAGACTAAACTTCAGACAGAAAGGCCCACAAACAAACAGTAACTGAAAGCTGCTGCAGTAAAGGCCTGGCAGAGCATTCAGAAGGAGAAAACCAGCATCTGCTGATGTCCATGAGTTCAAGACTTCAGGCTGTCATTGCCAACAAAGGGTTTTCAACCAAAGATTAATGATGACCATTTTGTTTTCAGTTATTTCATTTGTCCAATTACTTAGGAGCCCATGAAATGAAGGGATTGTGTTTAAAAATGCTTTAATTTTCACATTTTTATGCAATCTTTTTGTTCAATCCATGGAATAAAAGCTGAAAGTCTGCACTTTAATGGCATCTGAGTTGTTTTATTTAAAATTCACTGTGGTAAAGTACAGAAAAACTAAATTAGAAAGTATGTGTCTCTGTCCAAATATTTATGGTCCTGACTGTAAATACATTGAGTGGCTGCCATGTGATTGGCTGATTAGAAATTTGTGTTAATGAGCAGTTGAACAGGTGTGCCTGATAGAGTTTTTAGTCATTATTTATTTGATCATCCATGTACTCGTGAACAGTCATAACGACAAGCAAAAGAATAGAAAAATGTGTTAAAGCCACTGATTGAGCCTTTGCCTTGTCCCTGCAGAGGCAGGTCAAAGCTGCTTTAGGGACACTCAGCCTGCAGAGAAGCTGGGGGCTCTGTTTGGGGGGATGTCTTGTTTGACGGGCCAAGAGCAGGAAGTCTGTGTGGAGCAACAAGACTTCCTTTCAAGTCCTCCATCGTCCCATGCTGCTGATTGCTCTGAGCTTTGCTGTCTGGAGCTGCAGAGCCCTCATTGACATGTTGTTGGATCTTTGGAGATGTCATCCGTAGCTGCGATTTGGACTCTTTCCTTCTTACACTTTGACACTGAGCACTTTTTGGCAGGAGAAAGATCTTGAGGACTAAAAGCACTTAAACAGCTGAAAAACAAGAACTCTTTGTTTTTACCACAATGTCTGTCTAACCTTTGACTATGTTTGCATCCTGCGTGTTTGTCCCATCTCTTGATGTTTGAACGTGTCACAAATAAGTTTCCGCCTTTGGACTCTTTCCAACAAACGTGAGATTAATTAAATGCTGGATAGAAACTTGGTAGAAACACAGTTGTTCTAGTCTTTTCTGACGTTTTAATCTTGTAATTGTTTCCTGTTGGTGTCATTTTATGTGCGGAAGCACTCTTCAAACAAAACCATGGACAGTTTGCCCACATTATAATAATGTGGAAGTGGGGTGTGACCTTTGGCTCCATGCAGTGGCCAGCTACCCTCCGAGCTAACAAGTTTCCATGGTAATTGCCACAATACTCTTTTTTTTTTTTTTTTTTACATTTTTGGCTTTTGCGGTTGAAAACAGATCATTTGTATTTGGTGTGTGTGCTGCAGAAGCATGGCTGTCCTTTGGAGCCTGCAAGGCTTTTTTTTCTGTTCAAAAATGAGTGACTGCTGCTTTTCTAAGCTTCTGCAAACATCTCATCGAGCTCGTGCTTCTCATCTACGCTGCGGTGAAGCTCCTGTGTTCTCCAGAAAGTGAAATCATTTGTAAGGATGGACTTTACAGCAAAATTACTGAATGGATTTGATTTCTATTCACAAGTTCACAATTTGCTTCAATTTCTGATTCCACATACAGGATGGGAATTTCCATTTAAGAAAACAAAAACAGTAGTTGTGAGATCATCAAAGGGAAAATCACAAATATTGTCATCTATAGGGAATGGATTGATCACTAGGCCCAAAACGTAGGAAATTTCTTTAAGAACTGCTTGTTGGCATTTGTTTGGGAGGAGCCAGACCAAAACATCTGTGTTAGATTACATGCAAATCCAGTCGTTTTGGCAGCACACGGCATTTACCGTATTTTCCGGACTATAAGTCGCCCTTTTTTTCATAGTTTGGCAAGGGATGCGACTTATACTCCACAGCGATTTACATTAGAACTAAATTGAAATACATACATTGTTAACCCTCCTGTTATGTTCATTTGTGAGGAGCAGAGATGATGTTCCTGGGTCAATTTGATGGATGAGGTATGTTAAGTGTTAAGAGTTTGTTAAGTGACTCAGAGAATCAGCAAACCTTTTTTTACAGTAAGATCTTGAAGGCTAAGAACATAATATTCTATTTTCCAATGATTTCATAGATTCAGAAATGCAATAAAAATGACAACTGTTTCTACAAATACAGGATGAAAACAGAGTATTAGTTGGACAATGATGCTTCATGAAAGGAATAAATAAATAGGTTTGAGAAAGAATTACTGTGAAATTATGAGATAAACAGTCTGCAATGATTGTGTCATATGAGGTTGTGAAAGTTATTAGTTCTTGGTCTCAGATTTTGTCAAATAAATTTCCCGTCAAAATGCGACTTATAGTCCAGTTCGACTTATCTGTGTTTTTTTCTACTTTATAATGCATTTGACTTATACTCCGTAGCGACTTATAGTCCGGAAAATACGGTACTGTTTGGGGAAAAATTGGACAGTTTTACAGTGTTACGCAAAATGATCTGGGTGGTGACAATACGGACGATAGTTCTTTCATACAGTCAACAAAACAATAAGCATAACACTTTTTTGTTTGTTTACCAACAAAAAATAACCATTTTCTTCTAATATTGTTCACAAATCTGCGATAGAGAGCACTTCTGCTTTGCTGGTGGGGTGATGGTATGGACAGAAGGTATGATATGAGTAGTTACATCAAATTATTCGCGGGTTTAAACCGTGTGCTATCCTATGACCCCACCCTTACATTGACGTGTTCTCCCTACCATGACAAAGGTGGATAAAGGTGGAAAGATTTCATGTAATCCATGGACACCAGTGAAGATCACAAATCATTGAAGAAAAAAGGTTCAGAGCACTGTCTAGTGTGGTCTAGATGACTCAACTCCCAATGTCAAAGTGCCTAGGATAGCACGAGGGTTAAGCAAAATTTTAAGTTACAAGTTATTTAAGTTGGGCAAATTTAGAATAATAAAGGTCATCCCGAGGCAAGACAGAATGCAAAAAAATAAAGGCTAAACAAAGTATAAGGTGTATTTATTTTCTATTGCCATTGCACATTTAGGTAAAAAATCCTTCTAGTAATAATGAATTATCTTCACTCCACCTATTGGTAATCTTCATAGGGCAGGGGTGTCAGCGTCCAGGCTTCAAGCGTCGGCATCCAGCTGGTTTTCCCGAAATCCTGCCTTATCTGCTGCTGATTACCTGGATCAGGTGTGTTTAGCCAATGCGGAACTTCAAAGTCAGGTTCGTTGGAATACATCTAGAACATCTGCCTTCAAATGGTAACTGTGAGCAGGAATGACTCCCTGCAAATGTATATAGGGGGGGGGGGGCAGCCAAAGTCAGAACCAAATTCAGTGAAGGTAACCAGCAGCAACTGTGTTGGGCCAGTAAATACAGTGAAACAGAAGATGATAACTGCAATAACGACATTCAGAGATGGGAAGAAGAAGGAGAGAAAAAGATCTCAAAGACAACAGGCATCAGAAATCCGTCAAATCAAGGGTGGAACTTCAGTCCATGACACCCTCCTGTCTGTGGAACAGTGGGAAGCAAAGTATCTCCACCATAATCATCATCCATCACGAGTCAAAGTCTTTTAAGAAAGTTATCTCCGTGTTTACTGCAGGAAGAGAAGGAAAGTAAGCAGAGGAAGTGTGTTGTTGACTCCCATCACTGTTGTGTCACATAGAAGAGACGGTTTTACGATAGATGTAAACCTGGACATTGAGGTTGTTTGTCTAAAGAAAATAGATTTACTTTATTTACCACCTGAGGCAAAAAGCTGCAGAAAGCCTTGCCCGGTTCCTAAAGAGCAGCCAAAGATGCCTGTCCAGTCTGAGTGCAAGTTGTTTCTTTCAACAAAAACTGCACTTCCATTGACTTTGAAATTGCACAAATTGGATTTGTGATCATAAATTTGCCTCATGGAAACACGACAATTTTGAAAAGACTCGCACTGATTAAAAGAAGTTTTAGTGCTTGGAGGAGGTAGTTTTTGAGGCGTATCGGAAGTGACATATTTCACAAAACTGCATTGGAAATTAAATGAGCCATATGACCAACAAACAGATGGAAGACGCCGACGTTTGATTGATGATGATGAGCGCCTGTACTGTGGCCGAAATGTGAATGGATCTGCTGTCAAAGTATTGGTCACATCCATGTTTCATGACTTATAGCGAGAGTCGGTTTGTGTTTATTCGCAAAATTAGGATTGATTGAAAACTGTGTAATTGCAAAACTGAGTTTTTTCTACATTTCGATATAGTTTTGCACATTTGTGCGATGGAATCGAAGTTACTGATATTCTGGCTTAGACATCTATGTGTCAGGATTGACTATGACTAGAACAGACCCAATCGCTCAAACCCAGAAAGATCACGCAAGAGGACTTGGCAGAGAAAGAGTTTTATTGTTCTGGTAGGAGAAGAGCTCCGTGGGGACAGTCACTAGGAGGCTGAGAAGTAGACCAGAAGGTAAGTATTCCCCTTGCGTGTTGTGGACCCTTTGTGACAAGGTGGATGAGGATGAAGCTGGCAGGTAGCAGAGCGTGGCTGTAACCCTTGTGCTATCTTAGATGACCCCACCCTTACATTGACGTGTTCTCCCTACCATGACAAAGGTGGATAAAGGTGGAAAGATTTCATGTAATCCATGGACACCAGTGAAAATCACAAATCATTGAAGGAAAAAGGTTCAGAGCGCTGTCTAGTGGGTCTAGATGACCCAACTCGCAACGTTAAAGGGCCTAGGATAGCACAAGGGTTACAGAAGTGGTGTGGCTGGAGGGCTTGACGTCGAGGTGATATGAATGGTCAGGAGCATGAGCTGAACCCAGGTCGGCACTTGGTGGATGATGTTTTTCATAGTGGGCAACGAACTGGCGATGAAAACTGGAGCCAGGCCATCTTAAATACTGGAGGTTGATGAGGGAAGTGCCGACAGCTGAGTCCAATCAGTGGAGGAAGAGGCAGAGAAGGGAGGGGGGAGAAGAGGACTCCCGGAGATCCCATGACACCATGTTGGCACGGGTAAAGTAAGAAGACCACATTAAGTACAAATATAAGAAACACTCATGTAGGAATAATCTTTAAAAGTATTGTTAAGTCTTGTTTATTTTGACAGTAAATCTTTAAAATTAATAATAGAGAACTGACATTATTATTGCAGACATTATAGTTGGATTGAAAAGAATGAAGTTTAAATTTTTAGGATACAATCATTACGTTTTTTTCCATATAAACATCTTCATTCAAAATTTTTGGAAGAATCTGAAGCTATAATTTAAAGAAAAAGCATCTTTTTGTGTATCGATAAAAAAAAAGTAATCTTAACGGTGGACAAAACATCTCAAAGTAGTTATAACGAAAATTTGTATTTATTCTTACAGATTTGCACCTTTCTACTTTTATTATTTAAACATCTGTTTTCCTCTAAAAATAATGAAATCAAAACAAGCAGAGAACATTGGAGGAACTAAACCCTCTCCAGCAACTCTAGGATTTTTGTCAACGCTGGTCCACAGAAAAGCAAGGTGTACACGTTAACCACGGACGGTCCACAGCCGAGCATCAGACGGAAAACAGGCCTCGGCTGAGCTGGCCTCAGGGACGCTGTGAAAAACTGCAGCTTGATGAAGCCGGTGCAGGTTGTGATTCGACAGGCTGCTGGGGGGCCCAAAGCCCGCTTTCTTTGGTGCCTGTGTCAGCTGAGGATGTATGGCTTCCCCGTCACCAGCTTCTGTCATTGAACGCCGTTCAGAGGTAGGCGGAGGAGAGTTGGTGCCAGGGAACAGGCGGGAGCGCTGTAAAGCCCCACACTCCTGTTGCAGACAAAGATTTCATTGAGTCTTGTCTTTGCACCTGCTGAAGTGGCGGACGAGACGGCGCAGGCTCTTCCTGTGAGGGAAAGCTTCCCACCTCCCTGCTGCAAAAGCAGCCCAACAAACGACTTTTAGATGTTTTCTGTTTGGAAAAGCAAACGGTTGCCTTGTGAGATAAGTCAACAAATGAGGGCCAGTGAAGCTTTCTACGTCGTGTGAGGGTCTCTTTTCCAGAGCTAGTGTAAAAGAAGGTGGAGGGGGGGGGTGTAGATGAGGGGGTGGAGCAGAAACCACAGAAGGATGTGGGCCAGCAGGACGAGGTCTGCAGATGGGGGGCGAGACCACCCTAAAAATGGGTTTTGGATGCTCATGCCTTCTCAGGTGAAAGGAGCTGTAAAGACTTTTATTCCATCAGACTGCAAGCGGCTTCTTCTGATATCGACTAGATCAGAGTAAGACCAAAGCCTCTATGTCACCGAGAAAAGCAGTTAGTGTCTGAGTTCAAGAGAACAGCTTGATGTTGTTGATTTTTTAATTTAAAGAGAGATCAACATGCCGGACACCAGCAGCTGATTGTCGGGGCCCTTTTTTCTGCTGAACCCACCGTCGTTTGCAGAGCAAAGACTTTCTACCATCAGCTGCAGCTTCTTTTAGGCTTCTCACCTGAATTCCTTACTTGTGAGTTTGAGGAAGTTCAATGGAGCCGGCAGAAGGGGGCGAAGAAGCCAAACGGAGGGAAAAAAGCAGAAGGAAAGAAAGCCTTTGAAGGAAACTCAACTCGCAAAGCTGTATTTTAAAGTTGGATGGCACATCAGAGGCAGCTACGGTTGTGCTTTCTTTTCATGGGCTATATATTCTCATCCAGCTGCTTCCAAAAGAGGGGTTTTCTTTAAAGTCGAGCGGAGTGAGACCAAACGCTCACCACCAAGCTTCAAGGCTTAATTATACTTTGGATCACAAACAGAGAGCTGGTTTCAGAGAGCAAAAAGAGGACACTTCAAGCCGAAAATAATCAAATGGGACTTGATTTGAGCTGTTTGTACACAAGCATTAGCATTCGGAGGAGCCAGCTGCTTCTTCAGATTATTTGCTTTACATTTCCTTTGCCCAAAATATTTAAAATAAAAGCAGTTCTAGAATCAAATGCACGACACAAGACATTAAAAATGTAGGTTTTTATTATATTATTTGATTATCTTCCAGGAATTGTTTGAATTCAACTGAAACAATAACAGCAGAGCATGTAGAATTAACCCTTGTGCTATCCTACATACTTTGACATGGGGAGTTGGGTCATCTAGACCCACTAGACAGTGCTGTGAACCTTTTTTCTTCAATGATTTGTGATCTTCACTGGTGTCTATGGATAACATGAAATCTTTCCACCTTTATCCACCTTTGACATGGTAGGGAGAACTCGTCAATGTAAGGGTGGGGTCATCTAAGATAGCACAAGGGATAAAAAGGATCGGGAAGAAGCAAATTTATATAATCCCACCCCTACTGAGTTAATTCGTTTGATAGTTTTACAGTTCAGAGATCGGCATCATGGATGTACAGCTGACAAATCTGCAGCAACTGTGTGATGCTGTCATGTCAATCTGGACCAAACTCTCTGAGGAATGTTTTCAGAACCTTGTTGGGTCTAGCCACCAAGGATTAAGGTGGTTCTGAAGGCAAAAGGGGGTCCAACCCGTACCAGCAAGGTGTACTAAATAAAGTGGCTGGTGCACGTATGTTACTTGCAAATGTACGGAAATCCAGTTTTTTTTTCAGAACGGCAATGTTTCTGTTTGTATTATCTCTATAGCAATCTATCTTTTTTTTTGGTCGCTAAGACCATGTCATTTTTAAAAGAATCAGCAAAAGTACCATTTTTGGATTTCCATGGCAACTGAGGCTTTTTGTTAACCATGCCCACTTTCCTGATATATTCATTTTTAAGCTATTTTGTTTGGTTCAGCTTGAGCCAACAATTCATATTAATATGTTTACAAGATTTCAGTAAAAAAAAAAGTGTGTGAGCAGCAGAGGAACACCACTTTAAGAAAATCTACACATTTTGAAAGCACTTTGTAACCCTTGTTCTATCTTAGATGACCCCACCCTTACATTGCCGTGTTCTTCCTACCATGACAAAGGTGGATAAAGGTGGAAAGATTTCATGTAATCCATGGACACCAGTGAAGATCACAAATCATTGAAGAAAAAAGGTTCAGAGCACTGTCTAGTGGGTCTAGATGACCCAACTCCCAACATTAAAGTGCCTAGGATAGGACAAGGGATAAGATAGCTTCCCAGTGATGCTCACGTTGTTAGGAGAGGAAAGATAGAAATCCCTACAAGGAATTTAACTGGTGCTAAAGGTAAGTTCAAGATGGAGGACTCCTCTTGAGGTCAAAGGTCAATGAAACTTGAGTTGTGGTTGTAGACTTAAGCTGGTGACGTGTGTGAAATTTTATGGAGACCACTTAAAGGTTTTCTCTTCCCAAATGCGTGGTAAATGTGAAAATCACCAAATTTCCCACTTTGCCACATAATGGCTATCAAGCCGTAGCTCCTGTCACATAATCGTTTCAAAACTTTCTTTGGACATCCCTGACATGTATACTAGGTGTACTAGGTGTGCGCAAACTTGGATGATTGTTTTAGTTTGTGGCGGGGTGAAATTTTTGCTAAAACGCGCAGTAAGAAAAGAATCTGGTCCTTCAGTCCAGGACTTGGGGGAACAGGTTAAACTGTTGTCTGTCATCCAAGATTTTTCCATTGTGCAGAACGCAGTACGTTACATCTAAATGAATGACAAAGCAGCCCTTTTTGTGGCTGAATGGGTCCACAGAGAAACTACCTTCACATGTTTGTGACATTGCAACAAGACGCCATTTTGGGAAAGAAGGCGGCTGCAGTGGTCAGGGACAAGACAAGAGAAGGAACCAATGATGGAGTTGGGCGATGAAAAGAGAGAAATCTGTGGATAGAAACGCGGAAACATCACAGCCGTTTGAAAATGACGGAGCAGAGAAGTCCGTCTTCACCTAAGGGCTGGCTCCTTCTCTCCCACGTGGATGTGGAGTGGGAACTGTTGAGAGGACGACCTGGGGGGGAGCCTTGTGGCGAGCGCCATATTTTTCCACAGCAGTGATGTAAACACATCACCTCTCCTGTCACGAAGCCCACAGAACTGTGGCTGGCCTCTCAAAATGTTTTGCCTCTTGTGAAAGCCTTCTGTATGGACGCATGCGTGTCCTGTGTCCTCTCACATGTGTGTCCGTGACTGAAACACGTGCATCTTTAGTACAAATGTTTATTTACAAATGCTCCCGGAGCCAAAGATCCTGCCTGGCTGTACACAGGTAAGACTCACAGGTCCTCAAGCAGGGGTGGGCTACGGCTTCAGAAATAGACTGCAGGTGAATGGAGGAGATTGTGCATCTGCTGAATAGACCTGTCTGTGTGTGAGGCACGAATAAAAAAAGGCCTTTGCACCACAGACTCATAATCTTCCTCCTACTCTGGAAATGCTCAGAAAAAAAACACACACACACACAAAAAAAACGTTGCAACAAAATCAGTCTGGGTATGAAAACATCTTCACACTGCAAAAACTAAATCTTACCAAGTGCTTTTGTCTATGCTTGAGGCTACAGGGCGCCGAATAAGCAAACAAAACTGTGCTGACAATTAGAATATCATGGAGAAGTGTATTCATTTCCATAATTCCATTAGCAAAGATTAAACTTTCATAGAACATAGATTCAGGGTCCCTGTTTAATTCATATGAAGTATTTGTATATTTTTACATAAATTGAGGGTCCAGCTCATAAAACCCACAAACACTGGATTTTAGAAAAAACTGTGCAGAAATAATGATTTACTTCTCAGTTTTTGCAAAAGGATAAAGACAGATTCTGATCACATCAAATCCAAACAAAGTCTTTCCTAAATGATCTTCCCGTCTTCTATCCTTTAGTTTAGTCCAGGTCCTGATGAAAGATGAAATCTGCATCTCCATCCAGATCCTCAGCAGAAGGAATCCTGAAGTCCTCTAGAACTTTCTGCTAGACTGTTGCAGTGGGTTTGGACTGAAGACAGCAGAGTTTACCAACACCAGCTGGACCCTGCAGTCCAGATCCTGACTGACTGTGGAGATTTCACTCTGGACCTCCAGCAGCTCGGGTTCTGGTCCTCACCAGTCTTCCTCCAAACTCTTGATTCCCTGATGAAAGGAACCCTTTCCTTTCATCAGAACCAGGACCTTGGACCACTGGCCAACAGTCCTTCTTCTCCTTGGTCCGGTTGAGAGGTTTCCTCCGTTGCTCCAGAATCAGAAGTGGTTTGACCCGAGGAACCCGACAGTTGGAGCCCGTCTCCGGAATGTGGTTTTTAAAGCTGTTCTTCAGTCCACTCCTCCTGGAGGTCTGCAGGTTCTTGAATCTTTTTTATGATCCTCAGTCGTCTCTGTTGCTGCTGCATCTTCTCCGGACACATTTTGTCGTTCCATCAGACTTTCTGTTGATCTGCTCGGACACGGCCTCCTTAGCTAGGAACTTTAGTGGTTTAAGTAGATGGAGGGGTCAGTGATGGTCTTCTGGATAGATGTCCCCATAACTGAGACGGTTTTATGACTCATAAAACTTGAGTGTGCTTTGAGTTTAGTAGATAATTAGTTGGTGAAACTTAGTTTAAAACATTCATGTCCAGAACATTTTTGTATTTTCACACTTTCGAAAGGCACAGACACAAAAATAGGTAAAACACAATTCTTCATGTTTTTCTCATGAGGTGTTAACTTTCTATTCAGAAAACATTTCTTACAGAGGCGCAAAATCTTTGACAATGATAAAAAGAAACACGCATGAAAATGAGCAAAATGAAGACCGAGGGGGGGATGCTAATGGTTCTAATTTGAAAGCTGGTTCCATCTGAAAGCAGAAGACTTGCTGTTTGGTTCTCATTTGAGATTCTGCCAGCTGAGTGTTTCCTGGAGATCTCTGCAAACACCGTTTTACATTTTTTCATCTGACTGCATTCCATTTACACCAAACACCAAGTTAATTTTCCATATTCCTTAAAAGCATCCTCAGTGAAATTCCTCCCAGCTTTTAGCTCCATCGCTCCAGCTCCTGCCTCCACTTGGTGCTGCAGGAGTAGCACCTGGCGGTCAGGTCACAGCTGCAGCTCATCGCTCACCTCCTTCAGAAACACCTGGCTGCTGCATGCATATACTGCCAGCCTGAAAATTGCAAAACACAGTCCTGCCAAAACCCTGGGAAGTTTGCTGACGCTGCTGGTTTATACCTGCTCCTTCCTGCTGTCCACCTTCATAGGTAGCCCTCTGCAGCCTGTTGCTGGTCAAAAGTGGTGGACACAATGTAAAAATGTATAAACTGCCTTGTTGGTGAATGTGACCTAATACCGTCACCCACCTTCAGCCAAATTTCCTAGTAGATACAGAGCAGCCAGGCAGGTAACTGTCAAACGTAGAATCTCTGGTCTGATTCCTGTGCAGAAAAGTGTTTCGCCACTCCACGGGAGGTGCTGGCCCCCATCGCAACAGAGCTGCCTACAGGTGATGTGACTGGAGGCTTTCGTGCAGCCGAGTAATCACAAAAACCCAAACCATGAAGCTCCCAACAGACAGGTAAGGTAGTGACATCAATATCAGCAGAAGTCTGCAGCCTCAGAATCAGCAGAAGCCTGCTTTGATTGTTGTGCAATTTAGCCACATTTCCCCCTCGCTCTGTGGTCTGCAGCCTTGTGGCGGCTGCTGCTCCTAAACACTTGTGTTTTCCACAAACACTGTCAGCAAACTCTTTCCCACAATGATATCTTGTTTCTCAAATGTTTATGAACAAGTCTGCATGCTTGGGGTTTTTTTTGCAATCATGTTGGAAAAAAAAGTCTGATTGAATTTTTGAGGGATTTGTTCAGAGGCGACAGTCAAAATGAAAGCAGCATGAAACACAAGAATGAGAACTGAGTATAAACGTCTGTCTGCCTCTTTTTGCTTCCTTTTTCGTAGTTTTTATCCCAACTGCGGGGCTCGGGATATTTTTCAGACATCACAATATATTCAGTGAAATACAGTATTGGTTGGCAAAATAACACCGATGTGACCATAATTATAGATGTGAATGTTCTCCTTTCCATTCATTAGATTCTTCAGAGTAGACAGAAAAAACCTCAGTTCTGTAAAAGCATCTCAGTGTGCGATTCTGCCGTTTTCCCCACACCGTCTCTCAGACATGGATTTTAGTTTGGTGATGAGCAGGGAGCCCAGATGATTGTCGAAGCCAACCCCGATATTATAGAATTACAGTCAGACAGAGCGACTCCTGCTGCTGCGTGGACAATTACACTGCGGCCTGGATGTCCGCGGAAAAGCTGCATTAAAGGGAAACCTCAGTCTATCGGAGTCTGAAAAACAGAGAAGTGTTGGCAGATAATGTGTCAATACCCACCAGAATAATCACAGCAGGGCTCAGAGGAGGTCTGGCTGCTGCGTATAAGAAAGTTCCTCTCAGAAGAAATTTAACACCGAGGAGTTCAAGCAGGATGAAGACAGGCTCTGCTAAAGGAACCTTTACAAGTTCAATTCATTAAAAGCCGTCACACCGGGTCACATAGGGGTTATTCCAGTCCACACTTGGACTCTTCAGACTCAAATCAATGTCAAAGAGGTCCGAAACTTTTTCAAAGACTTGTTAAACTGCAGGAATTTCTACAGTAAAATCGCGTTCCCTCTTTAGTATTTCACATGCCAAAACTCATGGCTCATCAACATTTACAGCTTTGGCTTCTGCCCTCTGTCTTTATTCAGAAGGGAGCTGTCGCCACCTAGTGGCAAGTGGTGAATCCAACACACACATCTTTATTGCTGCTACTTTTACGGATGAATCAGAGAATCCTCTATAACCTCTGCATCCCCCTCTGTAACACCTCCCTCATGTCCTCCTTCTCTACATCCATGGACCTCCTCTTTAGTCTTTTCCAGGAGCTCCAACAGGGTCTTTGAGCTCAGATGTCAGACTGTTTATGTTTGTAATGTTTTAATTCTGTGACTTTCTGTTTAAACCAACCAGTTCATAATAAAATGAGATTTAGAAGAACCACGTCAAAGCTTCAGTCTTCGAGATCCCTTTTTGTTCTTGAGTTTCATCACTAACAGCGACAGAAGAAACCGTTACATGTGAAAACAAGAAAGAATGTCATCACTGAGTGACATTTGGCCTTCTTCTGAGCGGCACATCAGAGGTTTAGACATGTCAATCGTGAACTTATAAATGTTAGCAAGAAAAATAACACCTAATCTGATTGTTATCCACATCTTTTTCCAACTGACATTTTTTCCAGGTGAAACTTTGAACTCCTAAAATTGTGATGCAGCATGCTGACCACAGGGGGGCAGTACAGCGTGCAGCAGGGATAGAGTTAAAAAACAAAAATAAAAAAACACAATCTCTACTTGTTCAGTCAGAGTCAGTGATGTGCTCCCCAACAACAGCTTCATGTGACGGACACTGCTGTCGGAAAACTCTGCTTCTCTACTTTGAGAAATGCAAACGAAGTCGCCTGAAGACCGTTTCAGCAGGAATCCCCAGCCAGAACTTCACTGCATGGACACATTTGTTGGAAAAAAAGTTTGGCTTCTCCCAAACAAATATAAACGACTAAGTGAAAGAGGTTTCATTTAAGATTGTTCATAGGTTTGATCTGACAAATCAGTACATGCAAAGGATCTTACTAAAAACTGTTCTTTCTGTTTTCAATTTGAGGAAACGATGCAATTTTTTTGGAATTGTAAGTACACTGAAAGCATTTGGGACAAATTAACAAGTCTGATAAAAAATAAAATTTACACACATATTACTTTGACATGGAAAAACATCTTGGTTTCATAAATTATGTTAATCGTACTTTCGTCTCTATTTTATTTAATAAATCTCTTGATTTTACTAACCAAATATTATATTCACAAAACAAAATTTAGCAATAAAGCCCAAATTAGATTTTACTTACATTCTATTTCCCCCAGAACAAACAAAAAAGCAATTAAAACATGTCATTTTGCTCAGCTTTATAATTTAATATAAGTCTGTTTCTGTGTATGTATCCCCCCTGGCGTTTACTTTGAACAATTCATGTAAACTCTAACGGTCTTTCTTTTTTTTATTGTACGTCACCTGTGATCTGAATAAAATCAAAGAAAAGAAATAAAAAGAAAGCACAACTCTGGTAAGACAAAAATAAAAATCAGTGATGTCATAGAGGTTCAAAAATAGCTGCCGAAATGAGGGTCATTGTGAGACGACGCATAAAATCATAAAATCCAGTCGCCCGTATGAGAATGGGAGAGAGTCTGAAGGAGGCTGAAGTTCTGAGAAGGTTACTGGGCAGATGCTGGTCGTCTGAAAGTGACTGAAACTTATTTTAAAATACAGAGACACAAAACAGGATGTGTACAAAGATAAACCATGTCAAACATGGACCTCAGAGCGTCTTTTGCTAATTCTGAGTCATTTTTCAGCCATAAATCCACAGGCCCAACAACAGTAAAATTTCCATCCATTTTCTGAACTCCCTGAATCCCTTAAAGGGTGGTCCGAACCGGTACCGGTCTGTGGCTCGGGGGTTGGGGACCACTGGCCTACAGGGTCATGGGGTTGCTGGAGCTAAACTGGCTACTGTTGGGTGAAGGCGAGTTTCACCCTGAACAGGTTCCTCGTCTGTCACAGGGCCAACAGTTGACCCATGAAGCATGTTTTTGGACACATGCATGAGGAGAAATTTAATAAACAACAGGGATTTGAACCAGTGACTTCTGGCTGTGAAGTAAGAGTGCTAACCACTATGCAATCCAACTGTACAACTTGTGTAAATGTGACAGTTCATTGCATACATTTGGTGATTGGAACAAACACATTCAGTGTTTTTGCTGACAGTTTCTACATTCAAAGTTGAAACATTCCTCTTTGGATCGTTTTATTGTCAGACTAGCCAGTAATCAGATTATTTAACTTACTGTAAACATGTTTAAATCAAACTTAATACCAACAATAAAGTTGTTGGTAGGCTGCTAGAAGTTTGAAGCTGGGGTAACTATGGTGCACTGGGGTTCTGTCTTCTTTTTTCATGTAATTCTACCCTCCTTCTCTCCTCTATTCTTGATCAATATTTATCATTTAGTTCTCCATGCCTCTGTTTGGTGCAGTGCGATTCATGTGGTGTCCCTCTTTCACAGTGGGAAAGAGGGACACCACATGGAGTGATTCCAGATACCTGACCATGTACCTTGTCTCTGGCTCGTCTCTGCTCCTGCTCCCACACTTGGCTGTGGATCCTGCCTCTGGCTACATGTAGTTGTAGAGTTAGATAAGTTCAATCTTCTCTATGAGTTTTGCTACATCGCCTGTCCATCCTGGGGGAGGATTCCTACTTCATGTGGACACATGTACAAATCAGCTTGGAGATCATCAAGAGACTTTTTAAGGTCTTCGTAGTCCTGGTTTTTCTTGGGGGCCATGGTGAGCTCTCTTTTTTGGAGAAAATCTACTTTTTAAGTCTTTTGAAGATAGTTGTA
Source organism: Oryzias sinensis (assembly GCA_037389245.1). Taxonomy (NCBI): domain Eukaryota; kingdom Metazoa; phylum Chordata; class Actinopteri; order Beloniformes; family Adrianichthyidae; genus Oryzias; species Oryzias sinensis. Next base: position 6,960,298 of record CM074503.1, on the reverse strand, counting down.
TAGCCGCAGAGAGCCACACACGCGGGCTGCTGTAACCCGGAACCGGAATTCCACCCCCATATTAAGTATAAGACAAATGGATTTTATGTTTAACTGAAGGGTGTCTTTTGTTTTGTGGCTAGAATCATGTAAGGCACAATACTGCATTGTTTTGTTTTTCTTTTTAATATATACACTTAATATGGATGGACAGGGAGGGTTTAAGACTGTTAGACGTTTTCTCCATTTGTGGATTTGATTTTCCCTGTAATCCCGTTCATGTCTGGATAGATCCCGATTACTTTCTTTGTTAATGAAATTCTTGAGATCACAGCAGGACGTTCAGCTTCTGAGGATCATCTGATCTCCTTCTCTTTGTCAGAAAGGAACTATTAAAATGTTTTCTATTTTGGGCGCAGGTGTGGCACCGACTACACCTAAGAACATGCACCAAGAATTCCTGACTTGGATAGGTGAAGTGTTCAGGGTGAAGCCCTCCCTCAGCAGACGGTGGGTGGGCCGGCTCCAGTGACCCTGTGACCCCGAACGGCACTAAGCGGCTTTAATGGAGAAATAAACGAGCCAAGAAAATATGACTAAAAATCAAAGATGATACACAAAAGGGCACAATTCTCACATGATAAAGTAAAGCTGAAACTTTGAACGTGTGATTAACCAGAGATTACTTATGTTAAATGTTGTGTCATTAGAGGAAAGGGTGATTATTGAGATGTGATTGTGACATCTGTCAATCAGATTATATTATTTTTGTTCCTTTTGTTTAACCGTTGTTGCTTGTGTGTAGCTATAATAGATGACCCCCTTCAAAATGAAAGGCTTCATCTCCAGGGGTCGATCCTCCTCTACCTTTAACTGCTTGAATAAATAATGTGGGGTGGGGGACATTAGTTTTTCTTGGGCCTGGTCAATAAAGAGAAAATGTATCCTCATCACAATATCAGCCTGTGTGATTGGTGTATTGCAAAGAAAACTGCATTCAGTAGTAACCTTGAATGTTTTACACACAAGACAAAACAATCGGAAGTACTAACAGATCAAATACAGTTCTTTACGTACAAATCACATGAAGCCTTTTTATGTTAAATGCCGCCTCTTACTTAGATTTGGATGAGACTGGAAAAGCCCATTGGTTCAGACTGTCATCTACTGTATGGAAGCGTTTCTGTTGCATAATTAAAAATAAAAGTGTTTATAAAAGTTAATAAAAGTGTCCATGTTTTCCATGGTGACCCCAGAATTCGGCGATCCAATGAGAATGTCTTTATGTACTTGCTGTGAACGTGCATTAACCCAGGGTTACTAAGTCTAGCGTAATTACGCCAACTCATATCCGGTCTTTTGGAACCAACATACCCAGAGTAAGCAAGTTTAGGCGGATTTCAGCCAGAGTTCAGGCTTAAAGTCAGGGTAGTTTAAACATGCTTCCTGGAATATCCCCCTGGAAAGACGGATCAGAGAGCGGTTCCTGGTTCCGGATCAGGGTCCGCTTGGGTGTATGCGGAAATGTGTTCCCAATTATCAGGGGAAAAAGAAAGTTCACTTTTGAGCGAACCAAATGTGTTCAGTCTGTATACAGCCTATAAGCCACCTCGACTTTTATTAAATAAAGATGTTGTAGGAAAAGGAAATTATTTTTAGTTGTTTTTTGTTTTGTCGTGTTCTCATCACAATATTGATCACTATATGACACATTGCACTTTTTCGTCATATCAGCTCTAGTGTATATTTCATTTTTTCATTCCCTTTATAATAACGTGTCTTTAAAATTGGGTTTTCTTGGTTTAATTTTGCGATTACATAAAATTTAAATCGTGACAAATATGCATTTATTTAAAGAGATTTTAGCAGAGTATTGCTGTTTCACTGCAGCTGAAACTAATAAAATGTCAACTATCTGGTGATATGATATGATTTTATCTCAGACGTTTTAAAGGGGAAAAAAGAGACACGTTTAAAAAAAATAAGAAAAGAAAGAAGAAACTAAACTAAATAGACGTGTCTAAACTTATTCGAGGAGAAACCCCAGCAAGAAAAGACTCACCTGTGCGCAGAGGTGGCGGACGGATGCCGTGAAGGTCCACGTCAGGAGCTGTTGTCGTCTGAGTGTGCGCGTGTTTGTTTGTCAGCAGCTCCGGGTTTAGTGCTCCGTGCGTCAGCGCGCAGAGGAAACGTGGTGGCGCGCGCTTCTCTCCGCAGGTGGTTTCCCCACAGCGCTGACCTGCAGCTCGCTGAAAGATGAAGGCCACTCCCCCTGCCTCCTATTGGCTGCCGGGAATCCCTCGGACTGGATGTGGCCGCCGCCGAGCCTTTATTCCATCCAGGCTCCAAAACTTCTCCATCTCTTCCTGCACTTGTTGCTGCTGCTCGCGCATCGAGCCGCGCAGACCGCTTCAGCGCCTCCTTTGGGATTTCCCGCGGGGAGGGATGAACTCCATCGACCCTCAGTCCCAGCACCACCAGCAGCACCACACCTCTCCCACTGTCGTCTCTCTCCCATCCAAAGGCGCCCAGGAGTCTCCAGACATGGCCGCAGTCTACTGTGAGAACTTCAGCAGCATGTACCACCAGCAGAGCCTGCAGGGCGCGCAGAGACCCTCCAGCTACGGCCTCGACGGCTACGCCTCGTCTCCAAACCCGTACCTGTGGCTCAACGGCCCGGGCGTCAACTCATCCGCCCCCTACCTGCACGGCAACAGCCCGGCGTCGTTCATCCCGCCCTCCTACGGCTCGCAGCGGCAGTTCATCACCAACTCACCTGGGTTCGGCGGGCCCGACCTAGGCTGGCTCTCCATCGCCAGCCAGGAGGAGCTGCTGAAGCTGGTCCGCCCGCCCTACTCCTACTCCGCGCTCATCGCCATGGCCATCCAGAACGCGCACGAGAAGAAACTGACGCTCAGCCAGATCTACCAGTACGTGGCCGACAACTTCCCCTTTTACAAGAAGAGCAAAGCGGGCTGGCAGAACTCCATCAGACACAACCTGTCTCTAAACGACTGCTTCAAGAAGGTCCCGAGGGACGAGGATGACCCAGGTAGGCTGGCTGCTCCAAAACGCACGCGCACCTTTACCTGGAGTGCAGCAGGACTAGAATAAGGGAATTCCTCAAGTGTTATTTAAAAAGCATTGCAAGTTAAATACAAGAAGAATATTTTTTCTTTTACAAATATCTGTAGATTTTGATGACTTGCAGTGAACACATAATTATCCCTGGTTAAGTAGTTAATTACTTGATTAGGTTTGATCCTGATGGACTGATGTAATTGTTAACTTTCACTTTAATCCTAAATGGAAACAGATCAGGAAAGGATAAAAAAGGATAAAATCATATTTTCAAAGGACTTACAGGAGGCTGTAATGTACCTTTAGGTTGGAAGTTTGCTGTTTGCATTACACTGATTAAGAAGACTGAATGAAGTATTTAAACTGTGAAAGAAAGCTTGATGACAATCAAGTTTAGATCAGAAAATGACAAATTGTTGTTTTTTTTTCCATTTACAGGAAAAGGAAATTATTGGACTCTTGACCCAAACTGTGAAAAGATGTTTGACAACGGAAATTTCCGCAGGAAAAGGAAAAGGCGTTCGGACCCCAGCAGTGCCGGCGGCACAGCCGCCGCAAAGATTGAGGATAGCCGGGCGGCGGCGGCGGCCACCTCCCTGAAGCCATCGGACAGTCCTCAGCTCCTGGGGCCCTCCTCTCCAGACATGGAGGCAATGACCGAATCCCATAAAGCCTCGTCTTCATCGCCGCCTGGGCTGGCTTCTGCAGCACCGTGCTTCAACAGCTTTTACAGCAACATGTCCTCGCTCGGGTCAGGGGCCCCCAGCAGACAGGGGTCCCTCGGACTGGTCAATGAACTGTCTAACAGAAACATAACCGCTCTGAGCCCGTACCAAGCGGGTCACAGCGGTCAGGACACGGGGGCCTCGGAGCACGGCGAGAGCCTGCACTTCAACCGTGGCGTGTACTACAACACGTTTGGCGGCGGGCAGAGCGGACAGTTCAACAGCCACTTCTACAACAGCTTCAGCGTCAACAGCCTGATTTACCCCCGGGACGGGACCGAGCTATAGGGGAGGCCTCCAACGACACGCCGGCTCCGGACCCAAGTATCTGAGCGGAACCCCACCTGTTCAGCCTGAGCTGGATCCTCTCTCAGCCTCTGAACGACACCAGAGCCCAGCACTCCTGGTTCTTCCTTATTTGACCAAAAACAGCACTTGTGGTTTTGCCATTCAGGCCCCTGCTGCGCTTTGAAGGGTGAACAATAGAATAAAATTTATCAAAATGTACTTTTTTCAAACAGAAATATTTTATTAATCTTCATCAAACTTGCCAAAGTTGCCTTTACCGCCGTTACCTCAAAGGAGAAAGGATTTGTGACATCAGAGGCCGACTCTGCTGTCCGGCTTCCAGATTTCCACTTTTGAAGGGCTCTTCTTTTCTTATGTCCTGCAGAAAAAAAAAACGGCACTGTTGCTGACAGAGACTCTCGTGCGGGACGGACGACGTGCATTTTTGTAAATTATACAAATAGTTTTTGAATATTTATGCTATTTATGCGGATAGACATTTTCTACTGTTGTATGAGAATAGTTGCAGAATTTAAACTGACAAAATGCACAGACAGCAGTATCACTAAAACCCAAATCAAATACAGTATCGTTTTTTGAATGCTCTTCTCTGTTCCTGCTTTTTTCTCAGGATGCAGTTTTGACAGGTTTGAAATTGTTCTTGTATATCTATAGTTTGTATCGTTTTACAGCACACCCATCCTACATGCAGCTTAACTTCATCATAAATAAATACTTTTTACCCTTTAAATTTGGCTTCCGCGGTTTCTTCCCAAAAAAGCACCAATGAAAAGGTCATTTTCGTGTTAACGCAAATAAACAAACTCAAGTATTTATTGTAGTCAGATTTAATGCCTTACAACTCTTATTTTTTTAGATAACTTATGCATAATAATTAAGAGCAGGAGTGTTTAAGTGAAGTTTTTGAGTTTTTTTTTTGTTACTTTAAATAAAAGTTTCTCTTTTCAAGTTCAGTAAATACTTTTCCAGTCTATTGATTATTGCTTGTTGTTAAGATAGCAGGACACATTTACGCCAAGGTCCTTGAAATTGTGCTGCTCCAAAACAAGGTTTCACAAGTAAACATGTATGATGTGAAGGGCTGGTTTAAAACAGGCCGACGGATACCACCGTGTGAAACCCCCCCCCTGCATGTTGTAAAGTGAGATATTTTGAAAGGGTGAAGATCTTAAAATAAGTTCCATAAAGACTGAAAGCAGATGAAGAGTGAGGTTGAGCCGAGGCCTCAGACCTCTTCAACCACAGCGGAACATGAACTCATCTGATCCAGTTCACGTCCATTGTCTTATTCTTTACGAGATTCCCTCTTGGAATTAGGCGGCCTGTGACATGCTTTCTTTAGCTGCAGATGCGGCATCCGCATGTACTGATGGACTTCAGAGGGTTCAGTGTCTTTTTAAGGACAAAGCTGTCCCAGACCCCCACCTTTTATACTTGACCTTGTAAACGTTAGCAGGTCAAGTCTTCACATTTTTCCACTGATGGCTGGCATGAATGCCATGAGTCCTGTGAGCCGGACACAGATGAGCGTCAACCATCTTCAGTCCAAAAGCTGCGCGGGCTTTACACATGTACTGTCTAATTTATTTAAAATGATGATAGAAACTCTTTGAATAGTTTTGTTCAAACACGTTTCCCAGGAAATGAATTATACTGAATTTTGCATCAACACGGTCATTTTGAACGGAATCATTACACTTTAGTCCTTCGAGAAGAATGTGACCCAGTTTATTTTTGACAATTATCTTTCAATAGAGCTGATTCACAGCCTGTGGTTTACTTTTCGGCATATCCCGTAAGGGGGACGCTACAGCCAATCAGCTTCCACTCAGGTGGTTTGGAAGAGGACACAACCAGGTATCTTATCCGGGCTGGGGACCGGAACAGGGGGACCAAGACCTGGGGCCCCCCTTGTGACTACATAGTTACCCAGAAGCATGAAGGGTCTTGCCCAAGGACCCACACTGGATGAAGCTCATTGTGCCCCCGAATGCACCCTGGTTTCCAGTCCTACACGCAGCCAACTGAGCCATCCAGAGGCTTTGAGTTTATTCACAACCAAGTCATACATTATTTTGTTTGTATATAGATATTTTAGGCTTTTGAAAATAGTTCAAAAGATACTCCTAAACGATCAATTTTGTAGAGCTTAAGAAAAAAAAAGGAGCCGTGCCTTATTTATTTTAAATTCAAAGAAAACGTCTTGCAGATTTACTGCCCAAAGATCTGGACCTGTACCAGAGTTTCTGAAATGTTGATGAAATGATGAAATGTTTGCATAAATATTTAGTAATAACTGCCAACCACATAGAATCAGTTTGATCTACAAAACAAATAAAACATGTATGTTGGTTTTGTTTAAAATCAGTCCTGGTACCTGAAAATCATCTATACAGGGCTTTCCCAGAGTGTATCCATGAGTGCACAAAGATTTCCCAGCATAACTTAGAAGGTGAACAACAGGCTGGAGACTGTGAACAGGTTGGCTGTTTGAGTTGTGGTTGGTGGTAAACCATGAAAAATTGTCATCTTTTTAAAAAATGCAAGTCATTTTTCTATATCTGTATTGACCAGAATGATGGTTGTCGCACTCTCAGTCAGAATGTCAGAGTAAGGCGACAGTGAAGGAAGTGGTGACAAAGGTAATTATGTTCTCTTAAGGCTACAGCAGCAAAATCATCAAGTCATGACAACAGACAATGATGCTGTATCAACATGCTTAGACTGTTTGGAGGTAAATAGGACACAGAGATCTGACATGAAAAGCTATGTCCATGTTGCCCCAGTGCATGCTGGGTATTTGCGGTCTATATGTTGATCACACAGGTTGGTTCTGTTCTGACACCAAAACTCTTGTCACTCATAAGACCTTTGTAGATTTTTTATATTTTTAATCTTGGAATAAAGTTTTTAATTTGACCTTGACAGAGTTTGATGTCTTTTAAAAACACCACTTGCTTTGTTTGTTTGGTTTAGTTGCAGGGCTCTGCTTCAGCTTCACTCACATTATATCATTTATATTTTACTGCATATACATCAAGGGCTGAAAACCTGACTGTAGCTTGGTTTCCATTACAAATATGCGCAAAACTGGCAAAATTCTAGAAATGTCAAAAAGAAAAACAACAAAAAACTCACACATTTTGGCGATCAAACTGTTTTTATTAAATCCTAATTATGTGAAAAAACACCAACCGACTAACGCCATAAGTTATTTAAGAAATATGGATGTGATCAATACTTTGATTGACATCAGATACATTCACATTTCTGCCACGGCACTAGCGCTCATCATCATCTATCAAAGGAGACATCTGCGTCTCCTTCAGGCCATGGAGCGGCGAGCTCCTTACATGTGGGAGGGGCTACGAATGAAGGTGTTTTGGGAAATAGTGGTTGGTGATTTTCCAGAGAAGCTATGGATCCAACAATTCCACATGAAACGCTCCACTTCTGATGAGGTGTGACGCTGTGGGACCTCTGGTGGTGCAACGCCCAAGGCCGCTAGTTCCTACCAAGAAGTGCATCGCCATACGATTGTTTGTCACGACTCATGTAATCCTTGTGCTATCCTAGACACTTTAACGTGGGAGTGGGGTCATCTAGACCCACTAGACAGTGCTCTGAACCTTTTTTCTTCAATGATTTGTGATCTTCACTGGTGTCCATGGATTACATGAAATCTTTCCACCTTTATCCACCTTTGTCATGGTAGGGAGAACACATCAATGCAAGGGTGGGGTCATTTAAGATAGCACAAGGGTTAATGAAAAAAAAAAGTTTCCATTGCACGTTTGGAAATGTGTTAATTTGGATATGCCTCAAAGACCCCCTCCTCCAAGCACAATCACCTATTTTTGATAAAAGCAAGTTTCTTTTTTTTATATATAATCCTGTTTCCATTAGACAAATGTACTATTGCAAACCTAATTTCCCTAATGCCATAGTCAATGGAAATGCTGCTTTTCTCTTTCTTTAAAGTGAAATTCCCTGTTCAAATGATGCGTTACTGCAAAACCAGACTGTCAATTGATGTATTTGAAATGTCTCTTTAATAATTGATGATAACGTTTTTGTCACAAACACATATCAGAAGCAGAAGTGAGTCGTGACAAGTTAAAAAAATTAATGTGAGCAGCAACTCTCACCAAGACAGTTGACAGATGTTGATTTGGGAAACCATGAAACAATAGAGCTATTGTCCTTAGTGCTTCATGCCAGTCCCCCTGTATCAATTAGGGACTCTCTGAAAAGAGGTGACAATATCCCCCTTAGACCAATGGGATTTAGGCATCTCTTTGTCTACAGTTTCCAGCACTGTTTGCCCCAAATTCACAGGAGGCCATCTCTCTTTGTTCTTTCTAAGAAATGTAGAATCAAGAAAGGTTCCCTCTGCAGACATTTGCCACCCATCATGCAGATTACACAATGACTTGATGATTTAGTTAATACAGGACCACATACAGGTCCAGAAACTTGAATAGTGAGCTGTGAAACTGATACCATAGTACTTTCCCATAGTCTTGGTTTGAAGAGAGTGACTGCTGAGATTTACCGACCAGAGGATCAAATGTTATGAACTGAAATAATCAGAAATAGAGAGAATTAATCAGATCTACAGACCTAACATATATAAACTGTATATAAATCAGTTAATCTGTGTTATCTCACAGTGAGCTTGCTAAACATTGCATTCCTTCTTTTTGCCCCGCTCAGATTTCCCGATGACCCCTGAGTGACCAGCAGAGAAAACCCGGCCAGTTTCAGAACTTTTCCACTTTGGCAGACTGCGCTGAGTGGCCTTGCTGCCAAGTGCGACCTTCTCAATTAGAGAGAGCATCCATTGACCCAGGCTCTGTTTGATCACCTTCTTTTGCGCCTACAACATCAGGCATCCCGTCCTAATTTGGCACCCCTAGAGTTCTCTCGGGTGACATGTGAAAAGCGGCATTGTTGGAGTGGCTGGGAAGCAGGTTAAGCACGGGTCCATTGGTGCTATAGCAATCAGTGACCATATACTGTAGGTTCATGACCTAAAACAACCCAACATGACCCCCCAGCTCAGTTTGATCCTCGGGTTGTAGCCAGAGGTGGGGCGATGATGCTCGGTAATGAGTAAGCGCCTTACATGTCAGAGCAGGAGCCACTGTGTTTCACTGGGATCCCCGACTGCAGGGACGGCAGGGTGACGTTGTGGGTGGGGTGGGGGTGGGGGGGGGGCTCATGTCAGGTCACAGGAACTGCAGTTTCCTAAAATGGTCTACCAATCATCTGTCCTAACAAACTTTATCAAACAGAAGATCAAAAGACCAAAGAGGTCAAGTTGCTAAAAACATAGACCTGACTTCTACAGGACACATCGGTGAGACGGTGCCACAAATTTCCAGTTTTTCATATTTACTTCTGGTCGTGTTTAATATTATTCAACCTACTTGTTTAAAAAAACTATCATGGGTTTGAGAAGTTGTTGCCCCCTCCCCTCCTGGCACCTCTTCCTTTCAGGGAGCCTGGTTGAACATAACTGCCAAAACAAAGGAAACAGGAATGAGACCGGAGGGGGGTTGTAGGAAAACATCTAGACAGAGTTAGGAAAGCTTGAAGTTGGAGAGTTTGGGGGGTTGTTGATACTGGGGTGGTTTGGGAGGGGGGGCGGCTGAATATGATTTGATCCTGGAAGGCTCAATTAAGTGGTTCGTTTACCCCTCGTGTGGAGCTGGTGAATTGGAGCCAGGTCAGCTCCGGGTTGAGGTGTTGTTCATTATTTTTCCGCCTGTCGGATTCCATGAGCGGCTGCTGGAGACGGTGGCCGCTCGGCGGCCGAAGTGCAAAGGGCCCGCCGGTGGGGTACGTCAAACACACTCAAAGCCTTTCCACTTGCCGGGGGATTATGATCAACAAAGCATGTCCTACACCTGCACCGGCCAGCACAATGGAAACTCCGCGGGCCAATGAAGACACAGGCAGAGAGCAGTTATTAGAGGCCCCCATCAATGAAATGGATTACATTAACCCCTTCTGCTGTTCCTCCGCCTTCAGCTCCAACATCAAACTGACAGACTCCACTTCCTATCCAGAAAAACCTGAGTAATACTTTCTTATAATTCCGTCAGTGCAGCTTATCCAGTGATGACTTTTTTCTGCTCCTGAACTTCCCTGGTTACTAGAGTGAGAGTTTTCTTGATTATGTTGATTTTCTCTTTCAGGTTTTTGATAGAAAAAACAAGAAAATGAGCAAAAATAAAATTAAAAAACAGATGAAAACTTATAAAATCTTTGATATTATATTATCTTATATTATTTTATATTTTATCATATCATATTATATGATATTAGATTATTTTATCTTATATTATCTTATATATATTATATTATATTATATTATATTATATTATATTATATTATATTATATTATATTATTATATTATATTATATTATATTATATTATTTTATATTATGTCATGTTGTATTGTGTTATATTATATTATATTATATTATATTATATTATATTATATTATTATATTATATTACATTATATTATATTATATTATATTATATTACATTATATTATATTATATTATGTTTCTATAGCCCAATGTTACAACAATAGTCGTCTCAAGGGGTTTCATACCGGTAATTGTATAAATAAATAAATAAATGAAATCCGTCATAAAATACAATAGGGAATTGCCAAACTAATTTTTAAACAGAGGGGTTTATGTGTGGATGTCATTTCTAGAGTTCAGACCATTGGTCGAGAATTATTTGTGGTCCAACAATTGCTTATAAATAAATAAAAATTGGTGAGAGTTTGATTTTCCAGATTTTTCTGTTTAAATGCATAAAAATACAAACAATGTAGAAAAAAATGCATTAATACATTTTCTTTGTTTTAGTGGTACAATAAACAAGTTGTCCCCAAATCACAAACCTTCTAACAAAAAATCCAAAACTCCAAGACACAAATGATTGTCCTAATAACACTTTGGAAGTTGAACCAAATCCCAAAAGCCTCTGTTGGAATGAGACGATGTTTCTTCAGGAGCAAGCAATGGCTGTTCAAAACCACCCTTTCTTTTTAACAAGTGGAATTTTGTCAACATTTTAAACAGTAGTTGTGTTTGGGGACTTCATACACATTCTTTCTGAATCTCAACTCTGAATTGTTATTTCAATTGGCCATAATTCCCCCAAACAGACAAACAGAATGTAGAACTCTGAGGTGAAGTGGGTGCTACGCTCCATTTCTTAAAAAGCATCAACAAGTAAACAGCCTTCTCGACCCCCGGCTGTGGCGGTGACTCCTCCTGTGGGGGTGTTTGGCCTTTATTCCGGCTCTGCTTTGGAACAACAGGAAAAGGAGGATGGCCATATTTTCAGTCAAGCGGGTGTCTGTCTGCAGGGACATGTGACGGTGGGCAAATGGTTAGACTGAAGCTTTGAGGACTGGACATGGCTGTCCTCGTCCTAACCTCTCATTGATACCCCCACCCTCCTCTTTAATTGGACCCGTTCTCCTGGAACCTGTCCAGATCACACTGTCATTTTACAGTGCATAATAAGCTATTAGCCCCGCCTGAACTTGGCTCCAGCGCCACGCCACCCTAATCGACATGGACATGGTCATTGTGTGGGACCGGGACACAGGACAGCACAGTCCAGCTTTTGTTGAGGCCTGGACCTCAGAGCCGAGGACGCCCATGCCTCGGCCCAGCCGGAGGTAAACAGAGGGGCAGATCAAGGGGAGGAACTCATTCTCAGTGCCCCCTGGGAAACAGCAAAACAAACTGTAACACCTTTCATTCAGACATTTTGCTTTGGCAAAAATATGACTTTCCGCCTCGTCATAAACTATTTAGCACCTATGAAAAGTAAGAAAAAGAAAATGATCAAGTGCTTTTCTATGGATACATCCCAGCACCTCTTTTTGAGAGTCCAGATATTTGTTGACACTTTATACACATTAAGTCTGTGTCACACAGCCACTACGTACATTTTACGCATTCTCCACGTATGAAACTTCGGTCTTTAGTGATACTGTACATGCGTGATACACATCATTCGTTAGTGTTTCTTGCGTTCGTTATTCGTCAAAGTGCGCAGATGTCCGTTGAGGGTTTCGGCTACCTGTCTTTATGTGAATTCAGTTTTGAGCTGTGCACGTAATTGCATTGTGCGTGATTTACGTGACTTGTCAATAAGTCATTTTTGCCAGATGCATATGCAAATTTGTGTCTTTCCACGTTGTCTAACAGACTTTTCACGCATGAAGCACCAATGTAAAACTTTTATATCGCGTATACGGAGCACAAATCATGTTCAAATGACGTAATTGATGCACGAATCACTAATGAATTGTAAATAAACAGCACGATAATCACGTGCGGTCCATGTTCTACGTTGATTTACTTGTTCTTAGCGGGGTTTATTCTTCTGTCATTGTAACCCTTGTGCTATCCTAGGCACTTTAACATTGGGAGTTGGGTCATCTAGACCCAACTAGACAGTGCTCTGAACCTTTTTTCTTCAATGATTTGTGATCCTCACTGGTGTCCAGGGATTACATGAAATCGTTCCACCTTTATCCACCTTTGTCATGGTAGGGAAAACATGTCAATGTAAGGGTGGGGTCATCTAAGATAGCACAAGGTGGTTCATTCCTGATACATCTGTGAAAATTTCATGTAAATTCATGACTTTTCTCACTTTTTCCACGCAGATTCATGTATGATCAATTTTCATCCGTGTAAAATGTACCTAGGGGCTGTGTGACACGCCGTTCAGTTATTGAAAGTTTACTAAAAAAATTGGATTGGACGTACTCTCTAAACTTTTAGGGAAAGCAGAAGGAAGCTGCAGGGAAACGGAGCTTCAGGTGAAGAAAAACAGAGAAATCCTAAAATGACTGACAGACTGCGTCATTTTTTTTGGGAAAGCAAGAACTTTCATTTCAGGGACACGATAAAAGCGGTGATCCAGCAACAGAGGGAACTACACAGAGCTCCTTTCTCTCATTGCTGGGAGCAACATTGCACACCGACCCGTCTGCTGATAAATGTTTAGTTGGACTTCAGGTAAAATACAAATCGAACTGATCCGTGCAATTGCTAAAGTGATAGAAGAAGAAATCAGAAGTGAAGTGAAAAAAAGCACCGCTTGTCTCTGTGATGGTGGATGATTCGACAGACTCGAGTAACGCTGGACAGTGAAATGAGAACTATCATGATAAATAATATTCCAAATTTATGTGGTTATTTTCAGTGTTTTGTCCTGGCTGCGGTTGCAAAAGGAGATTTGTTTGCTGTTTTGTTTATTCAGTTTATTTAGAGGCATTTATTGTGGCTACAGGAATTTTGAATCTGCAATACAAAGCTGGTTTCTGATCGTGCGATGGTACATGAGGGGTTGAGTGATTCAGACGAAGCACTACTAAACCACCACAACCGTTCCACATTTGTCTAACAGACCTTTTACGCATGAACCACTGATGTATACGGCACACATATCACGTTAAATGATGTAACTGACCCACAAATCACAAATGAATTGCTCATAAACAGCTCAATAATCACACGATTCATGATGTACGTTGATTTCCATGTTCTTAGCGTGGTTTATCTGTTCTTAAGAGGTTTTAACGTGGTTCATCCCTGATATGCAAATATTTCACATACAGGCCACGACTTTTCTCCCTTTTCCCACGTATGTTCACTTATAAACAATGTTCATCCGTGCAAAATGCAGTCTGTGTGACACAGACTTTAGTAGATTAAAGTTTGTTAAAAATAAAGAATTTCCAAGTTTGACCTTGTGTGTGATCGCTCTCCTCTTTCAAAAGTTCCAGAAAGCTTTGTTATTCACATGAACTCCCTGAGATGTAACTTCAGGTGTTGTATTCTCCCAGATCAAAATAAAACTCATTCTGGAGACATCTTCATGTCAGGAAGGGGAAAATTCGTGTTCCAACTTGAACGGACATGTTTGTCTCACAACAGTAACTGTGAGAGAACACATCATTAAAAGTGGTTGTGTGCGCTTAAAACCTATTAATCAAATGAATTTTAGATTTGGAATCTTGACCTCTCGGTCTAAAGGGACAGAAACGGGAACTTCCCAAACTGTGTTTCAGCTGGAGTGCAAGCCTCGATTCCTCAGGGCAAGAAAATCAGTGGGTTGGTCGAGGTTGCGGCGCTGCAGCCCGTTTGACGCAGCAGTGCTGCACACAGTTTTGGCAGCAACAAACTCTGAGCCGTGGCCGAGGCTGGGGAGCCACAGACTCAGATGTCCTTCAGCTCAGAAGTACCTGTCTCCATCAAAACTACCACTTTTCAGGAAGCTGAAGTCATGAAAGAGTACTTCCTGCTGTAAGAAAAAAGACCAGCTTCAAAGTTTGTGTCCAAAGCCTTTCAACAAACCGAGTAAAGCTGCGAGCATTTTATTTCCCTTTTCTGCCTCTTCGGGGACACAAACACACCCTTCCCGCCTGCAGACTCTAATCCAGCTCCCTCTGAGCCCGGGCTCCGAGGCAAAGGTTCATCCAGAGGGCGGAATCAGCCTCCATGGCGGAAAGCTGAGGGGCATTTGCTAGAGTGGCGTGGGGGCTGATTTGGTGGAAGTGGGTGTGCGGGAGGGTGTCCGCGTGCTTGAATCCGAGTGTTGGGAGGCGGATTGTGAGAAGCCATCACTGAGGATAGTTTTGAGAGGGCACTATTCAGGTATCGGTGTGTGCATGCGTGCAGCCTGCCGTGGTTCCAGACGAAGGCCCGAGGCTTCTGGGTAAAAATGATCAGCAACTAGAAATGAGCTTAAAAAGAAAAGAACTTTTGGTTCTTAACTAAAAAATGTTCACTCCAATATTTTGCAGCTTGTAAAAAGCTTCAACAGATGAATAAACCCTATTTTAACTGCACTGAACATTGCTTTTGTATTCAAAAAAGGGCTAGTGTCACAAATGTAATAACACAATATCAGCCTTACTATATTATGCAAGAGTATGCTTTAAATTTTATGGAAAAAAGGGATCTTATAATTATTATTCCTGTTTTTTCATACTATATCAATATTTGTTTCTTTTTTTTATTCTAAGTAAAAAGAGCAAAAATTTTGTAAATTTTTTTGAACAAATTAAACTCCCCCCCCCCCCCAGTTTCTGGTGTTTTTTAAACATACAAAAGACCAGAAATGAATTTGATTTTCTCTTAAATGGGTCCATTTACCTAAGCCTCCTTGTAAAAATTAACATAAAAGTTGTCTAGAAAGGAAAAAAAAGACACAGAAGTGAAATATGTTACACACATACAATAATAGTTAATAAATGATTGTGTGAGTACGGGGTTTTACATGTTTATGGAAAATGGTTTTGCTAAAAGAGAAAACCTTTTTACAGAATTTGACAAAGTGAAACTGTTGTTGGGGGACTCTTCTTTACTAAACATTAGCGCTGTTTCTTCAAAACTCTAATAATAAATCACCTTTAAAGCAAATGTTTCAATACTGGCTGCATATAATTTTACCCGCTTGGAAGGGTTGATGGTATTTTCCCGTTTGGGGATGTTAGTGAAGTTAAAATAAAGAGTTGTGCTGAAACAGGAAGCAACAGGTGAATGAGCGGGGGGTGGGTGGGGGGGGTTGTGAGTGGGGAGTTGTGTTTACAGCCGACACAGCAGCACAGTGGCGGAGCCTCCAAACCATGTTGCTTTTTGTTATGAGGTAAACACAACCCCAACCCTGAGGCAGGAGCGGGACAAACAGCACAGCCGCAGGACGCCACTCGCCGTCCATGATACCCCCGACGCTCCACATCTGAGGGCAGACCTGGGAGTGACGAATCAGAGGAGGGCAAATTCAGAGGGGATTTCATCCGGCGAGGATTTTCTGTCTGCTGGAGTAGCGACTTGGTTTTTAGT
This sequence comes from Oryzias sinensis, assembly GCA_037389245.1. Taxonomy (NCBI): domain Eukaryota; kingdom Metazoa; phylum Chordata; class Actinopteri; order Beloniformes; family Adrianichthyidae; genus Oryzias; species Oryzias sinensis. The sequence goes on along the minus strand of CM074503.1, from coordinate 6,944,301 downwards.
TTGTAGATCGGCTCTATCACAGAACAGCCACATTTCCAACATCCTCAAAATGTTCATTGATATAAAACAAGCAGGTGTGGAAAGATGAGTGAAATGATCAACTTTTTCAACATTTCTTTTAGATTAGGGGCTTTATCTTGGAAATAAAGAAATCATAATCCATTTCAGATGCATAATGATTATCCCCTACATTTATTCTGACATTTAAAGTTCCCTAGAAAGCTAAGTGATGATGTTTGACATGAAAAGTTGATGTTTGAGGTGTTTGGATTCAAATAATCTCATCGTTGGATTCAGATGATGCCAACATTGGTATCTCGTTTTATGTTTTCTGCTTTTCTTCTGCTACTGTCAGACTTTCGGAGTCCACTCAACTGAAACCCTCAGACAGGCGGAGGGTGTTTTGGTCTGGGGGTTGTGTGCATCTGTGGGAACCAAAGTGGGGAAGAACTGGAAAGCCCCCGGTTCAAGTGCAATCTGGGGCCATCCGCGACGCTCTGTCAGCTCTGCATGCAGGGGCTCAGACAAGGGGGTGGAGGGTGAGATCTTCTCACCCTGCAGGCCTTTTTTTTGCAAATCAGAGCTAGTAATTTGGACAGAAAGCTGGATCTTGGCCGAGCACGGGCGGGCCTTTTCTTTTTTTCTTCTTTTTTATCCAAATGACCAGCAAGGACCCTTCCCCGCCTCGCTGCCCAGCGAGGCCTGGACGGCGAGGCGGTTAAGCAGACCGCGGTCGGGGAGCTCAGCGGGGATGTGGGGCTGAACTCACAATGACCAATACATTTTTTGTTTGCCGTTCATCATGCATTTTTGAAGGGAGACTCTTCACCCACAGACTCTTCTGATTCACTTTTCTGTGATCGGTTTCTCTGTCTCTTCTGCTGAATGGTTCATCAACTCCATTGTTTACTCTGCATTCCAGCTGAAACACTGTTTACAGGAGAAACTGAGAAGAAACAGGAAGAATAAGGACACCTCTATGGAAGTAAAACTGTCCAGTAATTATTACATTCAAACAACTTTAGCTGTACGTCAGAGTTTTAGGGTCAAAAAGTAAAAAAACTTTCTTGTAAATTTGCAAGATTAACCCTTGTGCTATCTTAGCTGACCCCACCCTTACATTAAGGTGTTCTCCCTACCATGACAAAGGTGGATAAAGGTGGAAAGATTTCATGTAATCCATGGACACCAGTGAAGATCACAAATCATTGACGAAAAAAGGTTCAGAGCACTGTCTAGTGGGTCTAGATGACCCAACTTCCAATGTGAAAGTGCCTAGGATAGCACAAGGGTCAAAGTGGAAGTGGGGCTGAATGGCTGGACAGTGGTTAGCACTCTTGCTGAGGAGCATGAAGGCCCCAGGTTCAAGTCCCGGCTGGGGGACCTGAACCTGAACATCAGCAGTCTGCATGTTCTCCCAGTGCATGTGTGCATAAATGTAGAAGATAATCATCATGCATCTGAAATGGATTATGATTTCTTTATTTCCAAGATAAAGCCCCTGATCTAAAAGAAATGTTGAAAAACGTGCTTCATAGGTTCATTGGTTATTGTCCATAGGAGTGAGTGTGGGAGTGCATGGGTGTGTGATTGTGGCCCTGTGACAGACTGGCGACCTGTCCAGTCTGCCTTCGCCCACAAGTGGCCGGGATAGGCTCCTGTGACCCTGAAAGGGATAAAAACGGATTAGCAGATATAATTTGATTTGAAACGGTTTATTTCAAGCAATCAAAGCAAGACTAATGCAGAGAATATGAATTAATAAGGTGGAAGTGATCTTACAGAGCAGCTAGTGAACGCACCGCAGCAGCAGAGCATAACAACTAAACTTAGTAGAACAGGTGAGCTGAATGTTTATTGTTCCAAATGTTTGGATGCTCATTTGTTGGATTTACGATTTATTCATGTTTTATTTATTGATGGACGGCTTTCAGGATCTCTGCAGCCGTTGATGAAGACATCGGTGTCCCTGCAGCTGTTCACTTCAGTCCTTTCTTCCTCCATAAATCCAAGATCTCTACGTCTTTGTGACGCTTCCATCTGAGGAGCAGCACTTTTTGGCATTTTCAACGCTCTAACGCTAATATAACAGACTATTTTTATTCATCTTTGTTGTTCTTTGTGGAAACGGGACGTTTCATCTGGTGGAGGGGGCGTATGTAACTGTTTACCTTCAGCTTTGGTGTTCTGTGCATGACAGGTTCATGACGTAATGAGGCAAATGGACTTCTGGGTGTGTGAATGAAAAGGAAATAAAGTATTGGTCCTCTACACCCAAACGTGTCTCTGAGCTCCTTATTTTCCAGATGAAACTCCGCTTTACCGACACCGAACGCCGGAAAGACGGCTACGCTGACGATAATCTGACTCTGAGTCGCCAAAAGGTTCAGAATTTCTTTGTTTCTAAAACGTATCCGGAAAAAAAGCTGCAGAAAACGCTACACATCTTTCATCTTCAAGCTAAGCTACGATAAACAGACAACTTTGATGTTTTTCACGTAAATTTACAACTTTGAATGTCGTAAATTTACAGGATTTTAAATCGTAAATTTATGAGAAAAAAACAGTTATGACTTTTTTCCTCATAAATTTACGCCGTTAAAGTCATAATTTGAAAAAAAAAGTGTTTGTAAACTGGCTCTAAAACTCTGTCTTAAAACTGCATTCAAGCTATGGACAAATAATTTCAAAATATCAATTACATTTTTTTTTATATCAAGTGTAAAGCATTTGTGTCAAACATTTCTGATCTTTAAAATAAAAATCTAATTTAGAGACAGTAACTGAGATTTTAATAACTGACAACTTTCCTTTTTGAACTTTTATATTTGCAGACAAAGAGTTTAGTTGGAACTGAAATACACGGTACATTTGTGAGCATGAGATACTGGAAAAACTACATTTTTCTTTGAGTCTTTCTGTCAAAGCTTTTTTTTTATATTCTTACTACATTTAGAAAACATTTAGACTGATTGTATGCAGATAACTTTATAAACTCTGTTACAACCAGAAGGATGGCTGTCAATCAGACAGCAGAAGAAGGAATACCAACCACGGATATAACATAAAAAGTAAAAAAAATAAACAAATCGGTTTTTAATCATGTCACTCCACTTCGTTTCCCAAAATGTAATTTAATTTGTAAAGCCAATTTTTGTATTATGCTGCTTTATATAGTTATTTTTTTCTAATGGCAAATAAACTGCACATATTTTTGTCACTTGATCTGCATTTGTCATGATGATTTTTGAAATACTATTTCATCTATTTATATCATCATTATGTACTTCAACTTTGTTGTGTATGTCGATACTTTTTAATGACCTGAATCTGTGTTGGTGAAGCATAAATATTTATCAGAGGTTAATGAAAATTTAGGTAAATGAAAAATTTGAAATGAAGTAAATCAAAGCAGGGCTGGGATTGTATAAGTTCACTTCCTCTCGCTCAAATTTCTAGCCATCTTTTGAGTGCTTTTTGACTATCTTAATATGTAATAGTTTCTTTGTGTCATAAACTATATGCAAAGGAGCAAAAATGTTTATCTATGATTATGAATAATCATTGAATTATTTACCAGTGTACGTGGACGTATGCGTCGTCTAGACTTATCCATACCAGATCAGTCAAGGCCAGAGTTAACAACGAGCGCCATCTGTGCTGAGCACTGCATTGGTCTACTGTAGGTCAAAGAAGGATACAAGAAAAATGGAGGAAGCTGATTCGCCGTGCCCCTGAAGGCAACAGCCGAAAGGGGAAAAAGTGTGGAGGTGTGAATTGTTTCCAATCAATTTTCTGACTAATATCTCTGTATAGATATACATTTCTGTACTTTTGCTTTGATTGCTTGAGGTTATCTGCATCAATTAAGGCATCCCTACACACTAGCACCAATGTGTGTGTGTTGTTGTAAAAACTCATCAAAAGTTTGTAAACCAGTTCTTTTTTCTCTTCTCACCATGGATCCCTGTGTTGGTCTTCCATAGGACCCCGCTTAGCAGCACCAGTTACCATGGGTTCTGCTGCAGTGATCTTGGTGTCTTCACCAAGAATTGGTATTCAATGGGATTTGGCAACTCCAAGTTGCCAGGTGGTCTGCTATGACCGCCCCGTCGGTGTCAGGCCTGTTTGTGCTGATGTCAGCACTGCAGGTGCTGTAACCTGAACATGTGGAGGAATGTCACGTTTAGAGATGGGTCCAGATTCTGCTTACAGCAGATATCGCCGCTCACCTCTTCTACCAGCTGGCAGGGGGATTGTTGTTCACTTGAAAGTGTGTTTAGCTCTGCTAAACTTGTGGTGCTGTATACTTTTGATGTGGCTTTGTTCCTGAGCATTTCGTGTTTGTGTATGATTTTTTTATTTTTAACTATAGAATTATACCAACAGCTACATTTGATATTTTTATCCTCCGGGCACTCCACCTTCCTCCCTCAGTCCAAAATCATGCTTCATAGGTTATTGGCGTCTCTAAATTGTCCTTAGGTTTGAATGTGAGTGTGTGTTGTTGTGTTGCCCTGCATTAGACTGACAACCTGTCCAGGACGTGCCCGCCTCCGCCCCAGTGGTTGGGATATAGACTCCAGTGACCCCATGCCCTAAGGCAATCTACAGGCTTGGAAAATGGATGGATGGATGGATGGATGGATGGATGGATGGATGGATGGATGGATGGATGGATGGATGCATGAATGGATGCATGAATGGATGGATGCATGAATTGATGGATGGATGGATGCATGTCACTGAGCAAACCGATAAAAGCTTATCTGTGTCGGACAAACTTTTAGAACAGTTGGCTTTTGCACACCAAGTGTATATTTGTGTGAAAATTGTGTTTTTGGTGTTTTAAAGTCCTTAAAGCATTTTTTTTCATGATGGAGGACATATGTAAAGAAAATTCAGATTAAAACTGCATTTCTGAGAATTGCGTTATATAAATCTTGTTGGATCTGGAGCAGATAAAAACCCGCTGATTGAAAAAGCTCAGGTGTGTGACACAGCAAAAGTCTCCCTGCTCCGCTCTATTCGGATGCATCCACAGACAAATAGATCCGATTAACGTAAGTGGATTTTTTTTGTCCAGAAACTTCAGCTAAACTGCTTCTTTATAAGAGAGGTCTTTACCACTTTGAACTGGTTAAAGTTCTAACTAATCTTTTGGAAGGATGTGTATCAGTTATTGGTTTAAAATTATGGAATGAATTGAGTGATGAATTTTTGAAATTTTTTGAAATGTATTTTTCGTCCAGAGACTAAACTGCTTCATTATAACCTGTTACACAGCATATTTCCTTTATCTAATGTGTTAGGAACCAACCATCTCTGTCAAAATGATAGTCATTTTTTAGGTCTCTGTTGCCCACACACATTTTTCCCATTCTTCCACATCCTTAATGTTGTTATCCGCCTCATTAAAACACAAGCACATTTCTGTCCTCAATGTTACTTAACCTAGCAAATGCTGATTAAATTCTGTGACCAGATCTGTGTTTTATCTGAACCTTGAAAGGCTTTAAGTGCCAGGAGACAGCCATGTTATAGTGCCAAAGTGCTGTAAACTGTAATCTCTTTATGTTATTGCAAGCGAAGAGCCGCACATTACACAACCTCTTTTAACGCCCTTGCCCTCTTTTATGTGCCTACTATTGCACTGGAAAAAAAGACGTTTTGTAGGTTCACCTGCCAAGCTTTGCTAGTCGATGTGAGGTCTGCATCTGCCAAGGCAGGCGCAGCAGAGCGATAGAAGGTAATAAAGCACCCAGTAATAGAGCATTGCAGAGGAGGTAATTAGAGTGAGGGGTGCCTTTTAAAGGGTTGTTTGTAATGATTCATGGTTGCACAAATGCAATTTCCCTGTCACTCCCCTCTCATCACTCATTGCTGCCCGCCTGGATCTGCAGATACGGCCTTCATCTCACCCTGCGGCGAGAATCTTTACGGGTTTATTAATGTATTTTATGGACACTCTGACAAGTTAGATTTAGAAACCATTCCAATTAAGTAGCAATTAGTTGAAGCTGCTTCATATTAAAAAGTAGTTTTAGTTACTTTGTCCCACCATATATGGAGGCCCTTATCTGTCTACCTTACTTTTTCTACATTTGCCCTCCTACTCCCTACAGTCCAGAACAACTCCAACGTTCTTCTCTTCCTTTTAGACTTTGTCTTCTCTTTGTAAGCTTTCTCCACTCACAAAGACACAATGCACATCCTTCTGACCTTCTCTGTTGTTCTCCAGAAACATCTTCAAAGCAAATCTTGCATCTGTGGTTCTTTTTCTCTGTATGAAACCATACTGCTGCTCACAAAAGTTCTCTTTTGAATACCTCAGTCTAGCTTCCACTCCTCCAAACCTTAACTTCATTGTGATTCACCGGCTTTATTCTTCACATCTCTCTTCTTCTTCAAAACTTCTCATACATTCCTCCTCATCCTCTCCCTCTCTGACATCTTTTTTTAACACTCCAGTCAGAAACTCCACAACTATTGCAAACGAATGTGACTTTCTGACAGTTGCTGCTCTGCTCTTGACCTGCAGCCGTTCTGTATGTTCAGGAGTTAAGTTGGATTTTGGCACAAGGAAGAATTAACATGCAAGCTGACCTCTGAAACCATGTGCAGCCTATCACATGTATGAGAAATGCCATCTTCTCCTTAAAGACATTGACAACCTGGCATCTACAAGGAAAAGACAGAAAAATCTTGACTTTTTCTGTTTCTGACCTAATGGAACCATTGCTACCTGTTCTGCAGATAAAAATAATTGACCTGGAAAAAATAGATGGGTGTGAGTTATAAGCACCGTCTTTGCAAATGCTCTGGTGGGGTTTTCCTTTTCAATGCCTCTTGGGAACTGAGATGTCCCAGATGGTATCTTCTGCAGGCTCTGGAAGTCCCAGCTCATACAAGCTGCACATTTCCAGTCTGTCTGTTTCTGAAAGAGACATATTTATTCTGACAACTTTTGCTTTACCGTAGCAAAAGAGAATTCTTCTGAAGTGCTCCTCAGATTTACTTGATCATCTGAATTTAAACCAAACGAGCTAAACTGCAACTTTGATTCAGCCACCAATGATAGTTTTTTCTTAGCTGCTGTTGAGAAATCATTGGTTTAACATCAGCACGGGCTGAACCAGACCCATGGATGCACATTTAGAAACACATTTGTAACCATAACTATGATCATGTCAACATCAAGCTTAAATTTCTATATATAATGAAATTAATGAATGTATATTTGAAAGTCCAAAGTGAGTTCATTTTGGAGAAATGCACATTTCATATTTAAGATAGCAGCTTTTGCATTCAGAAAAGTAAATCTAAATAAAAACAGATTGAAAGATAGTCAAATTATTCTTGCATACAATGAAATGTGTGTGAGAATAACCACTGGGCTTATGAATGGCTAGTTTTATTTTATTTATTTATTTTTGCCTTGCAGTTGTCTTATCTCTATTATGTGACGTCACAAAGACCCATTCAAAGTAGTATGTTAGGACACACTCCTCAATGCTATGGAAGAGCTATTTGATGGTCACCTGTCTAATGAAAGACCATCCCCACATTTCTGCACACTTTTAAGCTCAAAAATGGAAAAAGCAGTGATGGGAATCCCTGTGAGATTGAGCAAAAAGATTAGCCACTTGGAAGGAGCTTGGCATGGAGCAGCTGCTCAAGTTATTTCAAATCAATCAGAGGGGTGTGGGACTCGAGGGCCGGCATCCCGCTGGTTTTTCAGAAACCTGGCTCCTCTTGTTGCTGACTACCTGGATCAGGTGTGTTTTGTCAATGAGAGGCTTCACTGGCAGGCTAGTTGGAGAACATGCATTTGAGTTTGACACACGTGATAAGAGTATTCAAAACGTGACTGCAATTTTAACCCTTGCATGCATGGGGGCCACTACAGTGTGCAGAATGCTTTGATAGCAAATGTGTGATACATACCAGAAGCTACTAAGACAAGATGCTCAGTAGTAGATATAACAGTTCATAGATTTGATGGAAAGCTAGATCCTACGATGATTGATGTTGACTTTTGTTACAATATTCTCAATTCAGAGACATTTTATTTAACCATGTTTTAGGTCAATTTAATTCAATTCCATTTTATTTACATATATATAGCCCAATATCACAACAATAGTCATCGTAATGGACTTCATACCAGCAATGGTATAGTAAACATAAAATCATGTGGATCATGAATACGTAGAATTCAATAGTAAATTCTAAACTAAACTAACTAAACTGGGCATCCCTCCCCTTAGAACAGGGGTGCTCATGATGTTGATCGCGATCGACCGGTCGATCTTCAAGGGCATGAGGGTAGATAGCAGGCCAGCAAAGATAAATAATCAAAAAAATTAAAAAGTAATTCTAAAAAATCCGTCAGTGAATCAAAATCCTCACCGAGAAGTACGGGACTTGATTGACATGCAGAACAGCCAATCGAACATCCTCTGATACATACGTCACTGAACATGTGTTTTTAAATTCACTGAGCGCAGATTCTGTCTGTCATCAGAAAGTTGCTTTCTGCCCCGCGGCACGTCAAGTGAAGACCGGGGACTTGATATTTATATATGTAGGAAGATCTTCAAGCCATTGTCGTCTCAAAAGTAGCTCATGTGCCAAAAAAGTGTGAGCACCCCTGCCTTAGACCCTCCTTTGCAGTAAGGAAAAACTCCCCCCAAAAAACAAAAATTATCTTATCTAACTCTACAACTACATGTGTAACCCTTGTGCTATCTTAGATGATCCCACCCTCACATTGACGTGTTCTCCCTACCATGACAAAGGTGGATAAAGGTGGAAAGATTTCATGTAATCCATGGACACCAGTGAAAATCACAAATCATGGAAGAAAAAAGGTTCAGCGCACTGTCTAGTGGGTCTACATGACCCAACTCCCAACGTTAAAGGGTCTACGATAGCACAAGGTTTAAATACTCCAGCAGATGAGCTTAATCCAGATGGAGTGGGGGGACGGCTGGGGGCGCCAGACGAGCCAGAGCCAAGTGTGGGAGCAGGAGCAGAGGGGAGGTAGACGTTCAGGTACAGGAGCACGGACGAGCCAACTGGAATCTGGATAAATCAACCTGTAGAGATAGAGGAACCACCATTACAACATGATATCATATTTCAACGTATTTACAGTTATACCTACTAATGACCATTCCATTACATTAAAGTATGGTGGACAAATAAATATATCTCTATAGAATTTAAAGACATACCTTTTTTTCTGAAAAAAGCTTTATTCTGCATCCCGGAAGATGAATAAAAACACTTAGTAAACAAATCCTAACTGATTTGATCATAATTCATGCATGAGAGGGATGAGGCAGATAGACAGGACTGTAAAACACTTTATCTTTTTTATGATTTAGGTGTCAAATATTGAAAAAGTTACCAAAACAACTAACCATGTGTGTTATTGTTCTGTTGAGTTGTGTTTAGGAATCAGCTAACTCAGTGAAGGGTGGTTTCTTGACCCGGGTATTTCTCCCGTAAGCGTGACTTGGGAGATGCTGACCCAAAGTTATGGTGCAGTTGAAAACATGTTTAAAATATAAAACAGCTAAATTCACATTTAAAACTTAGTAAGGACAAAATGTAAAACACTATGATGAAATTTTCTGTGAGCCAGACATACATTTGAAAATGTTGTCAGGATTTTACATTGATGATATTCATGATGTAACTGTGTCATCTTTAACCCCTCGTGTCTTGTCAGTCAGAGCTGAGAAGGGGATAAGCTGGGCCGGGATGAGACGTCACTCATGTTGGGAGCGACATCCAGGCAGAGTCACGGTGGAGCATGCAGCGCCTCAACAACACCTCCTCCATTCACATCCCAGCTTCAGCCAAGACCCAGACATCAAAGGCAGGTGGAGTGAAACCATGAAATTACAGGTAAGGTGTCAATTACCCTTTGAAACCAAGCACTCTCCAAATCCAGGCAAGACCCAGCCAGTCCCTGGAATCAGAACAAATAAAGTGGAACCCAGAGAAGAAGAATGGTGGGGAAGGGGAGGGAAGAAGGGGGAAGAAAAGATTTTTACAGCCCAAGTTGACGATAAAGCCTCAGCATAAAAGACCTGAAATCAGTTTTAGGTTACGTCCCCCCTCCTTTGCTGCCCTCACACCCCCCCCATCTCCCTGAGTTCTGTCTGACAGCACTCTGAGGTCCCTCAGAATCCGGGTCGGGCCTGCCCTCCTCACACATGCATGCGTGGCCTTTCTCTGCTGTAAAGGAACAACTTCCTAACCAATTGCAACATTGCTCATCCGCCCTTTTCCAACATCCGAGGAGAGTTTCATCATAATGAGGGGCAGAACCAGGTTGAAACCTTGTAATTAAACTGCACAACCTTTTATGACTTAAGTTTTTAGGAGGTGTGACGCAGCAAATATAGATCCGTTGTTTTTGGAGTTGTGTCTGAGTTTTGTTATTTTTGAAATGTTTAGCTCATTTGGTTCACATTTCTTTCTGGTTGCAGCAGCAATCAGATGTTGCTTCAACAGCACGTTGACCTTGTCATTTAAGGAGCCGTCACAGTGGGAGTTAATTCAATTACTGCTCTCACACTGTTTTTCATTGTGAACCTCAGAATCAGCTGGCAGCTTATGTGGGAAAACAAGAACAACGTTGCACATCCCTGCCAGATGTGACTGGCATGGATGAAAGCAACAACATAAAGTATGAGGGGCCGTATAAGACATTATTTATTCTGAACCATTCACATTCATACATTCTTGCTCTCACATACATATATACTCTCTTTCGCATACATATATTCTCTTACGCATGCATATATTCTCACTTGCACATCCATATATTCTCTCTCTCGCATGCATATATATTACCTTACACATACATATATTCTCACTCTCATTGTCACTCTTAAAGAATATATGTATGTGAAAGACAAGTATATATGTGCGTGTGAGGAAAAGTATATATATGCGTGTGAGAGAGGAATATGCATGAAAAGGAAGTGACTTTGCATGAAAAGGAAGTGACTTTGCATGAAAAGGAAGTGACTTTGCATGAAAAGGAAGGCAGATGATTTCTCATGCTCTGATTGGACGAGAGGCTGCCACCTCCCATTTTGAACAGACGCTAACATGAACTAGCGAGAAGGAGCCACGGGGGTCCTCCAGCAGGCCATCAGAACCTTAAGAAATATTTTATCTTCACCTGAAGTGGTCACAAATCTGTCTGCATCTCTAGAGACACAAAGGAATGTCTCAAATACCAATAATGGTAATAGAAGTTAGAATATATGTATGCGTAAGAGAATATATGTATGCGAAAGAGAGTATATGTATGCGAAAGAGAGTATATATGAATGTGAGAGCAGGAATGTATGAATGTGAATGGTTCAGAATAAATAATGTCTTATACGGCCCCTCATAATAAAGAATCTGACATCAGCTCATCTGAGAGGCACAAAGATGTACGGCACAGCGAAAAAGCTGCTGTCAGGTGAATCTGTTAGAAGTTAAATATTCTGCAGTTTTGCTTGTGAGGATCTGGTCTGTCCTGGTTGGACTGAAGTCTCCAAAGCTCTGTGATTACTATTAGTATTTCTATTGCTTCTCAAGACAAATGTCCTTTTTTATTTCCTTACGTTTTCCATTTTCTGTGATATTTGTTGCAGAGGCTGAATTTTAAACAGCTTTGAATCCACCATATCAGTAAAACTGTTGGTCATTGTTGGTCATTTGACCTATTGGTGCTGTTTTGGTTTTAATAAATGAGTAACCGTTTTCTTCTTTTGTACATCCAGCGCCACCATGAGGAGGGTCGAACAAATGATAGAAGTTCAAAGAGTTGAACTTTTTCAGCAGTTTTAAATGTAGCAGATGGTGATGGTTTTTCTCTCTCTTTTTATTTCCAAACTTAAAGCTACAATCATTTTGGCAGTACTAAGCTCAGCAAAAATTATAAATAGCTGAATTTAAAAAAATCAGTTAATTTGTGTTTGATAAAACGATGCAAGAAGAATAACACGGTAACGCTGGAAGGAAATATGTTACTACAGTAAAAAGAAGGAAAATAGGAATTTTTTAAAGTTTGAATTTGCATCTTGGGCTTTTTGATTGTCTGTCTATCTATTACTGTTAATTCTCAATTCCATCCTGAATTGACCGTGGTGTCATCAATTACCAGTTGGAAATATAGGGCTGATCCTGACATGGTGCCTCTGTCAATTACCTTCCTCCTCCCCCGTTCCTGCTCTGCCCTGGACGCGACCAGATGGGTTCACTTACCTCATCTTCATCCCCGCCTACTTAAGGAGATCCCGGACCTGTTTTCGACGCCAGTCCGTTGTTCCTTCCTCGATGCTTACGTCTGGCCTGCTCACGTTGTGTGCCTTGTCTAATCCAAGCTTCGTTAACATTTCCTCTCTTCTCCACCCTCAGGAACTGTCCGCTTCACGGGTGAACCTCAGGTCACAGTCCACCGCTCACGCTCTCCCCCTTGGATTCTGCCTAAGTCACGCTCTCTGGACCTTCCTGCCGCAAACCTCCAGTCAGCCGCCACGCCACGTCAAGTCTCCTAACTACTCACCCTCTGTGAATTAAACCATCTTAAACTTACCTCACGACTCCTAGTGTTCTTCTGGGTTCCAGCGTTTGGGTCTGTCAGAAATCCCGCAAGATCATGACAGATCCTTTATTATGTCTGCAGATTAAACTGTCTCAGTACTGACAGTGAATGAGAAACAACTTTTTCCCCCTTCAGAGTTTAAAGGGTCTGTATCATGTCATTCTTAAGCCTTTCCGTCTTTCTCTCCTTTTCATGACCATCATCCCAGAGTCGCCAGCGTGTCTGTGTTTCTCCCGTGAGGAAAAAGTCTGAACTTTTACAAGGATGGAGGTGCATAATGTGCAATGAGAGCGTTTAGCCGATCACAGCTAGCTCCACTGAAAAAGTGGGCGTGTGTGTTAGCCTGGGGGGCGGAGCTGGCAGCACAGACTCTTCCTGGAAGGGGCGGTTCCTCACTTTGTGAAGTCACAATGTGAGAACCCACTCATTTTTGAATGGATTGGGAGGGGCTGGTGCTCACAGGTTTTTAGAGATAATTGAATGGATAAAATACCACTTATAGGATCCTTAAAACAAACAATTAAGCTTCTTAATAAATGTAAGAAGTTGTGCTTTTACCTTCAACAGCAGCAGTTTTGAATTTGAAAAGCAAAACACAGAACACAGCAAATTCAGACTTGAAACATGTTTTTCATGAATAATTTATTTAATGATCTTCAAAACCAAGATAGTACATTTTGTTGAGGTCAAAAGATTTTTTAAACATACACATTGAAAGCAAAATAAAAAATGAAATGTTGAAATAAACCATTGAAAGGATTTTGGGACATGTGCTTAGTATTGCTTTTTATAGATTCTCAGAGTTTATACCTTGATGTAGCTTTGACATGGTGTGCAGGTGTTATAGAAAAGGTTAAGACAAAAATATGTTGAGTCATATGACGCATTTCTACATTCACATTCGATTTACAGGTTAAGAGATTCATCTTAGTTTTATAGAAATAAAATGAATTGCTTGCTCTCTGGCATGAAGGCCCCTAACGGGACTACTGGAAACTTGATAGAACAGATTCAAAATTATTTGATGTGTAACCCTTGTGCTATCCTAGGCACTTTAACATTGGGAGTTGGGTCATCTAGACCCACTAGACAGTGTTCTGAACCTTTTTTCTTCAATTATTTGTGATCTTCACTGGTGTCCATGGATTACATGAAATCTTTCCACCTTTATCCACCTTTGTCATTGTAGGGAGAACACGTCAATGTAAGGGTGGGGTCATCTAAGGTAGCACAAGGGTTAAAAAAGGTAACCTCCACTGAGGTAACAGTTACTTTAGTGGAGGGTCATTATCCCTGTAACAGCGTGATGAATCGTCTTTGAGATTGGGCCATAAAATAATGCCTTGGTCACTCTTGATTCAGTTCAGGTGTAGATGGGGAGAAATGACGCAACATCAAACCAAAAAACCCCAAGACGAGAAAACCAAAGAGCCTAAGCACGCGCTGGTGGAGCGCTGCTCGCTGACAGACGAGGAGCTGCAGTGGAGACTCAGCAGCTCCTTGCCAACACATCTCTATTGCATTGCTAAATTGCAACAATGTTGATGTATTTATGGGCTGAAGCCAAATGTTTTGGGCGAATGTGAACACGTTTCCAGTTGCCTGCCAGTGTGGGCTCTCATTTAATGACTCTTAAATTATGAAGTACGTACGGCGCATTACATAACAGCACATCAGTCACGGTTTGATGGCTGAAACAAAAACATCAAACACTTGTTACCAAAGAGAAACAACAGCTTCAAGTGCTTGAAGAAGAGCTGGAATATTTTCAGCGTGTAGAGGTCGGTTGTTTTTGCTCAGCTGCGACAAGACAGCTGTCCCGGCGCTCTGCCATTACATAGGATCCCCTTATTACAGAGAATCCCAGCAGTAATGAAAATAACCCGTTGTCCTCGGCCAGGTAGCTCGACAAGCCCATTAATCAAACGTGTGTGTGGGGAGGCGGAAAGGAGGAGTTTCGTGGGAAGAGTGGGCTGCAGAAAAAAGTGGGGTAAAGACAGGATGGGAGGGGGTTCCTGTGCTTGCTGACAAGCTCAAAGAAACCTTGAGCAAACAGACTCCTGTAAATGTGAGGAGATGAAATAAGATGGTCCAGTCCATCAGCAAGAAGCAGAGAAGCAGGTTAGAGGCTGCAGACCGCAGTTTAGTCACTTATAAGAATCCTCCAGGTCGCATCCCAACCTGTGCTTACGCTTTTTTTTCTTGCTTGCTGCTCGGTTTTAACTGCAGCTCTGCTGGCCTCCCACCAAAATCCATTTGCCAACTATTATAAGACACGATCAATGCAGTTTACAGAACCTATGTGATAGTTTTGTCACTCAAACTTAAACTTAAAAACCTTTTTCAGTTACATCATTTCAATTACTTATGCCACGCTTTTTAATCTAATCAGGATTAGATTTGGTCTTTTATTTTTGCACAAAGTTTTCAATTGTGTTATAACTAAACGTTTGTTTTTGTTGCTCACCTTTCGGCATATCCCGTTACCATATCCCACCACGGGTGGTTTGGCAGAGATCTTTACTCCGGATGCCCTTCCTGACACAACCCTTTATTTTTCATTCCGGGGTGGGGACCGGTACAGGAAGACCCCCTTGAGGCTACATGGTTAGGCAGGGAAGGGTTTTGCCCAAGGACCCACACTGGATTCAGCACCAACTGAGCCATCCAGCCTCCAACGTGTTTTGTGTTTTTTGGCCTAAGACATATGAATGAGTAAATAGCTGAACAAACAAACAAAAATAGAACATAAAAAAGTCAGATGAAGGGGTTGGACCATGGACTGTACATGAGAACTGGACTGAGTGAGTAAGACGTCACCGATTGAAAATTACTTTCTTCCGGTTCCACCCAAATGAAGTCAGTGCAGTCACCATTTTTCTGCAGTATGTCTGTCGCCATGTTTGAACAAGATGTCCTTGCTAAGCCTTGATTGGTCCATGTCTTAGTCTATGGCAACCAGCCTCTCCAATCAGGGGTGAGCATGCTAGAGACCACACCCCTACCACTTGAAAGCGGGCTCAGGAGAATCTGTGAATCAAACGCTTGGAACGTTCGACACCTACTTTTGTTGAGGCATCTGAAGTATATCATGTAAAAAATGAGGATTATCAAGAAGATGTTAAAAAAGGTATCAGATCCAGAATGGTTCTTCTGACCAATAGAATGACTGAGTAGCAGCTGTTTATTTCTCTATAGAAGTCTACAGGATTTGGGGTTTTTTGGAGCATGAGAAGGGAGGAGACACTCAGTCCAGTTCTCTGTATACAGTCAATGGGTAAGACTAAAACAAGAGACAGGCCAGAGAACTGTTGCAGTAAGCTACCTCTCCAATCTTTTAGTGACTTTGGTTTCTGAAAACAAAACTGAGGAAAAAGGATATTTGTTCAGTTCTGTGAGATAAAGTGAAAACACTGTACTTTGACAAAAATCTTAGTTTGTCTTGCATTTGTTATGATTCAAATCTCGGGCCTTATCTAACTCTTTTGAGTTCACCAATTTTAGTGACGTTGTATTTGATATTGTCTTGAATATTGTGGCTCTGGCACTGAGGTAGAACCGTCATCTTCAAATGTAGGACTGAGCGGTTCCATTCATGACCACTCCAGCCTCCCGGGAATGACCGCAGAGTAAAAAAAAAAAAGCTTGGAATGCATTCAGGTGGAAAAGCTCTGTCCAAGTGCCATTAAACATCTGAGAATGAAGGATCGTTATTGTTTTCCACACCACTGGAGCATTGACTGCGATCTTTTTCCTCGTAACCCTTGTGGGAGAACACGTCAAAGTAAGGGTGGGGTCATCTAAGATAGAACAATGGTTAAAGAGTTTGATGTAGTCGTGAGGAC
Source organism: Oryzias sinensis (assembly GCA_037389245.1). NCBI lineage: Eukaryota > Metazoa > Chordata > Actinopteri > Beloniformes > Adrianichthyidae > Oryzias > Oryzias sinensis. The sequence continues at coordinate 6,927,834 of CM074503.1, read as the reverse complement.
ATCTTTCTCATTTTGATTAAAGCCAGAAATCTGTTTACTTCAGGAACGTGGTCCAATAGCGATAGCTCACCCTCATGTCTTCCTTTTTGAAGCAGATATTTATTTTCCTTTGTTCAGAGATTCTCAGTAGAATAATTAGTCAAAGTAGAGACTTGTGGCTCTTTAATAATCTGGAGAAATTCATGAATTTATTTTCCGTGTTTAGAGTCTGTCTTGATAAAAGGTTACAGTTCCCTGTGGTGTTGAGGTTAACTGTCCTGTCACCATTTCTGATCCTCAGCTATGAATGATTGGTGTCTGATAATGATCCTGTAAACAGTGGTGGTTAGAACCCTTGTGTTCTCAGGTGTGTGCATTGATTACCGTTAATATGATTGATTACAGTGCAGCGAAATCAAGAGAGCAGTCAAATATGCAGAATCTTCATGGTTATATAGAATCACTGACAGCATCTTCTGAATTTGCAGTCTGTTTGACCAAACGGACACCTTTTTTTTTTCCCTTTTTGTCACGCCACAACGCTTGGGGGTGTTATTTGTCTGTGAAAGCAAAAGAACAGAAGTTTATAGAATTACAAAAAAAACAAAAAAAAAAAACAGTTTGATTTAAAAATATCAAACATGTGCAAACAAGAACATGCCTTATAAAAATCCTAAAAAATATTTGTGGAAAGTGTCATTCATTTAGTATGGTTCCATAAAAAAGAAATGTTTAAAAGAATAAAATCTCACCTAGACTTCAGTTTTGAAGTTGAAAATGTTTCTATCTTCATCCTTTATTGTTTCTCCACAGGAATGCCATTCAAGTTTTGTGTGGCTATGCGGTAAATTCAAGACATCCACTCTTTCTGACCTCAGTTTTGTCAATTGTAAGAATGATCCAGGTCTGAATACGTTAGACAAGTTGTTAGAGTCTCTGGCAAAGGCTTTCACCTGCTTTATAGAATAGCTGATACTGTAGTACATTAGGGCATCATCAGCGTAACAACAAAAGTTACGTATTGTCCCTATTTCCAACATCCGAGGGAGCGGGAGTGGTGCCAGAATCCACTTGGCCCGTCTGTGCTGCTGTACTTGGCTGTGGACTAGAGCCCTGCGCGGGACTATTTTCTTCATCCCGCTCCCGCCCGCGCCCGCTGAATTTTTGACCAATCCCGCCCGCTCCCGCAACGTATGCGTTACACTCCCGCCCGCTCCCGCAATATGTATGTCCACTCCCGCCCGCACCCGCAAAACTCAGAGAATTTAGTCCCGCACAGTAATAGAGATGCATTGATTTTGTATCGTCCCCCGTCCCGCAGGAAAAAAACACGTATTTTTATTGATATCATTAAAGAGATTCATGTCCTCCTCCAGCCTCATCTTTTGATGCATTCCTCTTGTGTAATGTACAACTTAAATATTAAATATATTTTCACAAATCCTGTTCGGTTAAAAGTGTGCGTGTGTGCGCGCGCAGACAGACGGCCTGAAGCGCGCTCTTAGGAAGAGGCGGGGCGGGGCGTTGCACACCCCCAACAACAGGTTAGATGACAGAGGCCATTGGGCGTCTATACCTGGTGCCTTTGTTGGCCTCCTGTCCGGCCTTCGCAGATTCTGGGTGGTTCAGGACGTCCAAAAATGAAATGTGCAGTTGGGAAATGAAAAGACACACAAGAGTCTGCATGAATTTTCAAACCTTTTGCAAAAGGGGAGAGGTGGAAAAACACGACCTGTTAGGCTCTGTGGCTGTCCGCTCTCTCTGTCCTCAAGGCAAAAAGGCTTTTTTTATTATTCAGTCAGCGAAGACGAAAGCATACAAAATACGTCATTAGAATGGTGTGTTTTTGTCTAGTCTGCATTGCAGGTGTCGTGGCTCCATAAACACTCCAGTACAGAAAGAAAACAGAGACCAAAAGTCACAAACAGGCCTACTGGTGACCTCGGCACATATTATCTGTTACTGAGGGCAGGAATCAAGCATATTTTCTGCAGTACAATATACATGCATATATAGAATCCATTAAATGCATAATAACAAAAACATAGACAACATAATAGAACCCCTGTAATGCATAATGAAAAGATCATAGAAAATCATATGGAACCCCTGTTCACCTCAACACCTTCAAGGAGCTTCAGTACATAAGAAACCAACAGCTGCACAGCCTGACGTAGTCCGCTAATATATATTCACGAGATATTCATGCCAGCACTGATCCCGCGGGGTTTTTTTCTGCCGCCCGCTCCCGCCCGCAGCACAATCCAAACCGCCCAATCCCGCGAGATCTGGGTTGGGTCCCGCGGGACCCGGCGGGACCCGATCCCAATGCAGCCCTCTACTGTGGACCTCGCCCCTGCTACAGACTGGTGACCTGCCTTCACCCAACAGCCGGGATGGGCTCCGGCAACCCCCAAAAAGGATACAGCGGGTTAGGAAAATAGATGGATGGGTTTTAAGGACTCATTGGGAATCCTATTATTCATACATAACATCACTGGTTTCATTTTTCTTATCAGTTTTCTCTTTAGAGAGCCAACTGTCAAGTCCAGGAGGTACATCAACAACACTGTCGACCTGTGAACCTTTCCTCCATGTGGACATTTTGGACTGACAAGCATAAAGAAAAACATAGAGAGACTTTACTGGACAGACGTTGTGGAGCCAATTAAGGCTAGCATGTTTTAAAAATGGTTGGATGAGGCTGGATTTTGAGGAAACACAGACTCCAGTTCCCCTTCATCTCTGAAGATGAAGAATGGTCTGAAGGAGTAGGTAGATCTGAGCATCATTGAAGGAGCTTTTAATTGCACAAAAAACAAAAAGGTTAAATAATACTAATAACAAGCTTGATGCCAAAGAGTGTAAATCTTCTGACCTCTCCTCTTTACCAAAAAAGGCTCATTTATCTATTTATTCCCTTCCAAATCTTGAAAGAAGTGAATGAATATTAGCCAAAGGTCTTGGCTGTGGTCACATGAACCCCCACACACCAGGAATAGGACTGCCCTTCTGTCTAGGATCCAGGTCACGTGCATCCTCCATATGAAAAATCCAAAAATGTTCCATCATACCACCCGGGGATGTTTTCTTTAGACAGCCATAGCTGTGTTGTCTTTCTCTGCAGTTTAACACAAACGTGAAGTTTTTCTGCTGATTACCCATGAGCCCCGTTCCTACACAAGCTCTGTGGGTGACAGTTTCTGACATTTGGCCTGTCGAGCCATAAGACACCAGAGGCAGAGGATTTAGCCATGTCCAACAAAAACATTGTAAGTGGAGGAGCCTCTTATGGGATACAGTTTTACCTTGACGACTGTAACTATGTTCAACGACTTAGATCTAAACCCTGCAGATGTTTATCTTCTGAAAAATGTCATTTTTCTTTTTTGATCCAGTGCCAGTCAGATTTGTTTTCACTGCTGTGACTGGAAATGGAATCTGTGATTTTCTACAAGCCACGATCAAAGATCCAGACCATGTCCACAGAATACACAGGTCCCAGTCGTAAAGACCAGGGGCCTCATTTATAAAACTTTGCGTAGGATTTGGGTCAGAAGTGGCGTACGGATGAAACATAGAACGTGCGTACGCACAGAAATATTTGGTCTTATAAAACCGTGCGCACGCACATCCTATGGATTTCTCCCTTAATAAATCACAATCAATTCTAAATGTAGCGCAGCTTTTGCGGCTTCATGACACGCCCATATTTGCCCATAAATAGTCCCCGAAATGCCCACAAATGAATATTCATTGATTGCGAAATCATGGCAAACACCGAGAGGAAATCAAAAAACGTAACTTCACTCAATGTGAAGTAGAAGTTATCGTTGGCGAGGTGGAAAAGAGGAGAAAAGTGCTGTTTGGAGGGCACAGTGTGGGCATTACTAATGCCGAAAAGGCACGTGAGCGGCAAACAGGGGCAGACGCCGTAAATACTGTAGGCTCACAACCTCGGACCGTGGCCGAAATAAAAAAGAAATGGTCGGACATCAAAGTCGAGGCGAAAAAACGTCTAGCGCTTGATCGCCAGAGTGTGTCTGCCACGGGTGGGGGAAAGGGGACACCGGAGCTGACCCCTCTTGATGAGAGACTGGCGGCAATTATTGGGGAATCCCTATTAAGTGGAGTGGTGACTGAGGCGGAGGGGGACACCGATGCACCAGATGCACCCTCGTTTAAAGATGCGTTCACTCCGAATTCTTCCATTTGCCACATCTTCTAAGAGCACATGATCAGCCATTGTGCGTCATTACGCATTGTGATGGGGCATTTTATTTCCCTCCATTTAATTGCATCTGACAAGCTACAGATGTCGGTAATAATCCACGTGGAAATGGGAAATTGTTCCGCGCAAATGTAATTACTTGTTGCTTTCTGAATGGTTGAGACATACGCCATACATTGTTTTATCAAAAATAAAACAAACTAAAGGCATATGCATGAATACCATAATTCCGTAGCTTATGAAGAAATGTTTTAATATGAAAACAACTTTCCCCAGTGGACAATTAATACATCTATCTATCTGTCTGTCCGTCCGTCCGTCCGTCCGTCTGTCTGTCCAATTGCACCTATATCTGCTCCGCCAGACGGACACATTGACGAGAATATCAGTTTTGTACATTATTTCGTTCTGTTAACTATATTATTTATGAGGATGAATTACAAAACATGCCAATATTGAAGAACATATTTCACTTTTCTTTTTGCAAATATGTGTTCATTTGAATTTCTGTTGTAATTTTCATTTGATTGTTTTGTTTGTTTCACTGCTGATCGATCAAACGGGTGTTCCTGTAGGCTGTTAATTGTAAGACTTGCTTTGTGAAGTCTTCATGTTATTTATGAGAGGCAGCATTGTCATTTTCACTTTCACGTGTTTCTTCCATCTGCCGACGGTGTCGCCGTTTCTCATTTCATCCGTTTTTGTGCGTACGCCTGGGTCAGAGCTTGCGTGAAGGACCGCACATTTTCCCGTCAAGTTTGCTTTTTATAAATCTCAACTATTGCGTAGAGAGTGGCGTACGCCTTCTTTTGTGCGTACGCAACGTTTATAAATGAGGCCCCTGGCCGTCTTCTGATCTATTTTCAAATAGTTCCCGGTGGTCTTTTAAATTTGATGATAAAGTTTTCAGCTAAAATCTGTAAACCTGTGTCGTTTTCTAGGCGATAGTTTCTGCAGAGCAGCAAGAGCTCATCAGCAATTTTCCTCTGAGTTGTGGGCGGGACTGTTGGCATGGAGAAACCCCGTCCCCATTTCCCCTCAATTATCTGTTTTGGTGACCTCCTGCTAGCTTACAGCCCAACAACATCTGGAGAAACACAGTAAGAGTTTTTTTAATGGGTCTACCTGCTAATAGCAACAAAAAAATCTTCTAATACTGCAAAGAAGGAGCTGTGATAAAACTCAATCAACTTTTTTTTTTTTTTTTGTATATGTAAATGTACCCCTCGCAGCTGTCATGAACACAAAATCAACAAACATTGATGGGATCAATGAAGCCAGACTATAAAAAAGCCCATTGCTGGTGTAAAGTCTGACTTCCTTCTAAAACCAGCCTCTAGTGGTCTTTTGAGGAACTGCAACATTCGGTACCTACTGCTTTGCTTCATTCTGGAAGTGAAGGGTTAGAACCCTAAGCTGGTTAGAAATAATGTTTAGTCTTTTAACACAACACAATTTGAGTTTGCTGCGGTTTCTTTTGAAAAGCTTTTATGGGCCGTCTCTTACATTTTGTCGGTCATTATACACATTTCTGGAATTTCTCTTTTCATGAATTTTGTCTTTGTTGAATTGTTGAAGTTTATACTAAATACACCAATTCTTTAGGTTTTTGTCTTCATTTGCTTCAGCCTTGTTATGCAAGAGTCTGGGTCCTTCTGTGTGCATTAGTGTTGAACAGCAGTAGACATATTCACTATGGCGATGGTTTTCAGAAGAGCTCCTGAGCCCCTGGAGTGATTTCCACAAAGATCTGCGCCGGTTACAATTCACTGCCTTTTGAGAACTTAAAGAGCTGTAAATATTTGTTTTCTGCTTTGCTCATTGTTTACAGTCATTCTATTGACTCTATGAATCTCTTAATGATATTATGGACTGTAAAACAGTTAAAACTCCAAATCCTCCGTTATGAAACGTTGTTGAACAGGCTGTCTTTGACAGAGCAATCCCCCATCTTTACCTTCGTAAGTCTTTGTTACAGACCTCCTTACTAGCTTCTTTATTTGGCATCAAGTTGGTATTCCTTTAAAAAACTGCTGCAGCATCAAACTCATTTTTGAAATAAAGAAGACAACAATCCCTCTGGAAGATCACAGGAGATGGGTTTGAAATTGATTGGACATAAACCAACGTTCTTAAATAGAAAAAAAAAATAGAACAATTTCACACCTTCAATGTCAACAGAACTCGAAGCTCTGGGTGTAAAAGAGACAAAAATGATTCCAAATTCAACTTTAGCAGGAATAAAACCAAAAGAGCTGAACATGACAAAAAAGAACCAAGACAAAACCAAAAGCAAGCAAGAGGACCGGCTGCCACAGACAACCACATGGCATCCACATCATTAGCCAGAACCAGCAGTTCGCCTCCCCATTTCAGTTGTAATATATATATTTCAGTTTTAAGCTTTAAACTTGAACCCTGGAGGCGTCTCTGTCAACTCCTTACTCGATTAATGTCAATCAGCTGATCGGCAGAGGAAAGCGGCTTTGTGCCAGTAAGTAGCACTTTAAAGCGTCTTTTCACCGATATGCAACACATGACTAATTTAAATTATTCCATGGTCCGGCTGAATACTTGATTCTGATTGGCTGCTGGGTGTACATTAAAAAGTGATAACCGCACGCCCCAAAAAGTAGTTCCGGTCACCTGTCTTAAAAGGCCTGTATCACTGCGCCGGCTTCTTTTAAAGAACTTTTGCTTCATTTTCTGGACAAAAACAAGTGGTAAGAGGTGAACTTTCTCTCTGAACTGATGCTTTATTCAACCCATTGGGATGATCATCATATATTTATCGCTTTATATGGCAGAATTTTGACTGCAGCGGTGGTGCGGTGCCTTGTCACGTTACCATGACAAGGCGCAGCAACACGTAACAAATAGTCTGCTTTTTGTGAAAAAAAGCAATCCAAATCAGAAAAAAAACAAAAATTGAGGACTAAAAACTGGTTAATATTTATTTCTTTTGTAAATGACCATGGTATAAGCGGGTTAATCCTTGTGCTATCTTTGATGACCCCACCCTTACATTGACGTGTTCTTCCTACCATGTCAAAGGTGGATAAAGGTGGAAAGATTTCATGTAATCCATGGACACCAGTGAAGATCACAAATCATTGAAGAAAAAAGGTTCAGCGCACTGTCTAGTGGGTCTAGATGACCCAACTCCCAATGTTAAAGTGCCTAGGATAGCACAAGGGTTAATGGCCTTTGAAGTGTGCATTCTACCTTCGTGGAACAGGCAGCTGGAGAACCTCAGGGCTGCAGAGAGCGGAGAGGTTTTTAAGAAGAGGCTCAAGACCCACCCATTGTCATTTCACTTTTGGTTGATCTTTTTGGCTTATCTATTCTATTAAATTTAATATATATAATGTTATGCATTTAATATTATTTCCATTTGATGTTTTTAGAGACATCTTATGTCTTTAACTTCAACATTGTACTGTGAGGTTAGCTCCAGTTTCCTGTGGGGATCTTTTCTGGGGCTTGCCGGCTTGGTCGGTGGTTGTTGCTGCAGTTGTTGCCCCTTGCTGGGGCGGCTGGAATTGCAGCCTCACAGCTGTGGAGTGGACCCCGTTGTCGTCCCAGTCTGGGTGGGGACTGTGGCCATGTTCCCGAGGCTGAGCTGGCTCCTGGAATGGAGAGATTCCCAAATACTGTTTCCTCACAGGAGAGTCTTTTAGAAGTTTTGTTTGTGGGGTCATGGGTATGTTAAAGTTTATACATAAAGTTTGATTTCATTTGATGATTGTGACATCACAAAGTGAGGAAGAGCCCCTTCCTAGGAGAGTCTGCGTTGTCAGCCCCAGCTCCCAGGCTGACACACACATCCACTTTATCTGCTTGCGGCGATCAGCTAAACGTTTTCCCTTTATCTGCAATATATCGGCTATAGGTTGACGTCATGAAATGGGCGACACCCACAAGGAAAAAAAGGCGGAGATCATCTTGGTTCAGAGTATGAAAATTAGCTGCAAAAACAACTCATATTTCATAAAAAGTTTGATCTTTTGTGTGCCAAAGGTAATAAATATGTGGTCATATACATGGAAATAGTTTACTCTGAAAGGCTAAATAATAGCAAACTAAACCGCGTGTTCACATTTAAAAGTTTCAAAATAAGGGGCTACAATTGCGAAAACTTTCTGGCGACCCTCAAAACACGGGAGGAAAACGACACGAGTTCATGACTTCCTGTTTCCCTGAAAACAACCTGCAACACAAACAGCAAGACAACTGAGCTGAAGGCAGACCTGCTGATCTGATTTATAACCATCTCAGTCCGTGAAACTGTAAGCCCTCGTTTATACATAAAAATCCTGAGTTTATTTCACTTGTCAATACTTTTAGTATTTCATTATTACTATCATTCTGCTAGTGATGCATTTTGTCTGCATAGGAAGTTTCTCAGCATCCTACTGTACTGTTTAATCGGGGTATTCCGCACTTTTTTAAATTTGTTTTACATGAATTTTGCTGTATAGTAGGAGATTTCTTAGATCTCAGCTGAAGATTATCATTCCTCCTTGTGATCATCTCAATGTATCTAAGTATCTTGATCCTCATCTATTTATATATAGATGTTTTGTTTTTTTCTCTTCTGTAATCTGTCCCTCGAGGCAAAACGATGACAGTAAAATACGAAGACTGGCATTTACATCTGCTAAAGAAGAACGGGGCTATGTGCGCCTTAATTAAAGCGGTGACAGCCTCTAATATTAATTAATCTTCTTTAGCTCTGACAGCGACTTGACGCTGGCAGAATGGCTGCAGGCGGACGCATCCACGTGTGCAGCCAAACACGCTGGAGGTGTCGGGCTGTCAGAGGAGCTCTGGGAGCCGCCGCTGCCCCCACATCCCATGCTCTCTGAAAACACCAGTTTGGGTTCGGAGCTCCGTGGAGTTTCACTCACATGAGCTGATGTGCAGGTGGTCCGATGTTCTGCCAAAGTGATTTGAATCTGTGTAAATTACAGCGTCTGAAAACCTCCCTTTCACAACATGTTCAGGCGAGACTCACACTCATAGATCATTCTCACTTTATCTCTCTCTCTCTCTGTTCACGCTCGTGATTTCCCCCCCTTTGTTCTCATTTACTTATTTTATTCTTTCAGTTCACCATTGACTGTATTTTTTGATTACATTTAAAAGCAACATTTTGTTAGAAAAAGGTTCTACACTTGAGCTTACGGGATCAATTTAAAGCAGAAATGTAAAACGTAGGGAAGATTCTTCCCAGTGCAAGCTGCAATTACAAAACAAAAGTCACAAAGACAATCATAGACCAGAGAAAAATCACCTAATTTCAGATTATAGGAGCCTCATTTTGTATGTTTAATTCATGGCAGAAACACCCCAAAGCCTGAGTACAAAGAGCTTGCTTTGGTCAGCCTTTGAGCTGTCCTGATCCGGTGTGCACAGGTAACAAAACGTGTCACCTAAAGAGGAATCAAAAACATTAACTTGGTTAAGCAGGTAAAGGTGGACAAACAAGCTGTTGACTCCTGACAGTTTATCTTCTGACATGATGATTCTGTTCATGGGTATTTGGTTGTTTTCTGAATGGAACCCAATTCTTTTTGCTTCCTTATTAAAAAAAAAAAAAAAGGTTAAAATAACGTATTGAGCTTCCATACCTGCTCAACCCCATAAAAATATCTTTATCCTACACCTGGCGCCTTTTTTATCCCTCCATTGAGGCTCTTTGGCTTTGAAAAAAAAACATTCAAATCAAAATATTTCTGTGGGTTTTTATCATTTGTCTTAGTAAATTTAGTTCAGTCATTTATGGTTTATATTTTAAAGTCATCAGGCAGCCCAGTAAAATGGCGGTAAAAGGCTGAAATGACTGTCAGAGTTGTTTCTTTCTATAATTTTCCTGTTTTGTTTATATACACCAGAGTCATATAGAAAATGCCATATTTACCATTGTTTTATTTTTAGTTTAGCAGGAGGCCCCTATTTGCCACAGGATGTACTTTATTTTGAAAGGAACGTGCTGCTGTAGAACATAAAGGACGTTAGTATTATGAAACATGAAAAAAGTGTATTTTTATCATCAGTTAAGTGCGACTTTGTGTCTCGCTGGGTTTTGGTCTGTGTGCAGACCCCTGTTCTAGACACTAACCAGGTGAAGCTTTGACCTGGTTGGAGGTGGTTGTTTTGCCCTTGTGCTATCTTGTGGGGTCCAGATGACCCCACCGTTACATTGACATGTTATCCCTACCATGACAAAGGTGGATAAAGGTGGAGAGGATTTCATGTAATCCATGGACACCAGTGAAGATCACAAATTCTTGAAGAAAAAAGGTTCAGAGCACTGTCTAGTGGGTCTATATGACCCAACTCCCAATGATAAAGTGCGTTACCGTTGGGAGTGGGGTCATCTGGACCCCACAAGATAGCACAAGGGTTAGATGCAGCAGTGGCCATAATTTAATTTACTGAGTTAGACTTTTTTTTTCCAGTTTAAAACTTGGACACATTAACACATTTTAATGTTAATTTACTGTGTTATAAAACAAGCAAAAACCCTTTCATCTACAAAAACCCGCGTTCCATCGTTGAAATAATGAACAAAAATGCACCAAATCGTGCAAAGTGCTTTTCTCTTTCACCTCTGAAGGGTTGAGTTATCAGAGGCTCCTTCTACACCTTCAATTGTTTACGGAGGGATTGATGCTGAGCCTGTGCAGGTAACTCCACAAACATCCTGTTCCTCATGAATGTCTTTCCAGGCATGAGCTTTTTTTTTATTGTGGGAATGTGAGAAGCACCTTGTCGATTTTTGTGGGACTGTCACACATTCTCAGCCCGTTGTCTGGATGTGCAAACAAAGTGAGTGCTGTGCACAAAGACAGGCTTATGGGCGAGGCGAGGAGGAGTCGGGTGGATCAAGGAGCGATGTGGGAAAGGTGGAATCTCCCACTGATCCTCCTGAGACCGACAGCAGGAAGAAAGATGTCAGATTTACGGGATTCAGAGTTCTCCTGGGAAACATGCGGGTTCTGACGCAGACTCCTGCCGCACAGCTGCGTCTTCGGCCGCGCTCACTGGGAAAGCGTCGGCGCCGGTGGAGGACAAATGCTCGCCATTCCTGAGAAAACGCAGAGTTGGGCTTCACATATGCTTAGGGGAGATTCACACTGGTGTTGCACATTTAGAGAAAGACGGCTGGGTCAGCTGACCTACTGCATCAGCATGTAATTATGAGGCATGCATGAACACTCTTTTGGGTAAGCAGTACAAGATTATGGGATTCAGACCTGGATGGGATGTTGCTAAAGAACATTTTCACAGATAAGGAACCGTCAGAGCTGCCAAGCGATCCCAAAGGTGTCTGAAATATGGCCGCGTCCCGCTGGATGGAGGGGACCTTGGATGGGAAAATTAACTACTGTTCACACACAATGATGCACACACTCAAAGACACATATATAGACATGCATACATGCACACACACGCACACACAAATTCACACCTGCGCACACACACACACAAAGACACTTATGTAGACATGCCTACATGCACACACACACAAACACACACACACATAAAGACACATATATAGACATGCATACATGCACACACACACAAACACACACACACATAAAGACACGTATATAGACATGCATACATGCACACACACACAAACACACACACACACAAAGACACATATATAGACATGCATACATGCACACACAAATCACACCTGCTCACACACACACACAAAAACACATATATAGACATGCATACATGCACACACACGCACACAAAGACACGTATGTAGACATGCATACATGCACACACACACAAACACACACAAAGACACATATGTAGACATGCATACATGCACACACACACAAACACACACACACACAAAGACACATATATAGACATGCATACATGCACACACAAATCACACCTGCTCACACACACACACAAAAACACATATATAGACATGCATACATGCACACACACGCACACAAAGACACATATGTAGACATGCATACATGCACACACACACAAACACACACAAAGACACATATGTAGACATGCACACACACACACAAACTCACACCTGCGCACACACACACACAAAGACATATGTAGACATGCATACGTGCACACACACACGCACACTCACACGTGCACACACAGGCACACACACAAAGACACATTTGTCGACATGCATACATGCAAGCTCACACACGCACACACACAAAGACTCACTTATATACTGTAGACATGCATACATGCACGCACACACACACACACACAATGACACACTTTTTTACTGTAGACATGTAAACATGCACACACGCACACAAAGACACATATTTACTGTAGATGTCCATGCATGCACACGCAAACACACACACACAAGCTCATAGACACACATACAAACATAAACATACATATATACTGTAGGCGTGCATACATGCACACATGCAAACACACCCACACACATACACTTGTGCACATGCGTAACAAAAGCCCAAATACACATGAATGAACATACACACACATTTTTACACACACATACACAGGCACAGATAATTACACGCACACGCACATAGACACACACACACATGCACACACACACAGACAAAAGTCCACATACATGCACATGCAAGCACACAACAAATACACACTCACACACAGTTTTAAAGTTTGCATTAAAAGAAAGAAAAAGCCCAGAAAGGCTTTTACTGCAGAAAACCCGAGTGGTTATGGTCAAAGAGAAGAAACAACTTCTATAACTGAAATAACTGACGTAATAAAACTAATAAATAGGAACATCCAATAAAAACTTTTAAAAAACAGGTTTAATTTAGCAAGTCATTTAAAATTTAATAGTGACAATGAAGGGCAGTGATTTCATTACATACCAGGTTAAAAAGGAAGATCTTCAGCTTATGCTTAGACATCTCCACAGCAGATGAGGTCCTCAGACCCTCAGATCAGGTGTTGATCAAGTCCTCTGACCCTCAAACCCTAAGACCCCCAGACCCTCACTTCCTCAGACCCTCAGGTCCTCAAACCCTCAGATCCTCAGACCCTCAGATCTTCAGATCCAGACCAGCCGCACATTGAGCCTTCATTCCTGTTCTGACTCTGGAACTGTGAGCAGACTTGAACCTGAGGATCTGAGGGATCTGGGAGCTTCTTCGGGTTAAAGCAGGTCTGTTAAATAAGAAGGTCCAGGACCATCAAAATATTTTTAAAACCAATAAAAGAAAGATGAAACTAAAGCTGAGACACTGCCAGGTAAGGAAAGCACCAAAACAGGCATTTTACCATCATTTATCCTTTCATCTTACTGAATGTATAAACTTGCAGACGCCTTCATGTAAATATTTGATGCGTGAGAAAACCTGAGCGTGGATCCTGATACTAAAGGACCGGCCTGCAGGGAGACATGGTTACTAGGTGAACGGGTGTCGCAGCTGCTGGGAACTCTGCTTGAGTTTTTCTAGGAAAGTGACAAAATACCTAAACCAGAATGCAGGCTGTCAAACTGCAGAGAAGAAAAACATGACAACAAGCAGCCGAGTCTGAAGATGGCAGGTCTGTGGGACCCGGCCTGCAGTGAGAAGAGCGATTATAGAGATTACAGTTAAAGAGCATCTTATCCTGTGGAGCCCCTTCTAAACACCAGCTCCCATCAGATGAGCCTGAACTGACAGAGGAAACAGAAGAGATTATACCCAGTTAGCTCTAATCCCCCTCTGGAGAGGTGCCAGAGCAGAAGACCACCACTCCACCAACGCAACATGGAGATGCACACATGGGTGTCGGTATTTTTACTTCTGGTACAATTCTGCTGTTGTGACTCTACAGCGTTTGGGTTTCACCAAGTTCTGAGGGCTTTTATTGAATAACAAGAGGAGGAATAAAAACGTAATCAATTAAATAAACCAACGCTATTCAATTTTAAGCTTTTACATCAAATTAACGACCCTGGGAGTATTTCAGGCAGGCAACTCGTGCAGTGCGTTTACCTGGTTACTCCTCCCTGAGGGCGGTTCAGTCTAATCAACTCACCTGTTCAGTGTCCTACTTAAATTCCAGGTGTGCGGTCCAATCCCTCTTCTTCCATTTCCACGAGCTCTGTGTTTGTTGCCCCATCCTCCTCCCCGGCTTCCACCTGTTAGCTGTTAGGGGTAGTTTAATACCCAAAGTTTTCTATGGAGATCTTTGTTTTATCCATCTGAACGGAGCCTTTTGCCAAACTAAAAGAAATATGGAATGAATCTTCTTTAGTGTATTAGTTGTCTGACTGAAATGAAGCAGATAGTTTTCAACATTAACAAATGATGAAAAATATTCTGCATTATAGTAACCAGAGTAATACTGTGGAAAAGGATTAGTTGAAAAATCAATACAAAGAAAACTCTTAATATTTATGTGATCGTTGGTTGTTGATTGATGTATTTACTTGGTTTTTACGGTTATAGTTAAAATGCTGTATAGGAGAAGGCTCAAAGAAGCTACAGCTCCTGCCCATCTTTTACTTTTCTCCTTTGACTTTCTTTATTTTACAATAAACTTTTGAAATAATATCAATAGTTTTGACATGTCTATGCATTTTGATTTTTAACATATTTTTGGCTTTGTTTTTATTACTTAAAATAAAACCAATCCACGAACAAATAAATTTAAGTTGCTTTTTTTTATGACATCGGTACCCAAAGTAAATTTACGACATACATTTTTCAAACTATGATAGTGAAAATTCTGCAGCAGCTGGTAACTGCATGTGGGAACCATTGACTATATAAGAGAATTGGAATGAGCGGCTGTGACGTCCACCATTTTTTCCCAGTACAGCTGTCACCATGTCAGAAAAGTAAAGAAGATTTATTTCCATATTTTCTTTTAGTTTGGCATAAGGCTCCATTCAGCTACATAAAGCAACGATCTCCATAGAAAACTTTGGCTACTAAACTACACCCAAAACCAAAAAGAGATCAGCAGAGTTTGATGAGAATGTGACTATGTTTAGATCAGTACTAATGTGCGTTTCAGTCAGATGAAGTATGTTTTAAAGATGCAAGCATTTTGAAACCATTCCAAATTTGACAGACTTTCCCAGTAGGATTGCTATGTGTGACCCGACACCATTGACGGTAGGGCTGCTCCTGTTCGAGTACAGTGCCACGAAGGTAACACACTATCTAGTGGAACAGTTATGTGAGCCAGGTATAGTTGAACATAGAGCCAATCCTCCAAGACAGCGCCGCAGGGGAACTACACATTGGAACACAATGAAACAAGACCTGTATGACCACACAAAGCTTAACATCCATAAATTCGAGCTTCCATCTGCCATAATATAGTATTCAAACATCCATAATACAAGAATTTATTTTCCTTAGTGCTGCTAAAATGTTAGTTGATTTAAGTCTGATGTGTCTTTGGAGAGCCACCGCCCCCCCATCACTTTCAGTGCAGAAATAGGTAAGTGGAGTGTAGTCATCGTTGCGGCACAGATTCTCAAGAAGTGCAGGGGGCACGGTCTGCAGGGAAGCTGCAGGACAAGCAGAGACTGTGGAACGTGGAAGCCAGCCAACTTCTTCTCAAGGGTTTTACGCCGTCCACCAGAAGCTGAGGTGTTCACCAGGGACTAGGGGGTTGCAGGCTCAGGAAACGATGCATGGATAAAAGACAACAAGCAGTATCAGTCTTGGCAATTAATATCTGAATACCTCTGCAGAACTTGTTAGTTTTAAGAATGCTTGAGATAAAGGGAATAAATGTGCTCTTAAACTACAAATTGGAGAAAGTGAAATCAAGTAGTGAGTTTAAAGAGAGGGTTCTATTTGTGTATTCACCACACCTTAAAAAGCCATCAAAAGCACAGATTCACAGAGAATCGACATAGTGAGATATGGAACCTGCACATAATCTCGTAGGGTTGTCTCCAGATCCTGGTTGTACCGCTCCACCTGGCCGTTGGTCTAAGGATGGAAGCCAGAACTGAGACTAAATTTGATCCCAAGGAGGTTGCAGAACTCCTTCCAGAAGGCCGCAATGAATTGTGGACCACGATCAGAGGTGATGTTCGGAGGAGGCCATGTAATTGGAACAGATGATGAGACACGAGAACAGCAAGTTCCTTGGCCGATGGAAGCATCTGTAGGGGTATGGCGTGCACCAGTTTGGAAAAACGGTCAATGATAGTGAGTATGACCGTCTTACCTCTCGAGTTGGGTTGTCCAGTGATAAAGTCCATGGCAATGTGGAACCAAGGTCTCGACAGCACAGGTAGAGGGTGAAGCAAACCAGCAGGCGGGCTCCTAGGGACCTTGACGCTGGCATATACAGGGCAAGCAGCCACAAAAGCCTTAATATCAGAGGACATAGAAGGCCAGCAAAAACATTGAGCTACAAGAAAGCTGGTTCTGATTACTCCAGGATGACAAGCCAGGCGGGATGAATGACCCCACTTTAAAACTAGGGTGCGTAATGATAGAGGCACAAACAGGCACCCAGCTGGACAGCCGGCCGATATGGGGGCAGGATCAGGTACAGATGCTTTTACCTTGCGCTCCAGTGTCCAGCGAGTAGTTCCCAACACAAGGTGAGGGGGAACAATAGTGGTAGCAACAGCAGACCCTCAGACTCCTCCTCCCATTGGACCTGGCATGAGAGAGCATCAGGCTTGACGTTCTTGCTCCCAGGTCGATAGGATAGAGCACATATGTCAAACTCAAAGCCCGGGGGCCAAATGTGGCCTTCCATGTCATTTTCTGTGGCCCCCGAGAGCATAAAAGTTTTTGATTTCTTAAAATAAAAAATAAAAATTGGTGTGTATTTATTCATATCTAGGGGGAATCTGCCTTTAAATATCAGATTGGGCAACTAGACATTAGGACTTAAACACTGTCCATATAACCTAACCTGACAAAATCAAATTTAAAAGGATTTTCGATAGAGTAACAACCAACATATGTTTTTTATGCAACTGTAATTGTCACTTTCAAAAGTTATAATAAATAAATAAATTAGTTGTTTAACATTAAGGAGTAGTTACATGTATGTTTCATTACATTTAGTTACATGTATAAGTTATATCCGGCCCTTTGAGGACAGCTGCTATACTGATGTGGCCCTCGGTGGAAATGAGTTTGACATCCTGGGATAGAGTGAAATTGAATCGATCAAAGAAGAGAGACCACCTAGTTTGGCGAAGAGTTAGACGCTTGGCGGTCCGGACGTATTCCAAGAAGGGTTGTTCAGCTCCCTCTAACCAATGACACCACTCTTCCAAAGCCAGTTTTACAGCTAACAGGTCTCTGTTCTCTATGTCGTAATTTCTTTTGCAGGAGTGAGCTTGCAGGAGAAATACGCACAGGGATGGACTTTGTTATCGGACGCCCTCTGAGACAAAACAGCCCCTACCCCAGACTCAGACACATCAACCTCCACAATAAATTGTTTGGAGGTGAAATTATTATTTCTGGCGGCCGGACATTCATAAACCTTTCTTCATAAAAATCCTCCCAAAACCAACGGGAGGGCGCAGCATCAGTAAACAAGTGGAGGGAGTCTGAAGACTCCAAACTCAAAACACCACCAAACATCACAAAGGAGAGACCAGAAACGCAAGACAGAGAAACATCCAGAACAACAGGATCATTGGAGAAAAGGAGCCAGGGATGCTGCATAAAAGAGACCAATGACAAGTAAAATGTCCACAGATGAGAGACAGGTCCAACGACGGACCAATCCAAATGCTGGTTAATCTCTGGAATGTAGATATGTAGCAGCTTCATCAGAAAAAGAAACATAACATAACAAAGCCAGCACCAAAATGATAGCCAAGATTCACATCCGGCTCCTAAATAACAGAAATAACAGAGAAAAACACGCCAAAAGCCACATCAAATTTAACCAGTGTGAGAAACCCGTCCAAGCGAGGACTACCAGGCTTATATAACCACGGAAAAGACCCCACAATCCCCAAAACGTTAACCGGACGATGGAGAGCCACACAGCAGAATCTGAACCAGGTGCACATCATCACTTTTAAGAACAGGAACTGCAATTCCTGAACGAGGAGGAGCCGCAAGCAAGATGACGCTGAGAAAAGCGAGAAGGAGAACAGCGAGCTCGGAAATAGATTGGCCCGCACACCTGGAACTTAAGTAGGACGCTGAACAGGTGAGTTAATTAGGCTGAACCGCCCGAAGGGAGGAGTAACCAGGTAAACGCACTGCTCCAGCAGCCTGCCTGAAATACTCCCAGGGTCGTTCATTTATCAGAAAAAAAAAGGTATCGGATCAAGAATGGTTCTTCTGACCAACAGAATGACTGAGGAACATCTGTTAATTTCTCTACAACAGTTTCTCTACAAGTCCATGGGATTTTGGCTTCTTGGAACCACTTCCTGTTTGGAACGCCAGGGGGGCGGGGCCACTCAGTCCCGGTGTCATGTAGAGTCAATGGTGAAGACCAATTTGTTTGTGACAAACATTCACAGGAACACATGTTGTTGGGTTGTTGAACATTTTTAAAGCATGGTGAACTTGATTGATATGTCAAACGAGTGCAGTTATTGTAACAACACGAGATTTTCATCACATCCTGCGACTGTTTTTGTTCAGGAATGAACCAAATCGCTTTCATCAGCAAATAGAGGAAGAGAAAGGAAGTGAGGTTTCACTGCAGCAATCTTTTAACATTTCCACTCTCCTTCTCTGTGCTGTCAGGTGAAAGCTTGTCTGAAACCTTCCAGTGACTGAAGAAAAAACAACATGTTGGCGTCCAACAAGTCACCAAAGAGAGATCAGACGACAGACGGATGGGCTGAAAACCTGCCAAGCTGCCGACAGGCCGCTGACTCAGAGTCTGAGCACGAGAGGCAGACCTGGAACGAGTGAACAGAGTGAAGAGACGTTTAAAAGAAGAAAAAACAAAGATCCACTCGTCTCCGACTACTGGTTCGGTTCCAGACCACACACATGGATGACCAGATATGGATCTGTGCACACTCACAGGTAACACACATATGAATACCTGGCTGGGTGGGCTTGGCTGCTTGGGGATATAGCAGCAGTTGTAACTCATCTTGATAGCAACTGCAACAATGCAGGGTTGACAATCAAAGATCAAGAAAATTGCCCCAAAGTTTCCTTAATGACTTTTATGTTCAGAAAATTCAATTTATGACATAAACTGCAGAAAACACCAACGTGCAGACCAGGTAAGGTAAGAAGAAACGATCTGTGATGTGAACCAGAGCTTTCATGCTGTAATTACATTTACTGTAGGAAGTCAGTGATGATCCAAAATGATGCTGAGGTCTAATAAAGATATAATGAATGTGACAGGCTTTCTAAATGTAAGAATGAACCAAAGCTTTGAAAAAAAAACAGAAAATTCCTTTAACGGTGCACGGTTTTTCTCTGTTGGTTAAAGGAAAACTGGATTCAGCAACAGATCAGACCTTTAAATGAAGCATAAACATTGTGATCATTATGGCTCTACAGTGAACAGAAAATATAGATGAGAAACAATTATGACTCACATGTTTGTAAGTACTGTGAGTCTAAATATGTCTAAATATTTATTTGTAGAAGATTGGGTTACGCAGCAGTCAGACCACAAAGACAAAAATCAATGCAACACTGGATGGAAACACTGGAGGGTTTTGCTCCTGAGCTGCCAGGATGAGTGCCTCAGTGCTGTCCTGTAGGCCAGCCCTTTCTAGCCATTGGTAGGACTTCTTGATATCAGCCACTTCAGTTATGGTCCGGTGGTACATCCCATGCAGGGGTTTGTCCTCCCATGAGGATCTGTCCTCCAACACTGTATCCTCTGCTCTCCAGAGACATTCACTGAGCACACTGTCAGTTGGGGCCTTGAGCTTGATGTACTCATGCATCTTGGATGTTTCATCCTGGATAGTGGCTTCTACGCTCACTAGTCCTCGGCCTCCTTCCTTGCGGCTAGCATACAGTCTCAGGGTGCTGGATTTGGGATGGAACCCTCCATGCATGGTGAGGAGCTTTTGTGTCTTACCATCTGTGGTCTGTATCTCTCTCTTCCTTTGGCCATCTTGCAGGAAGTTTATAATCATTACTGTCAGGTGTATAATAAATCTAAAAGGGGCGGGGCCTGTTCACACACACTCAAATGTTACCAACATACATGTTGGCTTCAATTATGTTCATATACAAACAAGTAAACATGTACACAATACAACAACGTTCACACACGCATACTAATGCCTTCAGACCAACACATTTCGTTCAAACTATTTACTCCAAGGTGAGACAGCACCTGTGCTCGAGTGAGTGTTTCTGTTCTTCTGAGCTGGATGATGGAATGTAAAAAGGAGGGAGAGTGCCCAATCAGCCCCCGTGGCAGCAGCGGCAGCCAGGACCCCCCAAGGGCCAGCCACCCCCGCCCAGGAGGAGGACGTCCAAGAGGAGTGGGTGGAGAGAGGGCTGCCGGGCCCAGGAAGCCAGCACCCAAGGGACACGGCCATCTTTGCTGAGGGGCTCGGTCCCCCCGTCAGGTATAGGGTAGGGGGTAGAAGATCAGAGGCCCCACCTTCCTTGTATGTGTGCATGTGTGTATTGTTGTGGGGTAAAGGGTGTGTGTACTAAAGGGTTCAGTTAAAGTTGGTAAGCTTTAAATGAAACGGAAGCACTCGGTCACGAGTCGTTTAAAAACCGGGCAAACATTTCTTTTTTTCTTTTACGTGTTCTGTCCAACAAATGAGCAGATGAATGAACAGATGAGCGCTGATGGCCTTTTGTGTTGGACAGGTTTTACTATCACAAAAAGAGGTTATGAATCTTCGGATAGCCAAGGTATACATTTGTATAAACCCCTTTTTTTTAATTTATTTGTTACATTTTGTGTTTTAAGTACATATACCATCTTGTTTTTATTTAAGGGGAGGGAGAGGGGGAAAGTGTGTGTGTGTGTGTGTGTGGGCAGAAAAAAAAAAAATAGAGAGGGAGGGGGAGAAAGTGAGGGGTTACAAGTGCCGAGTAGCTAATTTCTGTGCTTCAAAATTCATCTGACCTAAATATTATGGTTTTGTTTGAATGTCAATTCTCTGCCAGTTCAAATATGGGAGCTGGAGCACTTTATTAGTGGGGGTGGAAGGGGGGGGGCACAGGAGAACAACTGAGTGGAAGCTCAGATTGGGCGAGATTGGATGGAGATTTTATTTAAAAAGACTGCTTTTTCAAAGCTTTAAGAGGCTGGTATTGCTGATTTCTTACTCTTTTTCAATAAAGATGCTAATATTGACTCTAAGGTTATAGGGGCAAAGCTTTTTGCTGGGCGGGCGGGCAGCTGCCCCCCTCCCAACCCCCCATAGCTCCGCCCCTGGGATGAAGTCTGTTTTTGCCGATATTTCTCTTATTTTGGAGACAAAGCAAATCCCAGGACGGAATGAGAGGCGCACAGCTGTACGAATGGAATAGAAGAGTTTATTAAACTTAGACTTTTAAGAAGTCGTCATACTCCAACGCGCTCCGGGAAGCACATTCATTACAACTCCAACCCAACGAGGATTGATCGCAGCATCAAAACATAAATAAAGCAAACTGACATATTTACAAATTCACTATGGACAGTGGGATGGGAGGCGGGGCTCGAGGACACCACTTCATCAACACGATGAAGAGGAGCAGGTGGGTGTTCTGCTGGGAAAGTTGGACTCTTCATCATCGAAGCTCATCTTCTCAGGAACTCCAGACCACCTACTGTTTTCCTCAAACCAACATTAAACTCTTTGACCAAGACTAAGAAGTAGAAAAAAATTGTACAAAAGGTTTCTCCAAAAAGGGTTTGATGAAGAAGAGCCTTTTCGCCTTTCAGCTCTGGAAGCTTCATGATAACCTCTGCAGTTCACGGCGGCGGGAGGAGAGCCCGTTAAACCAGCGAGGACGGCGTTCTTCAGGGCGGATGAAGGAGCATCATCAGTCGGCTCTGCAGTCGTCTAAAAACACAGCAGAATTCTAAAAAAACTGCACCTTGTGTTAAAAAATGAAGGTTTTTCTTTTTGGAAAAGTACAGTCATTGAGAGGACTTCTACAAAACAAGAGTTTGTGTGTGTAGTTCCTAACAAGTCATGTGACTCTCCCAGCACTTCAGAAGAGGATCATGTGATCAGGTCCAGGCCCCCCCGCAGTGCATAGGGTCGACCCGGCGCTTTCTGCCCCGGTGTGCCGTGTTTCCACCAGCGGGATGGGGTCGGGTCAAGACGGATAACGAGGCGAGTTATCGGTTACAGAAAAGTACACTTCACTGACTGTCAAATGGCACTCTGGTACCTGCAGCAGCCCCCCCTCCCCCGCAGCTGTTCAGACCCAAACCCTCCGGTCGGGTCCACTAAAGAGCAAAATGAAAGAAAAAAGAAAACACTGAACAATTTGTTAGAGGTGACCGCCACCGTGTGTCTGGAGGTCCCACCATGACATTCAGCTTTCCGTTAACGGCAGAGGCCGTCCCCTCTTCGCCTCCCGTCTCACAGTATATCACACTATCTTACAGTTTCTTCATAAAAAAAGCCTTTAACAAGTCGAACAGTCTGTACAAGATCCACAAAAAAAAAAAAAAAAAAACAACGGAGAGAAACGAGGTTCCCCCCCCAGAGAATATGTACAGTTAGAAAATGATTGTCCCTCTGAGAAAAACCCATCAGCTCACATTCAGCACCACACTTCCCCCACAGTCAAATGCCCAGCATTCCCTCTGAGGGGTCACTGGCCCCGCCCTCAAGGTGATTCGCCTGTGATGGAAAGCTTCTCTCTAGGAAATACGTTACTAACTCTTTAAATAAAAGAGAGAGGGAAAGGGTCCTTTTTTGGTCTTTCGGGTCAGGCATGTAGAGGATGTGGACAGCAGGTCCCTGGAAACGGGAGGACGGTGGGCGTCAAAGGACCCCTGTGGAGAGTCGTCCTGCAGGTGTGGGGCGAGGTGAAGGTGAGCGAACACTGACCGACCCAGAAGGCGTTCCAGCAGGTTTGGAGGAGCCCAAGACTGAGGTTTCAGTTGGAGATCAGCCGCCGTGATGCTGACGTGTTTATCATCCACAGCTGAAGCATCTGCACCCATCGGCGGTTGGCGGTTGTGGTCATGAACACAGGCCTGCCTTCTGTGGGACAGTCTGAACTGAAACTAACGAAACACAAAAACCCCAAACTGTGCTGGATCTCCTGAAAAGCGATGCGGATTTCTGCGGCTTTGTGTTTCAGGAGGACCCGGCCTCCCAACAGAGGGGTCACCGAGGGTCACCGCAGTCACGTGTTTCAGGTGGCGGAGGTTTGGCGTGAGGGCCGGCCCATTGAAGAGGAGCTGTAGGTGCGGGAGCGCTGCCTCACAGCCAGCCGGCAAGGCAGCTCCAGCTCCTGGAAGAGGGGCGTTCCTGTGATGTCGGCCGCCTCTGGGCGTTCGCTGGGGCTCAGGGAGAGCATGCTGCGGACCATGCCCAGCTGGAAGCAGACAGAAAACACAGCCGAGTGCAATCAGAGCCGCCGTGATGCAACACGGACATCCGCTCCAGATGAACGCACGCAACACAACATGAACACAACTGAAGGAGTCTGAAAAATCACCGACTGGAAACTTTTCAAACCTTGTTTTTAGACATTAAAGATATTTGAGCAGGTTTGAGGCGGCTTTACCGTCTCTACGCCTTTTCAAGCAACGTTTTTGTCTCAGATATCTAGAAATAAGACAATTATTATTACTATTAAAGTGAGTCCATTTTAATTGAAACTCTTGACAATAGAAAAACATGCAGATTTACTTTAAGGATGTCATTTTACATCTTAGACTGACCCTCATTGGCAACATTTTAGAAAACAAAAATTTTGATTTATCTTCTGGGATTTTATGAGGATTTATAAAGCTGCGCCAATTTGTACCAAGAATCTGTTCCAAGCGTGCTCACATTTTGTTCTGAAACGAGTCATTTCCACTATTGCACTGTAAACGCAATGAACTTCAATGAGGCACAGAAAAACTCCAAAAACACAAACCATTTGCTTTAAACTAACAAAAAATACTAATTATTGGAGGGAATAACCTCTCGTTTGCAGTAATTCTATAACAGCTTTTTTAGATAAATTTCTACTTTTTTTTTGAATGCTTGTGTGGAACTCCTTGTTTGTTAGATGTTATTATAGGATAGTTTAGATAGTAGTAACAACTTCCTGGACAGATAACTTTAATACTTTCTAGTGATTTTCTTCTTGAGATCAGTGCTCTTTACTTTTTATAAGACTACTTCTTTCTGCAGAGCTAAATCTACTGCTCTGTCAGATTTTTAACAATAGTAATCATGTTTCTGGTGTACTTCAGTGACATTTGTAGCTTTACTTATCTAATAGTCTTTGGAGTCAAGATAATCCAGATAATCCCGTTTATTAAATTATTATTGAAGGTCGTTTATCTCCCAGATGACGTGACTAACATAGCCCCCTGTTTAGCTTTAGATCAGTGTTATTTTAAATAACTAGTCATTTAACGGGTCAAAAGGGGCATTTAACTAATGTGGTACACTTGTTCAATACCTGCTGAAAGGACCCAATTATTTAATTGGCTCAAAAAAAAAAAACAATTTCCCATTGGCATGAAGACTGGCTCAGGTTTTAGGTGGAAACTCATAAAACGCTTTTTTTCTCTGTGACCGAGCACAGAATGACTGTAGAGTGGTATTACAGCTGCTGGCGCACAAAGTGAACCCAGACTCATGAGTGTGTGGTGCCACTAGATGGCAGCAGACGACCTTCACTCACCTCCTGACTGTTGTTTCTGGAGAAGACCTCTGGGAAGCGCAGCACTCTCACCTCCGTGAGGGTCTAGGAGAAGGATGCAAACACCTGTGAGCGCAGCTGCACCAACACCGCCTTTGTCGCCAAGACAAAGGTCCCCAGCTGCTCGGCGCAGTGAGAGGCGGAGCATCGGCCCGTCTGCGCAGGAGCACTCGCACAGACAAATACACGGCTGCTCCTACAGCAGAGAACTAAGCTTTTAAGAGCAGAACAGCTGGGAACAAAGACAACGATAACCCTTAGAATCACCAAGTATAGAGGGTTGTTTAGGATTCTGCTACAGTTCAGTGTTCAAATGGCTCTTTAAATATCGGCTCATTAGAAAGTGGATTTATTGATTCAAAAACTCTTTGGACATTAAAAAAAGATGGGCTGATTGCCTAGTGGCTCGCTTTTTTAATTTGAAATAGTGGGGGGGGCGTCATAGCAGTGATACGACTGTTAGGAATAAAACGTAAATGTGAAATTGACGCCACATTTAGGAATCTAACCTGTAAAGAAAAACTAACAAATCTAACCAAATATTCTGGTCTATTTCCTGGTCAAACTAACGTAGAGAATCAACGACTCTTAAGTAATAATTTGGGTCAAGACTTCTTTCTATCCTAAATATGACCCATTTTCACTCATAACAGAATGATCTAACATATACCCCGTTTTTCAGACTATAAGTCGTCCGAATCCAAATGAATCCCCTGCCCCTCTGGCTCCTCCCTGTTGCTCTAATTGTAGGAAGCCGTAGTGGCGTCCAAAAGTGTTTTTATTAAGGAGGAGCTGTAGCGACTTAAGGCCGGATATCCGCTTGTGTCGCCCATTTCTTCACGTGGCTGTGCTCTGAAGCACAGAAGCTGACATGTTTTTAAGTGACTTTTTAAAGTTATACAACAGATGTTGATCTGTAATTTCTGAGCGCCAGCGGCTACGCACTAACATAGATCGACGAGTGGTAGCAAAAATCATACAATAGTTAGTTTTTGAACCAAAACAGCAATGCCTTCACAGAGAAGAGTCACAGCATCAATCTTCCTGCCGTGAAGACATCAGCTCTGACCTCAGTCGTGCTCTAAACATGGAATTTCACCTTCAACCATCAGGCCAGAGGCACAGAGGGTCAGCTCTGCTCAACAGGAAGCTCTTCCTCTTTTAGACACCATTGATGGTTTTATTCATAAAAGGTTTTTCAGGGTTTTTAACTAGTTTTACAGCAAATCATAAGAGAAAAAGTTCAGAGTTTTTCCGTCTCAGTTAAACATCGGTCGTCTCATTTCAAGAGTAGAGACTTAACCTGACAAGAAATCAAACAAGTACGCCTGGAGTTTTCTAGAGTTTCGGCGGTTCGCTCACTGTTCAGTCTGAAGGCCGCACAGAAAAATGACCAAAGCAGGAAAGTCCATGATTTTTGTCTGCTCACTCACCCTCACTCTCTCCATCTGCGTCCTGAAGGGATACAGCAGCTCAAACAGGATCAGACCCAGCGAATAGATGTCCACCTTATGGGAGTAGGAGTTTCCGGAGAGCTGCAGGCGGGATGGAAGCGGAGTTGAGCGGACGCACACCTCTGATGGGGGGGGGGGTGGCGCTCTCTCGTGGCGTTTCTCACCTGCTCCGGGCTCATGTAAAGCTTGGTGCCCACCTGGCCCGTGTGCCGGGTCAGGAGCGGGGCCGGCGTCAGAGCGCTGGGCTCGTCCTCGTCCTCCTCCTGGTCCATCGCCGTCACCAGGCCGAAGTCCCCCACTTTGACCACGTCGTCCATGGTGAAGAAGATGTTGGAGGGCTGCGGGGCCCAGAGGAGACGGCTCTCACTTTTACCGCGCTTTCTGAGCTTCGGACACTTCTACTAACTAATTAAAACCGAAAAACTGAAGATATCTAGGCAGATCACACATTCATCAGCAGCTCCAGACTAACAGCTTCACATTTCTGTCGAGGCTTCCCCTTGAGGTAAATCAGCACACGCTATGTTTAAGATATTTTCCCAGGGTTCAAACTTCACCAAGGAACAGAGGTGAGGCCTTCCAGCCGGCTCTGCCGTTACCTTGAGGTCCCTGTGCATGAGCCCCTTGCTGTGCAGGAAGTCAACGGCCTCAGCGATCTGCAGGAAGATGTCCAGACACTGGTTGTGCTCTCTTTGTTCTGGCAGGCAGCGCTGAGCCATCCAGTCCTTCAGGTTCTCCTTCCGGCACAGCTGCATCTGGATGTACAGGTACACCTGGAGGTACAGGGACCAATTACATTAGGTGCCGTTTAAAATTCACACAAACATATAAACAATTATTCATAGAGAAACGCATTTTCCTGCAGCCTGCAGGGCAGTTTGTTATAGATCAACAAAGGGTGTGGTTATTTCATGATTGAAAATAACTGGACCAGAGCGGGACTGGACTGAAAAAGCGCTAAAACGTTTACAGTCACAGCAGAAGGAACAGATTTTTAGAAAACCTTAGGTGAAGGCTGGACTCGCTGGCTTGGAGGAGCTGAAGGAAGAGCCAGGGTAAGAGACGTTGGCCTGACAGGAGTTGAGGAGGAGGCGGGGCCAGACTGCGCTTGTCTGGTATGAGAGGAAGACGAACTGTTCCTGTCCGTCTCCGGGTTGGGGCTGGCCGCGCTGCAGTCCGACTGCGTGTCTGCGTCTGCGTCTCGGTCGCAGCCAGAGTCCTCGAACACGATATCGAAGGAGGAGGAGGTGCAGTCGCTGGGTCCGCGCAGGGGGCAGAGCTCGAAGGAGTGGGGCGTGTCCGAGGCGTCGGCCTGGCTGTCCCTCTCAGACATCAGGCTGTCGTGGCCGAGCAGAGGCTGAAAGGACGGCTCTCCGCTGTCAAAGCCCACGGTGCTGCTGGACAGCAGGGCGCGCTCCACAACAGAGGCCCCCAGAAATTCGCCGTCAGGCCCGCGGGGGCACACCGAGCTGGACACGGGCACTTTGACTGACAGCGCCTCCATGTGGTCAACAAAGCTCATTGGCCAGTCAGTAGCACTGGGAGGGAAAAGACAATCGCAGAGACTTTTTAAAACTAAATCAACCTCTGGTTCTTTCAGAGTAAGGAGGCCGGCCGGTAAAAAACCAGACTAACCTGGAGTCTCTCAGCCACCTCTGGTCCATCTCCTCCTGCCAGCCCTCGGGGGGGCTCTCCTGCCAGGCGTTGAAGTAGCGGATAATCCCCGGGTGCTCCAGCTTGGCCAGCGCCTTCACCTCTCGCATCACCTTCTCCCGGGCCAGCTCCCTGGAGAACAGAACAGGTTTGGCCTTGGGTCGGTTTCGGATCGGGGCTTGTTGCAGGCGTAACTCTGGGTTTAGTTCTGCTCCCGAGGACGAGTGCGTTCTGTGGGGCTGGTGTGCAACGCGTGAGCGACGATACCTGTTGGGCAGCCGGATTCTTTTGATGGCGTAGTTGCAGTCGTCCACTTTGTTACGTGCCTCAAACACAACGCCGAATCCCCCCCGGCCGAGGCACTGCATCGGCTCAAAGTCTGTCAGGTACCTGCAGGGGGGGGGCACATTTTGGTCAGCGTGGTTTCTAAAACTACAACAGGACATGGATACTGTGTGCCTCCTCGGCTGACCTACACTGAGCACTGAGTCTTAACCCTTGTGCTATTCTAGGCACTTTAACGTTAGGAGTTGGGTCATCTAGACCCACTAGACAGTGCTCTGAACCTTTTTTCTTCAATGATTTGTGATCTTCACTGGTTTCCATGGATTACATGAAATCTTTCCACCTTTATCCCCCATTGTCATGGTAGGGAGAACATGTCAATGGAAGGGTGGGGTCATCTAAGATAGCACAAGGGTTAAAAAGTGACATGAATACAAAAAACATAACGTAGGTATTTCGTGTTTATTCTTTGTTTGGAAAAAAAACTACATTTTACTTCCAGATGTACTTGAATAACGGTAATTATTGTGAGTTTGGGACAGATGCATTATTAATCAGAGCAGAGAACGTTGCTATGCCGGCTGCAGAACAGAGATGCGTCTGCGGTCAGGTGAGGGCGCTTTCCCGTTTTCCCTCCTGACGATCGACTCCAGACTTGCCCCACTGCGGTTTCATTTCAGAGCAGCCACACAGAACATGGCGTCTTACTTTCCTCTCATTTAAACCCTCCAAAAAAAACTAAAACAAAGATGGGACTCGTGGAGCAAAAGTTGGTGGCAGCACCAGCAGAAAAAACAATCTGCAGCTACAACGGTTTTATCACGATGAACATCAACCCTCGCCGTTCACCGTTCAGGGTGCATCCAGCTGTGAAGCTCATCCATCACAGGTGTTGATCGTGACATGAGGGTAAAATAAAAAACCCGTATGAAGCATCTGGGAGCAGCTGACACGTCGACCCTGCAGCAGATGGCGCAGGGCGAGGCTGCGTCTGCGAGGACTGGACGCAGATCCGTTTCTATTAGATGATGAACGGCCGAATTAGCCAATCTCTTGACTCTTACCACCCATGTCTGCCGTGTCCTATCGAGGCAGACTGGAAGACCGCAGGTCACCATGGTAACAGTTTTCAACCTGTAGCTACACCCCGAACAGTGAGCATGAGCGCAACGATGCCCAAGACGGCAGCAAAGTTGTAAGAAGTTCAGAATACGCTGTGTCTGCTGATCCTTTTACCTGGACACATATTCACTGGAGCGGATCTCCATGGCAACCGCCTCTCTGGACTCCACAACTTCAAGGTCGAACTTACAGTCCGTCTGGCACTGAGTCTCTGACTCTTTCCGTTGCTGTGATGGGGAGGAGAAGAACAGCTGAAAGATTCTCATGAATCATTGAAATTAGAATTCTATAAACATAAATTAAACATGAAAATGAAACATAACGTGTTTATGATTTAAGCTTTGTGGAAAAAAACAAAACAAGAGCCACAGAAAAAGTTTCTTTGACAAAAGTTCTTGCAGTCCACAGATGTTGCAGCTCTTACCCTCACGTAGGCCACGGGGGCGGGAGGGTGAAAGAACTTGCGGACGATGTAGGTGGTGGTGGCGATGCAGAAGATGATGGTGCCGAGGATCTCCTTCCACCAGGGCAGCAGCAGCACCGGGTCTTTTCTCCTGCGGTTCTCCGAGGCGGCCTCGTTCCCTCCGATCAGGCTGATGGCGCTGTCGCGTTTCTCCCTGTAGCCTTTGCTGTAGGGGAAGATGTACCCGTTGTCTGCAGAGAGGACAAAGGCACAGATCCGTCAGTGAGCTCCCTCCCGTCGGGCCAGCATCTCTGCATCTGCCTGCGGTTGCCATGGAGCTCGGACCGTATGGGTACTGAAGAACGGACAGGGCTCCGTTGCTGTATTCGTCGTGGGAGTACTTGTCGTTACTCAGACACTTGTCAAATTCGTCAGAACCGACCAGAGCTGGAGTCCGGGATGGAGAATCTAAAGGAAGAAGATGGATTTTTATAAATCAAGACTTCCTGGTGTTTGAGATGAGCATCACTGAAAGCTGAAGTTCACTACAACAGCAGTGGAATAAAAAAAAACACAGTATCATAAAAAGGTGGCATGGGGGATTTTCTAAGGGTGACGTCAAAGCCGATCTCTCCAGTTCTTTATACAGTCAACGGTCTATAGCCTTAGGGACATGCACCCGCATGAGTTTTTGGGGTTGTCCAGGTCCGTACAGAGGAGCGGCTGCATCTTCAGGGGAGTGCAGGTGTGTCTTGGGATCCCTTGCGGCTCGTACGTCCACTTCAAGGCTCCTCATAAAAATCGTGAAGTATTTATGGGTAAAATGTAAGGTCCACGTGCTTGTGATGCTGTCGTACGATGTCCTCACACCGTACTCTAGTCCTTAAGGTGTGAGTACTGACTCCTTACAGACCCCCCCGGAAATGCTGCACACGCAGGTTGTGCACACAGCTTCCTGTAGGATGTTCACGTAAACTATGCTCCGGTTGTCCAATCGTCTGCTCTAACAAGACAAACGGCCTCCTTGAGAGGTCTGCAGGACTTCCGTAGGACACGTCTGCATCTCATCTACTCCACCCGTACTTCATTTCCCATGTTGTATACCTTTGCACTACAGTCTGTCACTCACAGCATGCCCGTAGAAAGAATTTTAACATCTTGGCTCTACGGGCTCACCAAGCCACCTACGACCTCTCTACCACCTGCGTGTCCCATACAGGTTTGCCCCTTTCTCCCCTCTACCCGTACCAGCAGTTGTGACTAAGGCTTTAGTTATTTTAGCACAACAAACTCAGCTTGATAGAGACTTACGTATTAGAGGCTTCCATTTAACGACGGGTACGTGGATTATGTTGTCTTTCTCTGACCCGATGGCTTTGGCAGAAAACTTTTCGGTGATTCTTACTGATGACTGAAGGTAAAGTTGTCCCTGGAACATCCCTGAGAAACAAATCAGCAGATGGTTGACCAACACCTTTTGTCTTAGGTCTGAAATAGACTAAGGCAATGTCCGAATTCCCACCCTAAAGGCCCGTACAGACCGGGACGAGTATTCGCCAGGCGTTATTCGTCACGTTTTTTGTGTTCACACCCAGGCGATTTTCGCTGACGATGAGCCGAGCGAACATGCAATTTCATTCCCTGACGTTAGATGGCGCTTAATGTAAAACAAAAATACTCCTGTACACAAGGTGGCGCTGCGCAACTTTACGCTTCTTAAAGTCGCTTTTCACTCAGAAGAAGAGAGCAAGTATTTACGCGATTGTCAGAATCAAACAAAGAAAACATGAATATTTCAAGCACCAGTAGCTCCAACTGGTGTTTGGTTCGGGGATATTTTATAATGTCCGTCATTATTTCTTCGCGGCAGTGTAGACGCTACTTGGCGTCTATCTTCTTCGCTGGTATGTGTGCTCAGCAAGACAGTTTTGTGTTTGAGCGCCCCCAAGTTGTGTTTTACTGTAACTTCAGAAGCTCCAGACACGTGTGCAAAAGCGCCATTCTCATTGGTCGAATAGATTTCGACGCGATGCGTCGAAAAAAAAAACGAACCCGAGGCGTTTTTTTTTTTTGACGCTTCGACGCGTGGCGTTTTTTCGCGTCGGTGTGCACACTCTCATTGGTGCCCTTTGTTTAGTCACGAGGCGTTAAACGTCGGCGAAAATCGCCGGCGAAATTCGTCCCGGTGTGTACGGGCCTTAACCCCTAACGACTTGTGCGGGACCATCTAGTGCCCTGGATTTTAAAAGCAATTCGGACACCATGGTCACTACTGTATTCTCTTAGGAAATATGGGAAATATGACGCCACCAATTTAATGAAAATCTAATCAATACGAGCGTTTTACGACTATTTATGAATCCACTGTGTTCTGATGATGAAAATGTTGACTGTTTATTAAAAAAAAATACATTTTAACCCTTTTTTTCACAAAAATTGTTCAAACACAATGCATTGTGGTCTATCTTTGCCTATCTAGTTAGCAGCGATGCACACAGGTTTTTCGCAGAGACTTCTGGGAAAATTTTAGGGCACCACATTTTAAAATTGTAGATTTGGACAGCGCTACAAAATGGGGAACGTACTATATAGTGCCTTATGTAGTGAAGGAATTCGGACACAGCCTAATCCAATATTTTCCAGGTGAAATAAAATCACCAAGGTAGACGCTCGACTCTGCGGAACCCCGGCTCTTGCTTGGATCTTCGTCGTCCTCGTCTTCGGTTTCAGACTGGCTCCTGTAGCCCGTGTCGTCAAACAGGCTGATTGGAGTCACTTTCCCTCCACCCACCAGCCAGGCGGAGGCGATGGGCGTGCAAAACTACACAAAAGGTGTTAGAGCGTAAGTACAAGCCCAGCAGACACAGACCTGACACCTCAAGTTCTTTAAACATCTGAGCATCAATGCTGTCCAGCAGCGCACCTGATGCTCCCAGACCAGCTGCTCGTTGGGCTCTGTGAAGGCCATGACTTTCCAATCTGGAACAGACACTCTGATGACGAGGTCCGCGTGCTGCTTTTGGTTCTGCTTGTCCTCCCTTTTCTCCCTGTCCTTTGGTTCATCTGTGATGACCCTCTGGTTGTCGTTCCAGGGGTCCTCGTTTGTCATTTCTCCCTCCAAGAAGTTCATTCCAGATTGGATCTCCGGAAGAAGTTTCAGCTCAAAGTTTCCGACACTGAAGTTCCACCTGAAACCAGAACCACACTAAATCATCTGCACAGTGAAGAGAAAATGATGACATCAGAATGTTTTTGCTGCTTTTTTTTTTGTCTATGCTCCTCTGTAAAATGGAACAAAGACAAAGAAACGAGCCACAAACCCAGTGAACTGAAGCACCGACAGGAAGTGTGCGGCCGACTCAGAACTCACTTCTCTGTTCCTGATCGAGGCCTGACAGCACGCACGGTCTTCTGGGTCCTCTGAAGCAGGAGCACATCTTCAGCCTCCCCCTCATCCTCGCCCCATCGATTGCAGCCCCCCGCAGAGCAAATGTAACGAAGCTGCATTCAAGATTTGGGGTTATTCTGCCTTCCTGATGCACTGAAACCCACCTAGTTTTTTTTTTTAACAGACCTTGCCGCTGTAAGCCCCCAGGCCATAAGTAGTGAGGGATTTGCCGCCGACCAGGACGGTGTCCTCTCCGATGCGGTACGAGGACTCCAGCAGGGATTCGACGCTGAAAGGCACTGCCTCCATACTCTCCCTGTCCCGGTTCCACTGGAACAAGGCACCGTCCAGAGAGGGAATGACCATCTTATTGCCAAACACCTGCAAGACGGAAGGACGGCATTTTTCTCATTTATTTCGACTGTTCGTCTCAGGAAGCTAAAGCAGAGAAATCCTCAGACAGTTTCGGCTTCATTTTTAAATTTAAAGTGGAGGCAGAAACTGAAATCCAAAGATCTCGTATCACGGGTAGAGTGAGCCTGGATAATGGAGACCGCAGCAAAGATGACATCAGTGCACAACCTCAACACTAATCCTGACTTAACCTCAGCTGCTTTGGCTCATCTGCAGGACAACAGTGATTCTCCAGCATGTCAACAACCACCACCGACTGTCAGAGGGCTTTCCTCAGAGGCCTTCAACAGGGACAGACGTTGAAGGTGTCTGTTTGGTTTGGGATGGGATAGTCTGGTGTCGCTGCAGTCAAAGCTGTGGTCAGATTCTCCTCGGTCTGTGGAGCAGCTTTGTGCTTAGAAAGAGAAACTAGGTTGGAGTAAGACGTCAAAATGATTTACTAGAGAGCAAAACTGGGAGCAGCAGTGACGTCATCCCTTCGGGGGGGGGGGTCCTGATCCATTTAGAAAGTAAAGCAGGAGGGGATAAGACCGTAGCATTGTGGGGACTGCAAAGAGGCTTTAGTCAGAGGAGGACTCTCCAGAGTGTGGATGAGTTACGCTGCAGCTGATGCCTTCATCCATCCTCGATCCATCCTTCATCCAGCCATCATCCAGCCTTCATACAGCCTTCATCCAGCCACCATCCAGCCACTGTCCAGGCACCATTCAGCCACCATCCAGGCACCATGCAGCCATCATCCAGCCACCATCTAGCTTTCATCCAGCCTTCATCCAGCCATCGTCCAGCCACCATCCAGCCTTCATCCAGCCATCGTCCAGCCATCATCCAGCCTTCATCCAGCCATCGTCCAGCCACCATCCAGTCACCATGCAGCCTTCATCCAGCCACCATCCAGCCATCATATAGCCATTATCCAGCCTCCATCCAGTCACCATGCAGCCTTCATCCAGCCACCATCCAGCCATCATATAGCCATTATCCAGCCTCCATCCAGCCACCATGCAGCCTTCATTCAGCCACCATCCAGCTTCCATCTAGCCACCATGCAGCTCTGAAGCGGATCCTGCTCTGTGGCTTTGGTTTATTGAGCTGGAAGCAGCGCTAAACTCCTGACACAAACAATTCAGCAAAAACTAAATGAAAACAATGTTTTTTAGTGAGAGGGGGGGGGGCATAATACAGGGAGCCTCAGGCAGCTCCATGGAATGGAAGACGAAATTCAGGCTTTGAAGTTGATGAACAGTAGATGATCGGCCCACCCACAGCCGGTTTGTTTCCATGTCTTTGTCTGTTCGGTTTGGATTAAGCCGTTTCTGAAAGAGGCTGTGATATTCTCTGATTTATGACATCTATAAACAAACAAAATTATTAAAAGTAATTGCTCACATATCTCATTTCTACCTCTGGGGACACTAAAATATTAAAATGATGAAAAAAAAAGGAAATTATTTAAAAGATGTCAGCATAAATGCCTTCTTCTCTATCGTCTCCCTTTGCTGTGGGTTTTATGGACCAATTAATCTTTAAAGAGCTCCGACTCGTTCAAGTCTCAGCGGTTTTTCTGAATGTTCCCTCAGTGGGAACACAGAACCGTCCTGCATGTCCTCCTGCTGTGGTTCTGACACGTTTTGTTCATCAGTTCATTCATCCACATGAGTGGGAAGATGTTTTGGGATCATCTGATGGTGGAAGCATCTCCTGGGAAACGGGGGCTGAGCGGCTGTTGTTGTGCGTTTGTGTGTAGCTGCAGACTCACACGGGATCGCCCCTTCACAAAGAGGGTCAGGGACTGACCGGAGGCTGGTGAGGAGAGCTGAGACCACCAAAACATCAAGCATCGACATCAAGCATCGACTTCCTGACAAAAATACTGCCCGCCTGGCTGTTTTCCTCTCTTATGCCGGCTGGAAGAATTACTGCCCGTCCCGTTAAGCTGCGAGGATCAATCAAGTGTTCATTCATCCCCGCTGCATGCCAGCAGACGAACGCAAGTGTGTTGTCTGATGACATCACCTCTGCTCTGAGCCATTACCTCACCTCACTAATCAGGCCACCCCTTATCCTCTTAGCCCCGCCCCTTCTGCATGAGTCACTTGACAAAGAAACCCCCCGCGTGCACACACAAACACACACACAAACACACACACACACACAAACACACACACACACACACACACACACACACACACACACACACACACACACACACACACACACACACACACACACACACACGGTACCCTTCAACCCCTCTGACACCCGGAGCTGCGCCTGCCGACTTCCTTTTCTGCAGACGAAGCGGTTTGCAAGTCTCTGCAGAAGCAGCAGGCGACTGGCTGCATCCTCGCCGCCGTGTCACGGCGAGCCAATAGAGTGTCTGCAGCCCCCCCCAGCCCCTGATCACTGAGCAGACTGGTGTCTCCGGGACACAGAGAGGACTGATGAAGACGTTGTCAATAGGAAAAGGAGGGTGAAGAAGCGGAGCAGCAGAACAAACAAACGCACTCTGACACACACAAGTGTAATAATGATAATAATAATAATAAATTTGATTTATAATGCGCTTCACATTTTAAGGAAAAATCTCAAAGCGCTACAATATAAAGCAGGAATATCAATAGTTATTAAATAAGAAGGAAGAAAAACAAAAACAACAACAACAAAAGTACTGAAAAGGAATGCCGTTTTTTAAAGGTGTCAGGCTTTGTGGGGCTGTGAGGGGTTCTGGAAGGTTGTTCCAGAGTCGAGGGGCAGCAGCCTGAAACGCTCTCACATAGTGGTCAGCCGGGTTCTTGGTTGGTGAAGGAGTGAAACCTGAGCGGAGTAGTCGTGAAGTGGCGTGCGGGGAAAGGAGCTCACTAAGGTGGGCGGGGGCAGTCCTATGGACGCATTGGTAGGTGAGGAGGCAGAGTTTGTAGTGAGTTCTCGAACGAATGGGTAACCAGTGAAGTGACTGAAGAACAGGAGTAATGTGGTCAGATTTGCGTCTCCTCGTCGGGACCTTAGCAGCGCAGTTTTAGATGTGCTGAAGCTTTTCCAGGCTCCTGCCAGGAATCCCAACAATGAGAGCGTTGCAGTAGTGAAGTGTCATCACAGCAAGAGTCAATGAGTTCATAGCCGAGGTTCGCCTCAGTTCTGTCACAACACACGACGCCGGGATGTTTGAAGGTCTGTGTTCTCCTACTGTGGACTTCATCCGCTTTGTTCCGCGCACGGTCTTAGTGTGTCGATAACAAGACGGCATAAGTAATAATCGTATCTGAACATAATGTCTGCAGATAAGAGCCAAGCTGCATTCATTCTGATAGTAGAGACGTTCCCCTCAGTCACAGTCAGAGCTGAGTAAACGCGGCATGCTCCTGAGGATACGTTCAAATGTAAACGAGGATGCATTCAGTCCTTCTAAATTGGGCATGACAGCCTTTCTGCTGCATGCTTCCACTGCAGGCACAAAGCATCCTGTTTTTATTTAAATCCCATCCCACAGAACAGAGCCTGACATCAAGTCGGATCCAGAATCAAGACACTCAGCCTCTGGGATGTTGACGTGGAATGACGGCCAACAGGCCCTCTGTCTGAATGACACAATGAAGACATCCTGAAAATCATTGTTTGGATTTGTTTACAGTTGAAAGTTTGCATGGTAATTAGGCTTGTGTACGTTTCCCTCTCACATAAATCAATGCACGTCTCCAAGCCAGAGGCCAATTTATTCAATGTCAAATACTTCACAGGTATTACCACACTCCATCTAGACTTCATGTGATCGGAGTTGGTGAAACTGGTCGGTGTTGGAAGTGGCAGATGAATATGGGAGCGTTCACTTATCTCTCCATTTTAAAGTCTATACAGGGCTGGAAGGCATGTGAACTTCCCAAATCCCCAAGACTATGCCTCTTAGGGGACAGAAAATAGGTGCCACTACTAAGCTAAACTACGTTCAGAGTGTTGAAAACTAGACTGGTGACATGTGCTCGTCTTATTTTGAAATTATGGAAAGAGCCGCAAATCCCAACGCTAAAAATGTGGAAAGAAAAAATCATTGAAAATGGTGCTTGTGAAATGAAGTCAAATGTATCATTGACTGAAAAATAGTACACTTTATCCATCAATGATGGCTTAATGGTGACTTGTTAATATACCATGTTTAGGAAACTGTTCCTGGTAACCCTCACTGTTTTATGTTCTATTCTTTTTTCTTTTTTGGGGGGCGGGGATGGGAGGATTTGTTATGCATGTAAACTGTTAAAACTCAATAAAATACTTGAATTACAATACTCATCTCTATACATGGTCCACGAAGCGATACACAGCAGATTCCGCTAACCCTTTGACAATTCTTTCACAGAAATTGACTTATATATTTATTATTTATTTGGTATTTAAAACTTTAAATAAAATACCTTTTAGCAGGAAAAAAAATCTGTTTTATTCTTGCTAATTATTTTATTTACCACTATTTACCGCTGTTGTGTCTTTTGGACACAACAACTTCAAACATTCAAACCTGCTTTTAGGTATCTTAGACTGTCTTGTCCTTTGTATTCAGATAAAAGTTTGTCATTTTAATTGATTCCAGTGATCAAAAAGATGGAAATCATATGTTTAAAGTTGACTATTTATCCCACAATGGGGAAATTTGTCCTCCACATTTGACCCATCCCCTGGGGGAGCGGTGAGCTGCAGACGAGCCGCGCTCAGGAACCATTTGAAGGTTCAACCCCCTAATCCAACCTCTTAATGCTGAGTGTCAAGCCGGGAGGTATTGGGTCCCATTTTTAAAGTCTTT
Source organism: Oryzias sinensis (assembly GCA_037389245.1). Classification (NCBI taxonomy): domain Eukaryota; kingdom Metazoa; phylum Chordata; class Actinopteri; order Beloniformes; family Adrianichthyidae; genus Oryzias; species Oryzias sinensis. The sequence continues at coordinate 6,889,327 of CM074503.1, read as the reverse complement.
GGTATGACTCTGTCTGGGATTGAACCCACGACCTTCCACAAGGCCACTGAGTGGACAACCCTCCCCGTGGTTCACCTTCAGCCAATTGTAATTGGCCCGACTTGGAAAACGCAGGCTTGTGATTGGACGTCTTTGCGTTTGCATCAGATGTACATAAAAAGGGGAAATACAGTGGAAACGCAACAAGAAGAGAAACTGACAGAAGTTTGACAAAAAGCGATTACCGGTATTTACGTTACAATAAATCTGATGCCATCTGATGATTTTTCAATACTTATCTGTATCCTTTACATTAGGCCTGCACAATATACCGCAAATTTACCGTTATCGCAAAATCCAGCTCTGCAATACGCATATCGCAAAAGATGGCAAATATCGCAATAAATCGCAAACCTTAAATGTGCTAAAACAATCTTATGTCAGCTTGAACCATTTAACGAATCAAATAAATCCCTTTATGCATTTGACCAATTGGATGGAGGCCTATTATGTTAGATGACGAGTGACATTTGGAGTATAATTTTTAAACTGTTGCAATGTAATGGGAATGGTTATTTGGTTATTTTGCTATTAGTTTATATACCGCAAATTATATCGTTATCGCAATTTTAATATCGCATATCGCAAGTTTTCCTCATATCGTGCAGCCCTACTTTACATCATCAATTTGAACCTTTTTCTACGCCCAAACCAAAAGATCAAACTCTAGAGGTTCTTGAAGTCACGTGTCCGTCATCAGGAGACGGTCTAGATCGGTCTGCTGCAGCACACTAAGCGCTCACCAGATCTCAGCGTATCCCTCCACCACCAGCAGACCAGCCTGAACCCATCTCAGCAGACACCCAGATCCTCGTTAGCATCAGAGGCGTCCTCCCTGAGGCAAAGCTCCACAGAGAGCGGGGTCCACATCAAAGGAAACACGTCTGAAGCGCGCGTCTCGGAGCGTGGCGCTCTGGTCTGCACTGTACGTTGCTGTGAAGCGTCTGCATGAACATGTACACATGAAGAGGCTCCGGCTGTGCTTGCATGTGTAAACCACTACAGCCAACAAAGGAAGCAACCCTCAGGCAGCGCAGCAGCTTCTTTCACATTCATGTGGGGGAAAGCGTGTGCAGCACTCATTGGTGGTGAACGTGTGCTCATGGAGGGAAAGTCGCAGCAGCCGACTGCTCACGCCGAACACAATTCAGGTCCTGCACGGACCGTCTGCACCACCTTGCAGGAGCAGTCAGGAAACCATTGGATTTTAATCTCCAAATGTGACCTCAGCGCTGCAGAAGTGAAGATCTTCACCCACCAACAGATGTAGCGGTTCATGCTGCGTTTCTGGAAAAGCCCATCAAAGGTTTTCTCCATAGACGGAGCGAAGCAGATGAAGATCTGAAGGCCGTGTCACACACGTGTCCACGGATGAAATGCTGGTCTTTTGTGATTCAGGCGTGGTCTACGTCATTCTTAAGTGTTTCTTGCGTTTGTCATTCGTCGATGTCCGCCGAGGGTTTTCACATAAATTCGGGTTGAGCTGTTCAAAGTTGGTTGAGAATTACGCAGTTTACTTTATATGCAAATTTTACGTAAATCTTATGCAATTGTGTGATTTTTGTGATATGCATACACAACTTTGTGTCCTTCCACGACCATTCCACGTCTGTCTAGGACTTTTTATGTATATGCCACACAAATCACGTTTAAATGACGTAATTGAGGCATGAATCACTAACGAACTACATACAAACAGCGCAATAATCACACATCAAATGATCTCTGTTGATGTACGTATTTCTCTGCGTGGTTTATTTGTACTTCTGTGAAAATTTCACATAAAGACCACAACTTGTCTCACTTTGTCCACATATGACCAATTTTCATCTGTGCAATATGGGGAAAAAATGTACGTATTGGCTGTGTGACATCCCTGTAGGATTGAGGTGCTTTTGAATTGAAGAAGGGCTGTGGACCTACCTCAGGCTTGCTGAGGCTGGAGGACACCAAACTCCCTGAGCCAACGTCCAGGTCCCACTGCTTCCTGCCCTGGTTGTGAGGATCCAGAGCCGAGATCCGTCCATCCAGGGTACTGATGATCACGAGAGACCTGTGGTGGACAGAACGCAAACATCATCAAATGGACTTCCACACACTCCCTTACGGTCGCTAGAGTTCAAGGCCGACTCTAGCGGTGACTGTCTGCGGGAGCCGTTTCCTTCAGCTTCCTGCCATCACAGGCGACATGCGTGTCATTGTCTTCTGGAGCTCAGCAGCTACAACGACCTTCAGCCACAAATATGTCTGAAAGGGCGACAAGGCTGGACGCTTCATGAAAGAGAATTATGGAACATGACCAGAGAGGGTTGGGACTTCACTGACACCACAAGGATGAAGGACTCCACCATCATCACACTGATGGGGAATGTGAATCCATCTCGAGTGACGTGTGAAGGACCATGAGCTCCGACGCAGACACCAAAGCCTGTCTGAACAGCGTCTGCAGCCCAAATGAGCCATTGGCTGAAACCAAGTACCCCTCCACCAACCAATGAGGGAAAGATTAGGATCTCTGCTGTGTTCTGTGAGGATTGACAGAGCATTCAGAACTGTTTGGGGGCAGAAAGCCTAATAGAACACGTAAAGTCCAGAATAAACTTTCCTTTGAAATGTCACCAAATGAGTTGGAAAACTCTCTTGACAGAAATGACGGATGTCGACATCAGCCCCATTCTACTAAAAACAAATACAAAAACGCAGAAAACAGAAAAAGAATACTAAAGCTTATTTGGAGGATTTTTTGCTTTAATCCTTTGAGAATTTGTATGCAAGTAAAAAAAAAAAAAAAAGTAACGTAATGCGTAGAAATTCACCCTTGAGTTGCTGGCGGGACTGTTGATACAGAAGGAAGCCAGCGCTCATTTCCCATCAGCCCTTATGAATGCATGTATTAAGTGATAGATTTTAAATGCATTACATTTTCACATTAATCCAGTAGAAATAGAGCGAGCAACAGGAAAAACGCCACATTTGAGAGCTCGCCATAGTAACGCTAAAATCTAAAAACTTTAAAAATCAAAATTTTTCCAGTGATGCTCGAGGAGTTGGGAGGAGTTTTAATTAGTGGCTTCAAAATAGCGACCTGTTCCTGAGGTCAAAGAGGAACAAAACTTTGGTTATGGTTGTTGACTTCATTTCACGAAGATCACTGGAACAAAAGGTGGTGGTGGGTGGGGGTCATTCCCGGTGCTCAGAAATCCTTTTCACTCACATTCACATACTGTGAATTCAGTGTGCGCAACATTCGGTGGGTTTTTGAGGATTGGGGGGGCGGTTAAGCTTTGCTTAAACACAGAATCTGGAACAACCAAAGCTTTATATTACAAACACGTGAGAAACTCAATTTGAAATAAAAGACATATCAGTGGTATTCTTTTCTTATTTAAATAGAAAAAGTACGTCTCTCTCCGTATCCTTTCAAGTTCCGTTTTAAAGTAAATCTTTGTCAAAGCCAACAACAAAAGAACCAAAAATGTAATTCAATAAAAATCCAACTTTTAACAGACCATGCCTTGCAGTAATAAAAGTGCACTCTGATTTACTCTGCACATTGGTCTAAGCCGGATACCTGGCATCTTTTCTTACATGTAAGTTCATCAAAGTCCCGGGTCAGGATCTGAGGCGAGCAAAACCTTGTATTTAAGCATGAATGTCTCCAAAGCTCCTGGTGTCCATCTTTCCTTTGCCCATTTTTGTGGAAGGTGAAATAAATTTGTCCGATGTAGCTGGAGCGTGGCTGTCAATAACTGTCAAACGAAAAAAGGAGTGCTCGCCGGTTTCGACTGCGTGCCAACTTACTAGCAAAGCATTGTGGGATTTGTAGTAGTGATGCAAGATAATGACTTGGGCGGGGTGACCAGACAAGTTGCGAGTACCCGTGCAAATAACATGTAAATTGGAATTATCGGCATGACGTCACACTGTCCCCTACCGGACGATAATTATCGGTAACCGATTATATCGTGCAACCTTGATTTGTAAGACTAACGGTACCGTATATAAAGCGGGCCAGCTCTACTGCACATTTAGTATGATGAAGAAGACTGTCCAGTACTTTGAGGTGTTATTATGTTGCTTTTTTTTTTAACGCTGTGTGGTTTTCAGCTTCAGCTGGTTTCAGATTCTGTCCCGGACATGAACGCTCCTGAATCCACTGTGTTCGGAGGAAAAGCTGCAGCGGACCAGCAGAAGATTTGTTTCTGTTTGGAGGTTGCTGTGAAATCTGCAAACAGACGTTTCTGAAGCTCCCTCCTCCTGACAGTCAGGCTGACATGCATGAATAGAAACCTGCCGCTCCATCCTTCACACAAGCCTTCCAGCTTCTGCTGCTCTGCTCATCACTCACATCCAGGCTGCCGCTGGCCTCATCCGGACCATTGATCTGGATCTGTCTGCAGTTGTCTGGGCTTTTAGCTTGATTTAACCATCCAGAGCCTGTCGATTGAGCATGCGGTCTCTGAGCGCCCGCTGCTCCAAAGCTGCAGTCGGAACCAAAGCGGTCTACTCTGTGGACCACGCAGACTTTTGGGGATTGAACTGTCGCCAACTGCAGCGGCTCCAGAGAAGCTGCTGAGGTGAAACACAGGGTCAAATAAAACTGACGGAAGTCTAAATGAAACTTTTCAGAATAAAGGAGCTGCAGGAACATGTTTCTTCTGTTTTCCTTCAGTCTCTGACATCTTCACCAGCAGGTGTGTTTCTGAATCGGACCTGAAACTCTTTCCAGCTCAGCTGCAGCTTCACGTCTGTGAAGCAAACCGGATCAGGACATTTGGACCAAACGGCGAGCCAGGACCTGCTGTAAACATCACGGGTCTCTGTGCGAGCACTGAAGTGAAGGAGGCAAAAGAAAAACATTGTTTTTCCTCCCAAGCACCAATAAAGACTCAGAGCTGAAGCCGGCTTTCACTCTCTCAATTGGCTGTGAGCCCCTGCCAAAAATATTAGGCTGATTGGCTGTTGCTAAGCAGTCTGCTCTCTGAGAGGGTGGATGCTTTGGAGGCCTTCACTCCACAAGCCCCCCCTTCGACCTCCACCCCACCCCTCCCAGAGTTACTTTGTGAATTGCAGAAGTGAGGGAAAAGTCACCGAGAGCAATGAGTTCATCTTCAGAGGTGGAACAAGGGGGAAGTCTTCTTTAAATAAAGACTGATGGAAAGCCTTTGTTAGCTCTCTGTCCTCCAGGTGGGAACATGAAAGCACGCTTTCCCTCCTTTTTCCTCCTGGGGTGGGGGTTAACTTGGTTTTAATGTGGTAATGGCGAAGACAAGAAGAGGTAAGGAAGAAAAGAAAGCAATCCAACGGCCTCTATTTAAAGTAACTGGAACAAAACAAAGAGTCTGACAGTTTCACATGGAACTGCAGGCCGTTTATTTACGTCTGAACTCCGAGACGCTGCAGCTCTGCACGGCACCAAAGGGATGACATGCAGCCTGCGGCGCTGCTGCTGCTGCTGCCGCCGACAACCGTGACAGATGCAGAAAAAGACATTTGAATGGAGAACGAAAAGAGGGATTGTAGTGAAGTGTGCCAGCAGTCTGTGGGCTGTTAGTGTCCTGGCCTCTTCCTCTGTCAAAGTGTCATAATAGTGCTGAGTGCCTCTGAAATCACAAAGCATACGGTGGAGCGGGGAGCCAATTAGCCGGGCTCTCTGCAGACTGAGACCCTCGGGGACGCGCCGCTTCAGTCTACGCACACCGGCAAAGACTCTGCTGCTGGTAAACACTCTCATTGAAAGAAACAACCAGGATGTTTACACAGGATGAGTCTCTGAGGAGCTGCTGACACGGCCCAATCCCAGCAGCCCCCAGCCTTCCAGCAGCCAATGGAGACACTGTTTTCCCCGCCGCTCAGCCAATCAGGAAGGACTCTGCAGACTCTGAGCCACTGGCAGGGCAGGACCGTCTGTAACCATGCAACAGCGAACCAGCCTGGACGCACGCCGGAGCGTGGAGTTCAGCTGCCGCACAGCCCGCCGTGCAGTCGGGGGAGAGGCAGAGCAAAACACAAGCACATGGGGAGGCAGTTATGGATGGCGCTTTGCGCCGGCCGCGCCCATCGCGCTGCAGACAAACCTTCACTGCATACGATGACAACACAACGGACCAAAGAGGAGTTTTGGATGGGAGTGTCACCCCTATAGAGGTCAAATCAGTCAATCGGCGTGCCCTCAAATCAAAGTGACATCTACAGCAATAACACAAAATCTCTTAAATCTCATAAGATCTCTTATGTCAGTATTTGGAGAAGCTTCTTTGAACACGAATAAAGACGACCGGGTCTGTTTGCTGAAGCAGCTGCAGGGGTGTTTGGACCATTAACCGATGCTGCAAAGGGTGTGGTTCAAAAAAGAAAAACTTCTCAGCACAAGTAGAAAAACACGCGGCACTAGAAGTGTTACCATCGCCCTCTTTCTCTTTTTCCCTCCTCACACGTGGTAAAAATCCAAACTCTGTCGCGCCACACTTCCACCACCAGATTGGCTGCGCCGCGGCTCGGATCCCAGCCTATGATTGGTTGTTGCTAAGCAGTAATGAAACTAGGAGAATGAAAACAAGACAACGTGGTCTTACTAACCAGCAGCCAGCTCTGTTTTCGCCCCCCACCCCTCCCTCCTTACAGAGAATCACACCTTTTTTGCCTCTGCCCCACCCATACTGCAGTGCTGCTGCCAGAGGCTCCAAAATAGCAACTGACCTAATAAATTCAGCCGGTTTCCTTAAGCAGGAACATTATAAAAAAATAAAAATCACTTTTTAAGATCAACAGCAGCTGATTGGCAGATCTGCCAATCAGCTGCTGTTGATCTGAAAAAGTGATTTTTATTTTAAGATCAACAGTAAAACAGCCTCAGATAGGAAAACAAATGGGGATAAAACAGGAAAATAAAGAGATTATTGAAAGGCCTTAATAGCCAAACTCAAACTATCCGTGGATCTTTATTTTAGGGACAGAGTCTATTATTAAAACACACAACATCTCCCTGGTTACAGCGGAGAAGAAGAAAAAACCTTCATCCTCTACCTCAATGTAACCACATCCACGTGGCCAACGTGGGTTCTGGCACTGACCCATCTCTCAGAGGCGGTTGGGGGGGAAAGTCACCCAGCCTGGTGGGTTGGCTGTTGCTAAGCAGTAAGCTGGGGAAGGCGTCCTGGAAAAGCGAGGCGGCCCACAGGAGCGGCGGCGGCGGCGTCTACGGGGCTCTGGTGCGGTGGGGAAAAAGTAGGTTTAAACTAAGCTACTGTCCTCAACCTGCAAGTGATCTCTGAGGTGTTAATGAGCCGTAAGGGGGGGCGTCAAACCTGCCACCACCGCCAACCCCTATAGATTTACTGTAAGGACTGAAGCTCCGGAGCGGCATGTTTAATGCACGGACCGCAGAGCGGCTGTCAGGCGACACAACGGCGGCCCCCGTCACAATGTGAGGGACGGATCAAAGCGAACGTCTACAGTATTTATAGATTACAGGGTGGGGGGTGCAAATGACAGAAAAGTTAGCAGCAGGAGGCTTCTCGGGGAGATCTTTGAAGATGGAGTTTGGAGGAAGGCAGGGTGGAGGACACGAGGGTCTCTGCTGATGGGAGAAAGGCTGCAGACTGAAGTGTGGAGAGCATCCCAGCATAGCAGGAAGCAGCTTCAGGCGAGTTCAGGGAAGGTCGACATGAAAAAAAAATAACCTTCTTTCCCTAGAAAACATCAAATCTAACCATCGTCTACCGTTAACCTCAACCGGGACGTTAAACACGAGAAGAAGATTCTTTTTTAACGGATAGTCTTTCCAGAGAACAGCCACAGCCCCGCCGGCAGACAGGTGCAGACGGAGCTCGCCGCATGTGGCGCTGTTTACCCAGGGGGCGACATTAAAAAGCCCTGCATGGGAGTGAGAACATGAGGTGAAGAAGCAGGGCCAGAAAAAAAAGAGCTTAAAGCCACAGACAAAGAGAAAAGCAGAAATGTGCTCATGGTGAGGAGCGATGAATCTGTGTGCTTTGACCCCAAAAAAAAAAAAGTTCAGTGTGACCTTTCCAATACTTCACTTATTGAATCAATAATTCAGATTGTCTGTATTTGACACTGAAAATTCAAGAATTAGCAAATAGATGATGGAAGATCCTGTAAAATGTTCAGAAGTGGAAAAGCCAGCGTGCGTTTGGGAGCAGCAGCAGGGCGTGACCACCACCAGGAGCAGCACCCAGGGGGTAAAGCGGCTGCCGTCTCACCAGAGCGTCCTGCCACGGGCTTTCTGGACTGCACAGGAACAGAATTCACTAACAGCAGCCGCCACGTGAAGAAAAAAAACATTTAAAAAATCCACACCGGTCCTCCGTACTCAGGCTGGGAGTGTCTGACCTCCTTCGTCGGCGCCCAGCTTTTACAGCTCTGCAAATGTCCAGAATGAATATGCATCACCCCAGAGGTTATGCAGCAGCTCTAACGTTCGCCTCAGGGTTAGAAGGCGCCCATAAGAGTCTTCAAAGGGATTCACTTGACAAGGGTGTCAGCTTTTGAATTTTACTCCAACTTCCCTTAAATAAAGAATAAAAGTGGAATATGTAGATCTCTACACAGAGAATAATTTACTGTTGGACATCTCATTCACAGATACGGAATAGTGGGATCATGTTACTGGAGCTGGGGCTGGAAAGAACACGGCTCCACATGAAAGCTAAAAAACGTCCAGAGATGCTTCTCACTTTCTGCTGTAAACTTTGAACAGAAACCACACATCTGGTCAAACATCAGCAGAACTTTTGGATCTCTGGCCGATTCCATCGCACAATCGAGCTGCAGGAAGACACCGGAAAAGCAGATTTTCTCTGAATGACCAAATCAACAGAATTTAAAACTCGTCCGACTGTCAGTCCGTTTCTCTGTATGGAGAAGGAAAAACAGGAAGTTGTAAAGGTTCTAAAGCGGGTTGGAACTAAAGTGATGGAGACGCTGGTGAACCAGGCCTCATGGGTCAGCGGATTTTTCTGAAGGGCATCTTTCCTCTAAACGTCCCAATAAGCTGCAGTGAAGTCAGTGAAGGGAAGAAGATGCTGACAGGGGGCGTCGGGCACACGCTCCACGCGCCGGTCCATGATGGAAGACTTACTGTTTCACTTTCTTTATTCTAGGATCTTCCTCCATTTTTTTCCGCTCAACTCCTTCTTCAATGTTTGAGCTATTTCAACCATTCAACTATTCAAATGTTCAGCTCTTTCAGCTTTTTCCAGCTATGACTTTTGGTCCTTCAAATCCTTGAGCTTCTCAAGATATTCCAGGATTTCTCCCTCCATTGAAATACATGGGGAATCCTTGGTGCAGAAGCTTGCTGGTTATGACATTTTTCACAAACATATCTTTTTTTATTATTGTGCTGTTTTCATGTTATTTATGCTCAACTTTGATCATTTCTTTCTTATTTTTTTGCCTACTATTCCCCTTTAAGTTTCACTTTTATTCACCAATACAGCATTCAACCCTGCTTTTTCTTCTGTAAATGCCGCTCCTTCTAGTTTATTTTATGTTGTCTGAGAGATAAACAAACAAACAATAAATTAATTGAGGGTCTTTGCTGCATTTAAAGGAGTCTTCCTTGAAGAAGACTTGTCCATGAAGGAAGACTCCTTTAAAAGCAGGAAAGACCCTAAAATAATTAACTAATCATCAATTCATTGTTTGTTTGTTTTATGAGAGAAAATGAAAGACGGTGGCAGTTTTTTTTTATTCATACCGCAAACACCTGTGATTTCCGTGTTTTTACGTTCCCCGTGAACGCAACGGCAACGACGAGCGTTCGGGTTTCGATTTGAGCTGAACATCACCTAAAACAAACAAACAAACAAACAAACAAACCAAAACAAACAAACATAAACAACAGCCCTGACAGGTCACGTCAGGCGTGAAACACACACACCCCTCCGTGGCACTGGAGACTAGTGAGGTGAGAGCACCTGTTTCCACACAAGTTCCTCCCTGCTTGGTGTCCGAGCCCCTGACAGACACGTCCACTCCACCACAGCATGTGTCCAACAAAGCCATCAGTTATAAGGGCAAACCGTCTGTCACCTGCCCACTAATGACGACTGGAAAGTTTAGGAAAACCGACTGCGTCCATTATCGGACAGCGCTGAAAAATCCGGTGACATCACAACAACTACGACGCAATAAAGGTCGGAACGATCCATATATCGATAGAAATAACTAACACAAGTTTCAATAATAAGGAAGCTAAACTTAAATGCCTGTCAGCCACGGAGCAGACCGTCTGAAGTTACTGAAGCAGAGGTTCTTGGCGTTTCCAGCTTTTCGGGTGTTACGACAACAACAATGTCCTCCTAGCTAAACAAGTGTCGCGGTATGTCGGTTACCTCGCGCTCCCGACGTTCCCTTTGCTCTCTCTGTCCGGCTCGTCCGCGTCCCCCGCCGACCCGGCTTCGTCGTCCTCCACGGTGACGTCTGCTCCGGTGACCGGGGCTCCCGCGTAGTCCAGGCGGCGCTCCATGACACCGGCCATGCTGCCACCGTGCCCCGAGCCCCGGGTCGCGGACGATGGGTCCCTTCCGGTCATGGAGCCCGGGCTCTGCGCGCTCCCGAACCCCGTCAGCAGCTTCAGCAACAGCGGGAGCAGCAGGAGAAGAATGCCCGCGTTTCCAAAGCGAAGCCCCCTTTCCATTGGTAAAACTGGCACATTAGTGAAGGATGATATATTCACATGCCACTGGCCGTATGACATAAAAAGTACAAAAAGGTGACAGGTTTATAAAAAAAAAATACGTGTCGGTGTCTTAAGGAAAAAGGTTGAGAGCGTCCGCTAAGTAAACATAAACAGCCTTTGGGACACCATGTTATTCCACTTATGCTAGATTGAGATTTGCCTTGGTAACGGATAATCCCGCCCTGTTTCCACTCTGGGATTGGGCGATAAACGCAACGATTTCCTGAAAATGCCCCGAATCTCCTTCCATTCGTGCCCGACCGCGTCACTCCTTCACGCGCGCTTACTAAGCAAAACGTGATTGGTTCAGCGCTGCGTCCATTAAAAAGGCGGGCTCGGGGTGGACTCGCCCTCCCAAACAGTCGACTTTATTGGCTAATCACACTGACGCATGCGCACAGGAATTGGTGACGCAAAATGCCCCTCCGATGGGATTCACTGTTCAGGACCTGTGATTGGTCGGAGGATGGGTCACCTGTCCAATAGAAGATCACGAGGGGAATAGCAGCGATCCCATTGGTTGACATGAGTTCCGGCTGAAAAAGTGGAGGAACTCGATTGGTGTGTTTAGTGTCACTTATGCTCTGTTGTTGTGGTGCCGACGAGTAAGTAGCAACGTGGCTGCACTGTAAAGCAACGGTGTAGTTCCTGGTCACGAGTTAGTCCTTTTTTTATTTTTTTAAGTTTTCCGTTGCGCAAGAACAGTGATCCGATGACCATATATTAAAAAAAAGTTAAAAATGAAATAAAAAAGTTAAAGTGGAAAGTGGAAAACATACTTTGCGCCACCTCTGCAACACGAGTTAAATGTTACTGCAGCGAGTTACGTCCATATTGTTATCGCCCCCTTGTGGTGTAAAAGAGGTGCAGCGCCAGGATTTTAAAGTCGATATTCAGCCCCAATGCCTACATTTCATTGTAGATTAAAAGGTTGCACTCAAAAGGTGCAGAAAGGACAAAAAAAAAAAAGAAAAAACATCTACAAATGTTCAAAGCTTCTACTCAAATTAACCAAAAATTAAAAAAAAGCTGCATCAAAGAAAAAATGTAATTTTTCATAATCTTGATAAATTGGCTAACAGGCAACTGGATTTCTTAGTGAGTCATTTTGAAATGACTTTCTCATGGTAGATCACTTTGTTCAGGAAACAATTTGTACACAAAATGTCTACTTCTTCACACAGTGTTTTGTTCACAACATTTTTTAAAGAAAATTTAAATTTTATTTTCTGCAATACTAGACATCCTTTAGAATTCCAGCAGTTTTCATGTGCTTTGATGTTTGGAGACAAAACCAATACCTTTTTACAATTATTAGTTTTTCTAATAGAACTTATCCTTGCTGCATGTACAGGTTCTTCATATGTGTGTAGAAATTTCTTTTTTTTTTAGGACTATTGAGGCTCTTTATAATATACGGAATCAATTAAAATAAAAAGGCTTTGTGTTCAGACCTCATATTTGGGGCAAACGAACAAAAAGTTTTGTCGAAACTTTGGAAAAAGTTTAGGTAGTTTAGTTTGGTGGTAGGCAGGCGCCTGTGTTTGGCAGCGGAGCCGCCACCAGTGTGTGAATGTGTGTGTGACTGGGTGAATGGGTCTGTGACAGTAAAGTGCTTTGTCCTTGTAGGAAGAAAGGCGCTATATAAGTATACGCCATTTACCACCAAAAGGAATAAGACACCCAGGTATGTTTTGATCCATCGTTTTACTGAAAAAGTCATGAGTACCTTTACAGAAAATCATGTTTACAGTCAGCTGGTACAGAAAATAAAGGACATGCTGGTGAAGGCCCCCAATGAAAACCTACCATCATGTTCAACTCTCAAAGGCAACATTCTGCTCAGGGTCTTCCATGGCTTTAGAGAACTTCTGCAGTCTGAAGGCTCAGTGTGTTCTGCAGAAGAGCATCACGGACTAAAGAACATCCCGACAAGAGTCTGCACAGACGGTTTCTAACAGAACACTGCTGCCTGGACTGGAAATGTCCCAGAGAAAAGGAAAAATCAAACCGACTCATTCTGAAGGAGCTTTTCTCTTTCCGTTAACCTCTTTAAGCAGTTTTTGACATGAAAACCGTTCCCAGTGACAGATCCACATCACCCTCACCTTCTGAAGACAAACCAAATGGCACAATACAGTTGAGGAGAAGACAAAGGGTCATGCCAGTGAGTCTCAGGCACTAAAGACGGCAGGAGGTCCGTTTACCCAAGAACCCCTGCCTTTGTTGGTTTGTTTGAACTCTGCATGCTAAATAAAAAAATAAAACGGAAGGAAAAGCTGCGGAAATCTGTTCAGACAGTCATGTGACACAGAATCAACACCTGCTCATGGGGAAAGACTTTCAGGAATGACCTCAAAGTGGATCAACATGTGGTTGCAGAGAGAAGGACAACACCTCTGCTTTATGATCAGGACTCCTTATGGAGCTTTCAGTCCAGAATGAATGTGAGTTCTGCAGAAGTCTTGTGTTGTACTTTCGTCAGTGCAGCAGAAGAAACGGAGACAGCAGGATGTAAAGCCACCCCAAAGGCTCTTCCGCATCATTCCTCAACTGGATACCCCACAGTCCTGCAGTCCTTCTCATTCATTATTTACAATGAGAATCCCAGTCTCGTTGAGACACTGAAGCATCACAAGCTAGAAGAGGAACGAAGACACACCTACAGACGTAAACATCAAGCTTTAGAGGAAGAGAGACCTCTCAGATCTGTTTCTTCTGGCACTGGAGGAGGGTAACAAGCTGAGGGATGTGCAGAGGAGGAGATGTGGCATCGAAGGATCAGTTCACGGGGGCGTCCCGGACCTTCACGCTTCCGTCTTCCATGCCGAAGTATGCCCTCTCAGCCATGTTGACGAAGAGCCCTGTCTCCACCACACCTGCACAGAGGAGCTTCAGCGTCAGTCCAACAGCCAATCACACTGCAGGGATGCCCCACAACCGCTGCTCCTCACCAGGAATCATCTTGATTTCAGTGTTGACCTTCTTCCAGTTATGAGCCTCCTTAAACTTCCAGTCCAGAAGGAAGTTGCTGTTGTCTGTGACGACTGGACCCTGAGAGCCAAAAACAGATAGGAGTGGGTATTGGCAAGAGTCTGGCGATATGATATGTACCACCGTATGTGTCTCACCATACGGTATGTATCGTTGTGTGTGTCTCACCATACGGTATGTACCGCAGTGTGCGTCTCCCCATACGGTATGTACCGCAGTGTGCGTCACACCATACGGTATGTACCGCAGTGTGCGTCACACCATACGGTATGTACCGCAGTGTGTGTCACACCATACGGTATGTACCGCAGTGTGTGTCACACCGTACGGTATGTACCGCAGTGTGTGTCACACCATACGGTATGTACCGCAGTGTGCGTCTCCCCATACGGTATGTACCGCAGTGTGTGTGTCACCATACGGTATGTACCGCAGTGTGTGTCGCACCATACGGTATGTACCGCAGTGAGTGTCTCCCCATACAGTATGTACCGCGGTGGGTGTCTCACTAAATGGGATGTATGTCTTAAAATGGCCTGTTGCATTTCATCGCAGAGCCTCTGAATACGTCTGTAACACATTGAAACTAGACGCCCGATGCGTGAATCCCGTTTGATATGAATGCAGATTTAGGGTGGATCAGTGTCCGTCTGTAAACGAATCCTCACTACCACGATGCTCATTTCCTTCTTCCTGTCTCACGCTGTGTCTAATTTCCTTCCCTACTCACTATATAGTGCTTTTGCCATTTTCTGGAGCTGTCCGGACCTACAATACCAAAATGCAGTGCTCTAGAAAAATTCCCAGAAGTCTCTGTGAAAAACCAGTGTGCATCAAATCTCACTAGATTGGCAAATATAGACCACAATGCATTGCGTCAGAACAATTTTCGCATAAAAAAATGTATTTCAATGTTTTTTTTAATAACCCAGCAACGTTTTTATCTTCACAAGACAGTGGACTCATAAAAAATTGTCGCAAAACACTCATATCAATTCGATTTTAAGTTTGTGAAATTGATTTCATCATATAACTGTTCAAAAAGAAATAAAAAAAAGCAGTGAGCGTGGCGTCCAAATTGCTTTTAAAATCAGGGGTGGGATTTTATAAACTTGCTTCTTCCCGCTCCTTTTTAAGCAATAAATTAAGCTATACTTATACTTTAGTTAATGATCGCTATATTTAATTAAACAAATGTGATTCAAGTGACTTTTTTGTTTTGTTTTCTGTCTTTTTAATCTATGCATTTCATCATTTCTGTAATGAGTTTGATAAATATGTGTTGCTTTGACTGAAATGCTTGAAATCAATCAATCAAATCCAGGGCTCTGCATAGAGCTGGGGTAAGGGCGGGAATACAGACACAGCCTCAGTGTCACCAAGACAGCTTCATCGAGGTTTCTGTACCTAAACATAAAAATGAGTTAAAACACGCGACAGGAAAGCCCCTACAGGTGCAGCTGAACAGCTCCTGGAAAGCTGCTGTGATACGTGAAGAGCACGAGAAGATCCAACAGGTGCAGATGTCAGCATCAACCACTCACAGCTTTACTGACAGCCATCCTCAGGTTGGCTTCCCCTCCGAAGCGCCTGGCGATTACCCTGGAGATGGGAACCCACGCCATGGGGATCACCTCGATGGGAATTCCCTTCCTCCACTGCTGGCCCAGAGCCTCAGAGTCTTTCCTGGAAAAAAGCAGGGATTTCAAATCTGGACATCTTCCCACCTTTCAGCAGAACCAACTCTGTTAGAAATGATTCTGCTCTCTTCTCAATACCTCTGCGTGAAAATGATGCTCACCTGTAATCCGCAATCACAACAAAACTTTTTGCACAGCCGGCGACGATCTTCTCTTGCGTCAGACAACCTCTGTAGCACAGAGACGGCCAGTGAGTTGATGTTTGAATCCAGGGATGTGCTCTGCACTGAACTCACCCTCCACCTTTGATCAGCGTCAGCCCTGCGTCCACCTCATCCGCCCCGTCGATCGCCACGTCCAGCTGCACAGCAAAAGCAGAGCGCAGATCAGACAAAGGCTTCCTTCACTAAAGCAGAGGGCTTTCCCCGCCCACCTCTGGGTGTCGGTCCAGATCCGACAGCGTCAGGCCGTGCTGCAGAATCAGCTGCCGGGCCTGCAGGAGGAGGACAACAGCGTTGGACGGAGAAGGCCTGCAGTCGAGCTCAGAGCGGTCGCATTGTAACATATGAGCGTTACAGGTATTTTTAAAAACTTTATTAACAAATATTGCACACACAAAATACCAAACATTGATACTCCACACTATGTGCAAAAGACAAATGCCAAAAAAACATAATAATAGCTATATAAAACATATTAAGCAAAAAATAACAATAAAGGCAAATGAATCTGAAAACAGACCATCTTCCAACTGTTTTTTTACATACAGAATCATTTCTTTCTGGAAAACATAAAAAACAGGTTTTGTTGTTGGCATATTTACACTTGTGTATGAAATATTGAGCGTTACACGTATGTTCTGCAAGCATGACAGCTCACTTAGTCTGCAGGAAAAAACATGTATGCTAACTTCAACGAGCAGAGATGAAGCCTGCAGCCAGCAGGGAGGAGCTTCTTCCAAGAGGCAGAAGAAAAAAAGAAGCTTGTTGTGTAATATTTAAAAGCGCATGTAGCGTGTAGAGCACCCCCCACCCCACTGTAACTACTGTTCACGTCTCTGTAGCGCTTGGTTTCGACTAATGGAGCAGTGGAACACGCGTCAGCTTTCAGCAGGATCCAGACACACCTGAAGAATAAACCTGCTGGACTCACTGCAGCAACAGAAAGCTTAAAAAAAAAAAAAGAGTCAGTTTGGAAACGGCGCTGATGTTACACCCTGATGCTTACATGCTACGATCATGCTATGCTAACGAGCTGTGTCGCCAGTTTTGGGACCACAGGCAGGTTTACAATGAGACTATTTACACAGAGCGGACTTTAAGACGGGGAGGATGAACTGTATTTTCTAAACACAATAACAGACGTGAATGAAACTTTATTAGCAACATCTAACATTACAGAGCCGCAGAATTAGGAAAAAGATACATTTTCTGTCAATCTGCTGCCCTTTAGTGAATCCGTCCATGTTTTAATTTTAAAGATGTGTTCATCCTATTTACAGGTTTCTTTAAGGTCATTTTATTTTCCGACAGTTTTCTTCACTTGGAACAGTTGTTTCCATGTTGTGACGTCCTCTCTGTCTGCACTCATCCTTTTTTTTAATTGACACCGATAGTTTTTCTGTGTAGTATAACAATTTGTCCACACACAGCAAAATTGGTTTGAAGGTTGTAGCTGACAAAAGTGGGAGGACGACGTTTTAACACCTGAGACAAACTCTGTTCAGAGAGAAATGTTTCTCTTCATCAGACGCTCCAGCTAGCGGCAGCTCCCAAAAATGGATCTGCAGACATTTCTACAGCTTTTGTCTTTAGCTGAACTTTGTGCTGGAGCCTACTTTTTAAAAGGTGATGTTAAAATTAAGTAGTTTTTGTTGAATATATCCTCACATCATATATCATTTGATATTTCTGTTAAAGAAAGTAAAAGGAGGGAGAAAAAAAAAGTGTTTTGGAGTGAAAAAAAGATTTTGGCCACATGGCCCAGGTCTAATCTGTGTGTAGAAAAGTCATTTAAATTCATTTAAATAAACAACCAGGAAACACAGAAATAGAAGTTTAATAAGAAGAAAATTATCCTTTTTTGGGTGGAGTTATGAAGAAACAAGAAACTATTTTTTGTTCTTTTTTTATATTTTACATTTGATGCTCAGATTTTGCAATTAAATTTGTAATTTGTTTGGTTCAAACTGTTTTTTTCTTCTTGTGCATTTCTGGCTGCGCTTTAATGTGAGACACGCATCAGGTTGCAGTGTTTTACATTCATTTCTTCAGTAACCAGGTAAGTAAACTTAAACTGAAGTGTCACTGGGCAATTAAAAGGAGTCAGAGTAAGAGCAGCCAGATTCAAACACTTCTACAGGAGAAGCTATCTTTAGTGAATTCTTTGCTCAAACCCACAAAGGGTGCAGCATCTGCAGATGATGATCAGCTGAGGTCAGCGTTTAAGGGTGAGAAACCATGAGCTAGTGTGGACATTGATTCTGCTTTTGCAGTTTCCCCCCAAAAATCGAGCAGAAAGCAAAGCAGGACTTTGCACTGAAATGTAGCATTTAGCAAAGATCTGAGAGGTCTGTAGCAACACCTGCAAAGAATGTGCTAACTGTCGTAGTGCAACGCGCCAGTTTCCTGATTTCACAAACACAAATGGTCGGGGTGGAAGAACTTAAGAAAATAAACTGACAGCAAAAAGAAAAGCGATGAAATCGGTTCTCAACAGCACATCCACTCACCTGGAAGGAGGTGGGAACACACACAATGTTGAGTTTTTCCTGCATCACTCTCTCCGCTGCAACAGAGACAAAACGGAGGCCACATCAACACTGGACCCATGAAGGCCAAGAGGTCAGTTCTGCTCTTTGACTGCAGTCACAGCTGCTGGAATGGGACCATCACCAGCGGCTGCGTGCAGGCTCCTCCCACTGGACACAGACATGAACAGTTCAACGGCGCTCACCCAGTCGGTCCACGGCGTACACAATGGTTGATCCACTGCCCACTCCAACCACCTGGTTGTTCTACAGAAAACAAGGAGGCGTGGTGTCTGAATCCAAAGCTAGTTTTGGTCTCAAAAGAACTCAAAATATTTGATAAACGCCACCCCTGATTTACAACTGTAATAATGTCTTTCAGACACACATCAAGGCAACATTTAGGAGCAATGTTGGCTGAAAAAGACACTTCAAAAAGCTGTCAAGAGTGAAATTTTTCATAAAACACATTTTATCTATATATAAACATCTATAACTAACATGAAAGTCCAAGCTAAACAAAAATAACATTGATACTGTTTTTATAGAACTTAAACAGGTTTTTAGGGTTCACCTTTCACCTGGACGGTTGCTTTTTTCTGGTCTTCGGGGGCTCCCGTTCCCGGTCTGTCTGAGGAGCTGACCTCTGACCCCCACACTTATGGCTAACAACACCGTTAATTCCAGCCTAGACTTACTTCTACACCGCTCATGCCCCTGTTTTCCTTTTTACCCTAAATGTTTCCCAGCTGCAGCACAATATATAGTGCGGTTCAAAGCGGGACAAGCCCGCGTAAAGCCGCGCTAAGTCGCTTTACAGTCGTTAGATAATGTTGTACTTCATAATCCTTTGCTGCGCGCCGAACTAGCTGACTGAACGGCCGTGACGTCGTCAAAGCCGTCCTGCTGCAGGACTGAACGGACGTGTCTGCTCGACAGCGGGGTACTCTGGATCGGTTGTCCACGGCGGCGGCGGCCAGCTTCTTCGCCTCCTCTGCCATGCTAGCATCAGACTGGCGGGAGCAGCGCACGTGCCGGTAACTGGAGAGCGCGAGGAGCTTCCTTGAGGGTGGAGCGCAGAGGAGTGACACGAACCCTGGTAGATTCATGACACCGCCCCCCTGCAAGTGCAAGATAGCCTCCCCAAGACGATTACCCCTCGCTGCAGTGGGCAGTGTGCCTCGACGTGGGCGGGGCTAAACGCGTTGGTCTCCGCCCACCGAAAGAGATTCCATTTTCTTCTTCTTCTTTTTCGCTGGTGACAGATTGTGCAGCGACACGACCCGGAACTTTGCAAGATGGAGGTACGCATCAACAAACAACGGGTATCTGCGACAATAAGATTGACATTTTTCGCCTCACGGATGAGGCTGTTATTTGTATTTTGCTTTTTTTTTTCTGTCGTAATATTCACGTGGTTCAGGTTTCACACGGAACTACTACAATTGCGGCTCTACTCCTCGACCCCTCGTTACTGATCATGATCAACTTTTTGTGTCTTCCATGGTCCAATGTCGGTGAAACTTTCCTGGTTTCTACTCATTATTCTTTCCTCTCTTACAGAGCATTATCGTTACAGTCTTATTTGGCAATGAAAACCAACGCCGAAAACCCCAAATGGTACTTCCCACTGTCCGGCTCCTGCCGCCACAAGGGCGCAGAGCATGCCAGAGACACCACATGGGAAAACCATTCGTCCGTCAAACACAAAGGTGTCAGTCTGCTCTGGAAATGAAACTGTCAGTCACAAGTCATTAGTCACAAGTCATGAAGTATGTTCTTCCCATCATTCCTCTTTTAGGATTCACAGTCATCAAGTGTGGTTTACGTTGCCGGACTGGCGTCATTATTCTTCACTGTTGCCATTGTCCGGCAACATTGGTCATCAGTCACAGTTTTCAAATATTTGGGAGCGCACCACGTAGGAAATCCTCCATGGCTGCTAGAGGTCAAACCAGAGCCCCCATCGCAGCTCCCAGAGCCCTCATCGCAGTCCCCACTGGCCCCACCACAGCTCCCAGAGCCCTCATCGCAGTCCCACTGGCCCCACCGCAGCTCCCAGAGCCCTCATCGCAGTCCCCGCTGGCCCCATCACAGCACCCAGCACAGCTTCTGTGGCAGCAAACGCCGGCCCCACCACAGCCCTCATTGCAGTCACCACTGGCCCCATCGCAACCCCCACTGTCCCCACCACAGCCCCCACTGTCCCCCCCACTGGCACCACATCATTCCCCACTAGCACCACATCAGCCCCCATCGCAGCAACCAGCACAGCTTCTATGGCAGCAAACGCCGGCCCCACTACAGCCCCCACTGTCCTCACCACAGCCCCCACTGGCACCACATCATTCCCCACTAGCACCACATCAGCCCCCATCGCAGCAACCAGCACAGCTTCTATGGCAGCAAACCCTGGCCCCACCACAGCCCTCAGAGCGCCCCCGGCAGCAAAAAAACCCAAAGGAAATGCGTCGGACGCAGACAATTCTTTGTCATCTCTGCGGTTTGAATTTAAAAAAAAAAAACTTCAAAATACACTGCAAGAGGAAGCACAAGCAGTATTATGAGACAGTTTCCATGGAAAGATTTCTATCCAGCCAGTGTGTGGATGAAAAAAATGGCGTGTTTGCTGTTCAGGAATCCTTCTGTGGTTCAGCAAAGCCTGTGCATGTTGTGAAGAAATTCTGGGGGGCGAGTCCAATCACTGTGTGTGAGGTGGACCAGTGCCGGCTCAACGTGGACTTTGCCCACACAAGTGGGATGCCGCCCTACGAATGCGACCACGTCAGATCTCTACTGTACTGCCCACGAGCCGACAACCAGCATGTCACTCTATCTGAGGAAGCGTTGGAGACGATGGTAGAGCAGAAATGGTTTGGGGAAGAGCAGAAGGCCAGTCTGTTGCAATGTAAAAGGAAGGCAGATGCGGAGGAGGTGCCCCTTTCCGTGCAGCTGACTGTGGGCGGCCCACCATCCAAAATCCATATCTCTGTCTATGAGCCAGAAATCACATGTGATAGTCGTGTGGGCCGATTGATAGTTGCGTATGACAGAAAACAGAACAGCTGGCATTGCTCGTGCTCAATAGCAACACAATCCTGCAACCATAAAGCCATTGCGAAGTGGCACCTCTTTGTCACAAATGGGGAGTTGTTTCAGAATGCGTCGGGTACGGAAGCAGAGTCACCTGACCCGCCCCAGGACGCCGGAGAAGATTCAAGCCGCCGCACATTCAGTTGCCCTCCAAATGACGAGTCTACCCTCAAAATGCTGAACTACCTTTTGAAGTACAAAAAGCTTCCAGGAGAACTCCCCAAGACTCTCATTGAGCAGTCCAGAAATGGGAGAACACGGGACAGCTTTCCGAAATGCCTAATCCCAGCAGAAACGACATGTGTGGAGTGCGAGTACCCACTTGGTGGGCAACAAATAATAACCTCCAAAGCCAGGATCCTGACCAGCACAGGTGTGGTTGAAGGTTAGTACAGGTCCAACCATCACCATCTTGGGTGTGTTTCTTGAGTCATACAAATGATTATGCAATCAATTTGAAATGACACATAACCAACAACAATGGTTTATTGTTGTTTTTAGGCATATCGACATACAGGAAGTCATGCCTCAAGTGTGGCATGATATATCGATACCAGGAGTGGCAGGACGGCGTCCACAACTTTGACGACCATCTCATCTTGTCTCTGCACCTGTGCCTCATGATAAGAAATGCTTTACAGGTGAGATTTGGAACGTTTGCAGGCTTTAATCAAACTTTTCTGATATCGAATGGTGACATTTCTCTTGTTCAGACGCACACGGCCGTCAGTAAAGTCATAGACGTCATCCAGACCACAGACAGGCTGTCCTTTCCCAACACAGAGACGATACTTCAGGCATATCTTCACTTCGAGGCCCTCACTAAACACGACTACACGTTCGCGTGCGTATCATGTGGATACAGTCCAGCTGTCGTTGTAATGGATCTTCACAAAAAAGGTGTCTTGGGTGTGCCAGGTGGGTTAAATGAGCTGTTGAGTGGTGGTGCGGCGCGTCGTCACGTTACCATGACAAGGCGCCGCACCACGTAACAAATAGTCCGCTTTGAAAAGCAATCTGATTCAGGGAAAAAAACAAGAATTAAGGACTAAAAACTGGTTAATATTTATTTATTTTATAAGTGACCAGTATAAGCGGGTTAATGACCTTTGAAGTGTGCGCTATCACTTTTTAGCACACTTTCGCGGAAGCAACCGTCTGACGGAAACGGCGTTCGTTAAAAAGTGATAATGCACACTTTGTTGGCCATTAACCCTCACTAATTTGACACCCTTAATGAATACTGCCCCTAAAAATCAGAGACATTCAGTGATCTTTTTTTTTTTTTGGTCAATGTTTGTCGGTGAGTCTCATAGTTTGAATTTAGATTTAAACTACTAACTGTTGCTTTAACAGTGGGTGAAATCCAAATCCAAACCCCAGATGAGTATGACTTCTGGAATGCTGTGGCCAGAGAGATGCTAAGTCGTGGTTTTAACCCAGGTAAGCCATGTTTGTACAAAGTGTCATGTTTTCTGCACTTTTGGGGCTAAAAGTGGATCAATGACCGTTAATACTCATCCCACTCAATCCCACAGTTGGTAGGAAGAACACCTTCGGTGGACCCCCAAGCCATCATCACTGGTCAGCATGGACCGGCCCACACACCGCACAGTCAAATGCAGTCTTGAACAATAAATAAGAAAAAATAAAATGGGGCCAAAAGAAGAGAAAGAGGAACTTTTGAACTTAACGGTGAATTAATCTATGAAACATCCACCTGCTGACCAAAAATGATTAGGATGAATTGACCAGATTCTTAACAATAATTGCTCTCGTCTCTTCAGGTGCAGGAAGTGAGGGCGTGTTGTAAAAGTGAGTAAAAATGTCCACATAATATTTATCATGGAATGTTTTTTTGATCTACTGAAGACACTGATATAGACATTAGTTTTGTGGTTTGTTGTCTTACAGATGGCTGAGCTGTAATCACTTGTCCATGTGGAGTAGTGTTTCAAAATAAAGTTCAACCTTAGAGCGGAGAGTCCACGGGATTTTGTCGACGTATTGCTGTCGTGGAAGCCCTTCCCTAATGTTGCGGTGTATGACTGTGCACGGGAACCGCCTTTGCGTGCTAACCGCGGGCAGCAGCCAGGATTCCTTGGACCTTTTATTGGATTTAACACCACAGATCATCCAGCACGTCTCAGAGGCCCAGGTCGTTGTAAACACGCCGTGGCCGAGAAGTTCCAAGATGCCAGCCGACGAAGCAGGTCGCCGACTCGCTGGATCCTCTCAGCATCCGGCCTGAAAAGACGTGATCCATCAGGGCAACAGCAACGACGGAACAGACGTTCCAAGAATCGTGTTAACGGCCAGCGTGAGGAGCCGCTGTTCTCCGGAACAGGGATACGTGCCTTCAGAAAGCAGAGAGGATATTGAAGGACAGACTCCCTAGTTTCCCACAATCCTCACTTCTGCCTAGGGCGGTCATTGAATCAGTTTTAATACTTTGGGATCTTTGTTGGACTGTGGGACATTGAAGCTTCGACAAAGTCTAAAGCAGCAGAGATGCTCGCCGTTTGGTTATGGGAGAGAAGATACAAACTCCACTCTGCCGCTCATCCCACAAATATGGTTTGAACAAATGTCGCTACACTTATAGTAATGAGGAGTCTGCAACCCCAGACTCCATTGTGGCTCTCTGTCTTCAAAGGAGAATGTTCTTAGTTTGAACTAATGAGGAGTTTGTAGGTTGGGTTTGCTGTTAAGTTTTTCCTTTATGTTTAGATTTTAACATGTCAGATCTCGTACAAAACTGGACAAAAGGCCTCTTAGGGTTAAAGGTCAGACCCCTTTCCTAGTATAGGACTCATTTCCCAAACACATTTTCTTACCTCCTTTTTTTTAACCAAATGTTTCAATTGAGAAAGGGAAAAAAACACTTAAAATGTAGTAATAAAATCTTCAAATGTAAGTGATTAAACAAGTGTCCATTACTTTTTCCATTACTATACCAAATCAAACGCATATGTTTGGGTTAAGGGGAAAATTTCCTTTAATTTTACAAGAATGATTCTATGATGGTGGTGGTAGGGTTATGCTGTGGGCTGTTGGTGACAGCTGTAATGGTAGAAAATGTTGAATGTTATTCTGTGATATGCAGATGTAGCATTCCTTTCTTTGTCCTCATCAAAAGGTTGACCAAAGCTTTCTCCAAATTCCCTCCCTATTCCAAAACTACTGAAAGTGCAGGACTATAACTGGATTTTAAAACGAGTGAGTTGTGAAGGAATTTGGACATAGCTAATGAGGAAAATGACAACCAAGGAATAAAAAGACCTTTGACCACTTCAATGACGCATGTCGCTAATTTGGAACGCACCAATGGTACCAAACAATCCAGGACTCCTCTTCATTGGGCTGTAGAATCCATCCATTTTTTTAACACTATAGGGGGTTGCTGGAGCCTGTCCTGGCTGCTGTTGAGTGAAGGCGGCGCACATCCTGGACAGGTCGCCAGTCTGTAGCAGGGCACACAATCAGCCCTAGATGTACACCAAGGGGGCACTTGACCTGAACCTGTGAAGCATGTCATTGGACTATGGGAGGTGCCTCGAGAAAACCCACACAATCACGGAAAGAACATAGCTGGAATTTGAACCAGCGCCTTCATGCCGGGAGGTGAGCGCTGTGAGTAATCATTGCTCCACAGCGCAGCCCACACTTAACCCTTGTGCTATCCTATGGGGTCAAGATGACCATTGACGTGTTCTTTCTACCATGACAAAGGTGGATAAAGGTGAAGAGGATTTCATGTAATCCATGGACACCAGTGAAGATCACAAATCATTGAATAAAAAAGGTTCACAGCACTGTCTAGTGGGGTCTAGATGACCCGACACCCATGCTGATGCGACGTATCGGCATGGTCCCCTGTCCTACCTGCCGCTGCCTGGGACAGTTACCAGAACACCACCATAATGGAAGAGACATGCATTCTAACATGAGCTTGGAATGAAATCCACCCTGGGTCTTAGGGAAAAGGTTTTGAAGTGAAGGAATTAGGGGTGTTAAATAATGGTAAATATCTGTCAGTACAGTGCAAGATAACTGTGGGGACAGAGGAAGATCAGCACATCAGCTATGATGCATTTATAAACAATTTAACAGGACTAAAAGATTCTTCAGCACAATTTGGCGGGATTAAAAATGTCAATGATATAAACAAAATATTTGGGAAACAAAGGCAAAACCTTTCAAAGGGTCTATACCATGCAAAATACACTTTTTTAAGTTTTATGTGTATTATAATGTTCATTCCTCACTAAAAACAACCCAAAGTGTATTTCCTCTAAAAGCCAATCCAACAAAACGAGTGGGTTCTCACATTGTGACATCACAAAGTGAGGAACCACCCCTTCCAGGAAGAGTCTGCACTTCCAGCTCCGTCGCCAGGCCAACACACACGCCCACTTTCTCAGTGGAGCTAGCGGTGATCGGCTAAACGCTTTTATTTTCTATGAAAATTATGAACATCCATCTTTGGAAAAGTTCAGATGTTTGTTTTCGTGGGAGAAACTCAGAGGCAATGCTGGGATGACATCATTGAAATGGGCGGCATCCACTAAAAGAGAAAGGCGGGGCCTCAGAGATCGAGTCGCCTTACTTCCAGTGAGCTTTACATTACTATTTAGAGTTAAATGGGATCAAATCCATCTGTGTTGACAGACAGTTTAACGGAAAGAGGAACACTTTGTCCTCATTAAGTTGCTTCACG
Organism: Oryzias sinensis; assembly: GCA_037389245.1. NCBI lineage: Eukaryota > Metazoa > Chordata > Actinopteri > Beloniformes > Adrianichthyidae > Oryzias > Oryzias sinensis. The sequence continues at coordinate 6,863,384 of CM074503.1, read as the reverse complement.
CGTTGGAAGCCAAAACCCTCGTTGACTAAAAGCCGTTAGAACAGGAGGTCAGTCAAAGCAAACATAAATTCAATCTGTTTACACACAAGAAGAACACATCTTTTTATGTCACTACTACTTTTATTTGGCAAACAGCTTGAGATAGATTCTCATTTTTTAGTGAAGAGTATATATATATTTATATATATATTTATATGTACTATAGTAAACCAACACATTCTGCTTGATAACCTTTTTTTCTCGTTTTTTACATATTACAGTTTACAAATATAGCCGATCTTTTTGACAAAATTACAGGTTCTGTTTGACACCGAAATTATATGCTATATAAAAATCCACACTTCATACATTCATAATTAGAAAAAGTAGGTTATATGAAATCAGGAAAAGAAACAAACGAAACAAAACACCACTGTACGCAAGTTTCTTTTTTAACAAATTGAATCAGGAAAAGGCGAGGAGCAGGTATTTCACAGAATAGTTTCATTCTAAATCCAAAAAGTCTAACTCTCTCTGACAGAAGTTTGCTGCTATTCCAGAATGATCCGAACAGTAAAAATATCAAGGAACAACAACAGTACTGTCACATAAGAGGAAGGATCAGTGAACTTCTGCTCTCAGCCCAAAGTAAGGAACTGAAATGTTGCCATGGATTATAATGGAGATTGGATAAAAAGGAAATCTGCATTGCAAAATGTCCATATTACTTTATTCCTCACCATCTCTTTCTTCCTCCACCAGTGATGTTTTAAGGCTTAGTCCAAGGATTATGCAAATGCTGCCAAGCTTCCCTTTCATGCCTCACTATCTCAGCATGAGGCATCTGCCTAACTTGGACATCTTTCTCACATCTGTAGGACAAAGTTGAAGAGAGCTGCACGAGGGAGCTGCCATTCGAATAGCGAGGACGCGGTGACGCTGTCGTAAAACTGTGAACACCTCTTTGACAGGATCAACTGTAAAATAATTGAATCAGCAGAACAGTTTTTTTTCACTCCCACAAGGATGGACTGAAAAGTTGCTGCCTTAAAAATGCAGCGAGCCAGTCATTGCTTCAGCGGCGGGAAACCCAAGTCTCACCCTTCAAGGTTCGGTTTCATGCTCAGTATTGCTGAATATTCAGTGTTGCATTTGTTTTCCATGAGAAGCTGCTGTTGGACTTGCTACCTTGCTTTTCTCTGGTAGGATGCATGTCGGCTTGTATCAAAAAACCCCAAGGAGACATGCTGGAAAGCAAACCAGTGCTTTGAATTCTTCTTTTTTTCTTCCTTTTGAACCATAGATAACTAGAGAAATGTCTCCGTACTGCTGCATTATAACATGACAACATTTGCAAGCACAAATCTAATCAAAACATTTATATAGAAATAAGAGCCTGTTGTTTTCATTTTTTCTTTTAAATCTTGGAGTTATTGTTCATAAACAGAAACGTTCTTTTCTTTAAAAAAAAAAGAGTTTTTTAGCATTTTTTTTCACCTTTAACCTGACGTGTGAACAATGTTGACGTGAGACGACCAGGACTTTGACACGCAAACACTGTAGAAAAGCGATATGCAAGACAAACTGTGGAGGAGACGCTGGAATGTAAAGGATCCGACATAAAGTGACACTTTCTGTCCCTAGGAACGGGGTAAACACACAGTGATTATTTAATAAAGATAAACTATCATTATCATAAATAAATATTTCATTTTAGTTTGACCAATAATATATTCTGATATTGTCTTTATATATATATTCAAATATATTCCTTAAAACATCTATGTTTTTGGTTTTAAGCTGTCATTCTAAATTTGACAAATACCCGTCAAACCTGCTTTTTATTGACTAATCTCAGTAATTATTCGGTCTGTAAAGCCGTTTTCTGGCCGGGTGGAGGACAGGTCAGCGCTGCGACGCACAGACGGACCACTCTGCTCTTGTACAGTGGCGTTTGTTGGACCAGTGATGTGCCATCAGACATGTCCTTCATAGAAAAAAGGGCAGCTAAAAGGTGCAAAGGGGAGAAAAGATTGTTCACACACTGCACAGTGACGGATGTACAAAAGGTTCCAGGCTCACTTTACAGCGGCCCAAATGCAGTGCTTTTAATGGACCCACCCCAGAGTGCTTCAAAGTACTTAAAAACACTGTGTGCGTATGCAAAACATACTCCTATGAGTGTGTAACAACACAACGAGAGTGCAAAGTGTCATCGTACGACCATGGTCTTTCCTGCCTTGTGTCGTTCCGTCCCTCTTTGAACAACGCTCTGTACACAAGCAGCATCCTTTCCAAAGCATCGGTGAGTACTTCCCCACAGATAGAAACACACTGCAGTGAGGAGATTGTAAAGTGTGACCATAAAAGGTTAGAGAGTGAGAGGAGAACACAGAGGAAAATGGCGCCGAAGCACCCCACAGGGTCAAACGGAGGCAGAAACACACACTTCTGGACGCTCCTTTTGGTCGTTGAAGGTTTCCACTGAGAGATGCTGCCAGCTGGAAAGTAGATACCATGGCTCCCCCCGACACACAAACATTTCCAGTGCTTCACCTGAAAGAATGTACTTTAAAAAAAATCCAAAAAGAACTTTTTTCCTCCTTATAGTTTTGCATCAAAAATATGTCTTTGTTCTCTTCTCTTCTTTTCTTTCTTGTTTTTTTTTTTTTTTTTTTTTTTAATCCAGACATCTTTTTGGGGAGGATCCTAGGAGTGAGTCCATCTTTTGCTACATGTGCTGGGCATCCATTATGTCCAAGTATTTGGCCTCAATGATATGAGGAAGCACGTTGTTCCTGAGCACAGAAAGGGAATCAGAGAGACATCAGTTCAGGTTATTTCCTCCATTCTTCACAGGGAACATGGTAAATCAGCACATCTGCACACCAACATCTTTAGCTTTAGCAGGTGGAAGAGGGAAAACCGCGGCTGAAATTGTGGATAGCAAACCTGGTGATGCCTTATCTTTTCTACTCGTGCTGGTGGAAACTGCCTTTCCTCTTTTCAGGTGTGTTCAGCAACTTTCCATTATTTGGTCTGAATGTTGGCTTTCATTGGGATAAACAGCTTCCCTATGAAATGATGTGGTTTTAACAATCCAACTGAACAATACGTTTCTACCATGATTGAGCTTGATGCGTCAGAAGGAGCCTTTTCTATCTAGATGAAGACGCCTGGAGATAATCTGGGCTTTTGTTGGCTCCCAGCAAATGTTATGTAGGCCAGCCACAGACCAGATGTGCTGACCTTGTGGTTGTGGTCCGAATGCAACAGAACAGCTCTGACACGAATTAAGCACACAAATCTGTGCTGCCGGGACACATCAGAACACACCTCCATCACCTTCCCTCAGAACACTTTGTTTACCAGCTTCCTCCTACCACCGCCTGCCACGCCTGCCACGCCTGCAGCACGGACGGACGGATGGACAGACGCACATATTTAAAAGAAAAGGATTGAACTATGAAGCCTTTGTTTTGCTTTTGTAAACTGACTGTCCCTGCCCCACCAAATACACAAACTCTGCCAACTTCAAGTCTTCCAAAAGCTCAATAATCTCCCATCAGCCCGGCTGTCTTTGTTAACCAGCAGTACTGCAATACCTACACGGGAGGAAAAAGAAATGAACAAACTCATGGATGTCCCACATAAAAAGCTGTTGTAGTGGTTTACTGAATGTCTGCAGAACAGATTGGGACCATTGCCCAGCATTCCCTTGCTGGACGGAACTAATATCCAAGCCGCGGTCAATAGAAAAGACCTTGTGCAGCCCTACACTCCCAGCAGGTCCCTGAGATCCTGTGACCAGGGTCTGCTAGTTGTTAGGAGAATCCGGTTAAAGTCTAAAGGTGACAGAGCCTTTGCAGCAGTGGCTCCATCCCTGGAACTCCCTTCCTCTCAGCCTCAGATCTGCAGACTCAGTATTTTCTTTTAAAAAGCAGCTAAAAACCTTTCTTTTTAAAATACCTTTTCTTAATTATTTTTTATATTCTGTGTTTTACTGTGAAGCACTTTGTGATTTTCATCTTGAAAGCTGCTTTACAAATAAAGTTTATTATTATTATCATAAATAAAACGTCAAAACTCTGAGGCTGAACTTCTTTCAGGATGGCGCCTTCGCGACACTCGTTAGCCTCGGCACGAGGGCTGCCGCCCCAACAGGAAAACGGTGTCAGATGAAGCGCAGGAGATTAAAACAAACACGGCCGCAGGTGTGAAACGCTGAAACTCGAGAGGGAAAGTGAGCAAACACGGAGTGAAAACCACCAGCCAGAGGTTGCATGTGGAAAAAGACAAAACATCTGGAGGTGTGGCTAAACAATCTGTGTCTACTCTTTTTCCTGTCATGTTAGGTAGAAAATCTGCTGTATAAAATGTGTTTTTGAGTGACCTGCAACCTAATTACTCTCATTTTAAGCCTTATCAGCAATTTTATCGAAAGACAGTGATGTCTAGAAAGATTTATGTCTTTGCAAAATGCAAACAAGCGCAACTTGACTGTAATTAAAAGTCATCTTTGCACTGATTGGATAGATTCTGCTAATGTCTGCTGAATGTCCCCCTGGTTTCAGGCTCTTGAGAAAAGTATTTTCTCTGATGAAGTGACCACGGTCATACCTCATTGGGATTAGGAATATCATGACCAGAGGGAAGATCATTTTCATGTACGGTATGGGGTACATGCCAAACGTGCACAGCACCAGGAGCTGCATCATCTGAAGGAAGGTGAAGTAGTGGATCTTCCTCTGGGGTACTTTGCGGATGTAGTGGGTTGGAGGGTAGGATGTCTGCGGGGGGGGCGAGAGAGAGAGAGAGGATCAAGACAGATTAAAGTACAATCCCCCCCTCTGGCTCCTTTTCCTCACTGTCCCCAAGTCTCCTGAAGTCTGAAATAACTGATTATAGGAAGCGGCCCCCACACCTCTAAGAGAAGCACTCTGGGTTTCAGAACCCGTCATTCAAATGCAGAACAGCAAGAGCCGATCGATTAGACCTGCAAACTCCAACGCATGTTTGATCGTTGTTTGCCTGTTTCCTATTAGCCGGATTGCTAATACCTAACTTAGTGCTATCTGGTTTAATACTCACATTCTTCAGCTTACTAGTGAGTAAACTACTGTGTTAACCACCGGCTATCCAAACTACTCCAAACTTGCGACGTAACTGCTTCTCCTTAGCTAAACACAGCTGGCCATATTGGGTTACATATGAGTTATTGATTACTCCCTATATGAGAGTCAGAACCTCTGTATTTGTAATTTCTCATGGGTTCACACAGTCATACTAAACAATCAGTAACTAAAGAATATTAACTTGGATGAACTTTGCAGTTTTCAACCAAACTGAAAGAAACATCCAGATGTTCCAGCGTGTGTTAGTTATATTAAACTCTTACATTAACCCTTGTGCTATCTTAGATGACCCCACCCTTACATTGACGTGTTCTCCCTACCATAACAAAGGTGGATAAAGGTGGAAAGATTTCATGTAATCCATGGACACCAGTGAAGATCACAAATCATTGAAGAAAAAAGGTTCAGCGCACTGTCTAGTGGGTCTAGATGACCCAACTCTCAATGATAAAGTGCCTAGGATAGCAATAGGGTTAAACTACATAAAAACCCAACATGGGTTTCAGAGGGCAACTATTTCCACTTTCTACCATTTGGAGGCGCCATCGTGTTTTTGTTTTTGTTGCTGTGACCGAAGAAAGGTTAAATCAGACACTCCTGATATAAAAACAGCAGAAATGATATTCCTTTTGGTTCTTCTCTGAGAAAAACTACCTGATGAATGAGACATTTTTTTTTATTTAAATTTCTCATCAGCTAATTTGCTGTTGGAACTGCGCCCCGATTTTTAGAATCACACCCACAAACAAGAAGAGATTGAAACAAACATTTCAATTTGCGAGTGTGGAGTTTCTCAGACGCCTGCTTGATGGGCTCCGTCCTGCGGGGACGCACACATGGAAGCCCCTCACGTCAGCTCACGCTCCTCACCTGCTCCTTCAGGAGGAGAGCCATGCGGTCACACATCTGGTTTCCGTCAATGGAGGTGAGAGCGATGTAGAGGAAAAGGCCGTACAGCACTGGCTTGGGGATCCATTGCAGCGGGACGGGAAGCAGCAGCAGGGACACGCCGATGAAGATGTTTGCAGCCAGAGATGTCAGGCGGGTTTCCTTCACCTGTACGATGCTGAGGAGAAGCACGCAACAGGAAAACAGACAAACACAAGAGACAACATACATGTTCTGAGATGTGTCAGATATGCTTGAACTGTGTCACAGTTAACAGTCTGATGCTGCCTTTTTCAAGCAAACATTATTGGCACGTCGTTGGATGCCTCTACTATGACAGGCGTAGAATTCAACGCTGAGCTATAAAGCGTTCAACCCATCGTTTTCCTGTTTCTCTTTCTTTATTCTAGTATTTTCCGCCATTTTTTTGCCGATTAACTCCTTCTACAGTGTTTCAGCTATTTAAACCAGTCAACTATTCAAATGTTCAGCTCTTTCAGCTTTTTCTAGCTTTGACTTTTGGTCCTTCAAAATCCTTGAACTTTTCAAGATATTCCAGGATTATATGGATTTTTGTCTCCATTGAAATACTTGGGGGATCCTTGGTGCAGAAGCTCATTTTCATTCAGCAATATAGCATTCAACCCTGCAGTTTTCTCTGGGCATGCACTTCCTTCTAGTTCAGAAACGTGTTCATGAACTATACCAGTGTTTTTCAACCTATTTTGAGCCACGGCACACTTTAACCTTGATAAAAATCCTGTGGCACACCAGGATCCAAAATAAAAAGAGAAACTCATGGTCTGTATTGATCTAGAGCCCCTCTGCAATCTCACATGTATTTTTGTGATAATTGTGGCAAAAAAAGTTGGAAGTTGCAGCTGTTTTTTTCTAAAAGATGTAATAAAAGTTAAGTTAGAAGATTTAAAAACTGTTTGATGTGTGTTCGTTGTGGTTTCAAGACGTTTAACAACGAAGATTCATTGTGCACTGAGACGCTGCCACTTTAACCCAATGCATCATGGGAGGATGTAGTGCAAACAGCCGCCGAATGCCAGACAGACTCTCGTCTCTGAGCTTCATTGTTTTGTTCACTTGTTCCACGGTCTGACACCGGATTCTGTGGAAAGTTACACTGCTAAAGATGAGCTTTAGCTGGTATTTTTGTTAGAACTGAGAGACTTTATGAGCAGAAGTGCGAGTGAAGACTTTAACCACTTCTAATTGGTCAGACTGATGACGTGTGATTAAGAATCCAAGAATGATTGGTGGAGACAGTTGAAGGGGCGGGATTTTTCCTAAAACAGAGCTGAAGATGTGGCTAAATCGCGGTACCGTCATTCTTATCAAAATGTCTTTAATAGAATCAAATAAACACAAAGAAAAAAGAATTTAAGATCTTTCACATTCCTAACTACTCAGTGTTTTATCAGGGCCTGTTTGGATGAACACAGAGCTGATATCCTGGAGATGGTAAATGTTTTTATATCAGTTAATGAGGGCAATTTCCCACGGCACACCTGACCATCTCGCAGCACTTTGGTTGAAAAACACTGAACTTGATGCTCCTGATGCGTGTGGGAGGAGCTACTGTTAAACGTTTAACCCTCATCACTACATGGAACCAGTGTGTGTAAGGGCTGGGTGATACATCCATTTAATCGATTCATTTGAATTTAGATGATAACTAAAGAGTTATAGGCTCAATCCCCAAAAGAAAGACTAGATTACAGTTTGAGGCTTTTAATGCAGAGATCCAGGTCATGACAGTTTTTTTCTCTGCTGCAACAGTGTCATGGGCTTGTTCTCTGCGTTAAATTCTCTGTCTTTTCTCTACACTTCTAACGAGTCCTCTTTTTTAAAGACTTTGGCTAAATCCGAGTTCTTCCCCTACCCCTTTGGCTTCTTTCTATCCCTCCAAGGTAGGGGCATTTGGAGGGGTAGGGGTGTTGGAAAGGTCGCGAGGGTAATCCGTGTTGTGCTGTGTCACGGAGAAGAAATGCATTTCATCACGTGGGCGTGCTCTGAAGCACAGTAGTTTACATTTAAGTGTAAGTAATGACTTGTTGTTTTAGTATGACGTTATCAAGTAATAAAACCGATGCTGTTAAGCTTTCTCCGAGCGCTAACGTGGATGACCGGCGACTATTGATGATGTCATCGAGTGGGAGTGAAGTCCGGATTAGAAGACGCCATTTTTCGGTAACTCTCCGTTTGGAGGGCTAAAAGGAGGGGTAAAGAGAAGCCTGAGGGCGCAGGGGAAGAATTAGATTCTGTTATTACATGATAGAACAAATAAACTTAAATTCTTAATAAATACTATATTTTTACATTTTAAATAATTAATAAACATTCTAATTCCTCTTGTGCAGCTAGAATTTGTATCTTTCTAAAGACTGTCAATGCAGTCTCCCGTGCTTAACTGCTATATTTAAAAAAAGACAGACTGAAGTGCGTGAACACAGTGACAGCTGGTTTTCAAACTCACTAAGGTCCAGCACCAGTCTTTAGGAGCCCTTTTCATTGATTAACTGTACTATAAATAACTATTTCTGATCATATTTGAACCAGTTTCATTTTTATGCTGATGATGTGGTTTATTTAATCAAAAGGGAGCGTTGCTGCTCTTAAAAAACCAAAGGATTTGAAGGACTTACTATAACTAATCGCATCTTTGGTGGTTTTTTATATAAAACTGGAACCTCAGGTGCAACTTAGACATTTGAAAACTTTAACAATCCTACTACACAGACTTCAACACACAGTTTTAAGGAACGGTCACATCTTTTATAAATATTTCTGTTGCATAATCATCGGGTTCAGATTAAACAAAGCATGTCTAGGCTATAGGACTCAGCGAGTGGTTCAACCCAGCACCTGCTTGGCGGGACACGGTTGGGGTAGACGGTAACTCACGTCTCATAGAGGTGGCCGCCCTCCACACGCTGCTCCACAAAAGCCAACTGCCGCACATGAAGGGTGGAGTGAGGAAAGGCAGCATGCATCCAGGGTAACCCAAGGACCGACATCAGTATGTTAATGAGCCCAGAGAGCATCAGGTCCCAGTGATACGCAGTACCTTTAAGCAACCTGAGGAGCACATTTTTTAGACAGTTTAAGAGCCTGAAACACAATGAGCCACAATACACAGAATCACAGATAGAATAAAGAATAAACAAAGAACATTCCCCCCATGTGCACACAAACACAATGGAACATTCTGCACACAGGAAAAGAAAGTCTAAAAGGAATGAAAGCTGAACCCAAACACAAATACTGGATCTGCTATAGCTCCTTTAAACAAACACTTTTTAAAATTTAATGCAGAAAGAACAGGACGAACTTTGAACTGACCTTTATAAAGCTGCAGATTATGTGTTGTCTTTGCAACAAGTGATGGTAGACTGCCGTTGTGCGGCATCATAGCATTGTGCAAGCTAGCTTGTGTGTGTTTGGGGAAAGTGTACCTACAAACTGCAGATGTGCTGTGTGAGGGCAGACTGGAGCATGAAGAAGAGGACCTCTTCACAAATGTAAGCATGGAGGATCACCAGCCACACATCGCGCCCATGTGCCCTTGAGTCTAACACAGTAACAACAGAGTGCTATAAATCAAAGTGGACAGGAGCTTCAGAGGATGAATAACAAGTCTCACTAAGTTGAAGACAGTTTTATTGGAAAAGAAGCTTTTGTAAGTAAGTTTTAGATTTAAAACCTCTTGATGTCATTGTGTGTACCATGTCTGCAGTTTAGTTGTTTCTTTAAGTTATTACTATTATAGCATGTAGGTGTGTGTGTGTTTATTAGCAGCTCTGGCGATTAGTTGGATAAACAAACTGATGAGTCCACAGAACAAAGCCAAACTGCACCAGACTGAGATTCTTGAAAGTGAACAATATGCTCATTATAAAATGTTTATCCCCACACAGACAAACACTGATAGAGACGAGTTTACAGGTTTGATTTTTTGATTTGATTTGAAATGGTTTATTTCAAGCAATCAAATAGGAGTAATACACAAAAGCAATTTAATCATCAGTTATACATTCATACAGTAACTAATCAAACTTAGGATAATTAGACATAATTAATAAAAATTGCTTGAAAGGGAGTGGAAAGAAGCGAACTTATATAATCCCACCCCGTTATACTATAACCATTTTATTTCATGATTTATCAATATCCGGTTCCTAGGTTTTATCAGACAGAATTAAGAATCATAAGGTATCAATAAAGCATGTGCCAAAGATGAAATTACTTAAGTACTACGTCAAAAATAACTTTAGAAATCAACATGGCAAATGCAGCATCTGAAATATATGCAAATATATTTGCATATACAGGTGGGTAAAAATACCTGACGACCGCTAAGTTCCAGCTCCTGTGAAGTGTGTTCGCTCTTCTGCTCGATCGAAACATCATTTTGGAAGCATTTAGCTGCATGTTACTGTTATTCCAATACTAGGATTCGTATGCAGTGATTTTTGTGCAATTATTCCAAGCGCAACATTCACTGTTTTGAGTGTAAAACGTTAAAGGTAAAAAATGATTTTGCACTTGAAACTCAAAAACACATGCAAACCAAATGTTCACACGAGGGACATTTTCTATCTTCTGCGCCCAAAAAAGAGCAGGACACCGCGGTCCACGTCAATAACCAGTCAATCACAGGCATGGACATGAAGGTTGAAGGTTGTTTTGATGTTTTTCAGTTTTCAGTTGTTTTGATTGCATGTATTTTTCAGTTTCAGGTGGATTTTTGTGTTTCAAATGCAAACTAATTGATTGAGCACACAAAATGTTACACTGAAAACAGTGAGTGTTAGAATAATGGCACAAAATCCCTCCAAAGATTCTTAGCTGAATGTGTAAAAACCCTCTTTTATTTCAGCTAACTCTGGTATGTTTTTTCAATGACAAGCGCATCTCATAAATTGCAAGAAAAGTGAAAGAAAAGTATTTCTTTCATTTTTCGTTGGTTTTGAATTTAGGAGAGAAAGGCCAAAATAAAAGAGACATTGTGATGTTGAGACTTTTTTCAGATGTGTGCAGACAAATCCAGGATATATCCTTTTCCAGGCTTTAACAAAATTATCATTTGGCTTCCATATGAGCTCTACCTGTTCTCTGGGGCATTGGTCAGTGAGACCACAATGTTCTGGTCGATGAAGATGAGGAGTGCCAGGAGGAAGCCGAGTCCCATGGCGCTGACCACATTCATGGCTGACAGACGCTCAAATGGAGCCACGTTGAAGATGGGCCGGTCGTGGACTTTAAACACCGGAACTGATGAGAGGCAGAAGAAGAAGACTCTCAGTTTTTGATGATGAAAAGGTTTAATGGCGGTACCACGGCCTCCGCCAACCCTTCAGAACAATTACAACACTTTTAATTGATTTACTACGATTTCTCCTTTTTTGCAAAAAACATCATCATGATTTCATCATCATCATACATACGACTCTCTCCCCCTAAACACCAAACCTCCTGCCTAATTTAGACCTGTATTCTGTCAAACGATTCTGAATTAGATGCAGTTGGTTGAATTAAGGAAATGACAATACCATAATGGATCTATTATGCCATGAATTATTGTCTCTAGAGGTTAAGGAACAGAAAATTGGCCAGACACTTAAATTTAAATACACTTGAGGCTGGAACTCATCCCTGTGCGGTCCCCTGGAGAACAGCTGCTGCCTTGGCAACGTCGGATGGAGGCTCAAAATGATGCAAAACAATACAGCATTAAAACGGACAATTGCCTGTGCATTGATTGAGGCTCATAAAACAATGAAGGCACCGCGTTAGTGGAAAAATCACTATTAAAAAGCCAATTCTGAACAAAAACCGTTTCAGATTTTTGCTTCCCTTTAAGAAGGGTTAGAAGAACACAATGTTAGAGATGAAGAGGCAAGTTTCGGAGGACGGATGAACTCCATTAATTACACACACGCCTCAAGGCGGTATCAGACAGCTACTTCGTACAATTTGCACATTTTTCAAGTATGAAACTTCAATTTTTTGTGATACATGCGTGATATACGTAGTCCATGAGAGTTTTGTGCATTTGTCTTGTGTTTTGGGGTTTTGGCCAATGGGTTTTTACGTGAATTTTGTTTTAAGCTGTCCAACTCGTTTGGTCGGTTGACCATAACGTGGTTCATACGTGATTATTGTGTGAATCTTACACAATTGTGAGTGATTTTTGAAAGATGCATATGCAAATGGTCTCTTTCCACGAGCGTTCCACATATGTCTAACAAACTTTTCACGAATGTACACCGATGTATCCCGTATTTTCCGGACTATAAGTCGCTCCTGAGTATAAGTCGCACCAGCCCAAAAATGCATTATAAAGTAGAAAAAAACACAGATAAGTCGCACTGGACTATAAGTCGCATTTTGACTGGAAATTTATTTGACAAAATCTGAGACCAAGAACTAATAACTTTCACAACCTCATATGACACAATCATAGCAGACTATTTATCTCATAATTTCACAGTAATTCTTTCTCATACTTATTTATTTATTCCTTTCATGAAGCATCATTGTCCAACTAATACTCTGTTTTCATCCTGTATTTGTAGAAACAGTTGTCATTTTTATTGCATTTCTGAATCTATGAAATCATTGGAAAATAGAATATTATGTTGTTGCCTTCAAGATCTTACTGTAAAAAAAGGTTTGCTGATTCTCTGAGTCACTTAACTTACTCTTAACACTTAACATACCTCATCCATCAAATTGACCCAGGAACATCATCTCTGTTTCTCACATATGAACATAACAGGAGGGTTAACAATGTATTTATTTCAATTTAGTTCTAATATAAGTCGCTGCAGAGTATAAGTCCCACCCCTTGTCAAACTATGAAAAAAAGGGCGACTTATAGTCCGGAAAATACGGTAATTTTCACATCTCGTTTACGGCGCACATATCATGTTCAAATTATGTAATAGATGGGCGAATCACCAATGAATTGCATATAAAGAGTGCAATGATCATACATCATGCAAGATTGTGTGATGGGTATATAAATCTGCCAATCTTTTACCCCCGCCAGCAGTCTATACTGAGTAGGGGTTTCCCATTCCCCCTGTCCTTGCGGGGGGCCACGTCTTTCGTGGGCTGGGGATTGGCGCTGTACAAAAGGTGGCCGGGTACGGCGGGCGCAGATCCAACTCTGGATGCGCGCCGGGGCCTGATGGGGTATCTGGCGCCTAACACTGATGCGAACCCGGGGAATCCAACTATTTACTTAAAACAAAGCATTGCGTGGGCCAGCGGTGGGCGCTGACCATGGTGCTGACGCGATTTCGGCTCAGTGCCCTGAATGTCAAAGTGAAGGCATTCAATGAAGCTCAGGTTTACCTGTTTTTTGCGTGGTTTATTCGTATTTCTTCTGTGGTTTTAACGTGGTTCGTTCCTGATTTATCGGTCATCTAAAGACCACAACTTATCTCACTTTGTCCATGTCTGTTCACGTATGACCAATTTTCACCTGTGCAATATGCCCAAAATCTACGTAGCAGCTGTGAGACACTGCCTTTTGATCAACTGATTTGTGACAAGGAAATGTGGGAATGTTTTCCAGTATCATGAAATTGTGAGAAAAGGATGGAGGAACTTCAGCTTTCTGTCACTGGTCTCCACAAACAATATTTTGGTTGAAACGTCACATTCAAGAACATCACAGTTTTTAGAAATTGGTTATTTGGACACTGAGCTGATGTCTGTGGTCAACGGCCTCAAATCTTTTTACTTTATGAATATATAAAAAACAACTTTTATCGTTTAACTTTTTAAATAAATTCTGTGGCAAAAGATTAAAATAATGACTTTTGTTTATGTTAAACAGTAATTTGCTAAATCCTCTATCATTATCAGAGCCATATTTGTGTGGGTTTTGGTCCACTCGTCCCCATTCTGTTGCTCCACCTCGATGTTGTGGATGATTTCAGCTGCTCTGGACAAGTTTTGTTCTGTTACTCTGACCAATCAGGTTTGCTGCTGCACTTCTGCTGATTGGTTTAGTAGATGACACAGTCCGGATCCATCTTACTGCTGGACAGGTGAACTAGTGTTTCCTTCAATAACAGTTTTCCACACATGGAGGTTCATGGTCCTCTACCTGAAAAACCAAATCACCATTTTTTTTCTCCTCTCCACCACATTTGACAGTTGGCAGCTGGGGAGTCTCTGCTGAATTGTTGCTTTTGCTTTTTACCAGACACAGTGTCGGGCAGGGAGGCCAAAACAACTCCACTTTGATCCCATGTGTCCACATGGATTTTGTTGCAGACGTCCTGTGATTTATTCAGATTTTGTTCTTCATGTTTTGCTCAGATATTGGTGGAGCATGACTATAAATGTGTATAAAAAGACGTGACACAATTGCAGTAGCCTGACCTGTCTGAAAAAAGACTTCCAATGTTTCAAAAGCCTTTTATTGACTTTGCAGACGTTTTTGCTTCCGAGTAAAGATGGCTCCATTTTATAGATGGTTTTAGCAATAAATTCAAAGGATTTCTTCAAGTTTTAACTTTTGAAAAATGTAAATTGCATATAAAGACATGTATATTAGTGGGATACATCATGAATAAAAACGTATAAAGTGGAATAAAAAAGGAAGTGGTACTAACGCTCAATGTCACTGAAGATGTAGGATCCGATGAAGGAGAACAAGAGCACAGAGATGGGCAAAGCGCAGTCCGACAGCACCTCTCTCACTTTGGCGTGCAGGAACGGGCTACGAGGCGGCGGCGGTGGACACACAGAGAGGGAGACGATTAGAGGAATACGATTACTGTGGACAAGACAAGGACAACTGCAGTCCTGACACTGCTAAAGTACCTCACTCCGCCTTCCTCCTACACAAATGAATTGAGCTTTGAGGTTGATATGATTACTGAGAGTAATCAGAAGTAAAGTATTAATGCTTATTAAATCACCGCTGGAACTGTGGCTTTGGCAGAAAAGTCACCTGAAAACATTCAGCCTCAGGGCTGTTCTTAGTGCTTCCTTTATCTAAACATGTTAGAGTCTTCCATACCTCCTCTTAAACTGGTAGAGGGTGTATCCCATCCATAATGTCCCAAGCATCAGCAGCAGGCAGAGGACGGGCCTCTCCCGGGAGCAATGGATGATGGTCTCTGGCAGTGCGTTGAGCATCAACCTGGCTGCCACCTCGCTCCTGTTTCCCTCCAGCAACTCCCCGCCTTGACGAAAGTCCTCTAAGCTTCTGTTGGTTGATGTGGGGGCATTGTAGTACCTTTGAAAGACTGAAATTACATCCACGTTATTCCTGTTACTGTAAATGCGCACCAAGCACGTTCTCATCACAATGACAAAAGGCATTTATAATCTTTAGTCTTGCTTGGTGCACGACTCTGTTCTGCAGTCCAGCTCAATTTAAAAAAACAAACCCTTATTTTCAATCAAATTTGACATCAATTGATTACGTCTTTCAACCACTACTGCTGCTCTGACTACATGCAAAATAAGCATTTTATAAGAAAGAAAAAATTATATCTTTAACACTAATTGACTAACTGTAATTATTCTTCAACAGTATCCAAATATGTCTTTTAAAACTACTTAAATCCCTGAAAAACAGCTGAGAAATGAGGAAAATATCACTGAGTAACTTTAAATGGTTGAATGCTATAAATCATTCAACCATGTTTTCCTGTTTCTCTTTCTTCATTCTATCATTTTATTTTTGCCGCTTAACTCCTTCAATGTTTCAGCTATTCTAACCATTCAACTATTCAAATGTTCAGCTCTTTCAGGTTTTTTCCAGCTTTGACTTTTGGTCCTTCAAATCCTTGAACTTTTCCAGATATTCCAGGATTTCCAGGATTCTTGCCTCCATTGAAATACACGGGGAATCCTCGGTGCAGAAGCTTGATGGTTCGATGGCATTTTTCACAAAAATATCTTTTTTGTTTTTGTACTGTTTTTACTTTATTTATGGTGAACTTTGATCACTTCTCTATTTATTTATTTTTTATTCCAATTATTCTCCTTTAAGTTTCATTTTCATTCAGCAGTATAGGATTCAACCCTGCGTTTTCTTCTGGAAATGCAGCTCCTTTTTGTTACAATTGTTAAACTCTTAGTTGTAGAGATGATATGATTTCTAGGATTTCTTATTTTAACAACATCCCAATAGTAAGAGGAGGTTTATCTAAATAATACAAAAGTTTTTAGTAGAGATTTTATTCATTCATTCATCTTCTTCCGTTTTGTCCCTTTCGGGGTCACGGGGCTGCCGTGGACAGGACGCCAGTCTATCGCAGAGTTCAGTAGAGATTACTGATTACTTTTTGAAGAGTTGGATCTGTCTAATGAAAGTGAAACTGGATGCTTGACGGTGACGCTTTGACAGCAGTGTAAAAGGATTTTCTTGGCATTCATGTCAAACATGTGGCAGTGAAGGCAGCATGAGACTGACACAAACCAGAGAGGGCAGAATGAAAAAGCAGGGGAGACATCCCTCCATCTGAACTTACTTTTGACAGTTCCTTTTACAGCATCGACAACAAATGCAATGGATATAAACAGAGCAATGACTTCCTCTGTCGACCTAAGAACACCAAGCAGAAAGGTTTGCTGTTAGATCTTTAAACAAGTGTCAAAAGATATACAGTATATACACAAAAAAAGGTTGTCGATCACAGATTCTGAGAGTTGCCCCACTTTAAAAGCTGAGTTTGATTTGTAATGTTCTTCATAGAAACACTTCAGCCATGGGAGGCAGAATGTAAACTAAAGAATCCCACAGCTTGATTTTTAGGGAATTTGTTTTAATATTGGTGCAGAAAACAAGCATTTGGTCAATAACAAGCGTTCACCTTAGCACTTTGTGATGTGAGCTTGTTGGAAAAAACCACCAAACACAACCAAAATGCCATTTCTACCAAAGACTTTCAATTTGATCTCATCTAATCACATGACCTTCTCCCAGTTGTCCTCTAGATCCTCCAGATGGTCTTTGGAGAACTTCAGATGGGCCTGGACATGTGCTGGTTTAAGCAGGGGTAGCTCTGCAGGATTTGAACCCATGATGACGTTGTGTGTCACTGTAGAGACCTATATGACTGTGGTTCCAGCTCTCTTAGGGGCCATTGAACAGTTCCTCCGTGTAGTTTTGGGCTGCTTTCTCACCGTTGTCTGTTTGTATCCCAACAGGTGAGATCTTTCATGGAGCCCCAGGTGGAGGAAGATTATCAGTGATCTTGTGTTTCTTCCGTTTTCTAAGAATGGCTCCAACAGTGGATCTCTGCTCTCCAAGCTGCTGCTTATTGTAGATCTGTTGATCCCAGTCTGGTTCAGGTCTACAGTCTAGTCCCTGGTGTCCTCAGACAGCTCTTTGGTCCTGGTCTTAGTGGAGAGGTTACAGTCTGACAGTTTGGTGTCTTATATACTGACAACCAGTTCAAACTGGTGATATTAATACAGGTAACCAGTGGAGGATAGAAGAGCTTGGTCTGTGAGCAGTGAAATTATTACTGTTTGTAGGAAACAATGCCTTATTTTCTGCATCATTTGCAAACAAATTTATTAGAAAAACAAACATTTTCTTGGATTCTTTTGTTTACATTCCATCTCTTAGAGTTGTAGTGTTTCTATGCGGATCATCACAGACCAAACTCAGCTTTCGAAGGGAACAACTTGCAGAACTGGTGACTGACAAGACAAACACTTTTCACATCAGTGCACTCGATAAAAAAAAAAAAACAGAGTTGATCTTGAAAAGCCACAATATAGATGACAATGATATTTATTTGTTAAAGACTACAACTAGTTTTAGCCATAAATACAAACTACTTTGATGGTCTCTTAATTAGAAGGCTTGAGAGTGTGCATTGTGACCATAGAGACTCCTTTACTGGTCTACTCAAGAGAAACTGCTTTCGGTATGTTCATTTCCTAGAAGATTGTATTCCTCACAGACATGCTAAGAGATATTGAATGTCTCTGGGATCAAAGTTTGCCTGCCAGCACATTTCTGACCAGCTGTAATCAGCAGAACAAAAGCCAAACCTGCAGGAAAATGTACTACACTTCCGATTTCCTAAAACATTTAATTTTGAAATGAGAACTGTAATTGATTTAAAAATGTCTTGCAGTTGCATTGATGCTCGTACAGCCACATCAAGGGACGTCATTACAATGGAACATACTATTTACTCATGCACACACGTGGTGCAGGTTATAGTGCCCGTAGGACGCCTGTGGGACGTCCACACAAACTACACTCTGTTGAATTTCCTCATTACAGTCAGACTGCAGCGAGGAGCACGCACGTATCACGCGAACAACGTTAACAGGCTTCTTGTGCTATCCACGGGATTTAGGGGGTAAAAAACAAAGGAAAATCAGCATTTCATCTACATCACCCTTACTTACTAGGGGTGTAAGGGATAATTGATTTAGCGATGTATTGGAATAGTTCATTTGTATTGAATTAAAATGCTGTCAAGGCGATAGTCAATTCTTTATGAGCGTCCTTCAGGCGTCCTTCCACTCTTTCCACTTAAACCGCTAGCCTCTTTGAGCAGCTCTACACTGCACAGAAACAACGAGATCTCGCGAGAATCAGCTTGTGTTACGTGCTAAGTGTTCAGTCAGCCTCGCAGTTTTTGTTGTTATGAGACGTGTACGACATAGCTTTTTCTTGGGATGTGTACTGAACTGGAATTCGGCGCCATATTGCTGCCAGTACCATATAGAACTGTGGATTGTGGTGCTTTGTAGCGGGCTCCAAATGAGAACGAGTGACAGTTGAGCTGTATCGTGATACATATCGTGAGACAAGCATGTGATCTGTATCATATCGCCAGACCCCTGCCAATACACACCCCTATTACTTACCCTTATACGTCGTGCAAGTGTTCACTACAACCTGTGGCCTGGAACATGCCCGTAGAGAAAAATGTGGATAAACATTTGCTCATTTCCACCTGTGAGCCCGTACAGGTGTGACCATTTTCAGCCCGTATCCACCATGACTAAAGCGTAAGACACGCCAGTCCGACAATACACAATAGTGTAAACCAAAATACCATATTAGATGGAATAGAAAAACTTTCTGTCCCGATTTAAATTAAGCAGAATACTTCCGCATAAATGACTGCAGTTTACTCATAGTAAAGGAAGATTAGTAAGATTACTAATTATAGTCCTCCTATGATGAAAATCATGTTTTTTTAGTTGTTGACGTGTAGATGTGGCATTTTAATTATGACAGAGAACAAGTGTAATAAAAGTGTATTTTGGTTAAAAAAGTCACATTCATAATTGAAACACCACTGGGAACATTTTTACAAAACAAATGTCAGAGGGTAACACAAGAAAAAACAAAAGGAAGTGTACGTGCTAGACACGTTAAATTAAACAGAAAAACTACGAATACCATTATTTTTTGTTTTGTTATTGGAAGTTCACTTGCTAGGGTAGTAAATGTTTTATAAGGCATATGGATTCTTTTTCTACCACCTTGTTGCAGAGTTTAGGAGATAAACAGCACAAACAAAATGTGGCTCCCTGATGGTTTGGCTGAGACTCAAGAAAGGAAAGCCAGAGGGCGAGATCTGTAGTTGTGGTGTGAAAGGCTTTCTTTTGTTCCCAACTCTTTCCTGCCAATGATTTCTCTGCAGACAAAGTTAGGACTGTACAATTCTACATTTCCATGTGGATTGTAGAGATAGAAAAAAAGAGTCTGATCTCTTTGATTGTGCGTGGGTGCGAACGAGCGTTGGTTTAAGACATACCTTTTGAAGAGCTTCATCAGTAGGCTGACATTAAAAATCCCCCCCAGAATGAGGAAGAGGCAGTTCCACAAACCAATGCAAGCATAGAAGGCTGGGAAGTCCAGGTTGTAGTCGTCACAGATTCCTCGGATCACTGTCATTCACCAGAAACACACACATGTACCATAAGAGGGGAAATGGAGGAGGACTCCCCAATAAAAACACGGAAAATAGATTAAAAAAATATAGGAATAAATTAAACAATGATGTCTGCATTGTTTTGATTGCTAACTGCACTGTCTGTTTGAAAACTGTACTTTTTAAAAAAAAAACAAATTCATTTGTTTTTTTTTGCATGACAACAAAACATCGCACAACATAAATCCCAGCATAGTGTAATTTATTTAGCAGTCATTATTTATCCAACTTTAGTAGAAGAACATATATATTTATTTTTACTTATTTAAACATGAGGATAAGCCCTTTGAGATGTTTTCAAGGGGGTCCTTTATTAAAGTAGATGAGAAGAAGCAGCAATACTAAAAAAAAAAATCAAACTCGCACAGACTCACTCAAGCGCACACACACAAAGACACTCACACACCAGCATTCTGTGAAATGACATCACACACAAAAATGATTCAAAGTTTAAAGGAAAAGATAAACAAAAAAAAATCAAAAAATAAAATTAGAATTCATCCTCAAAAAGCATAATAATAATATAATAACATAATAACACAAAAATCAAGTCTTATACACAAAAAGGAAACTTAGAAACACAAAGTAATAAAAAAAAAACCCTCAACTTTGCATGAGTGCATCAAGACTGAAATGAGTTTTTTGGGAAATATGTATTTTGCTACTCCAAAACTGTTAGCGGCATTGATTAATATCACACAAATTTTTAGATCTCTTCATATGATTTAAAAAAAAAACTAGCATTAAAACTGCATCTCTGCATTAAAGGCAGGGATTTTTTTTCTTCTACTGCACATCCTCCAGCCCTAAAGAGAATTTAGATGAAAAACAACAAAACAAGAAAGTATGGTTGTTGGGAACAAGTGTTCCTGTAAATAGAAGGAGCAAATGCAAAGTAGCAAAACATTACACGCAAAAGTACACAAGACATTCAGCTTCATTCGGCTACATTTAAAATGAGGACACTTAAAACCTATATTTTTACTGCTTTTTCATCTGAGTAACTTTGGTCCCCTGTGGCAGAGCGGCGCTGAATGATGGAGGGAAAACCTACCACTGATGAAGATGGCAAGAGGTGCCGTGGTGAGAGGGATGACCAAAGGAGAGCCTGCAAACAAGGAGTAGATGATCCCGCCGATGCTTTGGCCGACGATCGTTTTCCGAACGTCTGGGTAAACAGAAACCAAAGAATGAAGACGGTAAATAGCGCACACTAGTACAGCACCAAGCGCATTACAGTCAGAGTCCCATTCACACACAGATGGCTAACCTTCCACCAGAGGACACTTTGAGGTATGGGTGGGAATTAAACCTGCAATCTTCCGCCGTTCTCATAAAAATATTCTCTATAGGCTGAGCGGAGCAAAGACTGAACAGAATCCTACTTTTCATGCATGAAACAGTTAAAATCCTGCAGTGATCCTGGGTTTTCTTCATTTCTGCATAAAAACCCGAGGCGTAAAAGTGAGCATGCTCAGTCCATCTTAACCCCCAAATATGGATTTCTTAGGTAAAAATGAAGATGATGGATATTAGATGCACGAACACACGTCTGACTTTCACCTCCATTTTAAACCGTAATGAAGGCAGAAATTCTCTGGTTACGAAACATGTTTACACATGCAAGTAAAAAAAACGGCTAAGGATGGCAAATGGTATCACATCAAACGTACGTATCTGCTGGGCTCATATCTGAACTATCTTCATAGAAAAATAATGCCAAACAAAAACACTTTATTATTAAAAAGAACAGCAATGCTGTGTGTCTTCCAGGCCCGTGAAGAGCTGAGCGAGAGGCAATGACGGGCCTTCAACCCGAAACATTTTGTAACTCAGAGAGAACAGCCGTCAAGATAGGAGCGCTGGCTACAGCTCCCACCAACCACAGTCAGATCGGGACAACAACAACTCCTGTCTTTATAAAATGTCATGCAAAAGGTGCATGCGCGTTTGCGTCGTGCAGGAATGTGTGTTGATCCGCTCGTTTCCCATGTTCCCCGGCAGATCTGGAAGTGGCGCTCTCGTCCCGCTGTGACTCACGTCTGTAAGCTGAGCTGAACCTCTCAGCTTTGGGCCGTGCTGCACGTCCCAAACGGACCTCTGTTGTGGTCAGGAAACATGCCGCCCAAGTCCTCTTTCACTCAGTGAGTGATGGTTCGAGGACACCGGAGTGCAAACCTCTCAACAACTCATCCCTTCCTGTACCGACCTTTGAAGCAAGTGAAGCTGTGAAGCTTTATTTAGAGCACTTTCCTTTAAAATGTGGACAAACATAAAGAGTTTCACGTTTTGCAAATATATGTCTGATTTGAATCAATATTTAGGAACTAATGAATAAATGAATTCAGTTTGATCACCGTGGAGACGGGATCCTCCTGCCACAGTGAAGCTCAGAACGGAGCAGTTGTGGCAGTTTATTTACGGGCTGGACAGGAACAAGAAGGGTGACTGTGATTTGAGATATGAAAATTTGAGTTTTGATTGTTAAAAACAGAAGAAAAAAAAATGAAATGACTAGCAGAAATCATCATCCCCTTTTTTTAAAAGTCCGTTGTGGGTTTTATCAATTTGGAGTTTTAACAGCTTCCATTTTCGAGTTGTTATATTTTGGTTCTCAAAACTCGTGGCCCTGATTTGGCACCATCATACTGAACCAAGTACTGTCCAGATGTGTACATGTAAAAAGTAACCCCCCAAAGTGAGGCTGTTTTTAAATGTAAAAATCATTTACAATTTTTCAAAAAGTTAGTGTCCTAAACGTCAACGCAAAAGTGTGTTAATATTCATAATAAAATCATGTATTATTAATATTATTATTATTATTTTACTTCACAGCATTAAAAAAATAAATAAAAATACAAAAAAATAAAACAAATGATTAATCAGTTATCGAAAATGGTTAAATTGATTGACTTTTAATGATTTTACTTCACTTGCTCCAAAAAAATTGATAAATTGATTCATGATTTTTCCTAATGTAACATCATTTTGCACATATTTTTAACTTTTGATACTTTATCAAATTTTGCAATTTTGCTATGAAAATTCCTGAAACAGTGTTATATATATTTTCTGATATAGTATTATTTTTTAATCATATCAATGACTTTTATAAGTAACATAATTTGCATATATTTTGGATACTTCATTGCCATGTTGATTTCTAAAAGTTCTTTTTTACAAAATAATTGAAGTAATTTTCTTTGTCATGTGCTTTATTGATACCAAATGATTCTTAATTCTGTCTGATAAAAGTTTGGAACCGGATATTGATAAATCATGTAATCAAATGGTTACGGTAGAACAGGGGTGGGATTATATAAATTCGCTTCCTTCCACTCCCTTTCAAGCAATATTTATTAATATGTCTAATTATCCAGAAATATTATTAAGTTTGATTATTTATTGTATGAATGTATAACTGATGATTGTATTGTTTTGTGTATTATTCCTATTTGATTGCTTGAAATAAACCATTTCAAATTAAATCAAATAACTCTTCTCTGAGGTCTTCTCTTTTTGAATTCCAGGGAATTATTTCTAAAAATGTGTCCATAGATTTATTTTTTTTGATCAAAGCTCCTCTGCAACCATAACAAGAAAACTCCTCATTTCAGTCTCCTTAGATGGCGAACACGTCTTTGTTTTTCCTGAACAGCCTTGCTGTGCTACAAGGCTGCCAGGGATGACTGTTAAAGAGGTAAAACGGCTGTTTTACACCCAACGTCTCCTGTGTCTTCGTATGAGTGCGTGCTCCTACCTATCTCGCCGCGGGTGCTCTCATCGTTCAGGGATCCGAAAGCGATCGCTGGGAGGAGGATGGCGATGTAGAGGAAGATGGCTGTGGTCATGTACTTCAACAAGGTTTTATTACTGCCAACTATACCTGAGAGGAGACAAACAGAAGTGTCAGGTTCATTTAAAAATGACAACAACCTTCATTGTTCAGCGGCTCCGTGATAAGCCGTGTCGTAAAAACCCTGCTGCTGCTGCTGTGGAACCTGACCCTCTAAAAGTATGAGTAATTTGATTTTTGCTTTTGTGTGATCCATCATTTTGTGAGGGCAGTTGGCCACATGACGAATAACTCATTTTCGGAGAATAAAACATTTTAACTGGGCTCTAATGTGATGGCAATGATTTTGCTCCTGTGACCTTCACAAGATGAAATTTATCGGGTGAAACTCACGTTGATGTGAGATATTTTGATACGTCTAGCAGCTCAGAGAGAGCCGAGAGGGCGGGGATAACCCCCACGCTTCCGACCCACGTTGCCCTCTTCACTTTATTACACCGTGGACATGTGAGCACTCAGTGAGGATGGATGACAAAGTAAAAGCCCCGTCCTGCTGTGACGGTGATGCTCAGAGAAGGGACGGGATTTGACTTGGAGAACAGGGGAACATATGGAAGCAGATGGCAGCAGGGAGACAGCCGCAGTCCGGGTCCAAGACCTGGATGTGACCCACATGCAGCCCAGATGTATGTGAGGCAAACATAAATGAGAAGCTGCCGGTCAGGCATAATGAGGAAGATGAGTCCCACTCAGTGCAGGTCAGGGCCAACCTACCATCTGTGAAGTCAGAGGGGTAGAACGGCAGCCGGCGGCAGAAGTCCTCATAAATGCCCCGGCCCACTTTGAAGAAATCTTTACACTGCAGAGAGAAAACCTAACATTTACTGCAATGCTCGCTCTGTCAGCTACGGTGGCCCCTCAAGTTAACA
Source organism: Oryzias sinensis (assembly GCA_037389245.1). Lineage (NCBI taxonomy): Eukaryota > Metazoa > Chordata > Actinopteri > Beloniformes > Adrianichthyidae > Oryzias > Oryzias sinensis. The sequence goes on along the minus strand of CM074503.1, from coordinate 6,838,699 downwards.
AATCATTCAACAAAACAACAAAATAAAAAGATCACAACAACAATTACAAAAAGCCAGAAAACAAAATAGCCCAATATTTTAGAAATCAAAATTAAATTCCAAAAACCAAAACAGGTTTTTCTTTTGCCCGGAAAACAAAAGTCAAATCTAAAAAAAAAAAGAAAAAATGAAAATATGAAACTGGAAAAGTTTCTTATTGGGAGATAATGTTTCAATTTTTAAGAAGAGTGAAAACAGAGGGATGTTTTGTCTGAACTGTGGTAAAGACTGGACTGTTGCAGTGTCTGTGGTCAGAAGCTTAAAGAAAAGTCTTCTGTCTGAAGACGTTGTCATGCTAAAAGTGAACAAACGTTTTTTTCCAATCAGTCATCTCCATTAAACCCACCAATGTTTTTACCTTTTTTAATCTTTTGTTTGGCTTTTTTTAATTGTCATTGTGATCTTTAATACAATTTTGCGTAAAGGAATTTATTTGATTTGCACTTGATTTGCGTAGTCAACGCGTCCAAAGATGAGAACAGACTCAACAGTATAACAATTTTACATCAAGCAAAATCAACTCTTTGAGCTTTTTAGTGTTTTATATTATCAACTCCTCATAAAAACCCAACAAAGTGGGATTTTGATCCGTTCACACATCTCTGAGTATTCCTCCAAAAACCTGCTCTCTGAGCACCAGCCCCTTCCCAGTCCATAAAAACAACTTGGCCCTCACATTGTGACATCACAAAGTGAGGAACCGCCCCTTCCAGGAAGAGTCTGCACTGCCAGCTCCGCCCCCAGGCAAACAGACACACCCACTTTCTCTGTGGAGCTAGCTGACAGACGGACTAATCTCTTGACTCTTTTGTCTCGTTTAATCACCTTAAAATTCGCCGAGCCTCATAAATCTGTGCGCCCAACAGCGCTATCCACCTATTTATTGTTTTGTTTAAATGTTGACCCTTTTTTCCCCCGGACTAATTGATCTTCGACACCCTAACCGCTTCTACATTTGGGCTTCAGATGTGACACACGGTGCAGCTACGGTTGAGCTAACAGCTAGGCTAACTCTGACATTTGTGCTAACTCAATGAAAACAACACAATCAAGTTTCATTTGTAAGACTTTCAAAAGTGTCATCAGGTGCAGCTGACAGGATAATGAATCTTGTAATGAATGTGTGTCTAATGAGAACCCACGAGAGAACGCTTCCTCTGCCGAACAGGAGACGTTCATTACCAGCCTCAGAAATGACCAATTAGCGGCGGCGTCAATTAGCGCTGGCACAGTAAAAGTAGGTGACGGATCTCTGCGTGAGCTCAGAACAGACGTGGGGATGCGGCCAGAGTCACTACAACATTTCACTTTGGTCACAGAGCCAAAAAATAGACAAATAAAATTCATTGAAATGACATTTGATCAGCAGATAAAAAAGATGGTGTCTGTATGTTTTACCACTGTAAAGAAAAAGACTGTGTGTGTAAACAGATGACATTTACTGTGTTGGAGGCTCCATTTGTTTGGAGAGAAGCATAAAAGAGACATTTTCCTCTAAAACCTCTAGATAAACCTGCACAAGGCGGAATTATGTTGTTGTCACCGAGCGCAGCTCTCCTTGAGTTTCCCCGTCTGCTCTTTGGCGTTTTGCTCACACAGCCTGTCTTATCTTTGGCGACTTCAATGAATTTAGGAGCAGGAAAGCCCTGAGGCTGCATCCCACGCTGAACTTTCTAATATGCTGCGCTCTGCTGTGGACAATAACGCATTTAGATTAAAGCTTGCCCACCTGATGACTCAGCAGAGGCATTGGTAATTCCACATGGGGCTCTCTGATATATCATTTGAGTCATCAGCATTAATGAGGTAGGCCTCCAAATCGTGTAATCCAAAACAAAGTCAGCAGAGCTGGATTTAGGTGAGCATTAACTACAGATCTCCGTTTGGTCAGAGGGACGACGACTGACAGAGGAGATGAAAGTGGGAGCGAAGGACGGAAGATTTAAAGTATTTTTAGAGTTTGGGATGAGGACAGTGAAAGGGTGAGGCATGAAAGGCCCTTACAGCATGAGTCTTCAGATTACACAAAACAGGGATCAAATGTGAAGCTTTGCCTGAGCTCACAAAGTTGCCCAATTACCCCCCGAGTTTCATTTCCTCGTTAAAACAGCTTTAGACAGCTGAATGTTTTTCCTCAAAAATAAAAAACGTTTAAAAAAAAAAAAGAATACTCTTGTTGCTTCCCAACAAACAAGAGTATTTGATTGTCTCTTCTCTCCGTGCCGGCTCAACTAAGCTGACCATTAAATCCCCATACATATTGGAATCATTTATTGCTACAAGGAAGCTTGAGAGTGTGTTTGTTTGTGGTGAATAATCACAGACTTTGGCTCCGATTTGATAAACAATCATCTCAGAGAGGAATTAGTTTCCACCTGTTTTCCATTCATTGTGAAAGGGGAAAGAAGGAGTGAGGCAATGGAAAGGAGAGCAAACCGTGTGCAAAGCTCTTTTTCCTTCGGTCTCATTTTTGTTTGCTCGACCTGTTGCGAGTAACCCTTCGCCTCTTTGGCTCCATTCATATTGGTGTAAATATTCAAGTCCTTTTCTGCGAGCGGCACCTTCAGAAAAACTTCATCTACCTTCATGAAGCAACTGCAGCCACATCGGGAGGTGATGTCGGTCTGCGGTGTCGACGATAGTCCCCCCTGGCTGTGTGTGTGAGTGCAGTTACTGCTGGTGGGTTTTGACAGGACTGTGAGAGATGTAAGGTCGTTTAACCACTGAGGAGGCCCGGCACCAGTTGATGGTGATTGATCAGGGAGGGAGAAAAGCCAGGCGGCTCAGGCGTGCAGGAGAAAGAGGAGGAGCCGGGGTTACAGCTCAGAAAAAGAGAGCCGGAGAGGCGCGAAACTGTTAGACATGGAGAAAGTTTGTGAGAGCGGTGGAGATGAGAGGAGCTAACTATCCACCTGCAAAAGCCTCCTTTCAAACCGCAAGGCATGTGATGATGTTATGGACCACATAAGAGAAAAGGGGGAAGCTATTTTTAGTCAAATGTTGGCGGTAAGACAGATAAACGGGGTTTTAGTCTACCTTTTAGCACTGATTGCTTCCGGTGCGTCTAACGTATTTTTTTTTTAGATGCAGCAGCACAAAACTTCGGTGCCCCCATTTTGTCATCCGGATGGGATTTAACACGTTGTCCATTTGCTGCTGCCTGCCGCTGAAGGGCGGAGGAAAATACTTGGGCAGCGCATTGGCCGCAGCGTGAAATGACTTTTCCAGATGCACAGAGCTTTTTCTGCGTTTCAGCTCAAAAAGTATTAGATCCCGTCACAAACGCACCAGAGCCAGCCACTGCCTCCCCACATGGTCTTCCCTCATGGCAGAACGCAACCCAGCTGTCATGGGGGGGGGCCAAACAACGAGCCACCCCCACCCAGGAGTCGTCTCTGCTCCCTCACGTCAGCACTTATTACTGGGATGGAAATATGCAACTCTGTGAGAAAGAGCTCCTTTCTACTTTTCACAGACAGCGATATGCTCGTGTTTCCTTGGATCTTAGTGGTTTAAAGGTGAATAACCGAGTTACAGTTTTATTTGTGAGTCTAATATTCACATTTTCATGGAAAACAGCAGCCTAACATAAAGGTTTGAAGTTTTTTCTAATTCCAAGGAAGGAGGTTATAAATGCCTCCTTGTGTTACTTTGGTACACATGTTGTCTGTGTTTGCATGTACATCTCACATGTTGTCTGTGTTTGCATGTACATCTCACATGTTGGGAAAAAATATGAAAGTCTTTGAAAGTCATTTGCTTATAAGTTCTTCTGTTGTTTTTTTCCTTCAACAGCTTGTTGTGTTGGACCCGTATTTTTTCAGTTGTCATGCTAACTGCATCACAAGGCGCAGTGTGCCGATAGCAGAAGCGATGCGTTCTGTTTTTGAGTGACAACAAACCGCAGGCCACAGTGGAGAAAAAAAAAATGAGGCCCAGTAGGAGCGACAACCACGGCGAGGAGTCTGACGCCGAACGCCCATTCCGTTTAGCAAGAAGAATATCTCCCTTTCTGCTAGCGGAGCGGGACGCTCAGTGTAGTTGAACATGCGTGTGCAATGACCAATAACTATATAACAGAACTGGACTGAGTGACACCCCCCACCTCCCGTGTTCTGAACAGGAAGTACCTGCTGGCTCCAAGAAGCCAAAATCCCATAGACTTCTGTAGAGAAATAAACAGCTGCTCCTCAGTCATTCTACTGGTCAGAAGAAAAATTCTGGATCTGATGCATTTTTTTTTTTTACTTCTCCTTAATGAACCTCATGTTTTTGTTCAGATGCCTCAATAAAAGTACCCGCCGGTTCCCACCTTGAGCGTTCAAAACGTTTGACAGATTTTCTAGTGGTATGGGTGTGGCCTTCTGACAAGCCCACTCCTCACTGGTGAGAGCGGTCGCCGTAGAAGTCGTCTGATTCCAGCATGGGTGGCGTCCATCTTATGAAAAATAGTGACTGAATTGACTTCATTTCATTGAAGCCATTTTCTACGGGTGACATCACACTCGCTCGGTCCACTTCTCCTATATCGTCAGTAGCAGGAATATGTATCAGAATATATCCGATGGCCGCCAACTACCCACATTTCCTTCGCGACATCGACTTGTCGATCGTGATGGATGTATTGGACACTCTAATTCAGTCCTAAGGTCTCCTGTCTGTTCGAGGTCAGGTCTCTCTGTGGAGGTCAGACAAGGTTTTTCACACCAAACTTTGGGGCAAAGCCCAGTTCCTGTGAAAACACATCACAACACACACACACACACCACTTCACATCACAATGCAGTCACCCAAGCATTGTCCTTCTGGCTGCCGCTAAACCCAGACCCGTCCATCAGGCTGTCAGATGTTAAAGAGTGATTCACCGCTGCAGAGCATGTGTCTTTACCGCTTAAGCGTCCAGTGGTGACAAACTTTACATCACTGCATCTGACACTTTGCAACAAACTTGTTAATGTATGACTGGATGCAGCAGCTTGAGCGTGAAGGCAGACTCTATGATGCTTCCTATGTGCTGCTCTTGAGCTAATCTGAGAGCCGGATGAAGTTTGGAGGTCTGCAGTGATTCCTTCTGTTGGTGACCTTTGTGCTCCATGAGCCTCAGCATCCTCTGACTGTCAGTTCATGTGCTCCAACACTTGCACGGCTCAGTAGCTGTCGTACTACATAACTTCCACTTTGTTATAACCCCGCTGACAGCTGACCGCATGAAACATTTCACGACTGCACTGGTTGCCCATGTAGGAGCTTCACAGAGCCACAATGAGGCTCCTGAGAGAGACCCAACGGCAGAAGAAGCAGGACAGGTGGGGAACTCCCACACATGTGGTTAGAAAGCCTGATTCCCTCGTAGGATGAGTGAGTGAACGTGTCTCTGTGGGTCCATTTGTAAATGTTCATGCGAGCCTTTAATGCACATTAAAGAAGTTATCAAGCCGTTTTTTTTTTGCAGACATTTGGCAGTTCCTGAAATGTTTGGGGATTCTATAAAAAAAGGCGAGAATCTCTGATTTTAACCTGTTTACTCCACACAAAGAAGCTCAGCTGGGATCTAATCCATGACGTCGTCTCTGTGAGGTGACGTGCTGACCATTACACCACCGGGCCCTGGGGAGACTAGATGTCAAAAAGCCCTTGAGTGGCTGCAGAGGAGGTGCAGAAAGACTCGTCACGGGCACTGAGGTTTAAGACTGCAGAGTGTTAAAACGCTGCATGTTTAAATGTAGAAAGGAAATATCTACCGAAGCGCATGCAAAAGAGAACAAAACTCATGGGAGCCACAGAAGTGAGTGGCTCCTGCTTCACAGTGAGAGCAAAAAAGCTGCTTTCTAGGTTTACGGACGAGGTGAATGAATGCTGCCATTCGACTCTATGAGACAGTGAAACACGGAGGAGCCTCAGTGATGCTCTTGATCTGCCATCCATGAAGAAGCTCAAGCATCAATGCACCTTCAAACAGGACTGTGAGCGCATGTCTATACCAGAAGCTGACTGAGAAATCAGCCAGGCGGATTCCTTTTAACCTTTTGATTCATATCATAATTTGTGGGTGACGATACGATTCGATGAGAAGCTGAGATCAGAAGCTCGATGAGACGAGAAGCTCGGTCACCCACGGAGAGCTCAGAATAGAACCGCTTCTCCTCCACATCCAGAGGAGCCAGTTGAGGTGGCTCGGGCATCTGGTCTGGATGCCTCCTGGACGCCTCCCCGGGGAAGACCCAGGACACACTGGAGAGACTATGTCTGTCGGTTGGCCTGGGAACGCCTCGGGGTCCCCTCAGAGGAGCTGGAGGAAGTGGCCAGGGAGAGGGAAGTCTGGGCATCTTTACTTAGACTGCTGCCCCAGTGACCCGGTCCCGGATAAGCGGAGGAAGATGGATGGATGGATGGATGGATGGATGGATGGATGGATGGATGGATGGATGGATGGATGGATACGATTCATAGTCAATATTGGTTCATTTAGAACGATCCGATTGGATCCGATTCACTGACTGACCTCAAATAGATCCAGAACATCTTTATCCAACACTTCAACCAGTGTGACTAAGACAGAAATACCTGGTACTGAACCTCAATCCAAAAGGTATTTTCCAATATTGACTTTGATGGATCTCATTTGAAACACTTTTATAATGGTTTAGATCAATATGATTCGATTTGTTTAACAACTTGCCTCAGACAGATCTGATCGGTTGATCAATTGATTAATCATTACGCCCCTAGATATCAGTCTTTTTGATTAATCCAGTGACCCGATCCGAGATCAACTTCAAACTTGATTATATGGGTGCAGATGCAGCAACGCCACTCTGCTTCTCTGTCACAGTCCCACCCACAGTGCCATCGGATTGGTTACTCAGAAGCTGCATGATTGAGGGTACGGAGGTCAGGAGGGGGCTCCTCACACACACAGAGGAGTAGAAACGTTTTCAGCTCAGAGAAACAGCAAAGAACAGCCACGCGTTACGTAATGGAGGTGCGTAAACACAGTCATAGTTCTCCCAGAGTCCTAAAAATCTGCATCTCGCACCTACAGCTAGCATCAGTAACAACGTCATATTGTTAAAGTTTGTAGCTGGTTGTGATATCTCCCGCGGTAAAAAAAAAGATGCAGAAAATACAGATTCTTTACAAATTCCATGGTGGTAAAACGACATGTGTGGTTAAGACAGTATAAAAAGCTCTGCTGTGTTTTATTAGACAGGGCGAAGCTACAGACTATACGATATGAGAAGCAGATGGTGAGCTATGATAGTTTGTTTTTCTTTTGAATCAAAGATTTCTACAAAGTTAAGTGTTGCAGTTCCTGTCATTAGAAATATTGATGTCAATATTTTACTTTCACTGCAAATGAAAATCGAACCCAGATGATGGTTATTGATGACCAGTAATCAGTTTGAGGCCTGAAAAAAAGCACATCTCTGATGTAAAGTTGACGCCAGAAAACCTCTCACTGCTGCATGAAATCCAAGAATATTGGATAAAGATTTCTAAATATTCTTAAGGTTCAGCTGCATTTTTAGCAACATTAAAATTATGTTTTGTTTACTAGAAAAAACAACAACTTTAAACAACAATTCAAAAATTCAGAAATTCTTTGATGGATTTTATGAAAAAGCATGTAAATCTAAAAGGCAGAACTATTTCTTTGAAGCTGTCTTTAACGTTTGAGTCCTACTTTGAGCGGTTTGTGGCTGCGAGGGTCCGTCTCCTCCTTTCCCAGAGCGGTGGGCTGCTGGTTGGCTGCAGTCAGCTGGTGCCTCTGGAACAACAGCGCCTCCTTAAACTCCTCCTGCGTCTTCGTCTCCAGCAGCTTCTGCCTGAAGGAGATGTCGGAGAAGAGGGTGGCAAATGTCCTGCCCAGCTCCATCGCCGTCTTTGTACTTTTCTGCAAGAGAAATCCGAATTAGGAACCCAGATTTGATTTGACTTGTAAGGAAGCTTGAAAATGTTTTTTTCACAACATCAGTGTCACCGTTGTCATTATTTCTGTGGTAAAAAAGTAAAGTAATGAATGTAAAATAATTGTCACAAAGCAAAGTTATCTAAACCATTTAAGTAGAAAGAGCACCTGTTAATGAAAATGTCATTAATCCACAAAGCGGTTCCCCTGCATGTTTAGGAGAAAATCTATATGTTTTATGCACTGTCAACATGTCAGTCACCAATCATAAAGTGCAACAGGAGGATAATAATGATGTCCTTGCATGGTGCCAGGGAAACCTTGTCAGCCAGCTGGTGATAAAAGCAACATAGTGAAGCTCAGCAGCAGCAGCAGCAGCAGAGGTAAACAGAGTAACTTAATCCTTTAAGCTTTTCAAAAGCGGTAACTGAATTTAAACCAGGGCTGAAAGAGCTGCAAGAATGGATTGCAACAAATCTAAAAAGCTCTCTCTGTGTAATGCAACATGGAACACAACCATCCACTGGGTTTAGTGGGAACCCATTTAAGAACATGCAATCAAAAGCATCACTGGCAGGGATCAAACCCTCATCCACCAGTGCTCTGAACAGTTTGGAGTTTGATTCCCCCAAACAGCAGCTGCACTTTGTGGATTATGTGCAGTTGGCACAAAGAACATTTGTTTCCTCACTGAGGATCTTCGTAAAACAAAGCAAACAGCTGACCGAATTATTGTACAAAGTAATGATGTCCATCAATAACATTCCAAATTTAGCCAACATGTTTTCTTGGGAATTCATATACTAGAAAAATGTCCAAGTTGGGTCAAAAGTTTATACTGACAGGTAAAAAATCAAGAATATTAAAAAAAAAGGCACAATGTGTACATTTCCACATTGCAGTCTACTTTGTTAAGATCATCTGAATGCAAGTCTGTTAGAATAGAATAAAACTTTATTGATCCCACAACGCGGACATTGATTTGTTACCAAACAACAGATCATAAATAGCACTAAACATCGCATGAAATAAGTGTCCAGAGGATTCCTCATCCTCTTCACTGAGGGGGTGTGTGTGGGGTTGAAGGATGACCATCATGTGGTCAAAATTTGCCCAGTGGGGGTAAGGATGATGAGCTGTTAGCCTCTTTTGTGTTGGCAAACAGAAAGTGCATAATTTTGTTGGCTATGCCTGAATTCCTTCACTACATCTGTTTCCATTTGTTAGTGCTGTCCTAATTCACATAGACCACAATGCATTGCGTTTGAACAATTTATGCAAGCAAAAAATGTGTTAAAATGCATTTTTTTAATAAACAATCAACATGTTCCTCTTTAGAACACGCTGGATTCATAGTCGTCATAAAAAGCTCGTATTGATTCTATTTTGACTGTGTGAAATCTGTGACATACATTTTTTTTTCCACAGTGAGAATTTTTTCTAAACTTTTTTTTATTTAATGGTGAATATGACTTCATCGATTTCACAAAGTGAAACTCTCATTGATTCTCATGTTGTGACAATCATTTATGAATCCACTGTCATCTTATGATAAAAACGTTGATATTTTATTTAAAAAATACATTTAAATACATTTTCTTCGCAACAATTGTTCAAATGCATCGCATTGTGGTCTATATTAGCCAATCTAGTGAACATCGATGCCCACTGGTTTTTCGCAGACTTTAGGAACATTTCTAAGGCACGTGCTATATAGTGTACTTTGTAAAGAGTAGGGAAGGAATTCAGACACAGCCTTAGTCTCTGGTCTGGGGGTCAACAGACTGGGTGAAGTTGGGGAGAGCAGCAGAGAGGGGGGCGTGGTTAAAGTCTCCAAATATTGTTTGAAGGGACAGTGGATGTGCTGTTTGTAGCTGAGAGACAGCGGTGGAGACATCTTCAGTGGCTGCTTCAGCGTCTGTGGAGGGCGCCACGTAAACTGCGGATGAGACTGCCTGGCGGGACATATTTCTCTATCTGGTGGTCTTGGCTGCCGCTGCGGCAGGAGTCTTGGTGTAGGGATGACTCGACACTCTCTGTGAAGAATAGTTAGAAACTCCCTTTTACATTTTATTAAACTAACTTTTACCTTTTATTACATTAATGGCTTAACCTCGATTCACTATGTATTATCATCTCAAAATTATATTACACTCCAAACAGAACACAACCAAGACTATTGTCTCGCAAACATTCCTTTAACATCCTCCCTTTTCATCTTTGTGTGTTCTGGCAAATGTCTGTAAGAGATCTGACACTTTAGGTGCTCTGACCTTCGAGCATCTAGCCTGCAACAGTCTGTGGGTGTGTTTTTCACACCATGATCCATCGAATGAGGTTCTGAATATGCAAATGCAAGGTATATATGCCAGGCCTTTTGCTGAACCCCTTGGTTCGGACTTTGAATGTACCATGTTCATCTGTCTGTCCCCTAAGTGTTTGTGCGAAGTAAAACCTCCACAAAAGATAAGTTTTGTCTCTGAGTCGCTATTCATTATTTCTGTGTGTAAGAAACTGACTGGGTACGAGCCTAAAATTTAATACAGTCCTTTCTAGAAAATCCAGTTTCTTCACACTCTCCCTCCTTCTTTTTACATTAGATTACATTTGGAGCCAAAAGGTTTGTTTGTAACGTGGAGCAAACCTTTCACTTGAACAGCTCCGATGGACTGAAGAACAGGCCTGTGTCGCCAACGTCACCCTAACTCACCCTTGTGCGATGTATGAGTGTTCGCTATGACCCATGGTCGTGAAAAAAAATGTGCATAAATATTTAGTCTCTACAGGTTCACTGAGTGGACAGAAAGTGATATTTTGTGCGGTCCACCTGCATGACTTGCACAGATTTGCACCTTTTTTGCCCCGAAGTATAGTTGGGACTAAGGCTGAAGCTGAACACATTCAAGCTCAACACAGCACATGAATGTTTTGCATACAAATTTCTAAAACCCACAAAACAGACAAAATGTACTGTTATACAGAATTGGATACTGAAGATTGTTGTTTTTTTTATTGTCAACTCCACTTAGAAGTCACGCTGTCAGTGAGGCTGGAGTAACAGCCTCATGGCAGTAATTACAATCCTGCACAGACACACAGCTTCAGGGTAGGTTTCATTCGTGCATTTGACTTTTTTATATCACAACATGTAAATGCTTTGCATGCCAAGCAGATTTACTGAATCTTTTGGTTCTTGCATTGCAAGTGTAAAGTCCTTCATGCAATAAGGCTTCTTCTCCAAGGTGACCAACTGTCACAAAGCAAAGATCTTCTGCAGCTTACAGATATTAGTATATGATCCGATTGGAGGATTTTATAGAAATTTTAAAACAAAAAAAACATTCACACAGTCAGTTTGATGGCTTTTGTCTTCAAGTCATTGGAAAGAATATCGCTTGTCATCTGCTGCAGCTTTTACCGTAACCCATATTCGGCAAAATTTTTATGGTGTCATCATTGACAGCTGCAGGCTAAAGTACAGGGGCCTCAAATGTAGGCGGCACTCGGCGAAAATTCACCGCCTGTACTGGAAGTAGAGTTTTTTTGATGGCAAACAAAAGTTTTATTTTGTAGCTCACAGCCAATACTGCGTGTATAGCTGCTTACACACTGCTAAACGGGCATTCCTAAACGCGCTTTTAGCATACGGCGTTCACACGTTGTAGGTACCAAAACTGTTCGGGGGCCTGACACTAATGATGAGGTCACACTACGGTAACCCCACTTGGACAAACTACGTAGTGTGGAGATCTGCTTGGGTGCTACATATTTTAATTTCACGTTTCTTTTTGTACCTAAAGTTATTTTCATTCATAAGGTGTGTCTGACATTTTTCTTTGTAATGTTTATAGAGGAGCCAGTTGAGGTGGCTCAGGCATCTAGTCCAGATGTCTCCTGGACGCCTCCCTGGGAGGTGTTCCGGGTATGTCCCACTGGGCGGTGACCCCGGGGAAGACCCAGGACACGCTGGAGAGACTATGTCTCTCAGCTGGCCACCTCCTCCAGAGGAGCTGGAGGAGGTGAGGTGGGCTGGGCGAGGGAAACCTGGGTATCTTTGCTTAGACTACTGCCCCGCGACCCAGTCCCAGATTAGCGAAGGAAGATGGATGGATGTTTATATAGAGAGAGATTTTGCCACAATAAGTGGCAAGAGGATCTGTGTTACAATGAACCGGCTGGTCCATGCGAGCTAACATGTCTCTGAGCAGAGCCGCCGGACTCGTAGCTTCGTGTTTCCAGGCAGGTGTGCGAAACGGTAAATGGTAAATGGCGTATACTTATATAGCGCTTTCTACCTTCTTACGAAGGCCCAAAGCGCTTTACAGTCACAGTCCCATTCACCCATGCACGCACACATTCACACACTGATGGCGGTTCCGCTGCCAAACACTGGCGCCAAACTCCCACCAGAGGCAAGGTGGGGTTCAGTGTCTTGCCCAAGGACACTTTGACACATGGCGGGAATGGCAAGGCGGGAATCGAACCTGCAATCCTACCGCTGCACCACGGCCGCCCACAAGGCGGAGAAGGCCTCGGACCGCAGTCCGTTCTGCTGTTCTGCTTGAGCGAGCTGGACTCAGGAGAACCGTGTCTCCCGGGAGATTTGTGTCTTCAAGCAGAGAAGCGGCTTTGGGACGGTGTGCGTGCTAGCGGAGGCGAAAAATGTGAACTTGTGTTACGAGTCGGGTCCAGACAAAATAAAGGCTAATGTTATTCCAGTTTAAGTCCATCCACAGTTAAATGTTGTTAGCACGTATTGACCCAATCCTAACCCTTCTTCTGGGTCAGTTCGGACAAGTATGAAGCACTGGCGGCACGAATTAAAAAACTATAAGTGAACATGCACTTAGAAATAATCATAACAATAATAAAAGCCTGTTTAGAAGATCATCTCGCTCTATGTTGGCCCTTTGTTTACAATGGAGCTCATGATTTTTTTTTCTACGATCGTACCGTAATGTGTTGCTGGTCGAACAGTTTTGGTACCTACAACCGGAGTGTCGCACCCCATAATGGCACATGTACCTACAGTTGGAAGAGGCCGGGTGTGAAATATCCAAGAGTTTAATGTTTTCAGGTTTTGTACGTAGAGCCCAAAAACAGACTTTGAAGCTTGCATACCGAGACAACACCAGTGTTTTGAACGCAGAAGCTAGAAACCCACATATTATGCGCAGTTCCACAGACTCTGAAAGTGGTTGCTGAACGCGTGTTTCTGAGCGAGGTGTAAACGTAGCAGAAGATGTGAAGATCTATGTGGTCACCAATCGGGAAGCTCGTTCTTCCCTTATGTCTTTGCTCCCATGCACAGAATCTCATTCCAACTGAATTCATGATGTTTAGTTCACTCTCTCTGCCAAATGCAACCCAGACAAAACACCCAGAGACAGCGATGCGGTGAAGGAGCTCATCTTTCATTTTTACATTTGATGAGTAGTCTGGAAACTTGCATGAGTGTAAAATCTAGAAGCCCTTTCTTCTGGATCTTGTGGTAAAATAGATGTGCTTCTATCAACTGCCTCTTGCTCCTCATAAGTGTGGATAAATGGATCTGCTGTAAACAAAGTACAGAGGTTTTTCCCTGCAACCTTCTTGCATCATGCTCTGCACTCCAGACAGAGGATCCCTGCTTTCCTCCTTCACAATCCCAGCTCTGAGTGTGTCTCTAGTGTCTGTGTGAACAGCAACTGCTGACCAAACCGCACATTCTCCTGAAAGTCTTGGGTATTCAAGGGTGAACACGACTTATGAGAATTTTGACAAGGCTGAAGTTGGATGCCGCTGTGTGAGCCGGCAGCAGAAAGCCAAGGACGAGATGCATTCAGACAGATGTTTTTGAAGAGGTTTTTTACTAAAGCTCCATGAATGAGTTTGAAGGCCACTCTGCAGAATTTAATCTAAACTGTACATTTTCAAAACCCCAAACACTTTAAACAAAAACATGCTCCGAAAGATGTTGCCTGAATGATTAGGGAGGGAAATGTTTCACCGGGATTACATACAACTGACCAACCAAAAGAATTCCTGACTTCCTCACTTCGCTCTGGCCTCAGATAAATGTCCTAATGAAGCCATTTTGAATGCTGACAGCGTCAGGAAGACGGCAGCAGTAATTACAGAAAGGAAACACTAAAAAAAAAAGGGCCTGTGTCAGTAAATGAGATGGACACCAGCCAAACAAACACAACCTAACTGGCTTTACTGAGCGTGTCCTGATTAGCAGGGTTCCTCCACTCGCTCTGACGCTGGGAAAGTTTGTGTGCACAAAATTAAACATGCAGCCAGCATGAGCATGGTGACAGCAGCGTCTTCATCAAAAGGGCAATGAGGTCTGGAGGAGGGCTTTCCAGCTGGAGGTGGGGGTAGAAATCAGAGCGATGCTAATATGTCTTTTTCTTTAAAGAGAGCCTGTGCAAAGGCGCCCATTTAGGGGAGATCCAAAGATGGACGGTTGAGTTAAAAACCAGAGAGTATAAGATTTTAGGGAATTGACAGACTCGGCTGAAAACCTGCATACCTACATACTAGGAGGTATACTAATAAACTGCTTGAATGTGTCCCGAAAAAAAACCCAAAAATCTGTTTTTATATCTGTAAGTATTGATCGTATTGCTAAAACAGTAAAAAAAATCTTAAAATTCAAAGCAATGTCTGTGAAAGAATCTCAATATCCGGTTTAGAGATTTTTAAAAAAGCTAAATTATATTTCAAAAGGGCTTGACGATAAATTGATGGACAAAATATCTTAAAGGAACAGTAACCATTGCAATCAGTACTTACACCCTTAAAGCTACAGTCACATATGCCACCGCGGGGCCACCTAAATGCCAGTTTATATATATATTTATATATAAAAGAACCATTTTCTTTCCTTTCTTACTTTGTATACTCTATGAGAATCTATCAGTTACATGAAAAACTATTTATTATTTATACCATTTTTTTTATAGAAAGCCCAAATAGATTTTTTAAAACAACATGAAAAACAAAAAAGGGAAGGATGGCTGCATCTTCATCCTGTCCAGAGATTTCCTTTTCAAAGCCAAAATGACTGACAGGTGACAGGTGGATACGCCATTGCCCTCACAGCAAAGACTGAGCCCTAAGAATACAATTTCTGCAGCTCCCAGTGGACCTGCGGCCTTGAAAACGCTAAAACAGCTACACCTAAGCTTAGCAAATACAGCAACACAGTGGGAGGAACCTCTAAAGGACAGGGCTGCAAAATGCAAAAGTTCAGAAAACAATCCATTTCAGATTCACAAGCTCAGGATTGGATTCAGTGTTTTTACATTTTCTTCAAAAATCTATTTTGGTTGATGTTCAACTGCGACACACCTTACAAAGAGCAATAAATCAGATTTAAGAAGAAACATTTGCCTGAATTCCACGCTTTAAAAATAAAAAATGTGAGGGGGGGAAAAGGGAGCACAGAGTTAACCCCACAAAGGGACAGTAATGAAATATGAACCAATACCGTGAACTCTGAAGGCAGCAATTACCATTTTGGATGGGGCCAAAATCAGGATGACATAACGGACTTCGCAGCAGTTCTCCCCCCAGTTCTGCGGTCTCTCCAGGCGGGAGATGCAGACGTGACGCCGCTGGAGATGCTTCACGTTGCAGCTGAAGCAGAGAGGAGAAAGGAGGCGGTTTTCAAAAATGTCAGCGAGCGCCTCGCCTCACCAGCAATGCCCTTCATTTCCATACATTAACCTCTCTCTGCAGCAACAGTTACACTGCATCCAAATGTGCCGGCTGGGCTCATGTTTCCTCCAGCACAATCGCACACACAAATCAGAATGAGCTAATAGTGTGTATCTGTAGTCACAAATATACCCATGGGCTTCCCTGTCTATGACCTCATAGACATACTTACCTGCAGGTGACGGGCTTAGAATCATTAAAAAGCGTAAGAAAATGCTTGACTTTATGGACTGTACAAGACCGTGGTTTGAGGGTAAAATAATAAAAACAGGAAATACTATTAAAAGAGCTTTTTCTATTCTTGTCTCTGTGAAAATAAGAAAAATAGAATAAAGTTCAGGAGACCCAAGTAGGCTGCCTCCCCAACGCCGCAGCTGCTCCCCTGTCTCTGCCCAGCAGTCAGCCTCCTGGGGTCGGCGTGGCTCCTCCTACCAGCTGATTGGGTCACAGAACACGCGGCATGTCCAAAGATAAGCCCCTGATTGGTAGATGCGATGCAGCAACTTTGCCAAAGTTCAGATATTTGAACTCTGGCATGCCCATATCACGCTGATGCCTGACTGCTGCGCCCGTCACTCAAGTCACTGCGTCACAGACTCTACAGCTAGACCTTTGAGTCAGTTTGGCATGAACACCGTCAAATGAGGCAAGTAAACACACACAGTAAAAAGGCTCTTCTTGTGGTATGTAGTACATGTTTTTAGTTCGTCTGCTATGAATGACGTTTAAAGCTAGATTCTTTTCATGAGCTGATGACTTGAAGTTTCCCAAAACGAACAAATCGGTGGCCACCATGGAAATTGTTTTTCCTTGTGTCAAACTTACAAACAGTGACAAAGAGGGCTCATCTGGACTCATAAAGAGGAATTCATGAGGACAGAAGAAGAAGAAGAAGCAGAAAACCCTGTTTGACTTACAGGATGCAGAGCCAGGACTGCTGGTACTGGATCCCAGTGGATGTGGCCGTCACCCCCTGAATGGTCTCTGACAGCAGGTGAACTGTAGGTCGGAGGGCAAACACAAGTTAGCACCCAGCTAGATTCCCACTGAAACGCTGCAGCATCCCATAATGACAGCTGGCTTTTACTGTTTGTGACAGCCATGCTCAGACATGTGTGTTTCCACACTAATGCGTTTCAGTAATTTGTTTCTAAAAATAAAAACCCGTCTGTGGTTCCTTTGTCAAGCCAAAGGACGGCAGTCGGAGTGGAAATGCAGCTCCTTATCCGCGGTGCCAAGCTTCCCAATATGATGTCTGCATCAGACATGTCTAATGAGCCTGCCTTCTGCTTTGGACGGTGATGCCAGGCTGCACTCAGTGTAAATACCAAACCAGCACAGACTAATAAGGCTGTCCATCCCCCCCTAGAAGGCAGCCGAACGCATGTCCGCAGATTCTCAAAACACATTTCAGCACGCCGGCATGTTTACGGACTACAAATCATTAAAAGCAGACGGCGAAGGGGAGCGCCGGAGCGGCATCGTTTCCTACTAATAAGAGGAATTTCCTCTCCGACTGAGAGGATGAATTAGTGTGTACTGAGGGAGGTTCTTCAGCCTCCTGAAAATTCAGCTTTCTTTGTCATCAGCTGGGAGAAAAATGACAGGGTGGAAATGTTTTGTATGGTAAGCAGAAGGGCCGATCATGTCCGCATCATCCAGATTTTTTCCCTGCCAGGGACTTCTTCCTCTCGTGTGTCTTTGTCTTCCTCTCCATCACTCGTCTTTTCTCTTTCCCTCTGCCATGCCGTCTCATCAATAAGGTATCTTTCATTCATGCCAGAAAATGATGGGCGTCACCATGACAACAGTATCACAGTGCTGAAGGAGTGAGCCGGGAAAAGGAGAATGGGAGGGGGAGGCAACAGAAAGAGAGGAAAAACAGAGTGGAAGCATGTTAATAAAAAGTAAAAAAAAAAGGGGGTTGAACACAAGAGTGTAAAGAAGAGGAAAGGAAAGCAGGCATCGAGGAGGAAGAGAAATCAAAATAACAGAAGGTGGGGGGACAGCGGAGAGAAAGGAAAACATAAGCAGAGACAATTTTAAAAGCAGGTCAAGAAAAGAAAGATGATTAAAAAAAAGACAATCAAAAAGGCAGCAAGTTTGAAAAAGGAAACACAGATGCAAGGAGTGGAGGAAAGACAAATGGAGGAGATGGAGCAAGATTCAATTCAATTAATGCCAGTAAGCCTGACAGCCACGTAATAATCAGAAACCATCCAATTTCTCAATGACGTCAAGGATGAGAGGAAGAGAAAGAGACAGACAGAGAAACAGGACAAAAGGAGGGTGGAAAGATGACGAGAAGAGACTGAGGTTACACAAGAGCTGAGGAAAACATGGAATTTGCCTCACAAGGTCATTCCCCCCAACCCCAACAGGTAGAGAAAAGCACATCTGCGTATTAACAGCTTTTTAGGTGAAAAATTAATGTAAATTGAAACCTAAGTCAAGCAAAACGACAGACGTGTGTGTCGTACATTTAATAGGACATTTTAGAAGAAATTGTGTTTTCTGGTTGTATAGAAAGGCTTCATTTTCCTTGACGTGCTGGATGAGGAATCAGCTGTTGGATGACTTTGCCTGTCCCGGACGAGGACACCGATCACCTCAGCTGCAGGCACACGCTGAGCGATGACAAGTGTTAGACGCCGCATGAGCTTAAATACATCAAGGCCCCGCAGCTAGTCCTAATCAGGCCGAAGAAAGCCGCTCTTCGGCCTTTTTTTAGTAGCAACATTTGAGTCCAGAGGTCAAGCCCGGGCAAGGTTGGTCTGCCTTTCTCCAGCAGTGCGGTCCATCTTTATATACTCGACCCGCACGGTTTGGAGTACACAGAACAGTTGAGTGTAATCCGCTGCTTTCAACACCTCCGACTCCATAAGTGACACAAGTTCCCAATGGGTTGTAGGAGTCATATAAGGGTCACATTTAATGAATTTTTCAAAAGAAGAGCTTATTCCAACAACAAAACAAGTCAAGACCCGATGAAGAGCCAGGCGTTATGAACGTCCTTGTCTCTGGATTGAAGGAGAGGGAGTTTAAAAAACACCAAATGGCTCTTAAGCGCTGCAGTGAAGGCTGCTCGCCTCCTCCTCACGGGGACGGGTCAAATGCGGAGAAGACATTTCACACTCTCAGGTGTGTGATAACCTGTGGCACTTTAACGTCAGCGTGCCGGCAGTGAAAAATCCAAACTCAGAGTTTATTCTTGGACTTTCTCTGAGAACCGCCGAGGCTCACGTCAGGCATACCTGTTGATGGAGCCCCTTTGCTTCATGGTTTAAGGGTTTGGCCAAAGTGATGGAGGGGCTGTGGTTCCTCTGCTCAGGTGTTGTGTGATTCTTGGTCAGTGTGTATTAAATGTGCAGCAGGATGCATTTTATTAGCCAATGAAGGACTTCCAAAAAGCTGAATGTTAGCCAGTGTAGAAGATGTATTTAGGTGCACCCACCGCACTGAAAGTGTTGTTTTTCTCATGATGGAGGACATGGATAAATACAATTAAACCTGTTTCTTTATTCAAATGGTTGCAAATCAGGAGCAGATGAAAAATTGCAGCTGAAAAAATGCCTGGATCTGTGACGTGAAAACCAACAAGCTCCCTGCTCCTCTCCATTCTGATAATCCACCTGCAGACAAATAGATCCATGTACGTCGTTTTTTCCTCATCTGAGATGGAATCTGGATCTAGACTGTACGCTTTTCTTGAACCGGTAATGTTAGGTTGGGGGTGTGACGGGGCTGTACGCTAGTGGGAGAGTGTCAATAAATAGATGTTGGGAGGAGGGGGCGCTTTCTGATGAACTCCTGCCGCTCTGCAGAAACTATGTCTTGGAAAACAACACAGGTTTTTTTATATTGGCTAAACTGGCATCACTGGGAACACTTTGAAAAGAGTGGGACTATAAAAGGGTAGATCAGTGTTGTTTTCAGTAAGAACAGGACAGGCCACGACATCCGTGGGCTTGAGGGTTGACCCGTATGGGGGCTGTGGGTTTTTGGGTTGTGGAGGGTCGTAGAGAGGAGCGGCTCCGCCTTAAGGGGAGTGTCTAATAATTAAGGAACCTCATGAAAATACAACATGTGATTGTTGCGTGTGGTAAGTGTGACGTGTTTATGAGGCTCACGCACTTATGACGTACGGGTGATGCTGCCGTGTGGCGCCCCAACACCACACTTAAGTCGGTAGTAAAATGTGCGCCCTGGCTTCTAACTGACTGTGCAAAAATGCTGCAGGCCCGCAGAATGACCACACAAACTACACTCTGACTGTCAATTCAGTCAGACTGCGCACAGGGGGCGCTTGAATAGCACTAACAAGCTCCTTGAACAGTGTGCACGTTTCAGGAAATGCAGAAATTTAAAAAAATCCGTGCCTGCCTCTCACCCTTCCATACGGTATAAGGGATGCCTGGCCCGTGCCTATAGAAAAAAGGTACATTCTGTGGGCTCACAGAGCAGTCTACAATCTTCCAAATTTGTGCAGGACACCTGCGTGCCCTGTGCAGGTTTGCCCCTTTTTATCTGCAGACAGCCCGTATCCACCCGTGAGGGCAGACGTGATTACAGAGGAAGCTTTATGTGTTTTATCTCATTGATTTTTGCAGCAGAAATAATACATTTCCACACAAGTATTTAGATTTCGAGTTGATTTCCTGACCCACATTCTTATAAACTGATAGACAGCAGATCGCAGCCATCCCGATTCAGTGCTGTATAATTCTACAGCACCATGAACTGCAGCACCCTCACAAAGAAAAGCCTTAATCCACAATGATTGCACCTTTCCATGTGCTCTGCTTTGACTGAAAAGAAAATATTTCTAAAGACTGGAGGAACCGGGAGAGTCTGCGTTTAAAAGTCAGATTGAACCTCCCTCACACTACATTTCCTTGGAATAAATCAGAACATAAATACACTTTGTTTTAAGCCTAAAACTCAATGGTAAATGTTCATGACCGTGTGAAGGATGCAGAGATATCCAGATTTCCACTTGACGTGTACATACATTCACTGACACGGAAGAAAATGCCGTTCTGGGAGGCGTCGAACCGGATACTAATTAGGACGCGCCCGTTCAATACTTGTCATCCTAGAAAGGATTTCTGCACGATTTCGTCAGCTGCAAACTTTGCTGTTTCCACACAAAAAAAGAAATATCACATATGTTCACAAGAAGCATATCAAATATGACAAACTTCAATAGGAAATGATGAAAAAAAAAAAAGCGAGCAAAAGCCAGGCCAGATGGCTGGATAGCCCCCTTTGATCTGTCTGTGCTCCTGTTGGATGTTTTAACTGTATAATCCACACGCTGTGGTTGGAGGGGAGACAACAGAATTTCCCTAAATCATGAGGTGCATTTGCACTCACACACACACACAGACACACACACACACAAACAAGACACAAATCGATGAACAGACCAAAACAGAGAGGAGAATTCAAATGCAGAAAGACTGTTTGGTTTTTTTCTGACAGGTTGTAAAAAAGGAGGATTTGCACTGAGGAGAGTTCCTCCATTACACCTAGAGGTGTTGTCGGCGAAGGCTGCACAGCCTGTGCTGCATGAAGGATGGAGCGCGGACTCAGCCTGTTGGTAAACACGTGCACACATGCATGAACACACACACACAAGCAGAGAAATGATTGGTTTCCTGTGAAGTGCGGAGGGGACACTCGAGGAGGACATGATTAAAGCACGGGAGCGCTCCAGACACAAGTGGCCGATGAAACACTTATTATAGAAATCCATCATAGCCAATCACCATGCAGCACACGAATGCTATGATGTCACATGACAATGAGAGCGCCACCAGGACAGGGTCGGCAGGGTAATGCATCCTATTTTGGCGAAATACTAATACTTCTGGTGCTATTAACTTAAAGATGCACTCCAATGAAAATTTTGTTTTTGGTGCTTTTCTGATGATGGAGGAGACATATAAAGAAAATTAAGCTGGGGCGGTGTAGCTCCACAACTCAGAGGCAAACTTCAAATCTACTCCTGCTGCTCTGCAGAAACTATGTCCAAGAAAACGACACAGTTTTCTTTTTTTTTTTAACTAAAATCATTATAATCATAATTAAAGGATCACGGGGAACCTTGAATCAGAAGCTGATCAGAGTGGGGCTTTAAGCTACTGGAAAAATCTGGATGTTTAACTGAGAAGCCTTATTTGAAGACTGCAAGTAGAGAACAATTTGTTTGTTTATTGCCAAAGACAATTTAATAACTAAAATACAATAAAATCATTCCATCTTAGTTTGATGCCACGTACTGATTTTTGAGTTGAATTTTTGATAAGAATGAGATAAGAATCCTTGAAAGGATTTAGTAAAATATTCTCCACATGTGTCCCACAGCCTCACTCAGATCACGCCATGGCGGCGTCGGTCGGAGGGCCAGATACACGGTAAATCCCAATTCTCTCCATGGCTCCAAATACGTCTTCTGTTTCTGATGTTTTAAGAAGGTTTATGACATAAGAAAATCATTTTAAAGTTCAATAACAAAAGCAGGAACTGCCCCAAACCAAATGCATCTTTAGGGTTTCCTTGTTGATAAATAAAATACATAATTAGGCAGAAAGAATATTTTAGATTGAATTGATAAAATTCTAAGAATAATTCATCAAAGGTTTGATGCTTATTATAGTTCTAATAAACAAACGTGTGGAGACGGTAAAAACAGTGTTACCTTTGCTCCAAAAGGGGATGGGACAGCCCTAAAAGGGTGAGGGGGCAGAAGTGGGATTCACACGTGTGACACCCATGCAGGTTTTACCCGATAGATCGACCCGGTCCAGAGGGTGCAAAGACACCAAAATGGCTTTCTGATGGTGACTGGTACAGAAGCACACCACTGATCGCAGCCTCACTCGGGATGATGAGGACAGTTTCATCCAGGTAGCACCGCTTACCGTCATCAAAGAAAACGAAACTTTGAGAATTGTCTGCATGTTGAGGAGGGGGGGGGAGAAAAACCAGGAGAAAGAGAGGGTCAGTTCAGTCACATGTCTGGATCAAGACATCAAGACCAGCAGTTTCTGAGGTTCTGCTATCAGGAAACTGAGACACACATTCTGCTCAGGAGACGCACACGCAGAATGTGTCTGCAGACTAGAAGCTTCATTTCCTGCTCTCCTTTACCTCACGCATATTAAATATCATTTTCCAGAAAAAAATGTCTCGTCTTTGTTGGACACACGATGATCTTATCCTGATTACGGTCACAGGCTATTACCGAAAATAGGATTTTTATCAGTTATGCATTTAGCCTGTCCAGAAAAAAAACAAGATGTCAATGAACAGAATGTTAGGATGTTAGGCCATCAGTTGGTCTGGAAAAGAGCAGAAGGTTACGGTTTGACAAACAGGTCAAGACAATAAATGACCAAGATAAATTCATCACTTCTTCATTTAGGTTGTGTCAAATTTGCTTAAAAGGTAAAGTGTAACGTGAAGCTGACCCTAATAAAGGTCTGAATATTATTTTATTATTATTCTATTTTATTATATTATTATTTTTTAACATCCTATACCTTAGTAAAAGTATACAGACCCTTAAGTAAAACATTAGAATATCATGGAAAAGTGCTTTCATTTCCATAATTCCTTTCAAAACATGAAGCTTTGGTAGAAAATAGATTCAGGGTCCAGGTCCAGATGAAAGATGAAATCTGCATCTCCATCCAGATCCTCAGCAGAAGGAATCCTGAAGTCCTCTAGAACTTTCTGCTAGGCCGTTGCACTGGTTTTGGACTGAAGACAGCAGAGTTTACCAACACCAGCCGGACCCTGCAGTCCAGATCCTGACTGACTGTGGAGATTTCACTCTGGACCTCCAGCACCTTGGTCCGGTTGAGAGGTTTCCTCCGTTGGTCCAGACTCAGAAGTGGTTTGACCCGAGGAACCTAACAGTTGGAGCCCGTCTCCCGAATGTGGTTTTTGAAGCAGTTCCTCAGTCCACTCCTCCTGGAGGTCTGCAGGTTCTTGAATCTTTTTTATGATCCTCAGTCGTCTCTGTTACTGCTGCATCTTCTCCGGACACATTTTGTCCTTCCATCAGACCTTCTGTTGATCTGCTCGGACACGGCCTCCTTAGCTAGGAACTTTAGTGGTTTAAGTAGATGGAGGGGTCAGTGATGGTCTTCTGGATAGATTTCAGGTCTGAAGTCTTTCCCATTTACAACCAGACTGAACCAATTTAATGACATCTGGGGAACCTGTGCTTTGAGTTTAGTAGATAATAAGTTGGTGAAACTCAGTTTAAAACTTTCATTTCCTGAAAACTCTGTGAAGAGTTCTCCACACTAATCTGATCTTTTTAAAATCCAGTTTTTATGGGTTTTGTAAGCTCGAACCTAAATTTATGTGAAAACAAACAGCTAAGGTTAAACCTTTTCAGCATTTTGAGTCAGTATGAAGGTGCAGACAGATGCGGGCAGACATGTTTCCTGCGTGTACAGGACATTAGTGAAGCTTTAGATGGCCACCGTCCAGCCTGATGCAGAACAGAGTTTCACATTAACACGTGAAAAGTTAGAATTCAAGGACAGAGTGTGCAGTAGAAATCAGTTTCAGCTTTAAGATTGGACATCCAAACCAGCCCTGTTGGTAGCTGAGCTGAGAAATAGTCACTAATCACAGGAAAAATGTGTTTTCCAAAATCCTGTATTGAAATATGTGAATGTATGACTTAAGCTCTAATTTTTTAAAACAGAGAAACGTTTGCTGTTTGATGTTGGTTTAATCAAAAAACAAGATATTCGGTTCTGCATATACAAGTTCAGATTTTAGTTAAAAAAACAATATTAATGATTTAATTTCTCAAATTTGTGAGAACAGAATGAAAAGACAAATATATCTTTAAATTTTTTTTTTTTTTTAAAGAAACAAATAATAGTCCCACCTCCAAAATGTGATGTTTATCTCATGAAAAAAAAAAAAAAAGATTATTTATCAGGCAACAGCAAGCAAACAAAAACATGGCAGGACTGTGCAAAATGAGTCCAAATGCGTTCGGATCGATCCAAAGATGGCAGCAATTTAAGTGGAAGTGATGGTGATCAGCACGAGGCGCTGAGCAGTGCAGACGTTTACATGGTCGTGGAGGCAAAGACAGAAACATCATTATTCAGAGCACCGGCAGTCTCTGGCAGCTGTGCTGGGGCTGGCCTGTCACCTCCAGCATCATTTCTCACCGTAAACACGGAGGTTAAGAATGCTGTTCCTAACACTTAGATGCCGTGTTAGGGAAACATGTCGCAATAGTGTTATCGATGCTTTGCATCATCAGCACAACAGGACAACATTCCTCTGCACCAAATCCCAAGACCCAAGTGATCCAAAAACCCGCTCTGTTCCAGTTGGGCTAATTATCTCTGTGGGCTTTCATCTTTTTGGTTTCTTTAACTCTCACGTCTTTCTCAGTTCCTATAATCTCTCCCTGTTCTTGAATCTCACAGCTGTACAGTATTACACTCCAAATGAGGCGGCCAGCTGTAAAACCCCGCCGTGGCACACTCTGAATATAGATACGGCGGATACGCTGATAACCGACTCGGGGGTGATGTGAATGTATTCCCTCAGGAAGGGCCTTTCTTCCTCGCCCAGAGATACTTCTTGGGCTCAGCACTGACAAAAGAGTCTCACGTGTGAATTTGTGGATCCTATCGGCGAGATGGGAATCCGGAGCGTGACTGAGGGGAACACGTGGAAACGGGACGCAGCGCAGCGCAGAGGACTTCAAAATGAAAAGCGTTCTTGTTTAATAATGAATAAAAACCAAATTAAATTCAGGAAAAGTAGAACTCACAGACTGCAGGCTGCACATTTTCCATGTGGGCACATGTGAATCTGACTTCAGAACAAGAAGTTAGACTAATCCATCACTGTCTACTTCTTTCTGCCCATCTATCTTTGTAGATGAATGACTGCAGTGTCATCTTCTCTTAATGAAAGTACACAATGGCGACTTCAGAATGGTGGACGTTCCACTGATAAAACTTAAAAGAGCTGTGGGGAACCCAGAACTTTTTAAAAAGCATCCATTGGGTTTCCAGCACCAGCAGGTGCCTGCAGATCAATACACCCAGCTTCAGCTTAAAGGTTAAAACATCGGCCCCGCGCTAAGGCGTCTCTGTGGACCGCAGAGGATTCATGGCCTCTGGTGTGGCGGGTCCGCTGCTCGTCTCGTTCGGTCCAAGTGCCAAAGTGCTGCAGCCCAGCGCCACACCTGTACCTGCATCAGCAAGTCCCCACCAGTCAGCTGGGCTCAACTCTTTTTAACACGGACAACAAGCCTCTGTTCCCTAAGCATGTGACGTGACGATCACAGCACATCCGTCTCATGGGCCAGGAAAGAACAAAAACAGGATCAATAAACAAAAAAAAAAACAAATTGATCATCCATAATAAATAAAGGGTAAACCCCCTAATGAGGCGTGAACGGAGAACTTCCCCTTCATGTAACATCCTTTTCTCTTCAGTGAAGATGGCAGCCTTGCAAACAGGCACAGCAACAGACACAGTCAATCCGGTTTGACTGTGTGAGAGGGAGCAGTGGAGCTGCCTCCACAGTGGGAGAGCCTCACAGATGCATCAGAACAGCTCGCTGAGTGATCGATGACAGAAGTCAATTATCACCTTGTGCAAGGCGAGCGTCACACGCCAGCCGCATCCAACTACCCATCAAGAACCGCGGACGCGGGAGCTTCCAGACAGGAAAACACCGGATACGCTACCGGCAGCGGCTCCTCCACTGCCGCCACCATCACAAGCTCCTAAAGTGTTAAAAAAAAACTGCAGTGCAGTAGATTTTCAGCTGCTTCCGTCTATGTGGGCAACACTTTTCCAACAGCAATAACAAAATAAAATGTATTCTCCAAATCCTTTGTGACACTGCCTCAAAGGAAAGCAGCATTTCATTTGCCAAACAATTACTTTAGTGAATGTGCTGTGCACAGTTTGCAGCAGAAAGCAGGGCTCCAGCTTTGGCTCTACATGGTGATGATGTAAGAGGGTGCATTTCTCCTTCTCTAATGGGCTGAGGAGAGTCGCCTGAACCACAAGGCTTTGCTTTTCAGGGAACTGAACCTCTGCTGCTGGGACTCCACTAATGTGACGGCGATCTGGAAGCCCACAAATGAGGAGAACCGCTGGCATATTTCACACAGGACCTTATGCCAGAGGAACAAAAAAGCTACGAAATGATAAGGAAAATACTTTTAATCCACTCAAATACAAACGCCTCAGTGTTTCTGCAGGCTGGAACAACAGCTCTAAAGGCTAGAAAAAACACACACCAGGACTAGATTTAGTTTTGAACTTTTCTTTTACTGACATAAGACAAAGCTCTTCCTTCTGTAAAGGGTTCAAATGATGAAGGGTTGAAAAGATTCCAATTCCTTACCTGCCCCTCTGGCTCCTCCCTATTGCTCCAATTGTAAGGGCATTTGAAGCGGTAATGTTGTCCGAACTTTTTAAGGAGAAGCCTCAGGAACTTATGGCTGAATATCCTTCAGCCGGTGGGGTGATCTTATGACGAGGACAAGAAACGCATTTCTTCCCGTGGGTGTGCTCTGAAGCACAAAGTGTTTACGTTTGAAGGGCCTTTATCACCCAAAATCAACTTTTCTGAGTTTTAGGAGTATTTTAAGATTCATTCCTTACAAATAACAACCCCAAAATGCTAGAGAAAAAGCCAGTACTAATCAGAACATAAGACAAAGTTCTCATCATATCAATAAATCCTGAAATGTTTGTGACCGTATTTCACCACAAAATTCACCTGTTAGCCATCACCGTTCTGTCTGTGATGGAACAAACGCCGGTCTCCAATAGACGCCCGTCTCTAGTAAACGCCGGGCCATAAACGGTATATAAATCTTGACTAAAATCAATGTCAGATTCATGAATTATTGGTTGTCTTTTAAATAAATCCTGGATGTTTTTAAATAAAAATAATGCTTTCATTTAATTGTTTTTACAAGTATTTAGAAAAAATATAAAATTAAAGTTTCCATTTTGATTAGATAATTTCATGTGTTTCATACCAACAACAAAAAACAGATCATGAACACGTGAATCAAAATCCAATATATTTTGTTCTTTATGTACTAAATTTGACTCCAAATGAAAATGTCTAAATATCAGTGAAACCCGTTCTGTCAGGCTGGAGCTGTTGTGACAACACCAGCGTGTTTTCCTGCATGCACGCACGCACACAGGCTGCCGGCTTACCGTTGACCTCCTGAGCTCCTGCGTCTGTGAAAAGCAGGCTCATCACCTCCTCGAAGTTGCAGCTGGGCTCATACGCATGGCCGTCCTGGCCGACGTGGTGCAGCATCCTCTTCAGGACGTCGTCCAGGGAGGCGGCCGTCTCGTCCAACAGGATACTGGCCTTTGCCAGGAAGCCGTCCAAGTCCCGCAGAGCGCGGACCTCCTCCTCAAAGTTCATCAGCTTCACATACTGCGGGAGAGATTGAACGCTTTTTAAGTTTGAAAGAGTTTTTAAGCGTCCCTTCTAAATGTGTGTGCAGCCTTGATCAGCAGAAGTAAGATTGTCTATTTTCATGCAGACGTGTCAGAAGCAAAACAACCAGACGGAGCATTTCTGACATGCAACTTCAGAAAAAGAACTGGGAAAGAAGCACTTTATAGAAAAGCAGTCCACATTTATGAGGGCAGAGAACTACAGAAAGAATGAAAGACAAAGATGTGAAGACAACTAGACGCAGAAAAACACAGTGAACAAAGTCTGTCTCACTTTTTCAAAAAGCTGTAAAACAAACTTTTTCTTTTTCTTTTTTTTTTAGCACAAACGTATCAGTGACTGGACTGTGGAGGTCTAAAACTCCTGTTGTTAAAGCATCTTCAGAATACAATGAAATCTTTCTCGAGTTTTGTCTCCAACTTCATTTTACACTCAAGTTAAACCAAACAAGAAAAAAAACTCATTTCATTTCTTGAGTGAAACTCCAAATCTTCAGATGTTAGTGTCAGCAGTCAGAGCTCCGTCTCCCCCTCTGGTCACCAGTGGGGGCCGTCCCCAGAGTTCTACTTACACTACAGCTCCCAGCAACCCCAGCGCACACTTCCTGGATGCCGAACACCTGACTCTCATTCCCTCAATCAACCACAGTTTACTTAAGTACCACACTGCCTGCTTGCCTGCCTTACTGAGCGTTATATTTGGAGCTGATCTTCTGTTTCTGACTCTGTTTGCCTGCCGCCTGCCTCGACTCTCGCCTGGATCCTGACTACCCCGTCTCTCCTCTGATCTCATGCCTGTTATCGACTCCTGCCTGCCTGACCCTGATTTAGCTTTGGCTGACATAATAAACCTGCTGCATTTGGATGCAGCCGTCTGTCAGTTCTTGCGACAGGTTGCCCCGATGAAGAAGAGGCGTTATTTCCCACAGAAATACTCCCTCTCATTTTTAGCTTACAAGGTAAAAATGCTGAGTGTGGAGTTCCATTATTTCACAACATTCCTCACCAAAACAGACATTATAGTATTTGGCTATTAATGTTTGATAATAAACACAATGGATGGGGAGGAGTGAGTGGGGTCATGTAAAACGGTTTCTAAAAACAACTCGAACAGACGAAGAACAAATTAAAACTCCTGTCAGGAGCTTCGCCTAACATCCTCAGATGTTTAAAACTATTATACCCTACGGCCTTACACACAAGCGCAGGAGATGAGTGAGTTGATGTACATCCATAAGTGGACAGTCTGGCAGATATTTCAGAATAGAACATCTTTTCAATCTCAAAAGTTAAAGTTTCGCTTTTCAATCTCAAAGAAACAGTCAAATTTACTCCTGGAAGGTGGGATGAATTCATGAATAAATCAATGGTAATACACTCCTTCTGCTGCTCCATGTCGTCTATTTCTGACCGGATTTCTTTTGCAAATGAAAATAAAGGTTAAGCTGGTTTCGGGCAGGAGTTGCTCTCAGTATGCTGAGCGTGTCACAATCAAGAAGACCTACTGTTTAACATGTCTGCCTGGAAAAAACCTGCATAAACAGGACTGTTCTGCTGCCGGCTGGTTTGTCTTGGAAAAAAAGTCCATTAAGATGACAAAATACTGATGCGGCAAATGGTAAAAACACATGAAAAACTTCACACCACAGCTTCATTAAAACAGGCAATAGATTCAAAACCAATCCTCTACCCGCCAAACAGCTTTACGAAGTCGACACATTTCTAAGATAAAAGTTCTGAACAAGTGTGACTGAAGAAAAGAATTCCTCCAGTGATCGACCAGCTTATGGGCACTCTCCGTGGTGCTGACGGCAGAATGAGTGATAAATCTGGGGCTGTATGCACAGATTTGTGTAGAATCCTCTCAAATACCTCTTTTCTTAGCATAAAACGTCCCAGCTAGGAGTTTTACACTAAAAGTGATTTAGGAATCTTCTCAGATTAATTCTGTATAAGGAAAATATATATAGAAAAAACTTCTATATATAACCTGATTAAGGTTGAAGCATTTTAAAATCTGGAATCAGTCGATAAAATAATAGAATGACAGCAAGACTTGTAATTTCAAAAGCAATATCATAAAATACAAATTTGCTTTGTTTTTTTCAAATTAAGAGGACAAAGCAGATCAGTTTTAAAAGTTTACATGATTGCAGTACAGCATTACTGAAATGTTCTGAACCACCAACTTTGGATTGTTTCTGCAGGATCTGATTAGTTCATCAATAATGAGGTGTGGATATATTTATTCTTTCCTCCATTATGGCTGCTTGAGGTTGGAAATGCCTCTTTTACTTAAAACTTTTTTTTTTTTAGGGAAGAACATTCCTATCTTTACTTCAAATAGTTTGATCTGCGATAAAAAGAAAAAAGATTATTTTACCGGGATAAAAGAATGTTTGGGCTCAGCCTACGAATAAAAGGCCGGTGAATCAGAACATGACAGCTCGGAGAAGTTTCAGGTGAAGGTGACCTGCTGATGGCTGCCCGCGCTGCCACCCCATCAGGGCAATAACCTCATGTTCTGGCTCGGTTTCTCTGACGACTTCTTTGGTTAAAGGCCAGGTGAGTTCACCTGGCGTTTTGACTCTTGGAGTACACTAAATTAAAGTTCTCACTTCACTTTGTGCATACACTTAGAGAGGTTTTCTTTTCAAACATAACCCAAACAAAACACACTTTTGTTTGGTTTAAATATAAAATGTATTAAAACATATTTTAAGCGTTATTTCAGTTTACTGTCTTTGATTTAATGCCTGGTGCTTTTTGGGTTACGAGTGCTGACGGGACCATTGCTGCTGCTGCTGCCATCAAGTCAGGCCTGACACAAGAAAGCACGCCAGTCAGCAGAGGCCTTTTAATCAGCAGGCAGCTAACTGGACAGATCCACCAGGGGGAGAAGAACCTCTTGTTGTGTTGAATATTGCTTTACTTTAAATTCTATTTGATGTTCATTCGTTTCATTGTATCTTTATGATCATTTACCTTAGAATGGACATTCAGTTTGGTTGTTTGCTGCCCTTTGTATTTCCTAGTCTTTTTTAGTTCCCCCTTTTGTTGGTCTGATCTGCCACCATACATGTTCCCTCATGTTTCCAATTAGTTGAGTCAGTTTACATAAGTTCGTTTGTCTGTCTAGCTGGTTCATATGTCCTCCACTGTTAAATTTAAAGCTTCGGCTAATTTTTCTACTGCGATCTCTTTTCAAGGGCCCATTTTTTCCATCCAGATGTTTTTTGAAAATACATTTTTGACATAATGCTGCTGTCCTCGCCTTATTCTGGCTCGCTCCACCACAGATTTCTTGCAGATACATTTTTATTCTAAGGGTTTTTAATCATAACAGGAAAACATATTTCATCAAAACAGAAAACATTCTTTTGGAATAATTAAATCAAAAAGCTGTTTTTTTGTTTTAAGGTTTTGAACAGATGCGTATAAACCAAGGATGATCTCTGTTAATGCAAATCAAATATTTTCACCACTTATTACAAGCAGTAAGCTGTGAAAAATAAAAAACCTGCACCTGCAAAGGTGGGAAGAGTGCTCACAAATCAGTATCCTGCTAGACAAACTCCCAAGCGTAGACTCCATCATCATCAAATTCTAAATGTTCCAACTCGTCCCGACCTGAAAAAATCGAGTTGATATTTCTAATCTGCAGCTGAAAACTCTTTGGTTCAGGCCTGATCATGAATAATGTATTCAGTTGTAATCAGCAGAGGAAATCCCTGACATTTCAGCTCCAGCCTTGTGTTTTATTAATCATGCACTGGGTATAAATGGCTTCCACCCCTGTTTGTTTTTCTCGTGATTGAACTGCACACGTGCATCTGCAGAGCAGACGAATCAGAACAAGCAGTGTTGATGTTCGGCTGCACTCAATGGGAGCGCGTGGTGAGCCTCTCCAAGCAAGCAGATCCCTCAACATTCCCTGTTCAGCACACGCATGTTGAGACTCACCCTTCTTGACGTGTTCAGCAACACACAGCCACAGTCATCGGCATCTGGAAGGAGGGAGAGGGCAACATTTTAGCACAGTAAATGAGGGTGGAAATAAAAAGATCTGCCAACTTGCTGAACATAAAGCAAACTCTTTATAAAGAGTGGTCAATAAACGTTCATCATTTCATCCCTTTCTGCTCTTGCAGCTGCAGGTGTGAACGTCTGAGCACCTTCTTTGCCTACTCCAGCTCTCTGTGAGGTCACGGAGATGTTTGACCAGTGAAGACTCATAACCTCTGCTGTTGGTCTGCTCCAAGCTCTGCTTATAAAGGAGACACTTCTCATGATTGCGGTTTGATCGTCTGTGACCGGTCAAAAGGTCATCCGAGCCACGGCTCGGGGAAGAAGCTAGCTGTCTTTGTGGCCAGTGGTTTGGGCGTCCCGGGTGTGATGGGTCTGTAGAGATTTTCCCAGCCTGCTCTCTGACCCTGGACCGGAACAGTTCCTGAATGGAGGGAAAATCTGAAGGTTCTCTGCAAACTGTCCCTGTCAGGTCTGATTGACAGTCCGATCCAAACCAGACCGTGATGACCGCAGGTGAATGACTGTTTTCTGAAGACAATCAATCATTAATAACCACTGGATTTTGTAACTTGGAAAATAATCTGTCTGGTCAGAAACGTATCACAAAAACTATGTAAAACTATCAGATGAATGAACTCAGTAGAGGTGGGATTCTGTAAGTTTGCTCCTTTTCAAGCAACAAATCAAGCTCTACTTGACTCTAGTTAATAATCAATGTTTTTAATTAAGCATATGTGATTTAAGTGTGTATTTGTTTTGCTTTATTTTCTGTTTTCTTTTTATTTATGCACTAAATTTCTGTAATGAGTTTGATAAATCTGTGTACATTCTTTATTGCTTTGACTACAATGCTTGAAATCAATCAGTCAATCATTCAATAGATGTGGTCAGGACAGACTGCATGATTCTTTTATTGTGACAAAGCAGTAACTCTGCAGCTTAACTCTTAACTCAGCCCGATCCACACTAAAAAAAACGTTAAACTGAACTTCCAAACATCCTTTAAAAACAGTTTCAAGCCCACTTTTGGTGATCGGAGCATTGGATAATATCACGGGTGTTTGCTATCTTCAGAAGAGGTGTGCAAATCCAGTCACTGTAATGCATTAGAACGCCTTTGAAACCAGCTGAACGTTTACTTCAACACAAACTTTGAACTATGGCCCTCAGCCTTGACGACGAGTCGCCTTAAACTCCTCTAAAGCCCGATAAAAGCGACTTGAGGGACACGTCTAAACGCTCTCACAGCTGATAAGGTTTTCATACACGCCTGTGGAGCTGAGGCCGGCGCTCGGATTATCTACAAAGGTTTGGATTTTCTCTGTGTTAGGAAAAAGGTGAGGGGGGGTTGTGCAGGAGAAACCTTTTATGGGAGAAACAATACAGAGACATATAGAGTGAGTCAGGTTTGACTGGAGTCCCTCAACCGGCAGACCGTCATTAGTCCACTGATCCTCATAACCCAGTCCGCCTGCAGCTTTGCATAACCCGCTTCCTGCCGTTTTCTGCAGGGAAGTTGTTTTTGGGTTACCATGGGCTTTCCTCCTCAGCTCCACGTGATGCTCTGAAGGCTCCGTGTGGAAATCAATGAGTGCACGCCTCCCCCCCCCCCCCCCAGCAAAGCAGGAGCAAGAACCTCCCTTTTCACCCACCAGTAAGCCTCAGGAAAGCCCAGAGATTTCCGAATATCAATAATCCAGACACGGGTGAACACATTTCAGTTCATGTCTGCAGTAAAGAACGGCGGTTTGATCACCACACCAAACACCTCGTCTAAAAACACTGCAGGCACAGACAGTACAGGGGTGGGGGGTTCTGTGATGAGGCTGGCTGGGGGCACGAGCCATGTGAAGTGGATTTTGTTCCCAATCAAAAGGCACAGCCTTTTCCTGAGGGTGGAGGGAGCTGCAGCGCTCACTGCCATGAGAAGGTATTCACACGTTCGTAGAATGTGATCGCCTCCTTCTAACACTGTCTGCATGTCTGAATGCACCGAGAGGCTGGGCGCCATCCAGGAGACGTCCAGGGTTTATGGATCAGAGCAGTGTCAGTCACAAGGACCCCCAAGCCTTATTTGATCGATGTGGCAGTGAAAGTGCTCAGTCACAAGTGTTGTGTAATCTCCGTGTGGAGTGTTGTCGTAGTCATTAAGGCCCACAGGCTGCTGAATGAGGACTGATGAATTACTGCGAGACACGAGCAAGTTAAGGGTGCTTACCATGGGTCCTGGAAGGGGGGGGGGGGTGCATCGACATGTTTGGAAGATGATTAGTACAGTCAGAGCCAGAAGATCATAAAGACTTTGGTTCTCCATGTCTAACATGCGCTCGCATGAATATTCCAAGTTTGAAACCTGAGGATGAATCAAATGTGTGAAAGCACACAGCAGCTGCACTCACGGCGTCCACCTTCCAGCATCTTCTGCTCCGTTAACGCTGCTCTTAAAAATCCGTCCAATGATCGTAGCTTCCAATGACAGAAGTCATTATGAATTTTTCACGCTCAAGAAAAAAAAAGAAAAACGTAAAAAAGAACATTAAAAATGACCATTTTGAAGAGTTTAAAAAAAGTCAATTGAATGACTTAGACCAGGGGTGGGCAAACTACAGCCTCAGCTATTTAATCTGGCCCACTAAACTGGAATAAATCATATTGATAATCAATATGGATGTTTTTTTTTCCCCCTGTAATTTTGGTGTCTACCCAGAAATGGTGCACTACAAATAAAGTGTGTCCGGGTGCAGAAAGATTTTTTTGCATTCATGTGGCGTTTGGAAGAGTTGGTCATGTGTGTTTTCCGAGTTGGAAAATCATTTTTCCGATCATTCCAACACCACACGAATGCAGCATTTCTCTAAGTTTGCATTTTTTTCCTGAAGGACATACCCCTGTTGATGCAATTGGCAATAAAATGAGAACAAAACCAACAGTTTTAAAATAAAAACTCCAAAATCTTCTGGTTTCATATATATCCGTTTATATATATCAGTTTTCAGTCCACATGAAAGCACATCATCCAGATTCTATGTTATGTCTTTCTCTTATGAGGTGGATTACCAAAATACACCAAACCTCTAGTTTGGCCCTTGTGACAAATTTTAGAAGCCTTTGTTGCCCAAGAGTCAAAAAGTTTGCCCGTCCACTGACTTAGACACACGTCTTTGCACCATTGAATCTTCACATCAGGACAATGCCCAATGTCGGCAAAAAGACTGTAAACAATGGGATGTCCATTTTTACTCAATTGAATCCTATTTTATTTAAGATTTTGATCTTTCTGCCTGACTTCATTGGTGAAGACAAACCTAGTTGACTACTTTTTCTACTCCAGTCAAATCATTTTAAAGTAATGAAACTTTTATTTGAGCTTCTTTAGCTTCTAAAGCTGCTTCTGGCACAAACAGTTCAAGTTTTTTTTGTGTTTTTTGTTTTTTTACAAATCAGGAGTAACATTTGGATGTTTCATTGCTAAAAAAAAAACTTCAGGATTCACTGATGTCTCTCTAAAGACAGACACTGGTGGTCATTTTTCTTTGATCTGTGAAGAGTCAAGAGAAGAACAGAGGAATCTGTGTGGCCATGACTGATGAGCTGAGCTCCACCCCAAGTTGACTGAACCAGGGCAACATGATGGCGCAATCGCTTTATGGACTTTAAAGACCCACTCTGATGAAAATTGAGCTTTTTCTTTTTTTTTTTAAACATATTCTCGCAGCATTTTTTCTGATGATGGATGTCATATAGAAAGAAAATTCAGGAGCGTGACGATAAAAAGCTAAGCTTATTTGTGATTGGAAATATTATATAATAATAAAATGATATTAATCACTAATATCGCATATTGCAGGTTTTCCTCATATCATGCAGCCTAGGTGGTAGGATGTGATGTTAGCTGAATCATTTATAGCACAAGTGACACAGACAAAGGAAGTGAAAAGCTCACTCAGCTGAGGCCTTGCTTTCCATTCAGGTGCATAGAGTTAGTCTGTTAGTCCTGAAGCTGTAGCAGAAAACAAGCTGGACTCCAATAAAGACACCAAAACTCCTTGAGTGGGGGTATCTCATGTGCCTGTGCTGCTCTCTCTGCTCCTGTGAACCAACTGTCTACATGAACCATTCTGAAACTCCATTTCAGATAAATTTGGGAACTTTGACAGAGCAGTTAAACCTCAGAGGACGTTTAGAGACTGTATCTGTCCCGATGTCCAAGACACAAAGGAGCTACAGACAAGCTGGAGACTTCTTAAGGAACTCTTAGGACACGCTGCTAACATAGAGTTACAGTAATCCAGCCTAGACGTAACAAACGCATGGATGAGTTTTTCAGCATCACTCTTAGAAAATATATTTCTGATCTTAGCAATATTCCGCAGGTGAAAAAAGGCAGTTTTACACGCCTGAGATATGTGAGCCTTAAATGATAAATCCTGGTGAAATAAAACCCCAAGGTTTCCAACTGTGGAATTGGAGACTATACTTACGCCATCCAGGGAGACTATCTGATCAGACAGAGCATCTCTGAGGTTTTTAGGACCTAGTATAATGACCTCAGTTTCTTTCTGGGTTCAGGAGGAGGTCATTAATTGTCATCCAGTTCTTGATGTCTCTGATGCAGGCATTCAGTTTCTCTATATGGTCAGTTACTTCAGGTTTAATAGATAAATACAACTACATAACAGTGAAAATTAATGCTGTGTTTCCTGATTATTTTTCCTACGGGCAGCATGTAAAGCATAAACAGGATGGGTCCTAAAACTGAGCCTTGTGGGACTCCGTAGCTGACTCGAGTGCAATGAAATGACTGTCCATTTATATTAACAAACTGGTACCTGTCGGATAAATAGGATTCAAACCACTGGAGGGCAGATCCTCTGATCCCTATTTCATGCTCTAACCTTTGGAGTAAGATACTGTGGGCGACAGTGTCAAAGGCTGCACTGAGGTCTAACAGGACCAGAATAGAGAGTAGTCCCTATTCTGAGGCCAATAACAAGTCATTAGAGACTCTAACTTGTGCAGTTTCTGTACTATGGTGAGGTCTAAAATCTGAATGAAAATCTTCAAAGTGGCTGTGGTCCTGAAGGTAACAGTAAAGCTGCTTAACTACAACTCTTGCTAGGATTTTAGAAATAAAGGGGAGGTTTGATATTGGCCTATAGGTTTAACAACTGCATATTTAAAAGACTGTGGCACGTAAACCATTTCCAGAAAGGTATTTTTTATCATTAGTATGGATTCATTAATTATGGGGAAGGTTTCTTTAAAAAGTCTAGTGGGAATTGGGTCTAACAAACAAGTTGAGGATTTGGAGGACGGAATAGTTGATGTTATTTCTGCTTGAGTCACAGCAGTGAAGCATTCTAATGTTACATAAGTTTCTATGGATGCCTTCACTTTTACCGCTTCAGCCTGCTCTGGGCTGATTGTAGGAATAACTTGATTCAACTTATGTCTAATATTTGAGATTTTACTATCGAAAAATGTAAGAAAATCATCAGAGCTGAGAGAAACAGGAACATGTGGTTCTACTGAGCTCTTACTACTGGTTAGTCTGGCAATTGTACTAAAAAGAAATCTTGGGTTATTTCCATTCTCTGATATTAAGGTTGAATAGTAATGGGTTCTAGCTCTACGCAGAGTTTTTTTATAATTTAAAAGGGCTATGTTTCCAGGTATTCAGAGACTGCTCTAAACCGGAGTGGCGCCATTCCCTTTCCAACTTACAGGTAACTTGTTTAAGAGAACGTGTTTCAGCGTTAAACCACGGTGCTACTCGGTTTAACGGTCTAACAAATTAAGTATTCAGGGGGGCAACAACGTGGAGTATACTCCTAAGGGCTTGTAAGGTATCATTGGCAAACAGGTCATTTATACTAGGACTGATGCTATGGGAGCTGGTCACAGAGTATTTGCTCAGAATGTCACTAATCATTGGTTGAACTGTGAGTTTAAACTCAGACACAGAACGGTCAGATAAGGTTCTTCTAAGCTGTTTCTTGTTCAATGGGGCAACAGCATGTTCTAATGTAAACTGGAAGGTAATCAGAAAGTGATCAGAAATGATGGGGTTATGAGGAAGGACACTCAGCTGGTTGATCTCTATCCCATGGGTTAGAACAAGATCCAGGGTGTGCTTATGACAGTGCGTGGGTTCATTTACATTTTGGGTGAAACCAACATCATCTAATAAAGCTGCAAAAGCTTTTCCTAGACAGTCACTGGGGTCATCAACATAAATATTAAAACCCGCTAATATTATAATTTGATCAGAATCTAAAAGAATAGCCAATAGGAAGTCTGGAAACTCAGTTAAAAATTCTGAATACGGGCCGGGAGGGCGATAAATTGCGACAAAATAACATTTGCCATTTATTGTGCAGGCCTACTACTAACCAAAAGATGCAGGTGAAATAGACAACAGAGGTTCTATAATAATAAGAAGAATAATCAGTTTATCTAATTCCAACTTTTGAAAAAAATGGCATATTTTTTACTTTTTCAAAAACCCCGTAAAATTCCTCTTTATCTTGAACAATTAAAATACCCAGGACTCCTCATTTTCTTGCCATTTATGCTGAAATTAAATTGAATTTCTTTTACTCCTTGTTCTAAGGCAAAGCCTGTTTTTCTGCTCCAGATTGTCTGATACCACCTAATGGGATTCATTTTTCCAAGCTCTGACTTCTGGACGTGTACAGAAATAATACATCAGGACAATTAAAAGTCAAAATCGAAGATTTTTTGAGCCTAGAGCTTACTGTATAACTTCTTAATGATGGATACATGAAAGTACGGTCTTCTTCTATAAAGCGCCTGCATTTTTTAAACCTTTGCAACGAGTTTTAAGAAAGCCAGACTCAAGTGAAAAGGAACTGAGCCAAGAGCCGGCAGAAATATGATCACTACATCAAATTTAAATATGAGAAAAATTTGACATTTTTATGACCAAAGCGTCTAGAAGAAGACACATTAGAGGAAGACTCCAACAATTCCATCTCTTTAAGATTCACCTGTCATGTTTTTTCTGGTCTTTGCCTTTCATGAAGGAGAGTGAGGTTTCTGCACTTGGATTTTTGGATCAAATGTTCACATTTCTGCCACCGACGCTGGCCTTCTGCCTTCTGGCTCATGCACCACCAGTTCCTGACACTGGAACCTCTGACCACTGGTTGGTCATCTCCAGCTGCTTGTATGACATCATGCATGACATTTGCATAACTTTGCAGCTCCAGATCTTGACACGGATGACATCTCACTAACATACACAAAAGCTCATAAAAAGAGCAAAAAAGTGTTATGTCCTTCATTCTTTGAGAAGAGTTGTTGTCATTGTTTATAAAGTTACTTCAAGTTAGTGAGGTCACACTCTGTTTTTACTCCTTGTTCACTGAAAGAGTCCAGTAAAACATCTAAACTTTACTACGACCACTCATCCGATTCTTTGAAAAGGAGTTAAGCTCGGTGTTAAGTCTACGGGTTCGCATGTCCTGACGAGAGCACTACCCAAAGCTATCTTTGACCTTCATGAGTTGGTTCAGCAATGTACTCACTAAGATGCACAACAAATTCACAAAAAAATAAGGATTTCTTCCTTTTCGTTGAAAGGAAAACATAGAAAGTGGTAGTTTTTAAAAACAGGCACTTTTTTATTAAACAACAGTTCCTAAAATATTTGGGTTTCCAATTAATGTAGGACAGAAAGTTGACATGTTTAGAAGACCAAATGAAAGAAAATTTTACTAAAATGAAAATCTAAATGTTCTTTTCTAAATTAAATCAAATGGCAGCATCACATCAGCTGAACAGTGAAGAGTGCCTTTCCTTCGGTGTGCTAGTCCCCCTCTGATCACACTACATACTGCTGGCGTCCAGGCAGCTCAGACGTGGAAAAAGAAGCTGGTCGGGAGCACCAGCTGTGCCCGACGCTGCCCACCGGACTGTGCGGAGGAGGAGGACGATGGTGAGACGAAGATGCCGACTTGGCTGGCATCCATGATGGACAATAGCTCTCCCCAGCAGAGATTGGGGGTCTATGCAGCCGCTTCTGCAGCAGCAGCAGCCTGAGTGCTTGCAGCATAATCACCGTTTGGATTCCCACTCAGCGACCTGTGATCATCTTATTATTGAATTTGAAATATTTTCTAAATCTCTGGAAACACCTTACACATTTTAAATTCACAGCTCCTCTTTTCTGGTTATTAAGTACATTTTGCTGCAAAAAGATCAATAAAGTTTGATCCTATCTGAACTTTTAGAAGAAATGCAGATGAATGTTGTGCCCCACCAAACGTCGAATTAAAGGTTTTTCAAAGTCAGGACTGCACAGCAGAGTGAACGTCCTGAAGCGACCGGCCTGCAGACCTTCCTGAAGCATCTGAAGGGTCACCAAATGCAAACGTCAAACAGAAAGCAGGAGCATCTGGAAACATGGACAGCTCATTCTGTCACTTATCGGGGACAGTAAAATCTAAATGGTAAATATCATTAAAAGCAACATTAACTGTTTCTCCGGTATGTGGAATAGCTATTGGTTGTTTGCGTCCTGCATGCATTCTTACAAATAATTAACCATCATTAGTTACATTTTTCTCTTCATCCAACACACAATCCATGCTGTTGTGGTTATAAAACACGTCATATTTAACGATCTGTTTAAAAATGTAACAGGGAAGGTGCTTGATCATATATGTGAGGACTGCAGACTTGACAGGGAATAGAAAACACTGCTACAACAAAGCCATTTTTGGCTAACAGATAGTGGATAAATATGGAGCGAGCTATTAATTAACTACAACACACAGATGTTTGTTAAAAAAGAGACTGGGGCAGAATTGGCTCTCCTTGTTTTTGGAGATATCACAGAGCTGTACTGCTTTTCCAGAGCTATGCTCATTAAACTCAAATTTCTTCTTACAGCAGTTGAATGTGATGAGCAGCTTCCATCAAGGACGCGTTGATGCAGAACATTGAGGCAGGAAATACAATAGGAAATACATTTAGGGTGGATTCAGGCCTGGAAACAAGGACAGACAGCTCTCTCTTATTTGTAGGTGGGATGAATGTATCCAGGAATTAAAACAAAGCAGCCTAATCAACATTCAGCTGAGCTGTCAATGAATAATGCACTGGAAATGTGTGTGCAGGCGCTGCTGGGCATGACAAACAGCGTGCACCTGCTGGGGAGAGTTTAGTCTGAGCTGTGAGAATCCACGCCTTAACGTGGAAGGAGCAGCAGAACTATAGGAGGGAGTGAAATTAACATTTTCTTTGTTATAAACAGCCAGATCTCTCTATTTTGAGACCAAAGGAGATCCGGGAAGATCAAAAATCTTTTTCCCACACTATTGGATGGAAACCATAACTGTAAAAAGGCAGCGCTCATAATGTATGGACATGCCCTCCGGCTGGCACAGACTCCATCACTCACAGGCACTAACACTGTGACAGTTCATCCCGGTGAGTTTTATTTTTGACCCAACACCGGAACTGGGGGATATTTCGGTAGGAAGTTTTTGCACCTGTCCCAGTCTCCTGTCACACGCCTCGAGTGTCGCTACGTGTGCTAGATCAGCCCGAGTGACACGCTCACCTGTCATGTAAAAAGGTAGGGTACTGCACCTGTGGCTGTTACCATGGAAATGGCAACCTGATGACCCAGGAGGTTCTGGTGTCTGGGTCAAAATCCTCTGTACCTGCAGCTGTCAGTCAAGACGCCTTTAGACGTGCAATGCATTTTAAAAATATGCATAAAAAAGCAACAACAAAAAAACTAAAATTAGTTGATCTGAAGAGAGGAACAACAAAAACATCTGTCTAAACTGTCTAAAAAAGTAAGACAAAAAGGACCGAGGACTTCTGAAACACATTGTGGTTAAAAAAAACTAATCATCAAGCCCAATGTGTTTGAGCTAAGATGTCCAAAATAAATCACTTAAAAGGACAGATTTAATGATAAAATTATTAAAAATACCTCTGACTCCTTTAGCTTCAAGAAATAAACCAAATGTGGTTTATTAGAGAAGCTTTCAGCGTTGTCACTCAAAACACACGAGAAAAAGATCACAAAAACAATAGGAGCACTTCATCCAAACTGAGTGGGAGGATTGGCAACCTAACAAAGCTAGTACACAGTTTTAATGCCCAGATGTTGGATTTTCTGAAACAATCACTTTTTAAATAGACTACAGTTTTAACAGAAATCAACTCAAAGGAAAACCTTTCCAGGAGGAAGATCCTTTGATCAGGAAAACAGGATTTGAATGAAGATGAGGCAGTCAAGTCGCGTCTCAGCCCAGATTGGAGTTTTCAGCTAAAGAGTTGTAAGAAGTAAAGAGTTCCTTAAATGTCGACACCACATGGTACAGCTGGGGGAGGACTGCATGTTTTTTTAAGGCTGATATTTCAAGTGTTACACAGCCACTACTTACATTTTCCACATATGAAATGTCGGTCTTTCGTGATCCATGCAAGATCTACGTCATTCATGAGTGTTTCTGGCGATGTGGGGGGGATCCAAAAATTAGAAAAGGAGAAACTATAGTCTGTGTTGATGTACACTCCCTCCATGATCTCACATGCATTTTTGTGATAATTTTGACAGAAAAAGCTGGAAGCTGCAGCTGTTTTTTGTAAAAGTTGTAATAAAACTTAAGTTAGTTTTCAGTAATAATTTTCAACTAAATTATTTGAAATTTTACCCTGGTAGTTGTTTTTTTCCTCCAGTTTATTAACATGCAATTTTAAGTAATCTCACAAAAAAAACCAAATTTATTCTTTCTAAATAATGATTTTTTTTTTTT
The DNA here is from genome assembly GCA_037389245.1 of Oryzias sinensis. Classification (NCBI taxonomy): domain Eukaryota; kingdom Metazoa; phylum Chordata; class Actinopteri; order Beloniformes; family Adrianichthyidae; genus Oryzias; species Oryzias sinensis. The sequence continues at coordinate 6,795,715 of CM074503.1, read as the reverse complement.
TTAATTTTTTTTTTGGTGCAAAGGCAAATGTAATTTTTGACCTATATAATCACAGTATGTTTGATACATTTTACACAAAAAACTGACATAATATTTATGTTTTCTATAGCTACACAAAAAGTACAAGAACATGTTGAAGTTTTATTAGATTTTCTTTTATCTAAATTAAAAATGAAGTCTTTGAAGACTTTAAAAAATGTTTTATTTCGTTTAAGATGATTAAATTGTTTCAGTTTAGTCTAATTGTGTCTGTTGGCCACTTCACCTTAATCCTGTTTCTTAAATGTTGTTATTACTTCTTCTTGGGTTAGCTTTGATTTTTCAAAAGTGACTGAAGTCTGAGAGTGAATTTGTCCTTCAATCCAGACCTTATTGGAAAAGTGTTTCAGTTAGAAAGATAATTTGGGATGTTTGGCTGTTAATAAACACAAACCTTGAAGGAGAACTAAAGTGTTGACCTCTGATTTCATCAAGAAGATTTAAAAACTGGTTGATGTGTGTTTGTTGTGGTTTCAAGAAGGATGGACTAATTGTAGTGCAGAGTGCTGTCACTTTAACTCAATGCATCATGGGAGATGTAGTGATGCCAGACATCTTGCTGCTCTGAGCTTCATTCTTTTGTTCACTTGTTCCACGGTCTGACACCGGATTCTGTGGAAAGCTACACCACTAAATATGAGCTTTAGCTGGTATTTTTGTTGGAACTGAGAGAGTTTATGAATCAAGTCGGAACAAGGAAGTGAAGACTTTAACCACTTCTGATTGGTCAGACTGATGACGTTTGATTGAGCCTCCAAGAATGATTGGTGGAGACGGTTAAAGGGGCGGGACTTTTCCAAAAACCGAGCAGAAAATGCGGCTAAATCGTGGTACCGTCATTCTTATCAAAGTGTCTTTAATAGAATTAAATAAGCAGAAAGAAAAATGTATTTTATAATCTTTCATATTCCTAACTACTCAGTGTTTTATCAGGGCCTGTATGGATGAACACAGAGTGGATATCCTTGAGATGGGAAATGTTTTTAGATCAGTGAATGGGTCATTTCCTACGGCACACCTGACCATATCTCTAGGCACACTAGTGTGCCGCGGCACACCGGTTGAAAAACACTGCTCTAACTTAATTATTTAGTTGATATAGTTATTTTACTTTCAATCAACTTAATTCAATTAAGTTGGTGTAACTTTGGTGTGAAGCTGTCAATGCGTTATAACTATAATGAGGTTATAATGTAAGGCAGCGCAAGGAATTGTGGGATACCATTTTCTTTGCCTGTCTGGGCAGATTGGGGTTCAAGTGTGAGTTTTTGTCCATGTGTTTTGTTGTCTTGCTGTTTCACTCTGTTTTAACTACTAATTTAAACGGTTATGTTTCTTTCTTTTTGCACCATGACTTAGAGTGTGGGAGAGGATGATCATCAACCCCCTTGTGCGGAAGGAATCCGTAAGACTGAACACCAAGGACAGAGTTCAGGACATCTGAGCTCCTGCCTTGTTAAGTAAGACATTGCTGGGTCATACATGCCTTTGATATGGAAATTACAAGTCCTTATGGGCTAAACATTAACGCATATAAGATCAATAAAATCATGGTAAAAAAATATATGAAGTAGAACCAAAGCCAGAAATACATTGTATTGAGTTGGATCAATGTATAATATTAAAGTAGATAAATATGTTCATTTGAGTTGTATAAACAAAAAAATTAAAGTTAGATCAACATGTTGAATTGTGTTGGATAGACATAAATAATTAAGTTGAATAAACTAAATTGAATTACGTGTCACCAACTGAAGTGATTCATTTAAGTTGGATAGACGTGAACTTTCTCTCCGATCTGATGCTTTATTTAACTCATCGTGACCATCAGCATAGATATCGTTTTCCCTTCCCACCGCAGTCGAGATCGGAGGTCGGAGTAGCGTTACCGTGACAACGTGTTCTGCCGCACCACGCAACAAATAGTTTGCCTTTTGTGAAAAAAGCAATTCAAACCCCCCACAAAAATAACAAGAATAAAGTACCAAAACTGATTGAATATTTATTTCTTTTCTAAGTGACCATGGTACGAGCGAGTTAATGGCCTTTGAAGTGTGCATTAACACACTTCGCGTCAGATGGTTCAGGCTTCCACGTCGTGCGTTAATTTCTGATAATGCACACTTTGTCCGACATTAACCCTTACGAATTTGACGCACGTATTGCATAGAAACAGCGCATTAATCACGCTCGGTTCATGTTCTACATTGGTTTACGTGTTCTTTGTGTGGTTTATTAGTACTTTTTCATGGTTTTTAGGTGGTTCATTAATGTTACATCTTTGAAAATTTCACGGAAAGACCACAACTTTTCTCACTTTTCCACATAGATCATGTGACCAGTTTTCATCCGTGCAAAATGAGTAAAATGACAGTCTTTTGATGCATGCGCTGCATTTTAAAGACCAAAAGAATACATGTATGAAACAATTTTGCATGAGGATTCCTGCTGTTTTGATAGGCTTTTTCCTCAAACTTGTCTCTGGCATTTGTCTCTTAACTCTTCAGAGCATTTTACGTCTAAATACTTCCAAAGTGAAGTACACAGTTGGAGCCATTTCTCCAGATTCTTCACTGTCTCCATCACGTCTCCTGCACTGTCCCTCTGTCTTAGGTTTTGGTCTGACCTGTTCCAGGGCTGATCTGGTTGTCATAAAGGTGGATGTCGTCTCCACAGGCGATGGGTGAGTCCTGTGTCTCCTCTCGGTCTTCGCTGCCCTCGTCCTGCTCTGCCTCCCGCTGCTCTGGGGGACACAACAGCACAGCGTCACCCACTGAACCTCGGTGGCATCAGTCCCACTCAAATAAACAGGGTTGCTCTTAAAAAACGTCAGACAGTACAGCAGTACACGGAAGGGATGCACAACTCTCGGGTTAGCAGCAGTTATGTAATACATTATGTTAGGTAAATCCATTGATTGTATCTGAGAACTGGAGAAACTGTGATAATCTGTCAATCAAAGTTTTCCAATGTCGGATGTGAAGGCCAGCAGGCACCACCTACTTCTATAAAGGCATTCGATTGGTCAGTTTATAACTTGAATAAATTATAAAGGGGAGGGGCCACTCAGTCCAGTTCTCACATACAGTCAATGGGTACAACTAACTTTTATCTGAAAAATAAGTTAAAAAATTCCACATAAATCATTTTGTTGTTCTATTTCTTCTGACATGAAAGACTCTCTCCTCTAAATTAATCTATTTTTGGACATAAAAGTGAACTAATCAAATTGTTTTGACCAAGTTATCTGGATTAAGTCAAATGAAAGCATTCAAAAAACAGTATTTACGTTTTAATGCAATAAATCAAAGGTTAAAAATCAATTCACTTAAATCCTGTAGCAGTATATACGGGTCGATGTGAACAGCAAAAGAGGTGAGCCCAGCAGTTCTGTTCTGCAGAGATGGTCACATGTTTCCGTCAATCCCATCCTCAGCCAGCTCTGTCCTTTTGAGAGTTTCTCTGGTCCAGCAGCCACATCACATCATCATTTGAGGCTTGGCTCAAAATTGAGCTATTTTCTTCAACAGTGACCCCCCCACATGTTAAATAAAACCTCAAGCAGACCTTAAACAAAAGAAAAACTCTGCCCTAAAGAAATGTTTAAGCTTTTTACGTCTTACATGGTTAAATGAAAGAAATGCAAGCAAAGAGAGGCAATAACAAAACCCTGCTTTTTGAAAAAAACAGAAAAAGGTCAAATGTTTGCACTTAAATAGCACCAAAACAGTTTCTCTGTGGACGAACCCTGCCTTTAACCAATAGTCGCTGGGATAGGCTCCAGCAACCCTTGACCAAGAAAGGGTTTAGAAAACAGATGGAGGGAGGGAGGGATGGTACAGAAACCTTTCATAATACAATACAGTAAACCCTTGTTTTTCGCGGGGGTTACGTTCCAAAAAGAACCCGTGATAGGCAAAATCTGTGAAGTAGAAACCTTTGTTTTTTCTTACAATTAATATACAATTAAATACTCTATTATACATTGAAAAGAAAGAACAAACCACTTTACAGGCTAAAGCATTTGTTTAACAAATAAAATTACTTTGGAAACAAATAACTTCTGTACTGTACTGTCAAATAATAATTTGAATCATCAATGTGAACAGAAGGCTTCAAATCGCGGAGATTAGCCACACCCACCGCGACCCGAGTAATTGGAGTAAACGGGAGAAAATTTAAAATGATTATGAAAAAAACACAAAGTACAGTGGGACAAATAGTGACTCAGGTGTATTTCACTGCTCTTCAGACTGATGCTCTGCATCCAGACTCCACTCTGCAGTGGAACATAGTGATTGACAGTTGTTGTCGCTCTTTTTCTATGGGTTTTAGAGAAACTCGAAATTGCAAGATGATTTGCACGTACGTGTTGTAAATTTGGCAAGCTGATTTACAAACGTGTACATATTAAACTGCAACATTATTGACGCACAGGTAGAGAAGAAGTGGAGTGACTTTTTAGCCAATCAGAATGCAGAACACAATGCACGATGCAAATCCGTGAAGTAGCGAAACCGTGAAAAGTAAACCGCGTTATAGCAAGGGATCACTGTATTATATTGATTCCACAGCAGTTTACCTAAATAAACAAAGAACATTAGTAATGATGGATCTTCCCATTTAAACTAGATTATGAGATGCTTTCAAATGCCGTTCAGGTAAAAAGTCACATTAGCTTCTTTCCACCTGTACATCTCCAAGTTAAGACTCAAATCCACTTCCAAGCTAGAATGTGAGACTAAAATCAGATTTTGCAACATTTTTTTCCACATCATCAATCTGAGAATAGGGCGATACAACCAAAACATCATCTCACACATACCTCTGCTCTCAGGTGTCATTACTATTAAGTGATGGGTTAGAAGAGCTGCAAACTGCCTTTGGCTCCAAGATAGCAAAAGCCCTTTCAAGAAACCCAAAAGTCTCCAAATGAAAGACAGATTTTGAATTGATTTCAAACATAACCTGTAAACCTGTGTGGACTGTAATGATGGAACTGACAGGTGCTCTGTCTTCAGAAGAAGAGCAGTTTTTAGTCGATTCAATGATACAACTACAACGGTGAACGACGGCCAGATCATTACAGGGACATATTGTTTCTAGTAAAAGAAAGAAAATTAAACTTTATTTTTATAGAACCTGTCCTATTAATGTCACTCAAAGGGATTTACATAAAAATAGTTTCCAATTTTAAAAAACAAAAGCAAGACAAAATAACATTACGCAAAAAAAGAAAATAAAATCTGTATGTGTAATAGTAAAACTACATCGTGATAAACATGGATTCATGTTATTTACTGGATGGATTATTGAATTTTAAAATCTATCAATTTAGGCTTTCTCCAATTTGGGTCTCATTAACAGCAATCTAAGCACAGACATTTAAAACTCCATTCAGTCTGGTCAGGAAGCATTTACTCTATAATGGAATCATAACATTCATGTTGTAAACAGGAGAACCAAGTCCCCCTCAGCATTTACCTGCTGTACCGCATCATTAGAGCAGTGACAATCAGGAAATGCAGGATATCATTTCTACCTTTTTCTGCCTCAGCACAATGAAAGGGGCTATTGTCTCCCAGCCACTTTGCTCCCAGCCTTTAGAACACCAAGACTGTTTTATTCATCAGAGTTCATGTGAACTGCTGGAGTTTCCCTTCTTCCTTTTCAACTGTCTTCTTCAATAATTCTAGGACATTATCTTATTGTGATTGGGTGATGCTTCTCACGCTTTCACAGGCAGAAAGGGAAATTTCCTGAGACGCTCTCCTTTGGAAGGAGCCATGAGAGTGCACGTGTTCTCTACGGGCTCTAAGGTCTACGACCTTGACACTTCATGTGGGCCACCTACGTACAGATTTGCCCAATTTTTGTCCACCGACGGCGCCTATCCACCCATAAGGACAGTTGTAACTAAAACCCTTCATCTAAAGGAGAACTGGGACACCGCTGAAAGTAGGGGTGGGTGTGACGAAGTAGCGTCACAGGTTGCAGGACAGCGCCTAAACACCAACCGTAATTGGTTGTCTCTTTTCTCCCAGCCCAGTAGCAGTTTATAGTTTCACTGGACACATGCACACACCCCCAGGCAAACAAATCCCTCATATTTCAAATTTGTTTTAATTCTAAGGGTGCACACTTTGTTTTAAACAGAATCTTACTCACTGTCTAAGTCTCCCTACACAAACAGCCAAACCAGGGCATTGTACACATCAGCATATATATCCACAGGAAACAGGAAGTGACTTCACATGTCAGAATTGTTTGGGTTATTTTTATTTATTTTTTGCTTTGTTTCTCTTTCTGTTTAATTGATTCCGTTTCTTCATTTCATTTGTTAAATCTTTTTTTGTTGTTGTTAAATATCTGCAATTTTGGAGTTATGTTTAAGAATCCTTCAGGTTGCAAGGCAGGAGTTTGTCTGAAAGAAGTGTTTGGTTAACTGGCCTGTGGGAGGGGCTAAGCCTTTATAATGGGTGAACTTCTCCTGGTGGGAGAGAGCAGTATTGGTTGCAGTGGAGGCAAGAGGCTCTCCCAGAATCAGTTATATTCTTTCTTTTAATATTTTAATGGGGGAACAATAAAATCCCAGTGTTTGGTATTTGGAATCTGCTGGCTTGGTCATCTTATCTTTGAGTGATTTATTTATTCACTGCTAAGAAGAACCCCGTCACAGTGGGGTAGAGGGGGGTGAAAGTGGGACTCACCTTTTTGTGTCTACCTCATCCGGCCTACCCAGGTGTGGAGAAGCAGCAGCTCAACTTGAACCGGATGACATGAGAAATTTAATGATGAACTCAATATCTTGCAGCTCTAACCTGTGCTGTAGCTGTGCCCGCTTCCGTTAGTGCCTCAGACTTACCAACCGGGCTGTGACCTTCAAGTCACCTTGGAAAAAAGCTCCTCCGACTCTACAAACAACCCAGCCAAAGGTGTTTTACGTTTTTAAATTCACCCTAAACTGTTGTTTCTGACATATGGGGCTTCAAAAGCAAAATGTGCAATGCATCATTGTAATGGGAGGTTTATATTTTCTCACAAAATGACTCAAATAACCACTGAATAATTCAGTTCTCAGAACAGACAGCTGAATGGGATGCTAAGCTGCCCCTCATAAGTGTGACTGATAAAAACAAGCATGCAATATGCAGAAGGAACACGAGCCGAGGGATGAAATGTGGTAGATATGAAAACATTGAATGATTGATGTGCATCCCTCACCTCCCCGCTGCCTTTGAGGTGCGTCGGGGGAGTTGGCACACTGACACAGAACACACTCGCATCTAGGAACACGTTTGCATCCTTTGCATTCGGTGCCACGACTGTTCTTAGATGGACGACTGGCTTCCCGTGTTCAGGACAAACGGTCAAAGTTCAGCTGAGATGTGCCGGCTGCGTGTGAACGTGAGCGGCAGAAAGTAGAACTGCTCCGTTTTTCTTGTCAGTGACGGATCAGGTTTTAACTCAAAAACCAAACCTTTAGGGACAGGAGAGCACAGATCCAACAGAGACCCCCTCCTAAGTGCAAGGCAGAGCAGTCAAGCATATTTAATCCACTCTGGTCGTCGTGTGGATTCAAAGCTTCAACAAAATCCTCTAATAATGAACGACTACTATGACAATGAAGGGTAATGCTTATGCCAAAAATAATGTAATTGCATTTATGCTTTCACAAAAGGTTGCCTAATAAAGATAGTTATGCTGAGCCGCAGCATGGGAGCTGGGAATTTGCTGAGTGAATGGGAGTATTACAAGAAGGGAGTAATTGGCTAAGGGAGACGGGGGAGATCCAGGGCAGCTGTATTCCATCCTGACGGCCTGTGCAGCGCAAACTAATTGGGATCCTCTTCATGCTTGAAGGTAATGAAACTTCTGTTATCACAACAGTAAGAACTAAGTTCTTTCTTTATTTATTTATTCTTCAAATGCAGCAAAGTGTGGAGCCAAGGCAGACTCTTTTTTATACTGAAGCTCCAATCCTGAAATTGAGTTTTTTTCATCCGTTTCTCATTCGTTGGAGTTAAGATTCATGGCGGCTTTTGGCTCAGTTTCATGCAGTCTCTGTTTTTTTGTCATTTTCTTTTTTTTTTTTTTTTCCTTTATTACAGACAGTCGGTTTGTCCAGACGGGGGCTCACACTCACCCATTTCCTGAAAGAAGTATCCATTCTTGGACATCCCAGATGGAGGCGCCTCTGTAGGAACAAGACAGAAGATGAAAGTGATCACCGAGGATGAATGAGGACAGCAAACTCAGCAGGGAGCACAGTTTCAAAAACAATTATTGTATATTTTATGTTTCGTCTTTGCTTCCAAGCAAACTTGTTCATTTGATTAAAAATGAATTAATTTGATAAAGAAGTCTTTCAATAACTCTTCCATCGCCAGGATCCATCAACAGCATGCATTTATGATGATCCAGTAACCAGCATTAGGTAGTTTGGAGGTTCCGTTTTACTAACAAACCGCTGAACATTCTCTTCCACCTGCAGCTCTCACACTAACATCACGTCTCTGATCAGAGCTGAAAGGGGGGGGTTCTGACAGAAAACGCATCTCAAGAAAGACAAAAGACTCTCCAAAGACTTTAATCTATAAATCTGAGTTACCCCCCCCCCAATACACACACAAGACAAAATTGACTTAATTAGACTGTTCCAACCCTTGTCTCATTTGTGTATGTTTTTATTTTATTTGTATTTGATGTTTTGTATATTGAGTGTTTGTGTAGGGGGGTGATAGTACTTTTGTAAGTGTGTAGGTTCTGGTTTTTTATTTCAGTTGACCTGGATTGCTGCACTAAGGCCTTGGGCTGCCCAGGATTGGAGGGAGGAAGATTGATGGCTGCACGTGATTGGAGGATGGGACTTTGAAAACCTGGCATCTCCACGGCCCAATGGGAGGAAGAAGTCTTTGGCTGGAGTTTCTGTCTGTCCTTCCCCCCATTGACAAAACTTAAGTGTTTGTGTGAGGCCTTTTGGCTGTGTAAGCTCCTTTGTGAAGCTTAGCTTCTTGGTGTAACTTGTATTAGGATTTATGTTGTGTTTGTAGAGCAGTAGGGTTGAACGGCTATTTTGTTTGACTGTTTTCTCCTGTTTTGGTTGAGGTTCAGGGAGACAGGTCAGACTCTGTCATTTATTTTTACTTTGGTTTCTGGAAGGTCAGGTAGAGCATTTGACATTTGAGTTAGTTCTGTATTGTTTATTATTTTGGCCTGGATTCACCCTGAAGTTAGATGCTCCTTTTTCTTTCCTTTTGCCCCCTTTACATTTGGGACAGTAAACCCTTATTTGTACAGAAATTGGTTGTGGCAGCTTTATTAAATTTGGTGGTTTTTGAGGGCTTACTTTTTGCATTTTGGGTCATTTTCTTATGTTATTCTTCTTTATGTTATGCCCCAAACCCCTAGACATAGGGTGCATAACATAATTGGGGGCTCGTCCGGGATTTGAATATCCGTTTTGTGTATGTCATTGTTTTTGATAACTGATTGATTGGTTTCTGGTGTCCATCTGTTTGTTGGTAGTCATGGCTTTCAACTTGGATGACTTTGTTCTTGACCCACAGCTGCATAATCTGGATGACTGCACTAAAGCAGATTTGTTAATCGTTGCCAAGTATTATGATGTTTATATTCCAGCTGCGACGCGTAAGCCTGATAAAAAGTTAATGTTGAGAATAGGGATGGGTATCGTTAAGGTTTTAACGATACTACTACTCTTATCAATACTGCTTATCGATCCGGTACTCTTATCGATACTTTTTGAGGATGAAAAAAAATAAATAAATAACAAATTAAGAACATAAAGTGTTTTATTTCCTCACTATGCAACAACATTGTTTTTTTTAACAAAACACTTTACTTTATACATGAGAATGTTCCAGACAGGATATTTATTTAATTATTTAATCTAATTGTTTTTATTATTTATGAGTGTGATGTTTCCTTTGATCTTTTGTCCATTTTCCACAACCTTGAATAGACTTTTCTGTCTGTCAAACACCAGATTTAAGTTAAGTTAAATGAGGGAAACAAATTCACTTTGATGCAGACTCCTTTCTATTTTGCCAACTCCATTTATGTCTCTTTAAATCCAGTAAACCCAATAAATGATATTAATTTTACGGATGACAACTATCATTAGTTATTAATTATTATTAAGTATTAGGAAGCAGCTGATAGTTTGTCGCGGGTCTGGAATCATAAGCGGTGAGTCTAAGCCCCGCCTCTCTACCTGTTTGTTCAACGCCCCCCACCCCACCCCACCCTCCCGCTGCCCCAGCCTGTTCTGCACAAACAGCGCAACATACGGTCATCATCGTAGTAGCAATGTGACAGCATGGTCGGCAAACTTAATAATTTTTACGCAGAAACGTTAGTTCTTAGTCTAGGGCGCTCACATGTCCCCTACAAGATCGCCACTGACTGTGTGTGCGCTGTCTTGTCTTGTGTGTGCGCGCGCGGCGCGTGCTGTCTGAAAACAGTGCACACAAATAGACGGACAGAGCTCTCCGCTTCAACGAGAATACCGAAATTAATATCATCATTAATTAACTGAAAATTGACTGACTTGGTGAGTTAAATATGGCAGATTTATTTTATTTATATTTTGTGGGACACACACACAAAAAAAAGAAAAAGTAACTTCTCCAGTACCGATAGCAGAACCGTTTAGGTCAGATCTTAACGATACTGCGGTCTTGAAGAATGCGGCCCCGGGGCTGGTTCAATACCGGGGCACGGTACCCATCCCTAGTTGAGAAGACACCTAGCGGAGCAGGGAGTCCTGCGGTTGTCTCCCACCAGGTCTCGGGTTGAAAGTGCGCTCGGGGATGATGACGGTACGTCAGCAGAGGCAGTAGAACCCATTGAATTTCCTGGCAAGTTAGAAGCAGGGATAGATGCTCCTGTAGCCCATGCAGGTGTTGTCTCTGACCCAATCATGCTTTTTCACGCGGGGATCCCCACAGAAGATCTCAAACACATCCTCCGAGCTTATGCACCTGCGTGTGCGTGCCCTGGAGCTGGGAAAAGACTCACCTGCTGTTTCCAATGCCTCTGCGATCCCGACATCTTCTGCTGCTTCACCTCAGTTCGACGTGAGTAAACACATTGCTCTCATTCCTTCCTTCAGGGAAACTGAGGTAGACTCCTATTTCAACGCATTTGAGCGCATTGCCGCTACATTAGGATGGCCAATGCAAACTCACAGGCAAAGCCCAGGAGGTTTGTACCACTTTTTCCATTGATGAAAGTTTAAATTATGATATTGTGAAGGCCACTGTATTGAGAGCATATGAATTGGTCCCAGAAGCATACAGACAAAAGTTCATAGCATGTGAAAAATCAGCCACCCAGACATATGTGGAGTTTGCAAGGGAGAAAAGTGTTCGTTTTGATAAATGGTGTGCTGCTTGTAAAGTGGATGATTTTGCTCAGCTTTGGGAACTGGTGCTACTGGAATAATTTAAATCTTGCCTTCCTAAAAGAATCGTTGTGTATTTAAATGAGGAGAAAGTCACATCTTTTACCACTGCTGCCGTACTGGCAGACGAATTTGTGCCGACTCATCGATCTGTGTTTCCCCCCAAACGTGTTAACAGTTCTCCAGCTGGCATTAGGAAGCCAAAAGCCTTGCTCAAAGTTACGCCGCACGTGGGAACTGTGCCTCCTGACAGCCGTGAGTGTTTTTACTGTCGTGAAAAAGGACATGTTATTTCTATCTGTTCTGTCCTTGCCAGGAAGGAACAGAAGAAAAACATAAAAATGCCTAAAAGGGTCAGTTTTGTTCAGGCTAGTCCTGCACTATCATCTAAGTCAACTGGTTGCAAAAACGAGACAGATGAGGGTTTCAAACCTTTCATATTCAAAGGCATGGTTTCCCTCACAGAATCAGAAAAGGATGTGGTTCCAGTCACAATTCTGCGTGACACTGCAGCTAATCAGTCACTTCTGCTTAGCAATCTCCTACCATTTTCTCCTGATTCTCCTTGTGTTTTTGAGACTTTGTTATGGGGAGTGAAAATGAGTGTTATTCGAGCACCTATGCATACTGTTTAACTGTGTTCTCCGCTTGTGTCAGGGCCAGTCGTGGTTGCACTCAGAGATCATTTACCTACACAAGGAACACTCGTGATCCTTGGTAATGATCTAGCAGGAGATAAAGTTTTTCCTACTCCTGAAATCCTTGAAAGTCCTCTAGTTTGAAATACTGATGCTTCTGTTACTGACAACTCATGCACACATGCGAAAGATGGGTGATGTTCTTAATTTGTCGGATACCTTCTTGTGCAAAGATGACAAAAATGAAATGGTTAAATCTGATGGGGAAAAACCTAAGAACAATGTGAATGATAAATTGTCATTTGTGGATGCTACACTAACCTTTGCTGTCGACAAGGAAGAATTTATGCAAGCTCAAAAGAATGATCTTTCGTTAGCAAACAGTTTTACTACTTTTAACTCTAGCAGGAGAAAGTTGGCATACCACATTAAAAATGGTCTGTTGGTGCGTACCTGGTTTCCCCCTGCACTTAGTATAACCTAGGTTGGAATATTGTTGAACATGAGGCAGTTCTACAGAAGTTTCGGTCACGAATCCTTAGTTTAGCTCATGATGGTTCCGCAGGTCATTTAGGTATTAAAAAAACGACTAATCTTATTCTTCGACATTTCTTTTGGCCGGGTTTGAAGTCTGATGTATCTGCATATTGCCCGTCATGTCATGTGTGTCAGATGAGTGGAAAACCTAATCAAAACATTCCACCTGCTCCCCTGCACCCCATTCCTGTGATTTGGGAACCCTTTGAACATCTTATACTAGATTGTGTTTGTCCCCTACCCAAAACCAAGTCCGGACATCAGTATAACCTAACTATAATTTGTGCTGCAACACGCTATCCTGAGGCAATACCTTTGCGCACAGTCAAATCAAAAACCATCGTGAAAGTCCTTGTGAATTACTTTTCTACATTTGGCTTGCCAAAGGGCTCAAACTTCACATCATCGCATCTTCAGTCAAGTCCTCAAAACGCTCTCCACTACACATCGAATGTTAAGTGCATATCATCCCCAGTCACAAGGTGCCCTAGAACGTTTTCATCAGACCATGAAGTTCATGATTAGAAATTTTTGTTTAGAATCTCAAAAGGACTGGGATGAGGGGCTTCCTTTTCTGATGCTGACATCTCGTGAGAGCAAACATGAATCTACTGGATTCAGCCCTTCAGAGCTTGTTTTTTGTAATGCTTTGCGAGGTACCCTCAAGTTATTGAAAGAAACTTGTGTCAGATTCATGTAATCCAAGAACAAATGTTATGTATTATGTCAGCTCTTTTAGAGAGCGGTTGCACCGTGCTCGTCAGGTGGCGTGTGATGCGCTTTCAATGTCTCAGAAAAAAATGAAAAAGCATTTTGATAAAAAAGCTGTGTCTAGAAAATTTTAGGCTGGAGACAAAGTTCTTGTGTCTCTTTCTATTTCTGGCTCTGTTCTTCAAGCAAAATTTTACGGTCCATATGTGATAAAAGAGCAGCTTAGTGAAACTGAATATGTAGTCAGTACTCCTGGCAGAGGTAGCAAATCCAGGGTATGTCATATCAACATGATCAAATGCTATTTTGATCGTAAGCAGACAGTTGTTGCCTCTGTATCTTCTGTGAGAACCCCGTCTAAATATCACCCTGAAAGTGATGGCCTTCGCCAAGTAGAACCTTCCTCACAGCTCAACAATTCAGAGATTTTGAAGGACTTAGGCTCCTACTTGAGTCATTTGGCTGAATCTGAGAAGACAGAGGTTTCTTTATTAGTTAAAGATTATGTCTCTCAATTTTCCGATATTCCAACTCGTACTTCAGTGATCTCCCATGACATTGACGTTTGGGATAACAACCCAATAAAACAACATGCTGACCGTGTTAATCCTGTCAAGCGCAACCAGCTTCAACAGGAGGTCAGCTACCTTCTAGAGAATGGTTTTGCTGTTCCTAGCTCCAGCTCATGAAGTTCTCCATGTCTGCTTGTACCCAAGCCTGACAATACTTTCCGCTTCTACACTGACTTTTCGAAAAGTGAACAAGGTCACCAAAACTGATTCGTATCCATTACCACGTATGGAGGATTGTGTTGAACGGGTTAGTTCTGCCAAATGTGACACAAAATTGGATTTGTTAAAAGGTTATTGGCAAGTTCTGTTAACCTAATGTCCCTGCAACGTTCCAGCGCCTCATGCACACTGTTCTTTCAGGTGTAAGTAACTGTGAGGTGTATCTGGATGATTTCGTTGTATATTCACCTACATGGGAATCTCACATGGCCACCTTAAGGGAAGTTTTTGATCGATTGTGTAAGGCCTCGCTAACCCTTAATTTGGCTAAATGTGACTTTGGAAAAGCCACAGTGTTTTACCTTGGTAAAGAGGTTGGTCAGGGACATGTCCGTGCTCTCACAGACAAGGTACATGCCATTGGTAGTTTTCCTGTCCCCCCATCGTTTCTTGGGGATGGCTGACTACTATCGTGGTTTTTGTCATAATTTTTCAGACATTGTAAGTCCTTTAACTAGTTTAACCAGTACAAAAGTCCCATTTTTTTGGTCAGCTCAATGTCTAATGTCTAAGCTGTGCCCCAGTTCTGGCAGCCCCTGACTTTGAACGCCCTTTTAAGTTGGAGGTTGATGCCAGTGCCTCTGGAGCAGGAGCTGTTTTGTTGCAAGAGGACGATGATGGTATTGACCATCCTCTCTGTTATTTCTCAAAACTTAAGCAAACTAAGCAAAAAAGTAGATGCTTGAAACAAGACTGTAAATATACTTATTGTAAAGGTAAAATGGGACTTGTTAATGGGAATCAATAGGAAAGGGCTTCTTTCTGCAACCTGCCCCCAGTGGTTTTTGGTGGATTACAACATTTGGTACGTTCTAGCTTCCATCACGTTCTGGAAAAGAATGCAAAAAGTTCTGCTCCAAATACTTTCCCTCATTAAAACATATATAGTTCAAACAAATGACAGTTTTGATTGATGAACATAAATGTCCATCATTCTGTGTGCAAACTGGTAGAGTTAGGGAAATTGTCTATTAGAGCATTTATGATGCTTCAGCCAGCATCATTTTATCCCTTCTGAGCCACGTGATGCCACTTTTACAAGAAGGTTTTTAATTAAAAGCTTGATGTTTATAAAGCAAATCTCTGCTACTTTCACCAGTGAAGAGGAACCAAATGCCTTTGTTTCCACTGTCTTTTTTACTTAAGTATAAGCAGAAGTGAAAATTTAGATCCTAGAATGTAAGAAGAAATGAAAAAGCACCTTTTCAATCCATATAAACGCTGCTGCTTTGTATCTGATTTCAAAAAAAAAAATAGTATTTTTCTTCATCTATTCCTTGACCTGGTTGGCAAATGTCATGAAACAAAGGAGAGAAGACAGGAAGGATTCAAAAAGAAACACAATACAGAGGTTTATGCATTTCCAGATATGTGACACCTCCAAAAAATCAACGCAAATGTAATAAAAGTGCACTACAAACTTACATTTATGCCATGTTACACATGTGAATATTTACATCAGGAAAACAAACATATACAGTGGGGCAAAAAAGAATTCGGTCAGCCACCAAATGTGCAAGTTTTCCACTTAAAAAGAGAGAGACCTGTAACTTTCATTAGGTAAACATCAACTATTAGGGACGAAATGAGAAAATAATCCAGAAAATCCCACTGTGTGATTTTTGGTGATTTATGGTTAACATTTTGGATGATTGAGCAAGATTACTGTGTCTCCTAGACCTGTAACTTCTTCTGTAGAGGATCCTCTGTCCTCCACTAATTTCCTGTATTAATGGCACCTGTTTGAACTGGTTATCTGTAGAAAAGACACCACAAACTCCACAAACTCAAACAGTCAAACTCCAAACTCCACTATGACCAAGACCATAGAGCTGTCTAAGGACACCAGAACACCTGCGTCAGGCTGGGAAGACTGGATGTGCAACAGGTAAGCAGCTTGGTGTGAATATATCACCTGTGAGAGGAATTATTAGGAGATGGAAGACATACAAGACCACCGATGAACTCCCTCCATCTGGGGCTCCCCCCATGATCTCACGCTGTGGGGTCAAAATGATCGCAAGAACGGTGAGAAAAAATCCCAGAACCACACGGGGGACCTAGTGAATGACCTGCAAAGAGCTGGGACCAAAGTAACAAAGACTCCCATCAGTAACACACTATGCCGTCATGGACCCAAACCCTGCAGGGCCAGACGTGTCCCCCTGCTAAAGCCAGTACATGTGCAGGCCCGTCTAAAGTCTGCTAGAGAGCATTTGGATGATCCAGAAGAGGATTGGGAGAATTTCCTATGGTCCGATGAAACCAAAATAGAACCTTTTGGTAAGAACTCAACTCGTCATGTTTGGAGGAGAAAGAAATAGTTTTTTAAACCTAAACAGGAGTGTTCCGCTCTTGAAATATTTGTTACAACTGCTGCCTTCCAAACCAAATCAACCTCCCGAAGCAGACAGCTGTATGCTAACTAAACAACACTAATGCCAGTTGTGTTGTGCCTTCAAATGTTCAAATAAATGCGGTTTAGATATAATGAGGTTGATGGGAAAAAGTGGGTAGGCTTTGTAAACAGTCAATCAAGACAATCATTATAATTACTTCACCACAAATACACTTGCTGGTTCTACTGTATTTATACATAGAGATTTACAACATTTTATGCATCATTCCTACTTTACGAAACAGATTTTTCTACTCCTTATTTTGAGACAGTTGGGTTGGGGATACATTGGAATTGTGGGGAATTACACCCCACAGAGGGAGATTCATCACTCAGATAAAAGGTCTTTTGAATTAATTGCTAGACTCAATGTGTTATGAATGCAAATGACTGATAGGTTTCCCTCTGCAGATCTTTTCTGCAGAAGGCAAGGTTTTTTTTCCACTCAATCAGCACATTTTAAAGACTTCCAACCTTTCTTTAGTTCACTTTAGTTATATTTATTTTGAACTATTCAACTTCATTTTTTTTCTCACTTCTAAAGGTGCTTTGTGAATTCAATGGAAACATCATCACTTGAAAGCCCATCTGAGTACATTCATGACCACATAACCATTAGTTTGTTTGCAGGTAGGTCAATACTTGTGAATAAAGATACAATTTTCTTCAAATATCTAATAAAGAATACATGTGAAGAAAAAAAATAAAAACAACAATCCTCAGCTTGAAATTGCAAAGTATTTTTATGTTATCAAATATTTTGTCAACTCTCAAGACATATTTCCAATGCCCTCTATGGAAAACTCAAAGCAAGACCCAAACCTATGTCCCTAGGGTCCTACCCTGGGGCCAGACTAGTGACCCTAGGACCTCTTCCAATGAAAACCTGGTTTGTCTAAGCCTGAAAAGATCACATAACAACAAAAAAAATAGTTTGGGCTCTGAATCCTAACTCCTCCCAAGAAGTTGGGACTCCACCCTGGAGTTGCCTACGGTGAGAGACGGCGAGGCGATGGGGGTTTGCTGAATGCCTCCCAGCTCAGTGGTCATGAATTAAGGTTCACCATGGGGAACAAGTGGGTTGTATACATGTAAGCTTTGGGTTGGACCAGGTTTTTTCATATGGTTTCAGCCTATGGGCCAAACAGAGTAGCCATCTTGGAGTCTCCAAGGTGGGTAATAGAACTAGGAAGGGAAAGGGAAAGAGATTTAAAGGGGGAAAGTTGCAGCGACTGTTGTAAAGCCATCACTGTATCAATCCATTGCAGGGAAGAAGAAGCTGAACCAAAAGGCGAAGCTCTTGATTTACTGGTGAATCTGTGTTCCCCTTCACCTACGATCATGAGCCATGGATCACAACTGATAGGATAAGATCCTCGATCCAAGTGGCTGAAATGAATTTCCTCCACAGAGTGCCTGGTGAGGAACTTGGAGGAGAGTTTCTGCTCCTCCACATCAAGAGAGGGCAGTTAGGTGGCTCAGATATCTCTTTCAGATGCCTCCTGGATGCCTTCCTGGGTAGGAATTCTGGGAAGATTCAGGATTCACTAGAAGAATGATAAACCTCGGCTGGCATGGAAGCCCTTTGGGGTCCCCCAGTAGACCTGGAGGACGTTTCTGTGGACTGGATAAGAGCATGAAAATGGATGGATGAGATTTCAGTTAACTCTGTGAAAGCTCAGAGTGCAGGGCTCAGTGCAAAAACATCTATAATGTAAGATGCCAGAACGTGCAAATGGCACTGCATTACAAAGAGTAATAGCTCCGTTAAAAGAAAAAGGATCACAAACAACTTTAGAACATCTATTGCAAGAACGTTTGCCATGGCATCCATAAGAGAAGTCACACACTTTTCTTGCAAAAAAAAAAACCCAGCTGTCTTTTGTGGACTAAGCCTTGTTCAAAATAAAGCAGTTAGTAACATTCAAAAAAATTACTTCATATAAGTCAGCCAGCAGTTCTGACCTCCAGCACTATTACCTTAAAAGTTATTTTGTTATTAACGGTAAGTTATTATAAGTTATTAAAAACTTCTTTTTTACTGTTTTTTTTTTAACAAATGACAACTTACTGTGTCACATTTCTATTCAAGTGATACTTTCAGTTTTAAGTTGTTCTGTCTTTTTCTAAGTTTGATTACTTAAATTAAGCAGAATCTAAATTAATGTCATTTGTAAGATTTGGAGTTTTCAATCAAAAGGGCTTTTTTTTCCCTCAGCTGAACTTTCTAGATTCCTAATCAAAAAAATAAAAATAACCCCAAAGTGGTATTTTGATCCATACACACATTTCTGAGTATTCCTCCAAAAAGCTGCTCTCTGAGCACCAGCCCCTCCAAATCAATGAAAATGAGTGTGTCCTTATGACATCACAAAGTGAGGGACCGCCCCCTCCAGGCAGAGTCTGAGCTGCCAGCTCCGCCCCCAGTTTAACAAACACGCCCACTTCTCTTGCAAAAGTTGGGATGTTGTTTATTTTCGTGGGCGAAACGCAGACAAGCTTTCGAGGCTGACTCAAGGATGACGTCGTAAAATGGGCGGGGCCTCATAGATTCGTACTTTCGGGTTGGAAAAGAGCTCAGGAAAATAACTAATATTTAGTCAAAAAAATTGCTCTCTTTTGTGCCAAAGGCAATATATATCCTATATATCGATATAGCTTAGTTTGAAAGGCTTAAAAATGGCACGCGATATTTCCTTTAAAATTTTCCAACAGTTTAAAACTTGTTTCTGTTCTGTATAAATCTAGAGACTTCTTTGACATGTACCTACACATTAATGCATGTAATAATGGAGTTTGGGAATGAGGCTGTGTGATTCACTTTTGGAAGAAAAAAAACCCCACAACCATGTTTTTTAACTTACAATCAGCAGACAGACGTCGCTTACAACACACACTTTTCATCTAAAAGGTCTTGGCTCTCCTTGTACGATACAGCACCTGATAATCTACAACGAGCTTTGCTCCCAGGCAAGCAATCACTTCACAGAGGGAGTGAGCAGCCTTTTACAAAATGGTGGATATCTCATTTTGGAATTAAACCTATAATCTGGAGGGGCGCTCGACGGCAGACCCATAGAGAGGGAATCAGAGTACAACATTTTGGAGTTTGTCTGGCGGCCCTGTGGATGTGTGCAGCATGAGGATGGAGCAAAAAAGTCAGGCAGACATGGAGAGGGGACACTTTGAAGGTTACTTAAACATCGTCGCTCATCGCGCAGGAATGACAGGCTGGGGGTGGGAACGCCGATCGCCGTGCTTATAGACTTTACTGTGGCTTTTCCTAAATTAAAGAAAATATGTCTCCATGTTAGATATCTCAATATTTTATAGGTCATTTAAATATTTGAACAATAAGGCAAAAGAATCATGTGAAAAATTGACATTTTTGGAAAAATGATATGATTTGATATGATTTTCTTTGAACAAAAGAAAAATGTTTAATTTAGTCATGATTTAATCTTTTTTTATTCTACTGAACCTTAACTCAAAAAAAAGATGACTACAGCGAAAAACTGATGCATGAGTCACTGTTGCATTCTGAATTGTTGTGTGAATATAAACTGCAAACAAAAAAGCAAAAATCAGTCGATGAACCATGACTCTGCAAAGTTAGACAAACATTTCCTGCACAGGTCTGCTGAGCAGTACAACACAAAGAGTTGAAACAAATGGAAACACGTTCTACTAATGAATGGAAACGGCCACAAACTGTTGCCTTAGCAAATAAAACGACAGTAACCATCAGTAATAGTATTTACACGGCAAATCATATTGATTTTTAGACATTATTTAAACCCCTGAAGTCATTTTTTATTTACATGTCAAATAAAAAGCAGGTACTGTTCATGATTTGGACTTTCTCCCCCTGTCCATTTGTAATCAAACATATTTTATCATTATTATAGATTTAGTGCATAAAGTATGACATTATGTTATTTTAAAAAAAAGCATTGTTACTAAAGTGGCCAAAGACAGAGGACAAAACAGCACTGGAGACGAAAGGGTCACAAATGGAAAAAAAGCTAAATCTTTGTGTTTGTTTGCCTGCTGGACTGCTCATTTATTTATCTGGGACATCAAGGCGGCTTCCTGTGGACGCCGCGCCTCTGAACTGTGGCTGAGCGTTGGGATCAGGAGGATTCTTGTCGAGCTGTTTGGTGCTGACAGATGCAGAAATAGATTTAGAGGAATTAAAGTCCATGTTACATTTATGGCAGTTCAATAAAAATAAAGCTGGCATGAGTGACGTCAACTCTAGAAATGTAATAAACGACAAAATAATATTTTTTATTTCTTTTTTTTTTTTAGAGACGACTAGAATATTTTCTACTTTTCACAATGTCCTAAATGCAAGTTCCTGTTGTCGACTCTGAAGCCCAAATAGGCAAACGCATCCTTTGTTGCATTATTTGTAATGTTTATGAGTGAACATGTTTTCATGATGTTCTGACCACGCATACATAATTATTAAAGCTGATTAGAGGCCTTTCCCATTCAGTACGCTCTGATGATCTTTCAGAAGCGGCTTCATTAGCAGTCATGAAGGTCATTATGCAGTGGAACTAAATCGGATTTGCTTTAACAGTTGGGTAAGAAAGATCCAGGAACAGTGGTGATCTCCCACTTCTGAATCCATGTATTAACCGCTCACTAAAAGGCCATCTGTCCATCTTCTGAACCCGATGAATCCCTTTCGGGGTCACAGGGCTGCTAGAGCCTATCACAGCGAAGGCAGGGTTCACCCTTAACACGGCGCCAGTCTGTTGCTCAAACCCCTCACACTCACATGCACTCCTAGAGACAGCTTAAAATCCTCAATTAACCGGAGCCACATCCGGCTCCTTTATCTCCTTTTTTTAGGCTCTGCAGGCTGATAATGACAGTCAGCCAAGGCAGGTGTTTTTGAGCAGGATAGGATTTAAAAAACACAACGGTGTTCCCTGAGGACCAGGGTTGGGAAACAATGTCTTAGAGCACAGAGGTCCCTGACTTTCTGCAGTAAAAACCTCCAAACAAGCTTCATGGAATGGGCTTGTATGACTGAAGCTGCTGAAGTTTCTAGATGGCAAGCACACCACCCCTGCTCTAGAGCAGTGAAGATGCACTTACTAAAGGCCTTACCCATCTACTAATCTGTTTGATGCTTTCCAGGACAATGGTCTTTTCCTGACGGCATTTAGTCAAATGAGGAGCTTGGTGGAGGTAGAACTATTGTGTGGGGTTGGTTTTCATGATGGAACCTGAATGCTTGAGGATCCCAAGTTCCAGCCTGCCAATTTTCTGAGAACATTTGAGGAACGGCCGCTTCCTGTTGCAATATGCTGTACACCAAAGAATCCAAAAGGACACAAGGAGTTCACATAGGACAATAAAAAACATTAAAGGGCACCAATCCTGCCATCATATTTATCCATATATATTGTACTTTGGCTCACATAAAAAAAAAGAAATATGAATTATTTTCGCAGTTCAACCCGGAAGTAGGACGACTCGATCTCTGAGGCTCTACCTTCTGCTCCTTGTGGGTGTCGCCCATTTCATGACGTCATCCTAGTGCCGGCCTTGGCAGCGTGTCTGCGTTTCACCCACCAAAACAAACAACATCTGAACTTTGGCAAAGATGGATATGCATATTGTATATATAAAAGGGAAGCATTTAGCTGATCACCGCTAGCTCCATGGAGAAAGTGTGTGTGTGTGTGTGTGTGTGTGTTAGTCTGGCAGCACAGACTCTTCCTGGAAGGGGCTGTTCTTCACTTTGTGATGTCACAATGTGAGGACCCACTCATTTTCATGGATTGGGAGGGGCGTGTGCTCATAGAGCAGGTTTCTAGAGGAAGACTCAGAAAAGAGCGAACGGACCAAAATACCACTTTGGGTTGTTTTTGTGAGGAATTAATATTATAATACACTGAAAAGTTCAAAAAGTTGATTTAGCATCATTATGAACCATTTAAAACATAAAATTTGTAAAAAGACAAAACACTGAAACAACGAATCATAAAAATATAGAAATCTGTGATCATGAGGAACAGGTATGCTAGAATTCAGTTTCTTAGAGTTTAGTCTTGAAAACATTTCATGAGGGTCGTTTGTTTAGGCTCCAGTTCTTTTGTAAGATATTCCATCCAAAGATTAATAAACGAAAATCTACCAGTGATTCTGCCTCCTAGTGGAGAGAGAAGGTAATCCCACTCAGTTGTACGGTTCACAATAATGTGTTTTAGTTATGAACCATAGAAAACTAGTAAACACTGTCCAACATTTAAAGGCACAAAGACGATGCATTCATATAAAGAAGATCACCAAAATCTAGCACAGATGGAAAAAGTTGCTTATTTGCCAAGTGGCAGCTCGAACATCTTCACCTTCTTTTAACATCAAGATTTTCATAAAGGAAGTAATGTCTACAACATCTCTAATATTAGAAGAGCTGTGGACATTTTCCCGTTCAAGTTGAAAGTACAGCAGAACTGCCTGACCACATTTCAACTTTCCCAGTCAGTTCACCACATCTTTGCATGAAAAGAAGAGAAGAAGAAGAAGTACTATTTCTGTGCATTTATTCTGATAATTCCCTTTTTTTAAGGTATATTTTTTGAAAAGATATATTTTTAAAGAAAGAACGTGCATGCATGTGCATGTTTCTGTTGTTTTTTTTTTGTTAGAAACGAGGAAGCAGTGAAACAGGAAGTCATAGCACATAGTGCATCTCATCACCTTCACTGTTCTGCTGCAGTACATGTGTGTTGTTGGGGGGGGGGGGGGGGGTTGCGTGTCTACCTTACAGACTCAGCCCTTTCATCACCAGCCTATACATGTCAGCCTGTTTAGTTAACAAGTTACAAATCTGCAAGCAAAGCCTGACAGCCTCCATCCCTGCACTCAGCGCTTGATGTTCTTCTGCTACAAGACGAATGACAAACACTTCCTGATGGACCGCAAACTTCCTCCGAACCGAGGAAAAAATGTACAGAAACATGCGCCTCTTGTTTCCTTTTTTTCCCCCCTCTTCAGTGTGCCGACCAGCACGGAAAGCACTTTGACAAAGAGAAAGCAGGGGGGGTTTCAACAGAGCAAATGTTACTCAATATGTTTCAATGATTTCTATCAGCAGAAACACAGCTACCGCGGGGGGGCTGAAAATTAAACCCCAACAGACGCTTTCATCTGCTTTGAATCCCCCCGCCTGATTGTTTCTTTCAAAGGGAAGAAAGTAGCGACAATATGGCTTCCAGCTGTCACATAGATCTGAAGTGAACACGTCACCTTCTACTTTCTAGGCTGATTCTAGGACTTCTCTGAGGAAGTGTCGGCGTACGCTCCCAGCCCGTCCTTTATAACACATGACAGAAACGGATCAGATAGAAACGTGTTCAAGCACAGACTGCCCACTGAGACTAGAGCGGGCTTTTCCTCAAACACAGAGAAACAGCTAAATGTGTAATGTAGCTCTAAGCAAAGACACATCAAGGAGCTGCCGTTGATTTTCTGTGACCTTTCTCCAGCACCTGCAGAACTGTTATCACTTCCAGGGCAGGAGAGACCCCCTCATCTTCTACTGCTCAGATAATAAAGCCATACGTTTGACTTGTTTCTGTTGTGATAAACGGATACCTGCAAACACAGGTGTCTGTGGAGAGTGGCAGACTCTCACCAGAATGTTTCAAAGCGCCGAATTCCCTGTTTCCTCTCTTCTACTGAAACCAAAATACTGCTCTGTTTCCTTGGTGATCGGAGCATCGGATGACAAAATAACTATGTGAAAAAGCAAACCAATTTTCACCATTGATGAGTAGGCATCCCGACTGTAGCTTTAGCCCCCCAGGGGGCATTCACCTAAAATGTGACAGCCCGGAAAAACAATGAACAGGTATTAAAATGTGGAAACATGTCAATGACCAGAAAAAAAGAAAAGCCTGGTCTTTCACCTCGTCTGTTCAGATAAAATTACTCCAGAGCTGCAGCACTGAAA
This sequence comes from Oryzias sinensis, assembly GCA_037389245.1. Classification (NCBI taxonomy): domain Eukaryota; kingdom Metazoa; phylum Chordata; class Actinopteri; order Beloniformes; family Adrianichthyidae; genus Oryzias; species Oryzias sinensis. The sequence goes on along the minus strand of CM074503.1, from coordinate 6,771,195 downwards.
CATGCAAACATAAGCCGCTGTGCTAAGCCCTTTTTTCTTATCAAAGCAGCTTTGGCCTCTTCCAACGATATTAGTCATTTTCCTAATTGTATAGTCGTGACATTTGATATCCAACATTTTAAGTGAGTCTGCAGAGTTCGACATGGCGATCGCAGACTTTTAACAACTGCAGCCATAAAATAACAAATTATTGCACATTTTGATATCAAGAGTTAACAATCTGGAACGTGAGAGGATTACCTCAACTCTTTTTCCCTTTTTGCTTTTTCATTAGGCATTCTGTACGTCAGATTGTTTAAAATGTCCTTTTCACTTCTTGACGATTTGATAGTTTTTGTTGTGAGATCATTGTCGTTTTCGTTAACTTACATCTAAATGATTAAGACAAGCAAACTCCCAAAGGTTCAGCTTTTAGGAAAGGTCCTCACTATTGATTATAATCAATCAATGAAGTGGATTTCATTGGCATCCTCTTCAAGAAAGCCTGATCTGTTAAATGTATTTTGCTGTCTTAAAACCAGTCAGGTTGAACCATTTCTTCTTTCTGTTGGCTGACAGAGTAGGGGCTGTATACAGACTTTTGTGGGCGCGCTGGCATTTGCTTTAATTGGTTTAATATCAGGTGACTATAAAAACTCTTGAGGGATGACACATCTTCACTGTATTTAATAAGGCAAACCTAAACGTGTTTTTTTACTCAACCCTAAAAACCTTTCATTGATAGAGCAGTAGAGTTAAATTCTGTCATTTCTACTGACGGTTGAGTATGAAGGCCGTGTCTCACAGCTACTATGAACAGTTGGCGCATTTTCCCCGCATGTCGGGCTTTTCTGACTCATGCGTGATATACGTAACTCATGAGTGTTTCTTGCGTTCGTCTTTTGTCTATTTCCATCGAGGGTTTCGGCCGACGGGTCTTTATGTGAATTCGGTTTAAAGCCGTTTAAAAGGTTTGGTCGGTCAAGAAATACGCAGCTGAGGCGTACTTTACATAAATCTTACGCGACTGTGTGTTTTTTGCCAAATGAACATGCACATTTTTGGCTATCCACGTGTGTCTAACAGACTTCATGCTTGAACCACTAATGTATCATTTTTATATCACGTGTACGGCACACATATCACGTTCATATTACGTAATTGACGCTCAAGCTTTGTTCATGGATCTGAAGTCAAGACCTTCCAGACTCAGGACAGACACTCCACCTCCCCCAAGACCCCTCAACTGGTTTCTCTGGATGTGGAGGAGCAGCGACTCTACTCCAAGCTCTCTCCTGGTGGCCGAGCTTCTCTCGCCGTCTCTAAGGGAGTTCCCAGGCCACTCTACAGAGATGGCTCATTTTGGTCGCTTGTACCTAATAGATGTTTTTCTTGGCTCAAATTACTTTGACAATCATTTTTTTCTCATTTTTTGTATAATCAATAAAATAAAAAGTGAGAGCTGCCTTATCCTCAGCACGGTTGTTGTTGAATGTCAGGTTAGTCTTCTTCTCATCACCACAAAACGAAAGCGCTGGAGAACATCCAGACCTTCATGGATTGTTGATATTGTCACACTTTAGATAAAGGAAGAAAACCAGAGACAGATGCAAACAATGAGACCAAACACTCTTTAACAGTATACATTTCATGAAGAAACATAAAGACAAGGGGGGAGAAAAAACGGGCACAAAAGAAGCCGTGGCCAACTCCCAACCTCTGTTCTCAATTTTGACCCCAGCCAAAGTTACAGTCTCTCAAATGTCCACTGGATGCGGTTTGAAAAAAGAGCAACTTCCAATTACAGTCTGGGCCCAAGAAGGAGGCTTAACTTGGCTTGAACTCTGACTAAACTGAGCCTGAGTTTGGAAACTCTTGAGTTTTTGGTTCCAGAAAGGCTGATGAGGGTGAAAACAACCTAATTTGACAGTATGTCATGTGCATGAGCACAGGAGAAGGAGATCATCAGTGAAGCTCAGATTTAGGATGACCACGGCAACAGGTCAACAAAACCCAACCCGTCAGAGAAGGAGGAAATTCGGATGTATGTCTAAACTAAACACATTTATAAAAAAACAATAATATTAATAATAATGTGGCAGCAAAGAAAAGTGGAATGCAGGGAAACGTTGCTGGTTACAAAAAACTCCTGAGATTAACAAATGTACACACTATTATTTAAATGAGATGCAGTTTAAAGGATCAAAGGTGCAGCTGCAGCAGCTTTAAATGAAAAGATGACAAAACACAACTAATGTAACCCCTAAGGTGAACTAGGAATCCTGTTCTGGGAGGAATTAGGATTGATCAAGACTACATGGAGCTACACCTTAGCTTTCTATATGATTTCTGATTACTACTGGTACTATTTTCATTTATTTACAGCATATAAAATAATCTTATATTCATAAAATCAATACTAGAGTTAAATAGATTTTCTCTTGGTATTGCATTCTATAAATATTTTCCTTATTCATAAAATATGTTTTCTTATCAAAGATCCGAACAGAAGAATTGTTATCACATCATATATACTGCGATTTCTATAATAATCCTGACTTCCTTTTATTCAATCTATCTGCAGGTTCATGAACAGACCTTCAGCTTTTATAATCTTCCTCTCCAACAGATGAGTTTGTATCTCCAATAGTGTACAGTAGACTGACATAACTAAATATACGACATCTAAAAAACAATTTATTTTATTAAACCGTTTATCTAATTATTGCTCTAATTAAAATCCATCTTTATCAGAGGTTTGAGGAAACAAAACAAAATTGGACAAATAACTCTTAAAGTGAATTAAAAAAAGAAGAGAATGTGTTAAAAGGAACGTTAATGGTGATGATGTTTCAAATTTGAGTCAGTTGTCAAGAATGATCAAAACGCGAAATGAAACTTTTATCTGAAGTGAAACAGATTTCAGATCATTTATTCTGACAAGCATCTGAAAAATTATTGGTTTTGTCTGTTTATCAACATCATAAGCAAATCCGTGTCACACACCTTGTGATACATTTTTTTTTTAATTGATTCTCTTTCATAGTATATGAATCAGATACATTTCAAAATGAAAAGATGATTCTGACTGATCCTGCAGAATCTCAGGTGGGAGGAGTTTGACGTAACCTTATAGTTTCTTTAGGTAACAGCTCCCAACCAGGTTAGGTTCACAAACTACCTTACCACCAGTGACGTGCGGTCAGATGAGACAAGTGAGGCTCGGCCCCGACTGTCATTGTGATAAAATTAAAAAAAAAGGCACACTTATCCATGTTAAAATGGATACATTTTCAGTTGATTCGACACTTTTTCCGCAGTTTCTGAGGTTAAAATGGCTGAATTTGAGTGTTCACAGACGGAGCGGAACCTCCGGGTGAAGCTCCGGAGCGCTTCCATGTCTTACTGCACGACTCAGTATACAGTGACATGCGGTCAGAGTGCTGACTGTAAGGGCGCAGAACAGGCTGCAGGTGAGGCGAGCCTCACTAAGGGGCAGACGTGAGCTGACAGCTGCTTTGTGGCTATACTGATGCATTACCAGAAGCAGTTCCACGCTGCTGGAAGCTAATCCAGACTGTTCCAGAGGCACCAAAGTTACTGCAGCTGGCTCTCACTCTACCAGCTACAACACCATCAGTGGAGAGGTCATTCTCTGCATTAAAAAGACTAAAAACCTACTGTAGTGGCAGTCACATACACGTTGGGTCTGCTGTCGGAGATGGCAGCACGGGGAAATGTGGGATACAATCCCCTTTGCCTGCTCTGGTCAAAATTGGGTTGAGCACGGGATTTTCCTTTGCCTATGTGTCCTTGGCTGTTTTATGTAGTTTCACCGGGTTGTGGATGCTTCTTTTTTGCATCATCTGTGTGTGTGTGTGGGGGGGGGGGGTGATGCCTCCTGTGCAATGTACAGTGTTATGCGTTCCAAAATTAAAGCCCAAAGTTCCTCTTTTCTCGTCTCTCCGCCTCTTCATCGTGGCGTTGCTACAATACAGTGGAACCAGAACCAGAACAGACCAAGGACGTCTTTCTCCATTGGCCATAATCTCCATTGAGAGGAAGAGACTCATTAAACTAAAGGAAATATGGAAGACTTTTCTAACAGCTCATAGAGCGTTTTGTGGAGAAGGATCGGCGCATGGACTCAAAAAGTGAGGTATTTGAAAACAAGATTTTAGGCCTAAAATATTTATTTTTATGTTCATTTTCACAGACATAGTTACTGAGGGTCAAAATGAAATGTGTTCTGAACACATCTGTATAGTTTAATTTGTTTACAGTTTATATGACTAATTTATGCACAAGAAGAGTGTTCTATCCACATCTATAAAAGAAATATTCTCTGTAGGACAAATATGTGTATCTTATATGCTGTTTCCTGCTGTTGGATGAATGGTGAAATATTCAGCTCTTGCAATTATAAATCTGTCTCCAGAGGAGTCGCTGCCTGACTGTTTAGCCTGAGTTTACTTTATTTCCACCTGAACCTGAATTAGGACCTTCGCTCACTTCCTGACATTGATTTTTATTCTTTTTGTTTTTTGTGCTTTTTTGTGCCTTCATATGGTTTACAAAAAACACAAACACTGCCACAGTATAACAAAAGGACACTTTTATGAACTTAAATCATAATCCAATTAACACTCTTCTTCACATTTGTCCCACCCACAGTAAAGACCTTGGATGTTATTACTGTAGAAGACTATTTTGCAGGCTAACAAGCACTGTTCCCCATAAAAAGGACCACTAATGCCCCAAGCAATAATTACAATATGTAAAATAACACAGAAGAACATACAAGTGTCTCTACAAAGAATGACTTGAAGCAAGAAAACAAAACATTGTCTTCTTTAAAAGACAATATCCCACAGAGAGAAAAAAAGCCTAATGAGCAAAAATAAAAGGGCTGGAAAGGCACAGTTCCAACATATCAAGCAAGGGTGAAGGGTGAATACTCGATTCAGATCGGTTGCTGGGTGTGCATTAAAAAGTGATAATGCACAGTGATAACCGCACGCTCCAAAAGGTAGTTAAGGTCACCTATCTCAAATTTTCTGTATCACTAAGCTGGCTTCTTTAAAACAACCTTAAGCTTCAAAATCAGGACAAAAACAAGCGGTAAGACATGAACTTTCTCTCTGAACTGATGCTTTATTCAACCCATCGGAAAGATCAGCATATATATATATATCGCCGAATCTCGACTGCAGCAGTGGTGCCGCACCTTGTCATCTTACAATGACAAGTTGCTGCACGACGTAACAAATAGTCCACTTTTCGTAAAAAATCCAAATCCAAATCGGAAAAAAAACGAGACTTACGGACTAAAAACTGGTTTATAATTTATCTTTTAAGTGACCGTGGTATAAGCGGGTTAATAGGCTTTGAAGTGTGCATTGCAACGCACCCCGTGGAAGCCTTCCGCAAAGTGCGTTAATAAGTGATAATGCACACTTTGTCTGCCATTAACCCTTACTTAACGCACTTGTTGAAGCCTAAACCGGTAAATATTTAACCAGTTTTCAGGATCGCTTTTTTTTTTACAAAAGTGGAGTATTTGTGATATTTTCTCGCATTGTCACAGTTACATGACAACGACTGAGCCGACGCGGACCTTGACTGTAGTGGCAAAGGAAAGCGATATCTATGTTGATCACGATGGGATAAATAAAGCATCAGTTCAGAGAGAAAGTGCACCTCTTACCGCTCGTTTTTGTCCAGATGATGAAGCTAAAGGTTGTTTTAAAGAAGGCAGTGAAACAGACCATTTAAGCAATGTGACCAGAACTACTACACAAAAACAATCCCATCTCCACAAAGTGCAGATCCAATCAATGAGTGTCAAACACACAAAACAATTCTTTGAAAACTCCACCATGTCACATCCTGAACTCTAGTTTTCCATTCTGCTTTTTGACAGTTGAAGTGAATGTCAAATGAACAGTAGAAGGAGCTGCATTTTCAGAAGAAAATGAATGGTTGAATGCTGCGTTGCTGAATGAAAATACAATTTTAGGGGTGATAATTGGTATAAATAAATAAAAAATAAAGAAATGATGAAAGTTGACCATAAACAGAGTGAAAACAGCACAATACCAAAAAAAGTTGTCGTGAAAAATGCCAGAGCCAGGTATTGAACCAGCGATCTTCTGCACCAAGTATTCCCCATGAATTTCAATGGAGGCAAACATCCTGGAAATCCTGGAATATCTGGAAAAGTTCAATGATTTGAAGGACCAAAAGTCATAGCTGGAAAAAACCTGAAAGAGCTGAACATGCATCCATCCATCCATCCAATTTGCATGATCAAATTGTAAATTGAGAATTGTAAATTACTTTGAATTATGACTCAACAAAAACCTCCATAACTGTAGATTTGACAAACATTATGTACAGGAAAGGGGGTGGCAGATTAAGGACATTTTATGTGCTGTAAAAACAAACAGAAAAACATGGAAAATTGAATACGAAAAAAAATACACAAAGATGTCAGTGAGATTGCAAACAATAATGAACATTATAACAAGTGACGACTGCCATAACTGCATTAATACAGGCAGGATTTTCATTCACACTCTATTACTCACTTCTTTATTTAAGGTCTTCAATCCTAAAGTCTAAAGTTTTTTTTTCATAATAACTGTCTATTTTTTTTTATTGCGTTTAAAGATTTTACTAAAAAAGAATCATTAAAGAACAAAAAAAATACCACAATTTGTGTTTTATTTTATTAATATTTATTAATTCTTATCTGTTCATCTTTATTATAATATGTTATTATTTTATTTAATAACTAATTGAATATAATTAGAAGAAAAAACACAATCTAAAATCCCTAAAATCATTGCGTTGTGTGACGGGGCAGCATTTTTTAACTTTAAATAATTACGTATGGTGACTCTTTATTTCTCCTCCATCTTTCCTTTTTTTTTGAGCTTCCATTTTTTTGTTCTTTACACCCTTCGCATAAACTGATTGTGATTCTGATTTTTAAACTTCATATTTCCAAACCAATAGAGAAACAGTCAATGTTCAAAGTAACTGAATTGTAGGTCAATGACAGTAAAAGCAGTATTTCCAAATAGTGTGTTGTATGCAGTTTTCAACCTTAGTGTTCCTGCCTTTAATACAGAACCACATGAGTGTTACCTTCAACACTATAGAAAGCTTTAGATATTTTTAGTTTAGATTCTTCGCAGATGTTGTAGTTAGTGCAGTAGGATCAGAAGGTAGCCACTTGATATTTTAAATGAAGGACCCTTGTGTGACCTTTAGGAAGAACGTTTTAGTTATTAAACCGATTTATCCTTCAGGGGTTTAACATTTCTGGAAACTGAACCCTGGTGCGTTTCAGGGTTCACTGACTTTCTGGTGGATCAGAGAGTGAAAATAATTAAGCCTATAGACCAAGTGACATAAATGCAGGGAATTATTATTCGGGAAGACAAAAATCCTTTTCCCGCTCCGTCTAAATGGTCAAAGCTCATTTTTAGAAATACTGCCCCCAACTAAGCATCAGTTGTTACTGTCTGAGACTTGTTGGTAGCTTACAAACCTCCCATCCAGTGCAGTGTTATAGGAGACCAGACCATATTGTCCCTATGATATTCCCATTCAGTAATAATAGATTCAACAAACTATTTGTGTGATGACGATGGTACTTTTAAGGTTTTTTTCATGTTACTTTGACACCAAACCCACTGCAGACGCCTCCAGCAGAATGTCAGTGCACGGTAAGCATTTCATTCCAAACTCTTTTATTTGAATGTAAGAAGCTTGACATTGAAAATAAAAAGAAGAAGCTTGATATTGCAGGTGGGCAGAGCAGTCGCAGCCCAACCCCCTGGATTCTTGGGAGGGTGACGCTGTCATGTTCCTTTCACTTGAGTTTTGCTGTTGTTCAGAATGCCCACACATGTAAAGAGTTTTAAATCTTCAAAGGATGTGTGTACTGTGCACCTGTGCCAACCAACACCTGTACGACCAACAAACTCTCTCTAAGATCAGCCGGTTTCCCAGTGTTTCCCCGGTTTAAATTGTTATGCTTGTTTTAAGCGATTTAGTGTTGGTGTAGAAAACTTTGTATAACATTAATTACTTTTTTTTACATCTTTCTTTTATATGTCAGTGTGTGTATTTGATTGTGACCAGTTATAAATGTAAAATTATGCAGGTGTTTATTGTCTGCACGGCATAGATCTGAAAAATGTATCCATATCTGATAAAGACTTTACAGCACGAGTCATTACAGAATCCCACTAAACAATAGAAGTCTGTACTACACTGCACTTAGACAGAACAGCAGAACAACTCATTGTTTGATGCTTTTGTCCTGACAGCCTTGGAGTACAATGAGTCAGATTCAGAGAAAAACATCTACTTTTATCCTTCAATTATCTTGAGTCACATTAAAACAAAAAGTCTTTAAAGAATGACCCTTATGTCTGCAGCCAAATCCCGCTGGTACAAACAGAGAAAGACCACTTCAAAAGAGACATTTCTATTCATAAAACATTTATTAAATAGCTAGCAAACAGTGCAAAATAAACAACCAAATATAGCAACTTTCCTTTTTTTGTGTGCTGTTAATCAGTCCCTTCCAAACACAACAATTAGAATCAAACAAGTTTCTTAACCCCTTCAAATTGGGTTTACTGAGCTTTCATGTTTTTGTTCCATAGATCTAAAAACAAAAGTGATTTTTACCCCAGAATCCTTGCACGAATCCAGATTTACACAAGCTCCATACTTGACTCAAATTCAGACTAAACACACTTTATAGATGTATAATAAGTCTAAATCCTCTAAACCACCTTCTCTATTTTTCTGCCATCTTGTTGAGTGACATGAAATTACTTCTCAGCTAAAAATAAACAGGGATTCTGTGCGGCCAACAAAAAAACCCAACAGCTCGTACCATAGAAAATAAAAAAGTCAGTCTTTCTACAAACCAAGACTCTATTTGAGTGTTAGACCCCACAAAGGTCGATCATACTGAACTTAAATGAGCTTCTCCCAATTTTCTGTTTATCCTTGTTTATGAAGATCAGATGTATTTTCTCCAAGATTGAAATTTAGTCATGAGGCAACACTTTTAAGGGAAAAAGACTACAAACGAGGAATATAACAAGCAAAAACTGAGTCAGAGTCAACACATACTGTCTAAGAAAAATCCCTCTATCCTTTTACAAACACAGAACCAGAGCCCCTTGGTCCAAACCAGCATGAAACAGGTACAGAAAATGGATGGATGTCTGGCTGTTGGACTGAGACGCTTTCCAGAATCTTTCTGGCGCCTTCTGTAAGGGGGATTCTTTGTGGTGTGGACCAGGCTGCTTCCTGGTCTCAGATGAATCCAGCCCTGTCCATAGCAAGGCAAAGCATCGTGACCAAGGTTAGGGACAGGAACACCCTCCAAATGAAACCTCTCCATCCTCACTTTCTATTTTCCGTCCTTCCAGCATCGTGCTGAACATCTAGTTTTTCCCATCTTTCCAGCTCCTCTCATGCATTGCTGTTTTCCAGCAGGGATAAAGGTAAATGACGAGGACGCTCTGCTTTTTGCTTTTCGTATTTAGTGATGCAGTGAATGAGTGACAGAATGACACGGGGTGTTTTTCCGTGACACACAGACATAAAAGCAAACCGCTTGCTGCAGAAAGAGGCAGCCTCGATTTTAATGGAAAGGGGGCAATGAAAAAAAAAAAAAAAAAACTCCAGTGTGAGGGGATTCCTGCTAATTGCTTCCACATTCTCCCCTCCCTCTGGTTCGATTAAAGCCAGCCGACTATCTCCTTTTCAAGTCGCCTCTCCTCCACACAGCCCACCACTGTATGCTGTTCCTGCCTGCCGCCATCCGACAGCACATCTCACCGCTTTTCATTTGCAGTGCCCCCCCCCACAAAACTACACAGACAGACACACTTTCTAGAATAAGCCAGAAGGCGGGAGGAGAGAAAATTCAATAAAAATGCAATAACAAAACTCCTTTGCAACCCTCCCTGTGTTTCTGCCTTACCAGGCGTCTGCATTTTCTACCAATTGTGCAAACTGTAAATGCAAGATTAAAAACAGAACTCTATAGTAACCTATGTGCCTTTGAGCCAAGCATTCATACATGTTGCTGAAGTACAGCCACAATGTGAATGTCCCACTGACCTTGTCAGCGTTACTCTGCGCTCCCTCATCGCTTGGTGAAGTTGTGGCCCACAGTACCTCACCTTTTTGTGTTAAGCAACCTCGGTTGCTTATAGTTCTCTAACTAAATATAGCAAAAGTGTGTCTCACTGCTGAACAGCCTGATTATCCCTTCGCTTGACATTAGGAGCGCTTCTTCTGTAGCTGTCTTTCTTTTTTATGTCAAGCTTTTTGACCTTGTCCCTCGGTGTGAACTCTGCCAATTTGCCAGCAGGGCCTTTGTTCCTAAGAGAGCTATTAAGCCACAGCGCATTACATTTATTGCATAAGACCAAGCTAATGGGAGCACGTCCATCTGCAGATGTTCTTACAAAGTGCAGATGTTTCTAATGCGTCACAACGCAGACGCATTTTGGTGCAACAGCAAATGGACGTGACTTGCTCCGCTTCAAGGACAAAGAGGACGTGGGACCCTGAAGCAACAGCATAAACACACCTATCAACAGCTGCATGAAAACAGCGCTGTGACACAATCTCTGTCAGTCTATGTGAGAACACCGACTGCATCGCTTGCTGCACAACGTGATGCCGTTGGTGTGTGAATGCATGGCGCTTTGGTCCCACGGGCCGTTGGGGTTGGAGAAGGCGCGTGTCTGCATGCTGATGTGTGTGTCACTGATGTTATGATAAGGTGACCATGACTCCGTTCTCACTTCCTGCTGAGCTTATGCGGCAACTGCCAGACAAACTACCAGAAAGTGTTTGCAACCGGCGATAGTTTTCCCAAGTATACGAGGGGGAAGCTTTCCCATCAATGTTTGGAAATTCAACAACACGGGCACCCTGAGACATCTTGGAATAATTACCACTGAGGGAAGGGTTGTACATACCAAGCCAACGGGGCAGAATAGGACCGTGTACACAGCTTGTGTGGGATTAGCGTGTTGGACGGGCTGCTTCAGAATCGGCTGTGCACGTTTGAACAAAATGTTCCATGCTAGACAAGCTGTGCACCTTAATGCATGACATTAGTGAAACAGGAAGTGAAAAGAAATGTGTGCTCTGTACTGCTTCCTGTAATGTAATCGTTACAGGAAGCCTGTCTGAGCTGAATGCATGTGTACATGCAGAGCAGCTGTGGTAAACAGACCAAGAATGAGATGCAGTCTTTGTGTTCATGTTAATAATTGAGTTTTTGTTTGCAGCATAAAAGAAAATGAGCCGTCCAATAAGCTGAAAGCAGTCAAGAATATTTTTTCATGTTAGGTGGCAGTGGCTTAACCTTCACTGTTTTAAGATTTCGATACATGATTTCTGAATAACTCTAGGCACGACTCAGTCATAGATGTGTCACTTAAATATTTGAATTTTTGGGCGTTTGTATTTATGGTTGAGGACAAATAACGTCACTGATCATGGTGTTCTTGGATTTTTTTAACATGTGGTAGAATTCTTCTAATGATGGAGGACATGTACAAAGTAAACTAGAACTAGAATTGCCTGCACTGCTTCCTGTTGATCACCTGTACCATGTGTGTTCATTCAATCAGAATGTATCTGATTGAGCTAACCAGCAGCTAGCAGGACTCGAAGATATGGAAAACAGTCAGGGTGGTAGAACTCAAGGACCAGGAATGAGCAGCTCTGTGCTAAACCATGGTGGAACTTAGACTAAGACACATAAAACAATTGAATGCATTTTTTGGCAGAATGAAGTTTTTAAGAAAACTGGTGAAGGTTTTGACATTTAGAAATGAATGAAGTACGGTCATCAATACACCCGCTTCACACTTATCGTCTCCATGGGTCTTCAGATATGACACCGGGGGGGTATTCCAGAAAGCATGTTTAAACTACCCTGACTTTAACCCTGAACTCTGGCTGAAATCCGCCTGAACTTGCTTACTCTGGGTATGTCGGTTCCAAAAGACCGGATATGAGTTAGCGTAATTACGCTCGACTTGGTAACCCTGGGTTAATGCACGTGCACAGCAAGTACATAAAGACATTCAATAGATCGCCGAATTCTGGGGTCACCATGGAAATGCGTGGAGAGAAAAAAAAGCGCTATACTTCCGTGAGACAGAGTCTGAGATTAATGACAGCGTATGAAGATTATACGTCCATCAATAAAGTAATACGGCTGCATCAGCAAAAGAAAGATTTTCTGCTTGTAGTAGAAGAACAGACAAAGTAAACGCACGAGTTTCTGATCTTATTTCCATTGTCATGTGACGCATATATATATATATATATATAATATAAATACTAAATAATTGAGATAAATTTATTCACCCTAATTTCTTACGTCTATAAAACTCAATAGTTGTTAATACAACTCAAATTTACATATTTATTTAATTAAATGTCATATTATGTATGTATGTAGTATGTCATGGTTTGAGTTGTTGTGTCTTAGTTTTTACTTTTAGTTCTTGTTCTGTCTTGTTTAGTTCTGTTTCCTGTTTTATTTTGAAAGGGTTCCTGTCTTGTCATTTTCCTGAGTTTTACTTCTGGTCCATATCTGTCTGGTAGTCATAATTCACCTGTGTCTTGTCTGCCTGCCTGTATTTAAGTCTTGTCTCTGCCTTCCTCTTGTGCTGGTCCATTAACGTCTCATGTAACGTCTTCATGTGTCCTCGTCCCCTTCATGCCTTGTTCCATGTTTCTTGCCACGCTCATGTTCCATGTTTCAAAGCCATAAAGTAAGTTTTGTTGCTTTGTCATCCTGCCTGCAGCGCTTTGTTATTAAGCCCCTTGCTGCCAGACCGTGTGCCTCCTCACCATTTGAGTCCTTACCTGCTCTTGAGCCTCCTCACGTGACAAAGTAATCTTTTTTCCGCCGTAATGATTAAAATTCTTGAACTCTCATATGTCTAAGTTTGAGCCGGCAGATCCTCATTTTTATAACAATAAAAAGAACAAAACAGCATGTGCTCAGTGCGTTCATTGATTTAGGAATTTTCCAACATTATAGCTATAGCAATACACCGTGGGGTGCAATATAAACTCATCATCCTCTCCCTCTCCCTCATGGTGCAGAGACTTGGGCAAAGTAGGACAAATAACTCCATAAAAACAGGTAAAACACAGTAGAGCGGCTAAACAACTAAACACATTTGGTCAAAAACCCACGCTCAAACCCAAATCCGTCCAGACAGGCAAAGGGAATGATATCCCACAATTCCTTGCGGTGCCGATCTAACAGCAGCACCAAAGTTACACCTACTTAATTGAATTAATTTGAATGAAAGTAAAATAACTGTCTGAAAACTACGTGTTCATTTTAAACTGACTTAATAAAAAAAAGATTGCAATTAGCTTTAACTGGAAGCAAATAATTAAGTAAGATCAAAGTAAAAGTTTATTTTTCCAACATCCATACGTGGTCTTATCACCCTGTCATGGTGGAAAAAGTATTATCTGAACTTTTTCATCCACTAATCATCTTCAAATGGACACGCCATGCTGCTTCACCTCTCTTGAAAACAAGCTAACCTTCAACTAAGCCTGCTCCAGACCAGGTTATGTTCAGAGCATGAGTTGCTATGGCAACTTGACCTACCCTGAAACATACCTCCCATTTTATGAGGCTTGAAAGCTGAGGTTATCAACTTCCTTAGCCTCAAACTTATCGTGGGAGCTAGCATAACCTGCTTTCTGGAATACCCCCAGGAGACTAAAAATGTACTGTTTGCAGACGTAAACTCGCTTTTAATGCAAAGTGTCTCACAATAGTGAGGCGAAAATCAAAATGTGCAGATAAAGAATGTCTGAGCTGCTGTGCAGGCTTAGGACAGAGGAAATAAGTGTGTTGGCCATATCTGCAATACATCTGTGGCCTTATTTATTCTGTGTTCCTGGAACTGAGCATACCAAGTGTATGCGTACACATCTCCATGACTGCTGTGTGCAAACCGACAAATGATATTGCTAAATAGACTGATATTGCCTTGACGGACTGCATGAATGTATCTGACAGAGACAGTTTTGCTTTGCCAGATGGGAGTGTGTGGATCGTATGAAGGTGTGAATGCTTCTGCGTGTGTGGCTGTTTGTCATGTCTTGCATGGATGTCTTTTGTGATCTTTCGGTGCTGGTGTGTGTTTGTGCTCTGTGGTGCTGTTTTAAAGCTTGTGTGTTTCTCTTTTGCCCAGATGTGGCTTTGCTCCAATGGCTGATAGAATCTCTGCTGCCAGCGGTGAATACTGATCAGAGAGAGTCACTGTCACATCTCTAACACACACACACACACACAGACACACATGTAAACCTACACAGGAAGCGTCATCCATCTTCGCTTCCCCGCACACCCTCCACTTCCACATGGTGGAACTACTAGTCCGCGCCATGTGTCCTCCGTACTTTTAGAAATTTTTGAGGTTCTGCGGAGTCCGCAATGCGGCGAGGATTATGGTTTGCCGTACACCTGAGAAGGTAATACCTTGGTAGTATGATCGGCGGGTTTCAGCTTCAAGCTGTGTTTATGATCGTTAATCATAGGGTGTTTGAAACCTGAGAAAAACAAACTCCTCACCAAGGTAAAGTCCCCAACACTCATCTATTATACAAATATTAATTGGATCCTCAATCCGTCTGTTAACAGTAGTTTGAAAATCTACAGCTCTATTTAGAGACCAAATAATACAACTATTGAAGCTAATAAAAAAGCTGGTATGTAGTCTGAAGGAATAAAATTCGATATGGTTGAATTTGATTAAAAAAAAAAAGATAAACATGGCTGAAAAACAGGGATTGAATTTACACATATTATTGACCAACAGTACTATCAACAAATAATTTCTTCCCTAATGCAGTAAGTATATTAGGCCCCAAGAGAAAAGAAATGTCCGGTTGGCAGCGTTTATCTCAATGTAAAGCTTTGTTAGCACTGTAGTGTAATTGCCATGTAGGCAAAAGACTCCTTCTTAGGTTTTTCTATGTTTAAGGTGGTGAAGCTTACGTTAGTTGGCTCAGACAGGGACATCCTGTAAAAATCATGCAATATTTTTGAGGGTAGAAGACTTTTACATTTCCTTTGGAGGAGAGACAATTCAATTATTGTAACCATTTTTTTTTCACGTGGTAACGTGTGTTTGGTGGGACATAATCCTGACTTTAAAGACCATTCCAATGAAAATGGTGTTCTTGAGACACTTTTTAGGAGTTGGAGAACATTTATGAAGAAAATTAAGCTTAGAGTTGCATTTCTGAGTGTTTCTTTATTCAGATCTTTGTGAATCAGGAGCAAACAGAAAGAAATGTAGTTTAAAACGCCAATTGAGCTCCTGTAAGCTCCGTTCCTGATGCATCCTCTGACAGACAAACAGATCCATGATCTTTGTTTCCAGGTCACAGGCTGGAATCTAGATCCAAAGCTATGTTTGACTGGATGGATGGCTCTGTCTGACTGCCATTTTGTTTAACCACTAGTGTTAGGTTGGGGGTGGGAGGGGCTGTAAGCTAGCAGGAGAGCGTGTAGACAAAGCGATTATGGGAAATGAGCACAGGCTTGCTTACTCCTTGTCCAACAGTCCGTGCACAGCTGAGAGGTAAATTCCTAATGAACTCCTGTGTTTATGCGAAACTATGGCCTGAACATGTGCTATCCAGTCATATGTCTAGGTTGTTTGATTTAGTAGGCGGCAATAAAAACCTCTGGAACATGGATCAGAGGATGATGAGAGTGGGAATGTAAATCAGGTCTTCATGCATGTCATTTGCTTGAGATGAGACATTAACAGTAAAGTTGTTGCAAAAAAACACTAATTAAAGTTCTTACTACACCAGTGACAACAACCACAAATATCAGGGATGGTTAAGGGGATGTGAAATGCTCATCGTCAATACCGTCCACTTGCAACACAACTTCGGTGGTGCTTTAAATAACACTGTTTGGCCGACAGGTGAATGCATTTTGCTGTCTAAAGGTTGCAGAACACTGACAATGAAAACAAACAGAAAAATACTACAATTGTTTTATTTATGAGAACATTTCTTCTCAAGGAATACAGCAGGCCAAGCAATCAATGATGTCAGTTACACATTCAATAAAGCTTTTTAATATTTGATTTTTAGTGCTGAGGAAGCAAAAGCACTTTCTATTGGTGGTTTTACTGGATTAGGTTTCTGTTTGTGATTGGATTTAAACAAAGAAAAAGCATAATAATCAATCTCAGTTTTTCAGAATGTTTTAGTTGTGGGGAGCAAATTTAGGCAGATTCTATTCTGTCAGCCTAACTGATGTTTATCATGTCGGCCCGATCCCCGTGCTGCATCCATCTCGTACACTCACTCAATGCTCAATAAATGATGGAGCGTTCCATTGCGTGCAGTTCTAATTTGCTTTATTCTCTGTGTATGTGATTGCACAGTCCACGTTACCCATCTGCAGATTTCTGGTGTCAATCACACAATCTGGTAATTTACTCGCACAACAACTAAACGACTTGAGTAATCTTCACAGTCAGCAACATTAGACAAAGCTTCTCTTTGAAGCCTGGAGCCCAACCTTTGGTCGGACACCATGTTCCTGCTATGTGTGTGCCGGATTTGCAGCACAGAACAGCTTGCTCTGCTTTAGCAGAAAATCCAGAGGGCAACAAAGTGAGAGTGAAAAGCAGAAAATCTAATCCTTTTGGAAATTTGATTTGACCGAGTCACTGGTGACAGGCAATGCTACCGTCAGAACACTGAGATAACGCATACATAGCACTTTTAAAAATTCCAGCAGAGTGTAGGACGTTAAACGTTTGAATGGTTCTCATCTCAGTAAAACATGTCACCTGTTTTGATCAGGCGTTTGTCCTCTAGCCAAACCTCCACCTTTCCTGCATG
Source organism: Oryzias sinensis (assembly GCA_037389245.1). NCBI lineage: Eukaryota > Metazoa > Chordata > Actinopteri > Beloniformes > Adrianichthyidae > Oryzias > Oryzias sinensis. The sequence continues at coordinate 6,754,239 of CM074503.1, read as the reverse complement.
ACAGACCTTTCAGGACGCAGAACCAGACTGTGAGGATCAAACCATCACCTCCACCTCTGATCAGGTGAAAGCCAAATGAATGCAAATGACTCTTCAAGGACAACCCAATTATCCAGCGCCTAGACATGCACTCTGGGACGTGCACAGAAAGGCTGTTACACTTGAACTCACCGTGAATACGTGCTCCAAACTTGCATGGATGCTGACACTTGCTCTGTGATAGTCTTTCATCGTCAAAGATCCTGCTTCCCCTCGCTTACATCTTTGTCTCAAACACAGAGATACGCACTGCTGCTCCAGACCGAATCAAAGTGAGAGCAGCCACATCACTTGCTCAAATGGGCTTCAGACTCTCCAGAGGCAGAACTCACTGGTCCCCCTGTGACTGTCAGCAGCAATCCGTCTGTACCCTACACTCTGGAGTCAAACGGGAAAATGCACATGTCCAAGGGGTTTTTAATGATAGACACATGCACACAGTTGTAGCACCGGTTCAACAACTTCATTTAAATGGAACAATTGCAAAAGTGCAATGCAACATTTGCACAGCAGTGGATGTGCCTGCTTTCCAGGTCTTCATTCTCCACAGGTACACGCACACTTGCTGAGCTGTGCAATGCAATTGTTTGTTAGGTTCAGTTCTTTGACTGAACATAAAAATCATGACATAACATAAAGTGTGTTCTTAAAAAAAAGTAATCTCTGCGTGCAATAGAACCAAAAAACCAGAGATTCCTGTTGCAAATGTTAGCACATTCCTGTGAGCTGAAAAGAGCAAATTCACAGTTTCTTAAGTATGCACAGTAGCACCAAAAACATCTGACCCCTCCCAAACTGCCTGTTTTGCAGGGGAGGGTGAGAGAGGTCTCAGGGCCTTTCTGGGTAGGGAACCCAAGGTTCCTCCAGTGAGCAGAGTCGTGCACAGCTGAGGAGCAGTTCTCTCAGAGCTTAGATCCACTTAGCAGAAGGCACGAAATGCAGAACTTTGTTGGTCTCATGGCTGGGCAGAGTGATGAACACACTTCCTTCCTCCAAACGACTCCCCCAAATCAACCCATCATGGTTGTGTTGTCCTGTGCTGATGGTGAGATCACCTCTGCTCCCTGCTCTCTGTTTGAGCTGCCTCTCAGACACATGCAGTGACTCAGCCCGCTCTGCCTGCCTACTCGCTTTCTCGGCGCTGGGTCCTAGTGCCTTCCCCTCCCCTTTGCCTGCACTCAACACCAGCCCGCCGGTCTGCAGCCTATGGCGAGGCAGGGCGGGGGCAAGAGGACCTTACGTCAAGACACCTCTCCAGCACAGCGTCAGCAAAATCCAACATGCAACAGCTCGACAGCTCGTCCCCATGCATCACACTGCCCCACTGGGCGGTCATCTGCTGGCATAAGACAACGGGAAAGCAAACTTTATTGTGTGTATAAGTGTGTTTATGTTCATGCAGCACTTCCATGTTTCTCACAACACAGTCAGCTGATTATTCAGTTCACTTCAATTGCATGAGCAGATGCTGGGTATCCTAGTGCCGTGTATCCCCTGTTTGCAGCTGGTGATGTCTTGCCTCATAGCTGCAGTTACTAAACATTCAAATGATGGCCACAGGTGTAAACTCACACAGCACGAAAGATGAACCAGTTGCACTCAAAGACTGTAAAAGTGACCTAATGTACAATTAGGACTGGCATTGACAACCAAGTCAGGTCTGTTGCAGCAGTGTGACTAATGCTGTGCAGCAGCTTCATGACTTTCCGAAGACAGGTAAAGCACGGCCAGATGAAACCACATAAAGTGGCTTTGGGAAGCTCTCAGGAGGATCTGACTTTAATGAGAAATTATGACTATGACAAATAAACAGAATTTGCATGGCCTGTGTGTGTGTGTGGTTGAGGGAAGTATAGCTTAATGGATGCCAGTTCTTGCTTGAAGATGCTGTGTTCCAGCAGGTGTTGCAAAAAGCTTAAGCACGTGAATGAACTGGTCTTCAACATGAAAAGCAGACCTTTGGTCAGTTGCTGCTCTAAAGCATTCAGACATGTGTTCATACAATACGTCTGTTGATAAACCACTCTGCACTGGCCCGGCATTTTCTTCAGTCAAAAATGCAGCCAGGGTTCCAGTAAACCCAATACGTCAGCTTCAAGGTCAGACTGTGCAAAGCTCAGAAAGGAAAAAAAAATAAAAACAGTGAGTGCTTGCACCCAGGACTCTACAGGCTTTGGTGGCGTGTTTAATGCAGCCTGGTCCAGCAGGCTGTGATTGCAGCGCAACCAGCTGTGCGCAGTTCCTCTGATCTTCATCTGAACAGTAGGTCCACCGGGGGTTTTAGCGGTGAGTGCCCTGCTTGTGTGGTTTTGAGTGTTGGACACATTTCTTTAAATGTTAAAAAAAAAAAAAAAAAGAAGAGGGCAACAAATGTGAATCTAAGTAACAAACAAAGCCTGACCCTTATTTACCAGATCTGAAGTCAGATCAGACCATTGGATAAAACACATATCCACTGTAAGTGTTTTATTTTGGGATTCAACTGTTGTCATGCCTTGTGCTATCAGCCTAATTTGCTCTATTTAGCTGTGCAATGTTGAATTAAATAGGATATGCACCTCTTTAGGAGAGCAGATAGTTGATTCTGGAGTGAAATTAAGGTGGAACAGTATAAATAAAGGTTACTTTTTTAGAAAGGCTGCATGCGGGAAACATTTTAACTCAAAGTAAGCAGTAAGTAAGCAATCCCATTTAGTGAGTTAAGAGGTTAGCTCTTAAAGCAATGTAGCACACATGGCGAAAAACCAGAAACAACGCTCTCAGGAATGACCAGTGGGGTTGATGTGTTCAGCGCTTAACCGGACTGCAAACAACAGAAAATCGCAGCTCGACAAAAAAAAAAGAAAAAAGAAAAGAACTGTTGATGATAATTGACTTAAAGCTAAACAAAAATAATATCATGTCATATACAGGCAATCCAGCTGGATTTGATTTTTTTTTACTTAACCCTTGTGCTATCCACAGAGCACTTTTCCATTGGGAGTTGGGTCATCTGACCCCACTAGACAGTGCTCTGAACCTTTTTTCTTCTATGATTTGTGATTTTCACTGGTGTCCATGGATTACATGAAATCTTTCCACCTTTATTCCACTTTTGTCATGGTAGGGAGAACAGTCAATGTAAGGGTGGGGTCATCTAAGATAGCACAAGGGTTAAAGACAATGCTTGTGAAAGGTTAGAGGAAAATAATAATGATTATCCAAGTCAAAGTAAACTTTATCGTCAATCTCTATAATGTTTTCACAGAGATAGAAATTGAAATTCCGTTTCTCTTCAAATTTATAATTCATCCATACATTTTCCAAATTTGCTCAATCCCTGGGATTGGGGATGCTGGAGCCTATCTTAGCTAATGTTGGACGAAGGTGGAGGGCGCAAACTCTGGATGATTCACCTGTCCATTTAAGTGATAATAACATCCCAAATATTCGAAAGCAAATTTTAAGTAATTTACGTCTCGTTTCTACTGAGCGGTCTGGTCCAGACAAGTTGGGTATTTTGAGCATTTCCATTATGAAATGGACCCTTAAAGCCGGACGGATGGAACCGTACCAATCTTTGGGCCCCCGTTGGTAGTAGGTCCATTGAAAAATGTAACAGACCGATAAGGGTGGAGCTACTGTTAAAACCCGTTAATTGGCTGAAGGTCATTACAACAAAAAAAAGTGCCACGAAATCGGCTGCCTTCCTCATCGCCACCAGCAATCTTCTCTCCAACAACCTTAAATGACTTGCACTGTGAAGGCCCAACTTTAAGTGGAAACGCTCACCTGAATTGCCTGGACCATTCTAAACCGGGCTGGTCCGAACCACTCAATAGAATTTAGGCTTTAAGGTGACTGTATAGATTAAAAAAGTATCACGCCCGTCAAAACCACAACAAAAGGTCAACAACGGCACACAGGGCAACTTGTTTCTCACCGTTTTTAGACAGTGGAGTCACATAAAACCTCTTGGTGTTCCTGCATGTTTAGTTTTCTGAGTCTGCGCTATTAAAATCTTCAACACAAAAAACAATCATAATACCACAGTCAGTGAGAACGGGAAAAACTTCTCCTTTTTTGCTGCCCCAGAAGATGGTGTGGACAACATAAGAACACTAAGTAGAAAACCTTATTTTGTTTAAATATGCAACAATGTTTTGATTTCTGGTAATAAAGTGGATGTATCATGATTCCCTCAAGAGGTGAAACTTGGCCATTTTTTTCAATCTGTGGCTGTTTTTACAGCCGGCAAGGGTCACTGTGGTATAAAAGCCAATCAGCACTATTCTGGTGAGGAAGCTTTAGCTATGAAAGGCTGTAGGGTTTGATGACAGATATCAGAAGAGAAACTTTTAGACCAACTTAAACCTAATCTTGTTATAGATTTTAACAGAAACATATTGTAGCGACCTGGGGGTTAGCCCCGCCTTCAGCCCCTAAGGCTCATGGGAAGTGGGGAGCTTAGGTGAAACCTTGAGTCAGAGGGCTGGAAGCTGAAGTGACCATCCATGCTGTTTGGGCTGTATGTGTGCTTGATTAAACGGGCTCTGTGCTGAAAAGGAATCTCTAGTGCTCTGCCTGTTTATTTCCTCTCTGAGACTGTCCGGGGTCGTGCGGTGTATGGGGCACGGACAGCTCTCCAATGAAGCCATCTAATTAGCAGTCTGGCTTTTGCTTCCCCACAAAACTGACGGTCCGGCTGGATCGTTACAATATAACGCTTTATGAAGCAGAACATACAGTAGCTCAATCATGAGCATTTACCAATGAAACATTGACTTTTTAGTTTTGTCAGGAACATATCACTGAAAAAAATGAACAGAACAAACTCATCTCCTTATATAAGCAGCAAACATGTAGACATGCCTCAGGCTAACACAAACCCATTTGAGGCAGGTTACACACAGTGGCACTCTGCCACTAAATGAACAGACATCTGTTTCTATTGCTGTTCCCACCCATGTTTGATACGGCGACACCTGGAGGTACGCTGCAGCATATTTGAACTATTTCTATACTAGATGGGATGAATTTGATGATTTGGGTTAGAATTTGCAAAATGGCAATCGATTTACTAAAATAATTAGTTCAAAGTGGGTCAAAGGAACAAGAGGCAGATGAGCAGACAACACGTCTATGTTTTTAAGAACTGGTTAAACGGGTTTGAGGTGAACCTTATCCTATCCTGCAAGTCATGCACCGCCTACACGCACTGAGCCTTTATCCTTCATGAAAAAACTCCATCAGTTAAAGCTTACATCTTTAGAAAGAAATGGCAGCTACTTCAGGACTTTTGATTGGATTCTTCTATCGTATTTCCTCCACCCGTCTGAGCTACATTTGACACCAACCCCCCTCGGGTGAACCCAGAAACCACCATATTAATGAGGCTAGACTTTTCTGTTGGTGATAGAACCACTATACCCACCGAAACAACATTTGAGTTAACGTTGATGGTTACTTTGTCTTAAATGCTACTCAACAAGACATCCTCTGCTGCAAAGGTGTTTGATGTTTGAGCAGGGTGCTCTTTATTACACCCGAATGGAACAAATGGAGCAGGTGAGAAGACCCGAGTTGTCCTCTGGCTCACTGAATGATGCATTTGGCCTCGCAGTGCTCAGCCTGTATGCAAAATAGACCCACTGGCTACACCACACAGAGTCATGTTGTATTTGGAGGCTTATGCAAATGACTGACCCTTCACATGGCATCAGCATCAGCGGGAGAAATTACCTTTTAGAACCAACAACCTCTGCTGCTTAGTAAAAAAAGCAAGCAAAAATGCATTCAATTGAGAACAAATGTGCTTTAGAAACACATCTCATGATTTGGTTAATACTAAAAGATGCTGTTACTCTTCAGAAAGTTTAGAACAAAAACTATTCAAAGTTCCTGGACACTAGAACAATGAATGTTAAAAGACTTTTCTCTTTAACTGTGTTGCAATAACTTTTAACAAGTAAGATCAAACAAAAATGATGGAGATGTTTTGCTGTTTTGTTATTAGCTTACTAATGTAGAGCACTGCGCAAATGTTTTCGGCAGGTCCTACAAATGTTCTCAACAAAGATTTCTTTCAGATAAAAAAGGATTGTCTACTTTTAACAATTTATCAAAATCAAAACAGAATTCAGTGAAATTTTTGTTTTTTATGAAAATATGGTCCTCACTTTTAAGTTCCTGACAGGTACAGCACTTCCTTACTTCTCCAGTCTGCTTTTAAGATATTCTCCCCAAAGTCCTTACCTTCCATCGACAAGCTTGTGTTAATGGTTCCTAGAAGAAAACGTACGTTTCGGGGGACCGTGCGTTCGATGTGTTGGCTCCTAAACTATATGGAATCAGTTTCCACTGGCAATTAGAGTGGTCACGCTCTCGGAGAGTTTTAAAAAATAATTATTCCTCCATTTTAACAATTTAGCATCAGCCTAGCCCTGGTTTTAATATCTTTTTAATTGGTTTTATGTTTTTTTTTCTTTTCTATTTTTGTCTTAACAATATTTTAATTTGGTTTTACGCTTTTTATTTTATTCTATTGATGTCTGTACTATGTTTAATTTGGTTTTATGTTTTTAACTCTTGTATGTTTTGTTCTCCACAGCACTTTGGGTCTCTTTGTCTGGTGGTAGATAAATGGCTGCTTTATAAATAAATAAATGATGATGATGAGAAATTAAAAGAACATTTTATGTTACTATCTTCTTGTCTTTAAATCAGAACTGATTCCTTCAGATGGTAAAATTCAGAGATGTACTAAGATTTTAAGTTTTTGGTAGACCTAAAATACCAAACAGGAGTTGATGGTAATAAACGACATATGTAGGTTGAAACCCATGAACTGAAATAGAAACAGAACATGGCTGCATCTGTGTCGAAATAACTACGTTATATATTGACCTCATTATGGGTTCCAGGAATGATAACAAAGGGTGGCACTCATCAATTGAAAACACCAAATATTAGTCGATACATCGACTAACCCAATCATTCAGCCAAGCAGTGTAGCTACTGGGATTTTAAGCAGGAAATTTGTTACTGTCTTGTTGCATTTGAAGCTCAATCCATCCATTTCCTGAACCTGCTGAATCCCTTTGAAATCTCTGACTTGCTGGAGCCAACCCAGCTACTGTTGGGCAATGGAGGGGCACACCTTGGTGTTCAGTCCATCGCAGGATCATACAGCTTCATTCACATTGTTATGACCTGTGGGAGGAAGCTGGAGGTCCTGGAGAAAACCCAAACGTAAGGGTTAGGGTTAGGAAAACATGCAAAATCCATACAGAAAAGTACTAACTGGGATTGAAACAGGGTCATCTTGTTGTGAGGTAAGATTGCTAACCATACACCACTGTGCAGCCCCATATGAAAGTCGAACTGCCAGGTACACTCACTGGCTACTTTATGAGGCACACCTATCCAGCTCCCCTTTGACGTAAATGTATAATCAGCCAATAATCAGCCAATCACATGGCAGCAACTCAATGCATGTACGCATGTAGACATGGCCAAGAAGACCTGCTGCAGTTCAAAGCGGGCATCAGAATGGGAAAGAAAGGTGATTGAAGTGACTTTCTGATTTTCACCCCTAACCATCTCCAGGGTTTACAGAGAATGGTACAGAAAAGAGCAACTATCTTGTTGATGCCAAAGGTCAGAGAGGAATATCCAGACTGGTTCCTGCTGATAGAATGACAACAGGAACTCAACAGTAACAGTAAGTCATGTCATGAAGCTGGAATCATCTCAGGCTGGTTTCTAAAACATGATGATGAGTTCCCCGGACTCAAATGGCCTCCACAGTCACCAGAACCCAATAAAGAACCTTTGGGATGTGGTGGACCGGGAGATCGGCATTGTGGATGTGTAGGCGACAAATCTGCAGCAACTGTGTGATTCTATCATGTCAATATGGACCAAACTCTCTGAGGATGTTTCTAGAACCTTGTTGAATCCATGCCACCAAGGATTAGGGCAGTTCTGAAGGCAAAAGGGGGTCCAACCCAACTAAAGTGGAGAGTAATTTATTTATCACAAATCTTTAATGTCTGTTTTTAGAAGAGAAATAAATAGTTTGTATAAAAGAAAGTTCAGCATTTTAATTGTTTTCAATAGAGGAATGATTAACAACTAATGAAATATTTGGTTCATCACTATGGAGTCCTATACTGTTCATAATTAAATAAATAAATATTTAATTAAATAAATAAATATGGCCTCATGAAAATACACAATCAACCAATAAATCTCTTATAAATATATAAAAAGATCATGAAATTGGGAAAAACCTGCACACTGATTATAAATTAGCCATTATATTATTCAATATATTTCATTTTGATTTAAAAACCTGTTCATTATTTTAAAACAGCATTTTAAAATATTCATTTTATTCATGTGGAATATTATTATAATTCTACGTCTTTTTTCAGAACCTTGGATTTCAAAATCAATATTTTCCAAAGTAGCTTTGTTTTATTTCATGTTGCTGTTTTTCACAATGGCGTATTTATTTCATGAAGAGCTTTTTCAGCAGAATGGGTTTATCTGTCAATCAAACTAGACAAGGCGGAGACACTTTTGTGATTGGCTACTCCTTTACTCAGACATGAGCAGCAGCACCCTGACTACATCGATCCAAGATACTTCAGCAAACGTGATGGCGCAATGCACACTCCTCAACACTAGGGGGATTATGCACTTCATCACATCCACAGTGTTACACGAAATTGGGAAGTTTTTGTTCTAAATTTGCGGATAAAAGTGGCTTTGGGCGAGTGTGCATAATTCAGGTGGTTTTGTGGTCGGTTCTGCAATTTTCATCTTCTCATTAACATCTAGTAGTGGCCTAAGTTAGGCTGGGTGGTTGTTGGAGTTCCACAAAACGTCTATGAACTGGAGTTCCATGAACGCAACATGCCGCGTGTGGGATGGGCTACCAGCTAATGTTTTTAGCCTGATAGCCACATGGAGCAGTTGCCTGCGCTTATCTCAGTAAAAATGCATGGATGCACAATGTACATGGAGTGTTAAGAGATCAGGTTTATTTATTTTGAATATTTCACATGATAACAATGTTTCCATGTTTGAGTTCATGAGATCAATTCCAGAGAGTCTCTGCTTCAGCCCAGCGCAGTCAAACGTCTTAAATTACGTGTAAATCAGAGCGCCCAGGCAGCGCGAGAGTCTGTGTGTGAGCGCAAGTTAAGGGTCTGTTGCCCTGTCCCCCGGAAAAGTAATAATAAAAAATGATTTCCTCCAAAGTACAGAGTCTGATTCTTGGAGTAAACCCTGGCTGCAGAATTGCTCAATCAATCCCGGATCTCCGCTGCGTTTTCCGACCACGGTCAGAAACGTCATCGCAGGAAAGGTTCAACATTTTCCCGCGAGGGAAAAATAAAATCAGAGGACCTGATTATGATCATTGTCTCATTGAAAATAGAAAAATATCATAAGGTTCGGGAGGCCTCAGCAGGCTTTTTCCGCTTTGCGCAGCTCCTGGTCTGACTGTTGGTCCACCAGCTCACCTCCTGTGAGCCGACATAAGGCACGATGTGAGCTCTGAGTGAATGTCGTAAGAATGAGGAGTGTTTCAACGGGGGACTTATAGACGTGGACGACCGGAGCTCCTCTTTGTGCTTTGGTCCACACAAACCCTCAAACTTCAAAAACAGAGTGGTCCATGTTTGCATCTTCTGCAGCAGACAGTTTGTCTCTATTTGATCTCTAATGTCAGCAAAGCCGTGCAGATATCTCTGAAATATGTCATCTCTGACTGGCACACCGCTGAGCGGGTATCGAGGAATATGAGTCGATTTCCATGGATGAGCCAATGAGCGTTTAGACCCCGCCCACTTTCACTGATTGACAGATAGACCCATTCTGCTGAAAAAGCTCTTCATGAAATAAATACGCCATTGTGAAAAACAGCAACATGAAATAAAAACAAAGCTACTTTGTAAAATATTGATTTTGAAATACGAGCTTCTGAAAAAAGACAGAATTATAATAATATTCCACATGATTAAAAGTGAATATTTAAAAATGCTGTTTTAAAATAATGAACAGGTTTTTAAAGCAAAATGAAATATATTGAATAATATAATGGCTTATTTAAAATCAGTGTGCAGGTTTTTCACAATTTCATGATCTTTTTATATATTTATGAGAGATTTATTGGTTGATTGTGTATTTTCATGAGGCCATATTTATTTATTTAATTAAATATTTATTTATTTAATTATGAACAGTATAGGACTCCATACATCACGGCCCACTTAAAAGATTTTGGCCTTGCCTGAAAATGTGAAACCTCTTCTGCAATTGTATTTGTTAGAATGTTTTATGATTTTTTTTGTAATGACCTCAGTAATGTTTTTTTTCAAAATCTTTTTTTTCCCTCAGATTAGCCAAAATCAGTTTTTTTTTATCCAAGTGTTTTAAGATTATCTCATTATCATAGGGAAACAGACTGATCATTTACATTAAAGGTATGCAGGTTTTGCACGTGATTGTTTAAAATTACTTTTGGCCCAGAGAAAAATGCATAATTTCTGTTGCCTATTTCCATTGTGCTTCTTTATGCATAACAGAACTTCAAAAAATAAGTGGAAAATAGTCTGAACTGTGTTCTTTATGATGAATTATAATGTATGAGCCTGTCCATAGATTTCCTTTACAGGACTGTAGTTGTTTATTTAGACCAAGCTGCTGGCAGCCCTAAGATCACAGGCCATGCATACAGTGGAATTACCAGCTTTTGTACATATCATATCATAATTTTTACCAGAAAATTGGTCTATTCCATTTAATGCAAAATAGTGTTCTAAAATTATTCCACAACTTTGCAGTTTTCTTACACAACCATCCAATGTATTACAGTTATTCTGTTGACAGTTGACCCTCTTGACTGCAAGGTGTTATGGCAGGTTTAGGATGTATGCAAGTCGGTGCATTCTGTCTTTAATTTACATTTTGCACAGCCCCCCATCTCTGGGGGCTGGGATTGTGTATCAACAAGCAATCATAAAAATAAAACAGAGGCAATCAACTGGCATGGGTACACATGGATGCCTGTCGTTATAAATTAATATTCAATTTAACTGAACTGTGTGTGTGTGTGTGTGTGTGTGTGTGTGTGTGTGTGTGTGTGTGTGTGTGTACAAAGATTGGCAGTGTGAAATGGACAGATGTAATTTAGGGATATAGGATGGATGGTAATAAATCTACTAAACCGCAGTTTCCACCTAAATGAAAGAAACAAAATATAAAAACACAAAAGAGTGACTTTCGAATGTTTGTCAGACTTTGGATTCAAAAGTGACAGTAACACTGACTGCTCAAATATAAATTATAGATCATTTTTAAAATTTAGTAGTAGATTACTTTTTCTTGTTGGCGAGTAAGGAAGAATTGAAAGAGACGTTAGGACCTTACCTTTATTGCAAAATTCTAGTTTCTTACTCTGTTTCAGTAAGAATTAGTTCACTAAAAACCCACTGCTTGTATTTGTTAGTTCCTTTAAATGTTCCTGTAAATCTACATAAAAATATTGTTTCTCAAGGTGCAAGGTGGAGTAGTGGTTAGCATTCTTACCTCTTCCCTCACAGCGGGAAAATCCGGATTTGAATAATGGCTGAGAATTAGTATATTTTCTTCAGGTACTCCGTCTTCCTCCCACGGTCCAAAAAAAATATATTTGTAGGTTAATTCATTAATCTATTTGTCCCTTAGGTGTAAATGTGAATGAGTGAGTGATGAATGGATGAATGGATGGATGGATGAAGAATGGATGGATGGAGTGATGGATGGATGGATGGATGAAGAATGGATGGATGGAGTGATGGATGGATGGATGGATGGAGTGATGGAGTGATAGATGAATGGATGGAGTGATGGAGTGATGAATGGAGTGATGGATGAATGGATGGATGGATGGATGGAGTGATGGATGGATGCGTTTCGTCCACAAAAACAAACAACATTCGAACTCCTCCCTGCCCTTAGAAGGAGGTTCTGAGGCAGTGGTGTTACTGGCAGGATGGTTGGAGAATATGTAGGACACTGGCCCTCCAGGCCTGGATTTGGGCACCTCTGGTTGAAGGGCAGGCATGCCCAGATCAGCTTAGTCTGTTTAGTTTTGTTTCGTTATCAGTTTTTGCAGTTTATGATTGATTTAAATTTTATTGTACAATTATAACATGTGAAGCCCGTAGAGTCAACTGTGTTGTGATATTGAGCTATATTTATTTAAAAAACAGATCCCATTCTGTAGAAAAAAACAATTTAAGGCCAACCTGCCAGCTCAGTGGCCTTGTGGTTAGAGTGTCCGTCCTGTAACTGGAAGGAAGTGGGTTCAAACGAGTTCCAGGCCGAGTCATACCAAAGACTTTAGAAATGGGACCCAATGCCTCCCTGCTTGACACTCCGCATTAAGGATTGGGGGGGTTTAAGCCACCAAATGTGTGGCTGTGTCTGTAGCTCACTGCTCCCACAGGAGATGGGTCAAATGCGGAGAACAAATTTCGCATATCTTTGTGTGGGTCTTTGACTTGACTGCTCAATGATTAAATACCAGAACTTGTCTTATTGTTTTGACATACAATTTAACTCAGTGAATTTGCTTCTATTAGAACAAACATTAAAAAGCCCCTGGGGCACCTTTTACCAATAAAAGGATGTTAAAATTGGAAGACTCACTTTGACAGGTAGCTATAGCTTTCACAGCTCCTTTTGTTTACTTTTCCACACTGTACACAGATATGCAGTTCAAATCCAGAACTGCTGTTTGTTTTGCTCTCACTTGTTGCTTCATCAGCTGCATGCACTTGGCATATTGTTTTGGCTCCTGTCAGTCTTCCTTTTCCATCTGACAGAAAACCCAGTCGAGCCTCAGCCTGCAGCTGAAGGCTTCCAGTCAGCTGCACTTGTTTCTGCTCAGAGCCACACTTCTATTGAAAATGGTGTCATGCTTTCAGCGGCTAATTGGCATCAGAAGCCAGATCCTCCACCCACCAGTCTGGAGGTCTGCGTTGGTTAACAGCAGATCTAAATGTTTTGTTTTGGATGGAAATGAGAGCAGACAGAGGCATCCAGAATGACCTGTGGCTGCTGTGGAGCTCATCGTTGAGGGTGCTATGAGGCTGAGGGTAGGAATGTCATCCAACTCAGCTTGTTATGTGAATGCGTGTTTGTGTGTGCATAATGATTAGTGCGTGTGATGAATCACCTTGCTGCTGAAAAGGTGGTAAAAAGGTACACTAAGTGAGTTCAGCACTAAGGAGCCCCCGGCTTGTGATCATGCATTTTTCAACTGACCTGCCTCTGAAGTCTGCAGGAACTCTCCATGTAGAAGTACAGTGGGCCTCTTCACGGTCTTCCATTTGTTCACAGACACACAGATGAACCACTACACGGTAGTGTACACCTTTTCTAAAGAGAGCAGCCTGAGTTGACTGATCAAGTTTCAAGGACCCTGCAAGAACGACAGAAGCAGAACTGAACCAAGTCAGAAAACAGAATTGTCATGCATCGCATCACGTCAGAGCAGCTGCAGGCAAAAGGAATGTGAGAATAAAAAACGGACCAAAGTCATTTATTCTCCCATCCTCAATGATCAAATGTCCCTTTGAATCAATTCTAAAGAAGAGAACCAGTTAAAGTAATTCAGACACAAATTTAAAATGTTTTTGTTAATCAATGTTTAAAATCAAATGTTAGTGGGTTGAAATAGCAGCCTCAGCTTTTCATCTCCTGCCGACTGGACTACTGTAACAGTCTTCTTTCTGTTCAAGTTAGAAGTCTGCTGCAAAAGTTTGAACTTTCCTTTAGCTTTAAAGTCGTAAGAGCGGCTACCCTAACTGCTTCTAAATAACTACTGCTAGTTCATTGAACATAAAGTGCCTAAATTGTGCAAAATCTTTTGTTCTTCTTCCTACTTTAAATACAACCCCAAAGTAGTATTTAGATCTATTCATGCATCCCTAATATTCGTCTAAAAACCTGCTCTCTGAGAACCAGCCCCTCCCAACTCATGGAAATGAGTGGGTTCTCACATTGTGACATCACAAAGTCAGGAACAGCTCCTTCCAGAAAGAGTCTGCGCTACCAGCTCCGCCCCAAAGGCTCTTTCTCTGTTGAGCTAGCGGTGATCTGCAAAACGCATTTCTTTTAAATAAACAATCTGCACATCCATCTTTGAAAACTTTAGATGTTTGTTTTCGAGGACGAGGACGGCTCTAGGTCGAAGTCAAGAAATGGGCAACACCCACAAGGAGCAGAAGGCGGAGTCTCAGAGATCAAGTCCTCTAACTTCCAGGTGGGAAATGAGCTGCAAAAATAACTCACATTTCATGAAATAATGTTTTTCTTGAGAGCTTCATCATCAGGACATAAACAAGTAGTAAGAGGAGACCTTTCTCTCTGAACTGATGCTTTATGTAACCCATCGGGACGATCAGTATATACTGTATATATCGCTTTATATCGCTGAATCTTGACTGCAGCAGTGGTGCGGCGCCTTGTCATAGAAACATGACAAGGCGCCGCACCCCGGTGCACCACCTATAATGATAGTCAAGATTGGTTAAAGAAAGCATCGGTTCAGAGGGATAGTTCACCTCTCACCGCTTGTCTTTGTGTGGATGATAAGCTAAAGGTTGCTTTAGAGAAGCGGGCGCAGTGATACACAAGATTTGAGATAGGTGATTGGAACTTCTTTTTGGGGCGTGCGGTTGTCACTTTTCAATGCACACCCAGCAGCCAATCAGAATCGAGTATTCACCCAGACCATGGTATAAATTCTATATTTAGTATTTTGAGACTAAGTAAAGGGATATAATTTACAAAATGAAGTGAAAGAGAGCCAAGCATTTGTCCACCTACCGTAAATTCCGGGTTACAAAGCGCACCCGATTTCAAGCCGCACCCACCTGTTTTCATGCGCTTATTTATTTTTGTACATACACAAGCCGCATCAGAATACAAGCCGCTGTCTCGACAAAGCACGTCCTGACTCCCAGCATGGGTGGGTACTGTCTTAACTCAAGCTCATGTATCCAAGTGCACACACGTCAGAAACAGCATGGACCTCTATTCTGTTCACAAGTTCCTCAGTTATGGTTTTTTTTATTTTTTTTTATTTATTTTTTTTACTTATTGACAATCTAGGTATCATACATAAAATTACTAACAGTAACCATATAATCAACATTACATCCCTCAGTTATGATGAGGAAATTTACATCCGCGATCCCCCATTTCCCATGAGTCTTAGGGGCTAAAGGCGGGGCCAACGACCGGCTCGCCACACTGTTGTACGTGTTTAAGATTGAGCAAGTAGCAGCAGTGCATGGAGGGGTGAACGGGAACAGCTCTCCTTCCACTTGTGTCGCGGCAGCATTATGGTACTAACGGGGCTGGTTAAAAAACCCGTAAAATAAAGCAGCGGTGACTGAAAAGCGCGCGCCTCAGCGCGATACGCGCGCCTCAGCACGGCGCGTTCGTCAGAAGTTTCCTTTCACAACAACGCCTCTGCGCTCCGCACTCGCCAAGCGGGCTCCTTGTCTCCCCTTCCTATCCGAAAAGCTCACACGGCGGATGTGAGCTTTTCAATGCAAAATTCCGCACATGGATTTGTGTTTCCAGTCGTGTCCCGACAAAATAAAGGCTGATGTTATTCACACATATTTATGTGCAGCCAGCCGAGTCACTATGACTCAGAGGTAAATACACTTCTGAGCATGCGCTGTTCTCTCTGTCACGCAGCTGACCGGCATTTCCATTTACTGATGGTGGATTTTTTCACGCTGCTTTTAACGATTGCTTTTAACTTGAAAGCTTCATCATATTGTAGCGGCGATCACGTGCACGTTGGGTCTAATGGCACCAAAGGATTCTGGGATGCGGCTGGGCATGCGTGTTTCTTTTTGTTGAACCATGACTGAAGTGTCTAAGACCTGAAGTAACGTCCATGCTGTTTGGATGCTTAGAGGTGTGTTACAAAACAAATGACTTGTGTTTAGTGTTATTCACCAAGCCTGAAAGTACGTACATGGCGGCCGCCAATTAAATCCATAAATTGGCCGCGTCACCGAATAAGCCGCAGGGCTGTAAGCGCAGGAAAACAGTAGCGGCTTGTAGTCCGGAAATTTGGTAACTTCTGGTTATTTCCATTTTTGCTGTTTGTTAAACATGTTCTTGTGCATCTAATGTAACAGAACTTCTTTCTCCCGACTCCACACCCATGTGAGGATTAGAAATGTTCTGAGTGCTTTATGAATTCTAAAGCACAGAGACTATGAACGTGTAGTGAGAACAGAACAGGATGTGCAACCCACTGGAGTAGTGAAGATCCCAATGACTTCAAAGTGTGAGCAAAGAAAGAGCCAGGCTGGTAGAGAACGCCTCTTTCAGCCTGAACTGTATTTTTTCTACACTTAAATACACAAACTATGGGTTGGGTGCTTTTTTCCCTACCATATTAAGCAATATGACAGCTAAACATTCAGACAGTTCTGACTGCTGCTGGTGATTCTGCAGGACTAAGAATGGGGAAACCAAAGAAAGGCACCGTTGTTCCACACACGTCTAACATAAAATAATGCAAGTCTAACTACACAAGCAGTCTGTAGAGTTATTGCTACTCAGTTCACACAACTGTAAATGATTTTGTTTTTCACTGGAGGTAAAATGTATATGTGGGCTTGTAAAATGCAAGATTGAAGCCTTGACTGGCTGCTCCATTCCCCAGACTTAAGTCAAAATTCATAGGTCAAATTGTAAGAAACTGTGCATTTTGTTTGCGGTCAGGTCTATTAGCCCACATGCCACACATAAACATTTGCCTTTTCACAGGGAGCTTTAAAGCATCAGAGGACGAGTCTGCCAGTCCAGGACCTTCCAGACATCTTAGGCATACATGATAAAGGCCTGAAGCATTCACAGACACCAGAAAGACAAAAGTTATCCTAGCAAAGTTATCACAGTAACCCAACAGACTGAATCGATTGTTCTGTTTGATGTGATTCTGTCTTGAGTATTAAGGAAAAAAAGAAACGAGTCCACATAAAAACTAGAATACCTGCTGTGCTTCAGTCAGGGAGGTCCTGCTTATATGTAGTATCTGACACAACTATCTTTAAGTGATTTAAAAGTTGATTTTCTCCAACAAAAAAAGAGAGCTGACCATGGCTCCTAAGAAAAACCAAGCAACTGGTGACTACAAAGACCTTAAAAAGATTCTTGATGATATCCAAGCTGCATTGTATCCTTTCATGGAGCAAGTGACCGCTAAGCTAACTCCTCTGATGGAGATAATGGAAGAGTTCTGGAGGCTCCGGGCTCAAAAGGAGCGAGAGACAACCGGGTCGACATTCGGACGGAGAAAAGACTGGATGATGTGGAACAACAAGCAAAGATGAATAATATCATTCTCACTAGAGTACCGATCAAACCTCTGGCAAAGCTAAATGCAGCTGAAGTTAGCATTGCTAATGCTAATAGCACTAGCATTGTTAGCAGTTCCTCTGAAATGGAGAGCATTGGATAGTCTCTGGAACACCAAGTGGAATCATTTCTCACGTCTAAAGGGATTTCCATGGATCTAAATACCATCGAGACCTGCCACCCGGTCCCCAGGAGAAAGGGGACGGAAAAACCATTGATCCTCATCAGGTTTGTGAATCAAAAACACAAGCTAGCTCTGATGAATCAAATGAGAAATCTGAAGGGATCTGCTGCTTATCTGAAAGACCATCTGACCAAACTAGCAGGGTTCTAAGAAAGCAGATTAAGGCTGCAGGATTTACGTCAAACCACTCGGTCCACCGGAACGGTCCAAGGTTCTAGTTGTGAACACCATGAAGGATTTTGAGAAGTGTTTGATCACAGTCGTCTGAACCAACATGCAGTAAAAAATCAAAGAACCAAATATAATTTCAAGAAATATGACGCCTGGATTAATCGCTTTCTCTGATTTTTAGCAAAGTTCTGACCTGCAGACAACTTAACCTCAATTTTCAGCGCCGCTGATATCAGCTGAAGAAGGATATGGACCTTAATCTAATATCTGCAGACATAACAGCCAATAGAACTATAAAACTGTTTAAATCACAAGGACGGCTGTTAGTCGGCCAACCTTGGTCATTCAACAGATTATGGACCCTTTGCCTGATTTTTATAATTAACATAATCTGTATATATTTTAGATAACCGATCTGCATTTGCCATGTTGATTTCTAAAATAGTTATTTTTTTACATAATATTTGAAGTAATTCATATTTATTGCTTTATTGATACCTAAGGATTCTTAATTCTGTCTGATAAAGTTAAGAACCGGAAAATGATAAATCATTTAATAAAATGGTTACGGTAGAACAGGGGTGGGAAGATATAAGTTTGATACGTCATTGTATGAATGTATAACTGATGATAGTAATGTTTTTGTGTACTATTCTTTTTTGATTGCTTGAAATAAACCATTTCTAATCAAAATCAAATAAAAAAATCTTTAAGGCCGTGTCCTACAGCCACTACTGTCACAAGAACAGGCAGGCGGCTGCATCCAAATGCAGCAGGTTTATTAGCTCAGGTAAAAGTTCACAAATGTAAATCAGGGTCAGGCAGGCAGGGGTCAGTAACAGGCATGAGAGCATCAGTGGAGAGACGGGGTCAGGATCCAGGCGAGAGTCGGGGCAGGCAGCAGGCAAACAGAGTCTGAAACAGAATATCAGATCCAAATACACCGCTCGGTAATGAAGGCAGAGGGGCACAAACAATACCTCCCACCTAGTGAGGCTCAGGGCTGTGCTTAAGTAGACTGTGATTGATTGAATGAATGAGAGTCAGGTGTGTGGCATTCAGTAAGTGTGTGCTGGGGTTGCTGGGGGATCAAGTGCTTTCAGTACTCTGAAGATGGTTCCGGCCGGTGACCAGAGGGGGAGGCAGAGCTCTGACTTCTGACAGCTACGTACATTTTGTGTTTTTTACACGTATGAAATTTCGATCTATGGTGATACATGCGTGATATAAGTAATACGTGTTTCTTGCGTTCCTCATTTGTTGATGTGCGCAGTTGACCGTCAAGGCTTTCAGCCGACGGGTCTTTACATGAATTCGGTTTTATGTTGTTCCATCTTTTGGGTCGGTTGAGTCTTACATAATTCACATTGTGAATGTAAGAAAAGAATGATGAATGGATCCAGATCAAAGTACTGAGCCTGCTGATGTGAGAAAACAATCTTTTCAGGGGGTAAACTCTTCTTACTTTCACTAACTGTTAACTTTAAAAAGCTGCAGGGGCTAGAGAAATATGTTAATGCAATTATTTCTTATAACTGACAAATATTTTCTGATCTCTGTTAACATAAGCTTTGGGCTGCAGAAGGGATGTTTGATTTAAAAAAAAAAGTCGTTTAAAGTCCTGTCGTGCATCTTTATGTTATAAGCACTATTCATGTTGTTTGAAGCAATTTATATCATGCCTCCGTCATAGGGTCAGTAATTGTTTTTCTACTTTGATCTAAGGCCATGGTCCTGGTGCACTCATGGGGCTTACGCAGCTGTGAATGAGACTCTGTAATTGGACTCTGTACGGGACACCTACTAATTGGATTTAGATTCTGGTTAATAAGTGTGGTCACACTAGACATGTACCGCCATGTTCAGAGACGTCACTGAAGGTTGGAGTTAGTTCAGTTTTCAGCTGAACCATCAACGTTTTTCATATTGAGTAGAAAGACCCCAGCATCATCTGAGCTCTGATTGCTGCTCAGTGGAACAAAGCTCCACTTCTGGACTCATAAAGACATGAATAGGGATGCACACAACAAATAATGAACTTAATTTGATGCTTTTCTCTTTTATTATTCTTACAAAAGTCCTGACACTTCAAGATTCTGCAATCAAATCTTCCTAACTTTATCCAGCATTCATTTTGGATTGGTTACATCAAACCTTTGATCTTCCTGTTTCTCCTCGTGTCTGTTTAAAGCTGCTTCTATTGATGCTCCACCTCCGCTGAAAAAGGATCTGTTTAATTGGTTCCCTTCTAAAGGTATCTGGCTGTGGCTGGGTTTTAATTGGCTTGCTGTTTAAAGGCATGACCTAGTCCATTGGAAACCTGAATTCTTTTAACATCTGTTTGCTGTGGAGCTCCTTTGTTTGTAGGTCTACATTTTAATAACGACAGCACACTGACGAACAGAAAAAGAATCCATCTGTGAACTCAGTTTTGTTTGGTAAGATCTCCCAACAAAGCCTACCAAGGAGTGTTTTTCAGTTTATGACAAAAAGCTACAGTGGACACAATTTTTATGTCAGTAACAGAAATATTTCTCTGACATGTACAGATCAGACAAAAAGTTTGGACGCACCTTCTCATTCAAATGAATGGGAAGGTGTGTCCAAACTTTTGGTCTGTACTGTACATTCTTTGGAAACAAAACAAAAAACTTTTTTTGCTAACCTTTCCTCGCAAAAAACACACTTCTTGAGCATCTTGGAAAGTCTATGAAGTCTTGGCTGTACTCATTTTAGGAAGCATAGCAGAGGCTCCTTTTAGAGTCACTTTTTACCGACTGTGTCTTTTTCTTGCTAAGTACATGAAAGGAACAGCTACGATGTGCTGTTACACTCTGTACCATCTCTGTCCTACCTTCAAAGGTTTTCACAAAACCATTACATAGGCAGGTTTTGTGTAAATGGGAATATCTCCAAATCAGAACAAGAGAATCACCAATGTCAGGGGTCCCTAACGCCCAGACCAGCACCAGTCCATGGGTCACCTGGTACCGGGCTGCAAAGAAAGAAAACATCCATCCATCCGTCCATCCATCCATCCATCCATCCATCCATCCATCCATCCATCCATCCATCCATCCATCCATCTTCAGAACTCATGCTGGCTGAATTCATATTGGCTTGCTGGACTCAAACTAGAACTGGGCGTTATAGAATTCACAATATAGTTTTATTATCAGGGGATAATGATGTATATCACTATATAGATCACTATATAATCCAAAAAATATTTTTGCTAAGTCTGAACACTCTGCTCATAAGAAAAATGTGTAATCATCAGCAGGTTGTTTAGATTTAAATATTTCCAATCATGCTTGATGCTTGTAACAATACTCTTTAAGGTGTACTATCTCTGCTTAAATAAAGAACAATAAAACAAAGAAAGTAAAGCGATTATTGAACTGGGAGAAAAACAAACCCAGAATAAAGAGAATTTATTTTGCAGGACATTTTTCTGGAGCTGAAACTAGAAGTGAAACAACTGAAGATGGTCTTTAAAGTGTGGGTGACATGGTCTATTTTAATAAGCCAAAATATAGTAAATAGTCTCTATTTCATGTTGCGATTGTTTTTAATATTTTTCGAAAAAGAATAAATAGCGAAAAACGCAATATAAACAACGAGGACGGCCGCCGGCTTCACGCATTCCGCCGAATTCTCGCCCCCCTGTTTGTGACGTAACGAAAGGAAGACAAGGCAGACAACATGGCTAGCACCGATAGCGAAGCACAGAGTGATGCTACCGTCTCTATTAGCGATTTATCATCAGATGAACAGAAAGATGAAGAGGAAAGTTGCGGAGATTATCATGATGATGAGTCACTTTTGCAACCGTATCGATTCGAACCCTTTTGCGAAAGTGAGGAGGATATAGTATAGCAGAAAGTAGTAGGTCTAGTGATGCCGATGACGATAGCCAGCATGAAGATTCGGCTAGACTCCAGTAAGTCTAAAAAATGTATAAAATTAAATTACTCCACTTACCCTAAAATATACTCAAAATGTCCCCTTTTGGCCTAATCTAAACAAAGGTAAACACTGGTTTTCAACCCAATTTACAAAATAAATGTCACAAAATAATAAAAGTTTCCCAGATATTACTACTCTTTAGTTAACAAAGTCACTGTATACCATTAACAACTGCAGAACATTAACAGTTTTACCTGTTTGAGCCAGTTTGAAACCTTTTCTCGTGCGCGAGCGCTCACACACACACAGTTCAGTTTACTCACGGTACCGGCACCTCAAAAGCAAATGAAAAAAAACGTTGCAGAACTGTTGCTTCTCTTGCAAAACATTGAGTGCGTTGAAATACTCCAGTTGGATCCAAGGACAACAGAAAACACGACTACTTCGCCTCAATGTGATCCATCGTGATGCACACTAGCCTAGCTTAGCAGCCTCCGCTCCCGACCGACTCCAGCGCCGTCCTGTCCGACCCAGAAAACGGCTCGCTCGCTTCCAGCTCACCCGCCTTTCCTCGACTCAGAAGCCAAGATCCTCCTCCCAACTCTCCGTTCAAAATTCTTCGTTTGTGTCCCGGTTTTTGTCCCTTCGAAAACGCAGACTTCTCTCCTGCAGATCTGGAGGGAAAAATCCTTCGCCGTCCACCTTCTTAAATTTTCCCCTTTTCAGCAGCGTTTCTTGTTTTGGGAATTTTATACACAGATACACTTTCACTAGATGTATTGCTACATCCAGCTGCCACACAACGACTTGGCATGTTGATGATTAACAGATTTAAACACGAGAGAAACGAAGACTACCTGTTTTGTTTACATGCTGTCCTAAGCAACTGCGAAAGGCACCTCCCTTTCGTGACGTCACAGGTCATATCGGGTTCACTTCCAGCCTGCGCTCTAGCGGCAGATCCAAATCTCTGATTCCTTCGAAAGATGTCTATTTTTCATATGCTTCGGATTTTTTTCGACGCAAACTATTGGTATCAATAGAATCAGCGTTTAAAGGGCTTTTTTATTTGACAAAGTTGTTCAAAGCATGGCATCCACACTTTAAGGGTTTATACTACTGGAACAGCTTTTCACACACGAGACAAAGTCACACAGCTGGTTGCATGCTGTACAAAAAATTCAAAAGACACTTTGGTTCCAATGCTATTTATTCACTGAGTTCCCTCAACATAATTCAGTTCATGTCAGTTTATGACTGTAGCTCCTCCCACATGCGCCCAGAATATCAAATGCAACAGTTACGTTGCTTTGGAATTGAGAAAATCACTTGAGCAGCACTAACGGCTTTCTGCTTGGTGCACAGGAGTTGAGGGAGATAGAAAAAAGGACAAATCTCTCCCCCTTAGGTGTTGCTTAACCTGACCCCCACATCATGCACACAGACATCGTCTGTAAAGGTTTTTGCCTCACCGGCTCACCCGGTGGATTTGCCCATTGCGGAAGGCAGTGGCTCAGGTGCTTGAGCAAGTGATCCAATGATCAAAGGGTTGGTGGTTCAATCCCTGCTCCCCCCCCCCAGTCATTGTGTCCCTGGGTAAGACTTCCCCCTCCCTGCAAACTGGCAGCCATGCCTCTGTCAGTCTGCCCTAGGGCAGCTGGGGCTACATCAGTAGTTACCATTGCCAAGAATGACTGAGGAGGGAATGAATAAAGGGTTGTAACCGCTTTGGGCGTCTGGAAAAGTGCAGATTAAATGGATCCATTATTATTATTTTTCACCAGAGGGTCATGACTAAGGTTTTAGGTGACCACTGTAAAAAAAAGTTGGACTGTGTTGAGGGGATATGGGGGGAGGGGGGTAAGAGAGTATCAAGTATCTGTCTTTCAGCTAATGCAGCTCATAAAAGATGGAAGCAGAAAGTAAAGTGATGTGTCTTTATTTTGATTATTGAATAAAGAGGTAAAAAAAATAGTCTTTTGCTTCCTTGTTGGCTTTGATCGAGGCATTGACCGTTTTTTCCCTTCAACTTTTTTCTCCTCTTTCCTCTTTCATTGATTGGTTTGTTTTGATTTTGTGCTTCAAAAGCATATCATCCAATGCACTGGTCGTTTCCCAGAATCCACTGTGACATTTCCTCATCCTCCAAAAACTCTTGGTATCTCAAAGGAGCTGTCAGTTGTTATGCTTCACTGATATCTAAAATATGGTATCTTCTTGAGTTGAAGCCATTTGCGGCATTTGGTATGCTGCGTGCAGTCCCGCTCCTCTAAACTGCCTCATAAATGATCTGCAGTCTGGTACTGTACAGACATCGGCTGCAGCAGTAGACGCCGTGTCCCCTTTGTCCTTGTGCCACATGTCAGGTTGGTGGTGCACAGCTCATTAGGATGCCAGAAGACCTCTATGTCGGTGACAGGACTTCACGTGTTGATGTGGAACCATGAGGCTGCACATGTAGCCGGGTCTGCAGAAGTTCCAAAATAATGGTTACGCTGCATGGGAAGTAATGATGCACAAACCGCAGCAGCTATTGCCTCAGTGAGTCATCAATCAAAGAGGGAATCCTGTTCTGTCCTTCGTGGGAACAACCTTCATTAGCCGCCGTGTGTGTGCGCCTCTACTGTATGTGTGGGCAGGTCTGCTGCTGGTTCTGTTTTAACTACATCTCTGCATGCGTAGGCGTCCATCTTGTCTGTGTGGAGCCATCTATTTTGCCTGTATGTATTCACAAAGTGGTGTGGCTGTCAGCCTTCTTTTGTGTGTGTGTGTGTCTGTGAAAAAGGAAGTCTGCTTTTTTCCCTTTCCCTGTAGCCTTTGTTGTTGTTTATGCTGTAGTCTGGCACACAAAGCCAGAGATAATCACAACACTTGGGAATAAGAAAGAGAGGACTGATGAAAGAAACAGACAGGAAGTAGATATATAGGAGAAAAGAGGTTGAAGAGGAAGACGAGGAGGCTAAGGGCAGCAGTCACTTCATTACCTTCCTACCAGCGCCTATCAGAATATAGAATTCTACATTTCTGTTTTTGTGGATATGGTCGTGGATGTATGTGTGTGTGTGTGTGTGTGTGCGCGCGTGTGTGAAGCTAAACGGAGAGTATTGCCAAGGGGATGAGGGCATATTATAGGTCACAAACTAGCAGCAGATTTAATTTGAGGAAGAACAAGTTGATTATGTTCTCCCAGGCAGAAATAGCTGAGGGAAATGAAACTGATATGACACAGGTGAAGACATCAGTGGCACATGCAGGGCAACACATGCGTCTTCTTTAATGTGAAATCTTTCACAGTGGAGGAACACAGACAATATGCACTTCAAAATGTATACTAGTTTATTTAAGATATAGGCAAGAGCAGAAATAAAACGTACGTTTGTACAAACAGCTGTAATCTTTTTACATATGAGATAGGTTCAAGATCGTGATTTTCACATTGACTGACGCCTGTAGTCTTTTTCAAACAAACCAACATCTGTTATTTTGGCGGCTGTCAAAACTAGAAAACAGCAACACAAACAAATATCATTTCCTCATCAGTAGCAGATTGTGTCAAACGCTCTCCACAGAACAATCTCTTTGGTTCATTGAGACAGTAGCTGTACTTCCATCACACACATGTGCAAAACTTTATTGAAATTTTAAAAATGTCGAGAAAACAACATTTCGCAATGACACTGTTTCTATTAAATCGTAATTATATAATAAACACAAACCAACTGACATGTTAAACCATTCAAAAACACGATGATGGGTGTGACTAATACTTTGATTGACAGAAGATCCATTCCCATTTCTGCCACGGCACTAGCGCTCATCATCATCTATCAAACGAAACGTCGGCGTCTTCTTTAGGTCGTGGAGCGGCGAGCTCCTTAAATGTGGGAGGTGCTATGGATGAAGCCGTTTCGGGAAATAGTGGTTGATAATTTTCCAGAGGAGCTGTGGATCCAACAATTCCACTTGACATGCTCAACTTCAGATGAGCGGTGTGACGCTGTGGGTTCTCTGGTGGCGCCCGCTGTGCAGAGTCCAAGGCCGCCAGTTCCTACCAAGACGCCCGTACCACTCATACTGTGTCTGTGACTCGTCACTACAGTGCACATCGAAATTATTTTCTATCACATTTTAAAACGGAATTAAGTTGTAGATGACCAAAGTTTAGTTTGTAGAAGTGCCAGATCGATAAATCAATTTATATTCTCACAGTCCAACCAGATATCTCTGAGGCCAGTTTTTACTCTCATCGACCTATACCATTATAAAATCAGTGGCCTCAAAAGTAGTGAAGTAGTCGTCGGCTACTTTTGATGACAAACTAAAGTTTCATCTAGTAGCTGGCAGCAAACGAGTACGCAGGGTCCCAAATTTATGTTTTTTTCTGTTTGGTGGGTAAAAGTTAGAAGACTATTCGCCATAGGCCTGTTGTTTATTATCCCTCATTGTGGTGATTTTCTTAAATGCTCCTCCTCTACTAGGCGAAGATGAGGTACACAAGCGCCAGCATGTGAACACAAACTGGTTGAATGTCAGACAATATTTTTACAGACTGGAATTCAAGACGTGTTTGAAAAATACAACAGCATTTCTTCATAGAACGTTCATTAAAAAAACACATTTTCTAAATAATAACAGACATGAATCCACTGTGAATGCTTCTTTATTAGCAGCATCTGACTACAGGCTTTATCCTATAATTTTATTGAATGTTTGGGGAATTGTGTTTCTGTGTGTTTGTGTCTTTTTATGCTATGTATAGCCTTGAACTGTTTTGTACCATGAAAGGTAGTTTACAAATAAATTGAATTGAACTGAGAAGAGCCAATATGGTGCTCATTAGAGGGGGGCTATTTTCCTTTACTGTAAATGACATTATGACAAGAATCTGAAACATTGTAATGTTTTCAGGCTGTTTTTTTGTTACGATTTCACATAAAAATAATCATCTGGAGGCAAAATTGGAAAAACGTTGCATTTTCTGTTATTCTGCCCTCCCCTCTAGTAAATCCATCCTTTTTTTTTCTCAGCAGGTTTTAATTTGAGTTTACAGTTAAATGACACTAAAGATGTGTTCATACCACTTATTAATCACTTCTATGCAATTTTATTTTAGTAAAAAAAAATAAAAATAAAAAGTTCATTATCTTCTGGTGGTTCAGCCTACAGGTGACTGACTGATCAGATCCTATTTGTGATAAAAAAAAAACAACTTAAACTTTGACGGTGTTACAAGTGCATTT
This sequence comes from Oryzias sinensis, assembly GCA_037389245.1. Taxonomy (NCBI): domain Eukaryota; kingdom Metazoa; phylum Chordata; class Actinopteri; order Beloniformes; family Adrianichthyidae; genus Oryzias; species Oryzias sinensis. The sequence goes on along the minus strand of CM074503.1, from coordinate 6,727,266 downwards.
ACTTAACCCTTGTGCTATCTTAGATGACCCCACCCTCACATTGACGTGTTCTCCCTACCATGACAAAGGTGGATAAAGGTGGAAAGATTTCATGTAATCCATGGACACCAGTGAAGATCACAAATCCTTGAAGAAAAAAGGTTCAGAGCACTGTCTAGTGGGTCTAGATGACCCAACTACCAATGTTAAAGTGCCTAGGATAGCACAAGGGGTTACCAAACAACGGCTGTTCAAGGGCTCCTCAACAAAAGTTTTGGAAAATCAGAGTTTGGTTATTGAACGAGTAGAAGTCAGGTACTAAATCTCCCACCTCTACTGATTTATAACCAGCTGCATATAAAAAAAATTATTATAAAGGATCCATCCATCCATCCATCCATCCATCCATCCATCCATCCATCCATCCATCCATCCATCCAATTTTTTTAACCAAGGTTAATAAAGTCGATATATGCGTGAAAATGGATGTCTGCTCAACAAAAGTGTAGTGAGGAGTTTAACCAATTCTGAAACATCTAGAATCTATTTTTGCAGCACGCGGTCACAAGTTATTTTCAGGACGGACTTTTATGATATTCGAGCAAACGCTGGACTCAGAAATGTTGCTTTAGCCCACTTTCTTTAAATATGACTCTTCATCAGAAAAATGCTGAACTTGTTCTAATACCAAAACACAGACTCTTTCTTTTTAGCCAACCCTTTATCAAATTAGCTAAAAAGCTTTTCTAGAATTGTAGTACATCTGAACCTGACCGTAATGATTATAAACATCCACGAAATTGTTGCCTACCAGGCCAGGAGATTTATAACCCCTGTTGTAAAATAAAAATCTGTCCAACACAAGAGGCCTTCAGCTCCTACTCTGTTTGCTCGGTTGCTGGACAGGACAAGTAAAAAAAAAGAGAAAAAAGCTCTTGGTTTAATAAAAATATGCTAAACTTCTGATTTTGTGTGCAGTGTGACACATATTGTATGTGGCTTCAGTATATTGACATCCCCTACTGACGCGATCATGGGTGAGGTGGGCGTCGTCTGGCTTCGCATTTCAAACTAAAAGAGGCTTGGATCCATCGATGTCTGATCACACATTCAGAGTCTGGAGTGGCAGCAGTATCACGCTGCGGTTCAGTGAGGCGGAGGAGCGAGTTCAGACCTCAGAGCAAAATTACAACAGTTATGACACCCAATAAGACTCATCTCTACAGGCAGTGGTGGATTGAGGGGGTCAAGGGCTTATTGAGGCTAATTTTTTAAGTGGTGGCCCCTTAATAGTCAAGTATGACAGACAGAAGAAAGCCTGTATCACCGCACACAACCAGCCCACATCGGTTTAGCACACAAGAAACAATAAAACAAACAAGGCTGCAGATTCACAGAATTTGTGCTAGATCTGAAAACTCGTGGATTCGATCAGCAGCCACTCCAAATCTGAGCAGAGCAGCAGGAAGGGTCAGGGAGAGCAGCAGGTGTGACGTGATGCTTCTGCAGTAAAGTCAAGCAAAACCCTAAATAATGTGGTGAACAACTAACCGTCTAAATATAATAAACTAGTGCAACAAATGTGAGGAGAGTTACCAACTCCCATCAGTCTGATTGTGATTATTCGCTTACTGAAGATATCCTCCTGAAAATCCAGTGACGGAACCAGCAACTGGCTAGTGGTAAACACACTCAATCTCGCTGACCATAAACTCTTTATGACCTGAGTGATAACAAAGCTGGTGGCAGATAAACAACAACAACAAAACATATGTGGCGTTTAAAGGTAAGGTATCTGCAGAGCTTAGAGACTGGAGGAGAAGGGACATTTGAATGAGCAAACCCCCTGATCACACTGCTGCCCTCTACTGGGGGCTGCTGGTCCATGTGAAGCACCGTCGTCCTGAGACTCAGAACCTTTGTACCATCTGATGTCAAATGAAAATGAATGCATTTATGCACATTTAAGATAGAAACAGATGTCCTTTGAAATTGTGGGGGGAATAAAATGAAGTTGATGTTGGAAGTGATGTTTTCCCCCCACGTTTCCTCTACATGTTTTCCTTGTCAGTTTGACCCCCCAGCAGTGTTACTCACACGCACAGAGGAAATATTTGTCGTAGCTATGTTTTCAAAAGCTCTCAGGAGGAAAAAAGATCTGACACACACACAAACACACACTTTCGCCATTCAAGAGAGTTTGGATTCACCGATCCCGATTTCCTCTGCCACTTTCTCCGACAGGAGAGCCGGCTCAGAACAGTATTAACTTCCTGCAGATGTTCTGTTTGTTCAAAGAATGACAAAGTCCATTTAATTTGTAGTGAACACTGCGATTCAGCGTGGGGACTCGCTTAATAATATCTGACGGCAAACTGTCAAAATTATAATCAAGATACATGAGAGGTCAGGGGCAAATCTGATACACGCTATGGACAACCTTATCTTAAGTGTGGGAAAGAATTGCATTTAAAATGACGACCTTGCTCCTTTGGAGAAAAAATATAATTTCCGATGTTCACTTCATTCTGGATCGTTTTCAGAAGTAAGCTTCATTTGAAATTGTACACGTGCTTGCTGCTTTGAGCTATTTAAAAGAGTACATGTCACTCTCATCAAAACAGATGGAGCCATTTCACTAAAAAAAAGACTCTTCTCTCTGCAAGTCCAAAATTACTTTCCAAATGTCTTGTTCTTTGCAGCTAAAAGCCTTTAATTTCAGCACTCACGGGAGAGTTTTCAAACCCTGCAAAGAGCACCTCGTTGCTTTGTGCTCCAAGCAGGAAGACGGCAGTGACAGTGTTAGTGGACAAAAACACTGGGTGGGATTTCCCTTCGTCCTCTCTGGCTCCTGCCTTTCATTGTCCATTTTTACATGCCGGCCATGCCCAGTTGGTCAAGGAGAAAAATACACTGCATCTGCTATAAATACACACACAGTCAAAACACACACAACATGTTTTGATCCAAACACGCATTCTTACACAGACCATAAACTCAATGTTTGAACACAAACAGCAAGTGATTAAAAAAAGTCCTTTAAACATCAAATATGGGAAAAGAAGCTTGTGCTTAAGCACTTTCTATCCAAATTCTGCATCTGGTCACTTTTGCATGAACATCAGTTTTCCGCAAAATGTTTGTGCGCCGCTGGCCCAACAGGACTCTGCAGCGAAAAGGTGAACTGCCCCCTCTTGCTCTGGAAGGTTTTCCTGGTATTTGTGAGGGGATTGCAGGCATGACTGGACCCAGCACTGCTGGGAGTGATCAGCAGAGGCCTGAACCATCGTATGTCAATTCATAAAGCCTTAGTTTTATGAAAAACGGCAAATCTGGTACAAGGTGGTCCGTAGATATTTAAGATTGTAGAGTGATTCTGTGAGCAATGAGCAAAAATGTTCATGCATATATTTTCTACAGGCTTGTAATGAAAGGTCATGGCCAACCTTCAGCAGTGACAGTAAAGGCAAAGGTGAAATCTTTTCTTAACCCCCAACCTGCACACAATGTGGTACCATCAGTGTTGTTCAAGTGATAAGTGCTCGCTCTCTGCACACAGCCTGACTTTATGAAACAAGAAAATTAGACCGTTTTTGTGGACGTCCTACAGGTGCAGCATTTGCTCTCTGTCAGTAAGGAGCCATTCCGTGCATCTTGGATGATCAGACTAGAGGTGGATTACTCAGACCATGACAACAGCATCATCCGTGATGCTTGTAAGTGCATGTGACTAATATTACCGAGTCTATGGTGTTCACACTGGTGGAGCAGGGAGGGGCTTTAATCTTTTCTACTGTTTAATAGTCCGCCACCTGCAGTTGAAAGAGTCTTGGTAAGAAATGTTCAGGAAAATTCGTTCCAGGCTTTTTCTTCACAGGCTGGGCTGATATGAAGGACTTGCTGTCAAAGAACATACGCTCACAAACCGCAACTATTAATTTCTCCTCCAGCATCGATTTTTAAACAGTTACACTTCCGCAATTTAAGGGGATATCATCCATTCATTACTACCACCATGTCTCTGATTGTTCAAACTTGACCATGTTTCTAACTTCTTTTTAATGTGCCCGGTGGCACTGCTTTTGTACAAATGGCCGCGACAAATGTAGCTATGTGTAAAGGATAGTCTTTAAATGAATTAAGCACGATTTACGATTCTTTCATTGTAGGTGGCTGCTTGAACGCCAAGACCGTCAAGGGCGAATGAACGTATTCCCTACAGATACTTTACCATGACTTACCACAGACACACGTCAACGGTATGTTCCATTTTCATGGCGACCCTTAAGAGAGTCGTACGAGCTTTAAAGGAACTGCAAGATACACCTGTGCTCTTCTTAAGATGTGGTTGCTCCTCTCTACAACTCTTCACAGGCCCGGAAACCCTAAAAACCTGCCTTTGACACATGCACCCAGACAGGTCAACCCCTGTCCGGTGGAGATGTGTCAGAGGCATTAGTTGGTATGGCACACCTCACCTATGGTTTTAGCTCTAGTGTTGGATCTTGGAGGTTGAGACTCTGGTGATGCAAGCAAATACAAATATTCTTCAATAAAGGATAGCTCATTCCACAGAGTCAACATTTGTTTACAGGCTTCACATCCACATGAAATAGCGTTTGAGTTGTTACAGTTGATTTGCTAAGGTCCTGCGGTGCTCTCTTATAGAAGATGTTTTTGGGCAGAACCAGGAATCTCAGAGCCGCATTCCTGGATTTTCCAGGAAACACCCTGGAATCCGTTGGGATGAGGTTGCTGCAGAGGGAGAGAGCATGGATCACTGCACAACCATAGCTCTGCAATTCATCCTGAAAAAGCAGCAGAAAACATTGAGAAATGCACTGCTTAACCCAATAACTCAAGCGCAACTCCAACTTATGTCATCTTCGCTCACACACATTTTCTTTTTGCTTTGAGTTGGAACTAAAACTTGCGTGACCTAATTTTTAACTGTGGTTCAGGTTCATCTAAACAACTTCTTTAAACAGCTGGTTCACCCTTTGAGGCACTTATGCAAATCTGCATGTCAGAGCTCACGGACACGTCAGCAAGTAGACCATCATAGTCTGGAATCAAACCACCAAACATCTGATCAGCAAAGTACTGCTCCTGCTCAACAGAAGGTCATGAGCATTTGAATGTTTTGGCCCCATCTTTAATTTAAAGGAGTAGTCATAAACTTCAAAAAAGAACCGGGTGAGTGGAAGCTGCAGCCTAAACGGCACAGATCTAAGCTAATGAGATTCTGCATCCTTCATACTTACAGCTGATGACCCTGTTCCTCATTATGTTACTAAAAGATCGCTTTCCAGCAAGAAAGGTCAGAGTTATAAAAGTCCATTCCAAGATTCTCTATTTTTGAATGCTGAAACAATATTGAACTATTTTAGATAGAATTTTGCCTTAACATTTGAAAAGATAATTCGGAAACATTCACTGAACTCAGAAAAAGTCAACACTCCTTCAGATCCGACAATCAGAGAAAAGAAGATTCAGCAATAAACTGAAGCAAACAAACGGGATCCTATTTGTTTCTAATTAACTTGTTTAAGGTTATGTAATGTAGTTAGACAGAAAAAGTGTTTTTACTCCATGAGAACAAGCAATGGAAGGAAGTAGTATGACATGACCTCTGTTATCATACATGAGCTTGCTTTTTTAACCTTTGGTTAATTAGTGACTTTAACATTGGGAGTAATACCCAGACCCACTAGACAGTGCGTTGAATCTTTTCTTCAATGATTTGATCTTCACTGGTGTCCATGGATTACATGAAATCCTCTTTCACCTTATCCACCTTTCATGGTAGAAGACACGCCAATGTAAGGGTGGGGTCATAGGATAGCACAAGGGTTACTCAGAGTGAGTAATTTTGTTCTGTGCATTCCGTCATTTAGAGGATGCTAGTTCTGTTCTGGTTTCCCATTTTCTCAGTCAAGATAGTTTGCGGTTAACCCACTCTCTTTAGTAACAGCCCCTCAACTACTTAAAGTTAATATTGTAATTAATTACTTAAGATGTATTCACACTGGAAAAGTCAGTTAATCCTAACTGAGTCTTTAATTTGGTCCGGATTTAGTCTTGAACCTTGTGTTTGGTCTCTATTCACGCTGCCATCAACCAGAGATTTCAGTTCGAACCAAAGCTTGGAAATAAAACCACGTGACTGAAAATGGCTTCAGTCATTGTCCAGGAATTAGGAGGGCGGGGCAAAGCACCTAAAGGCAGAAACTATGGAAGGTCTAATCTTCGCAATCCTTGTCAGGATAGTTCACTGATTCAAATACATATTTGCCAAACAAAGCTTTGAACCTCTGTATCAACTGCCAACCATTTTTACTTGCAACTTTGGAACAGTGAGGCATGCTGCAAGGCAAGGTTATCATAAGAAGGTACACTGACATGAGTGTTTAAGACATACTTGCTAGCTGATAGGAATGCTTGACTCATTCTATAGGGCGCTCTGGGAAATCAGACTCAGATGTTGGACAATAAGGTCTAGCCTGTGGTCATTGCTCTGTATCATCCTTTAAAACTAATTTAGCTGAGGTTAGGACCTCAGGATGTCAAAGTCTCATCCATGTCTTCATGGACATTCTTTGGTCTCTGGTGTGTTGGAACAGAAAAGTCTCATCCCCAAACTGTCCCCACATTAGGAGCATGAAATAATTCAAAATCTCTGGTTTATCCCTGGATTAAAGGGGCCAAATCCTGTTCCAGAGAAACCAGCACACATCTTATTCCACCTCCACCAAACTCCACACTTAGTCAATAGAGTCAGACAAGTCCTGTTCCTATGGTAACTGCCGAACTCAGACCCGAACACCAGAAGCTCTATACATCACTTCAGAAAACATGTCACTGTCCAGAGGCAGCTTGCTTAAATCTGACACTACATTCAGTTGCAGCTTTTTAAACTCTCCACAAACTGCTTCTATGCCAGTGTTTTTCAACCTTTTTTGAGCCAAGGTACACTTGACAATCCCGCGGCACACCAGCAACCAAAAATGTAAAAAAGGAGAAACTCCATAGTGTGTATTGATGTACAGTCCCTCCACAATCTAATCTGAGAAGTCTGAGCTTCCACTTTGTAATAATTTGTTATAATTAATTTGTTATAATTTAACTGACAACTGATTGTGACAAATGTATTAAAATTGACATTTTACAAACAAACTAGTTGCGCGCGAGCATCGGACCAAGATGGAATTCACCAAGCTCTTGAAAGCAGCAGATGTTGATGTTATACACCAGTGAACATTAAAACATCTGAATTTAGTTCTTTGGACTAGTGAGTGAATGCTTTTGCTAACAGAGTATAGAGCGGGGGTGGCAAACAAGTTTGACACAAAGAGCCGAAATATTTAAGTGTGTGAGTCAAAGAGCCACACCACGCACTGACCGGCCAATAATAATAATAATAATAATAATAATGGCTTAGATTTATGTGCGCTAATTCTTGGTGCTCAAAGTTCTTCCAATGTGTCCATTATTCCTTCATACTGCGGGTGATTGTTAATACTGATGTAGCCACAGCTGCCATGGGGCATAATGACAGAGGCGTGGCTGCCAATTCACGCCTACGGCCCCTCTGACCATCACCGGGACATTCATACGCATTTACACACCAGTGGAGCAACACTGGAGGCAGGGAGGGTGAAGTGCCTTGCCCAAGGACACAACGACAGATGACTGGAGGGAGCGGGGATTGACCCTTGGATCATTGGACCACCCGCTCTACCACCTGTGCCGCACTGCACCAAGACATACACACACAAACACGCAATTAAAGCCATATTATTTCCCATAACACACTCCTCTCCTGACAGTACAGCAGCAAGTATTGCACTTGTATTACTTTTGAGGGAAGTGTCCACCCTCAATACTCACATAAAATGCAGCTTAGCCAGAGTTAACAGAGGTCAGAAACCCCCTCCACACACACACACATACACACACACACACACACACACACACACACACACACACACACACACACACTCTCTCTCTCTTAGTATCTAATTCTCTGCCTCTCTCTGACACACGCAACTACTCAGTAATGTGCAGTGAGGTTTATGGCTTGTGAGGCACTGACTCCTCTGAAGTCTGATTAACGATTTATTGTAAAAACTGAGTGTTTCACCGTTCATCCATAACTGGTAATTCTTTGTATCTCAACATTCCTCTTTCAATGACCCTTACACCAACAAATACAGAAACATCTAGACAGAGCATCCTTGTGTCTGTCTGGTGTCTGACTAATTCATATTAACAAACACATTACATACATTAATTTTCAAATTAATTTGAAAATTATAATTATTTGTTTTTATTACCTTCTGGGGTATATTCCAGGAAGCAGGTTATGCTAGCTCCCACGGTAAGTTTGAGGCTAAGGAAGCTGATAACCTCAGCTTTCGGTTCCAGAAATGGAGGTATGTTTCAGGGTATGTCAAGTTGCCATTGCAACTCATGCTCTGAACATAACCTGGTCTGGAGCAGGTTTAGTTGAAGGTTAGTTTGTTTACAGAGAGGTGAAGCAGCATGGCGTGTCCATTTGAAGATGATTTAGTGGATGAAGAAGCTCAGATAATACTTTTTCCACAGGGAGATGGTGATAAGACCAGATATGGATGTTGGAAAAATATTTTTTTTTACTTTGATCTAACTTAATTATTTGTTTCAGTTAAGATAACTCTTTTTTTTGTAAGTCAGTTTAAAAATTACACTTAGTTTTCAGACAGTTATTTTACTTTCATTCAAATTAATTCAATTAAGTAGGTGTAACTTTGGTGCTGCTGTTAGATTGGCACCGCAAAGGATTGTGGGATACCATTCCCTTAGCCTGTCTGGACGGATTTGGGTTTAAGTGTGGGTTTTTGACCAAATGTGTTTAGCTGTTTAACTGTTTTACTGTTTTTTGCCATGCTTCGCCGAACTATTTTGCCCTACTGAGCTTACGTCTCTGCCCCATGAGTGAGAGTGAAGTAGAGGATGATTAGTTTATATTGCACCCCTACGGTTTGAGGCTGTAAAAATAATGACTTTAAATTCTTTAACGAATTCTTGCACTACGTACATTTTTCCCCCCCGGCTCAAACTTAGACATTTGAGAGTTCAAGAAATATAATTAATTAAGATGGAAAAAAGATTAATTGAATTGGAGTAATATGACATTTAGTTAGATAAATACATAAAGTTGAGTTGTATAAACAATTATTGAGTTTTATAGACGTAAGAAATTAGGTTGAATAAATTTAACTCAATTTTTTGTTCCCAATAGAAGTAATTCATTTAAGTTGGCAAAATTGGATACGTTATATATATATATATATGCGTCACAAGGAAAATGGAAACAAGATCAGAAACTCGTGCGTTTACTTTGTCTGTTCTTTTTCTACGCGCAGAAACTCTTTCTTTTGCTGATGATGCAGCCGTGTTACTTTTTTGATGAACGTGTAATCTTCATACGCCGTCATTAAAATCTCAGACTCCGTCTCACTGAAGTACAGTGTTTTCTTTTTTTTTTTCACCACGCGTTTCCATGGTGACTCCAGAAATTGGCGATCTATTGAGAATGTCTTTATGTACCTGCTGTGCACGTGCATTAACCCAGGGTTACCAAGTCGAGCGTAATTACGCCAACTCATATCCGGTCTTTTGGAACTGACATACCCCGAGAAAGCAAGTTCAGGCGGATTATAGCCAGAGTTCAGGCTCAAAGTCAGGCTAGTTTAAACATGCTTCCTGGAATACCACCCTGGTGATTTGAGTGTGGTTTAAGAGGCCAAAAAAAAAAAATGAAATGAGGGAAAGAGCCATTGTACCTATATTTTCACGACCATAGGGCGCAGTTTCAGTTATGGGTGCTTTTTCTGCATTTAACACATACAAAAGGTGTTAGGTTTTAAAATGCGGGGACGTTAACACATACCAGTAAAACATGCACGCTTGTGTGTGTTAAAAAAAAGGCAGCAAGAGCAAAACTGAGTTGGTTGGGATTTATTTTTCATTTGTCAATCATCAATCAGCATCTGAAAATCCATCAAAGTCCTCATCTTCTGTATCTCAAATGAACAGCTGGGCTAAAAATTTCTATCAAACATGCCAGGTTCACTTCCGTCATTGTCAGAGTCCGTCTCGTTGCCGTGCGGCTCCTTAAGAATGATGCCAGCTTTCCTGCACTTCGAAAGCAGTGCAAGCAGACACGTCAGCCCAAGCATCTAACATCCATTCACAAACTATGGCGTAACTCGCCCGGCGCCGCCTCCCAGTGATTCCATCTCGCCTGGATGGAAAGATGGCTCGTTTCATAAAACGGAAGCATCCTCGAAAATGTTCAGTTTTCATTTCCTCAGCAAGCGTTGCTGCCTTCAGTCAAGTCAGTTTTGGGCCACCGCGCTTTATTTCTGCGGAAACTCCGCTGCGTCATCTTGACTTGTCGGAGTGTGTTTTCCAGCTTCCTCCACTTGTGAACCATTCATCTTGAATTCACTCACAGCTGCTCGATTCCCATGATCCTCTGCATAGCTGATAGCTTGCAGTTTAAACTGTGCTTCATAAGTGTGTCTTTTTGCAGACGGCATTTTCAGGGTTTTCAAAACGGTTTTGTTCTGTGTTATGCACATCCCTGCACGTTTGTACTACTCGGGGGGTGGGGTTGTCTTCTTTCACGTCCTCACTTCTTTTCTTATCGTTCTCATTCTGTCCTTTTCTACGTCGAAGTCACGCAACAACACGTTAGGTGCACCACACTATAGTCGTATGGTGGTGAAAATACGGTATATAGAAAAAATATTAAGCTTAGAGCTGCATTTTTATCGGCCGCGTGTTCGCCACCTCTGATATAGAGCATATGACACGGTAAAGTCTATTTCCTACATGTAAATCAAGTTTTAGAAAATAATTATAATGAAGCTTTTATTGAGAGAAGAGCTGCACTCCATACGTGATGGTAAACTGATGAGGATGGAAGTTAACCGACTGTCCAGGGTGACTGCATCAGAGCTTAGTGATGAACGGCCTTGCCAAGAGCAACCTGATTTCACTGCAGCATGCCACAAAGTGGCTAATGAAGGACACTTAACAGATAATTAAGATAATCACCAATGCCCCATGTGTTCTTGAACTCCTACTGCTGCAGAAAAAAGGGCAAAAAATACAAAGACCACCTTGTAAAACAAACCGTGCAGGTTCTAGAGACAGAAATCAGAATAAGTCACTGAAGTGCACAGATGAGTCTGACATCCTGAAAGGAAAAAAAAGTGTAATGGGGAAAAAAAGCTCTAATGTTTAGATGGATAAAAATGTTGTTTTAACATTTGCCATTTGACTGATGATGGAGGACATATATAGGGAAAATGAAGATAAAAAAAATGTTTTTCTTTAACTTGTTCTGTCCAACAACTGAGCAAACAGATGAGCGCTGAAGGCCTTTTGCGTTGGACAGGTTTTACTACCACAAAAAGAGGTTATGAATCTTCGAATAGCCAAGGTGTAAATTTGTATAAACCCCTTTTTGTTTTTTATTATTTTTTATTTATTTGTTACATTTTGTGTTTTAAGTATATATACATATTCTTTTTATTAAAGGGGAGGGAGAGGGGGAAAGTGTGTGTGTGTGTGTGTGTGTGTTCGTGGGGGGGCAGAATAAAAAAAAATATAGAGGGAGGGGGAGAAAGTGAGGGGTTACAAGTGCCGAGTTGCTAATTTGAATAGGTTATTATTTTATGCTGTGAAACATTCATGCTACATCTACAGAAAGACAAATATTACATCCAAACATGAAATTCAGACAAAAGATGAGTGGAAGACATCTGTCCATCACTACACTGTGGGTTAGGAGGAGGGATAAAGCAGACAGGGAGCAGTGTGCCAGTGTGCACATGCATGTGGGGACACAGAGACGCTAGATAAGGCCAGGACCCAGAGGACCCAGGAGCCCCCACCACCCAGCCGGAGCCTCGACACTACAGGCCAGCCCCGGCGCCCAACCCAAGCACACCCAAAGGTCACGACGCAATCATTGCTCCACCCCATACCCCCCCCCCCCCAACTGCCCTTCCCACTCTGCAAATAGTAGGGTGATCCCCAGTGGGTGCTGGGGAGGTAGCCCCCATGCACCCTTACACACACACACATTCTTCTGGTTGCCCCCTGCCCCCCTGTCGATGACCAGTAACCCCCTCCAGTCCACCTACCCCCTAGCACCGCACGCCCGGCCACCGCTTCGGCTAACAAGGTCCCCACACGCCAGGCCGCCCCAAGAGGACCAGGTGGGTGAAGACCAGCCGCCCCTCCCCGATCCCACCTGTGTATTGTTGTGTGGGTGTGCCGTGTGTGTGCTGCAGGTAAAATGGGAGGTCTCCAGAGGGGTGGCGGCCAGCAGCGGGGCCCGCCACCCCGGGGTCCCTCTGTGTAGGTGTGTGTTTGCTGAATGTGTGGTGCCAACATGCACACTGTGTGTCTAAAGTGAGAGTTAAAATTGAGGGGCGTACCTGTGAGAGATGACACCGGAAGTGTTTTCCCCTCCATCAGACGCAGAGAGACAATCAGCAAGGAAGGGGCCAAGCGCCGCACGTGAGGTGCAGGAGGTCCAGCACCACCGACTCATGCCCCTGACCTTCCTGAGGAACTAGCACTACAGCCCCCCCTCCTAGAGCCTCCCCCCAAGAAAAAATAAGAAGAAAAAAGAGTAAATTAATTAATTAATTAAATTAATTAAAAAAACATTATAATAATAATAATTAAAAGAAAAGAAAAGTGAAGTAATTTAGTGAAGTAATTAAATAAAGTCAAAATAAATAAAGTAAGCCCTTTGCCCAGAGAAACCCAAAACTAAGTGTAATAAATTAACCCTGTTATCCCTTTGCTGTGGATGCATCCGGCCGAGGGCAGCCGGCCCCCAGGCCCCAGAATCCCAAGCCGCCCCCCCACCTACGCACCAGTCTACGCACCCAGCCAGCAGCCACCGCTCCCCTTGCGCCCAGAAGGCACCAATCCAGGAACCCCCGCCTCAATGCTAGCCAAGTGCGACCCCCCCCAATCAACCAGAGCCCCGAAGCCGGGAGAACGCCAGGCCCGGCAGACCCCAGCCCCCCGAATCTACCCCAGCCCACCAGACCTGCCAGGATCCGGCTCAAGCCATCACCATCCCACCCCTAGGTGATTTGACTAATCAGCTGGGACCAGGGAGAGTCTGAAGCCGACGGATTACGTGTGGAGGAAGCGGACATTATCTCTAAAATAATATGGTCTGACATTAGGTTTCAGTAGTGATGAATGCTAAGATTATTTTTACATTTCCAGTTTAGGAGGATAGTTTTCTTTGCGATACATATTGTGGTGAGAACCACGTGTGCCTTGTTGGATTCTCTGTTAGTGTTCCTTAGGTTACCTAATAAACAGAGTTTGGAACATGCAGGGACCTTATTTTGAAACCATATTGATAAATCGTCACAGACCTTACGCCAGAATGTTTGGACAGGTGGACAGAACCAGTGGGCGTGCATATAGTCGTCTATGTAATTACCTGTGCATTGCGTGCATATAGCAGACTGAATGAGACCCATTTTAAATACCCTCTGTCCGGTGTAGTGAGTTCTGTGGAGAATCTTGTACTGAATAAGTTGCAGATTAGGACTTTTGGTCATATTAAAGGCATTCAGACAGATCTGCAGCCAAAATGGATCACTAGATTACAATGATAGCTCAGACTCCCATTTTGCCATGGGTAGGTAAATTGTGTCTTCTCTGTTAGATATCAGTTTGTGAATTTTGGAGGTAAGCTTAGGATTTAAGAACAATGAAAAGTGTCACTGTAGGAGGAGGAAGTTCTAGGTCTATTTGGGTCAAGGTGTATTTAGTACTTATAGTTGATTTGCGTTGCTGGTATTCTAGAAATTTTTTTATACTAATCCCATAAATTGAGGAGGTTTTTTTTTTTTGCATTTCTGAGTATGTTTTTATCAAAATCATGGTGAATCAGGAAGATATGAAAAAATTCTATTTGAAAAAGGCTGTATTTGTGATGTCCAAAAAACCGTTGGTGGAAACAACAAGCTCCCTGCTCCTCTCCATTCTGATGTATCCACCTCCAGACTAATAGATCCTGGAATGTCTTTGTTTTCCTCGTCGGAGCTGGAATCTGTTTCTGAACTGTACAATTGGATAGCTGCGACATTGCTCGCCATTTTTGTTGTACCGCAAACGCTAGCCTGGGGGGTAAGCTAGCGGGAAAAGCTGTAATCAGATAACCCTAAGTTAAAGGTAACTGCTCTATGCCAACGGTCCCGCCCACAACTCAGAAGCAAATTTCGAATAAACTCCTGCTGCTCTGGGGAAACTATGTCCTTGAAAACGACACAGGTTTTTTTTTTTTTTTGGCTAAAAACGACATGATCATAATTAAACGCCCACTGGGAACAGATTTACATCAGATCTCATGATGATCTTTGTGCTATCTTAGATGACCCCACCCTTGCATTGACGTGTTCTCCCTACCATGACAAAGGTGGATAAAGGTGGAAAGATTTCATGTAATCCATGGACACCAGTGAAGATCACAAATCATTGAATAAAAAAGGTTTAGCGCACTGTCTAGTGGGTCTAGATGACCCAACTCCCAATGGTAAAGTGCCTAGGATAGCAGAAGGTTTACACACAGACATTGAATACAGGTAAACAGTCTAACTGCCCAGAGACGACCTTTATAAATCTGAGTACATTTTTAACGTGGAACATAGCTTACAGCAAAGACTGACATGTAGTTTTGCTAGAAAATATTCAGTATACCCTCACTGGGTTCTTTTTTGCAGGACCTGCTTTGGCTAGTCAAGGCCGACGCGCGAGTTATCAAAGAGGGTAATCCTCTAACATTGTTTATATTTCCAGTGTTCTTCACGGCTTTGGTGGAGGCTACTGACGCCAAGGGGGGCAATTTTGACATGAGCAAAGCACCAAAGGGGGATGAGAATCAGTACAGCAGCAGACACATAGTAAAATATTAACAGTTTATCCAGAGAAATATGCCAAAGAAGCTCATCGTCACTCATTGACACAGACTTGCTACTTGTCTGATTTATGACTCACTTGGGTGACTTGAGTTACTCAGGTTAACAGATTATAGCTTATTTGTTGATGCTAAGGTCTGTGGCCATTCTCGTTCTTGTTTATCCATTAATTAAGTAATGAGAGAAATGAACACATCAGTGTGTGGTCATTCATTTCCATGTTAGTCATGGCACTGGAAGTGATTTTATTTTTAGTTACTTATCAAACAGGATATCGCTGCCAATGCACTGAATTGATCCACTTCTAGAGTTCACAGTTAGATTTCATATTTGGCTCTAAGGATCAAATATTGGTTTATTTCTTTTTTTTTAAGACACATTTTTTTACATTATTAGTAGCGGCAAAAAGGTGGAATTTTCAAATATACCTTTTTATGATTTCTTATATTAAAAACATAGAGATGAAGGAAAAGCCTTCTTGGATCAAATCAGTTGATGGAGCGTTCTCTAAGTAAAGATTTGATGAAAACAGTATTTCAAACTCCATCTTTTCAAACAGACACTAACACAACAGACTAAAGCAGTTATCTTCAAGTTGTAGCACAATGCTTAACAAATACAGTACTGTGGATGTACGTCACTTATTAAATGTCAGTTTCCCGAAACAAAGACCTAAAGCGACTAAAACTAAGCAGCTTATTTCTTTTACCTTGACGTAACGGAGCTTTTGTTCCTTTCTGATAAATGCTTCAAGAATGAATCCTCTGATTCACAAAAACTACTCCAAAGTAACTCTGGGCTGAAGGGAAAAGTGGTTAAGGCAGGTTGATTCCTGAATCAAGAATGTACAGATAATTCACAATTATCCAATCTGTGCAGCACTAAACGATCCTCTTCATGTAGAAACAAATAAGGAAAAGTTATGGTAGTGATAGTGAGAGCAGGTCATGGTGTGTCAAAGGTGTTAACAGTGCCCCCCCCCCAAATAAAAAAGAAGAAAAAAGAAGTACATGCTGTACTATTTCCATTCTGTTTCCATTTTCTATTTTAGAAGGAAGTTTTATTTTGGAAAACTACCACATTCTCTCCACCACACCTGTCTACAACTGACTCATGTCAAGTCCCTTGACTCTCTCAACTTAACATTCGCTACATACTTAAAGCGGCTGCGCCAAACGCAAAATTGATCTGACCAAAGCTGGCAAAGTTACCAAAAAACAAACGTCTTTGGAAAGTTTTTTTGTACAGAAAAGAGCCAATGAGGAAACTGAAGACCAGTCTTCAACTTCAAAGAAAAATAAATCTGCCATTTATAGACAGAACCAAGAGTCTTCCTCAAAATATGGATTCATTGCAACAGTCGTTCCCACGTTCCACTTTGCATAATGTGCAGCAAATTACTCTTCAGTGTGACGTACTCTGCAAGAACAGTTACAAACATTGTGGATTCACATTTATTATTATATTTAGAAAATATTATTTTGAGGGTTGTATGATGTTGTTTTGAAGTATTTATCCATCACAACTGAAAGGTCAGATGAGGCTGAATTGGTGTTTGGTCTTTAGCCTCCACTCCGACGTTTAAGGGAAAATCCATAAGTCACACTTTAATAGGTCAAACACAAAGTCTAAGTTTAAATTTCCTGTAAACATATTACCGAGAATGAAGACTCCATAAAATAGAGTTGCTCAAAAGTTGTCAAGAGGACATTTCAGAATTTTCCTGCAACAAAGCTAAACAACGGAGGCACCTGTTAAGAAGTTGTAGCACAGAAAATACTCCCCTGTGTTAAAGACAAAAACATGATAAAGAAAGGGTTAATGGCCGACGAAGTCTGCATTATCAGAAATTAATGTACACCATGAAAGCCTGAACCATCAGACACGAAGCAAACAATGTGTGAGTAGAAAATCTACAAACGTATATATAGTATGTTGTCGTGTGTGTGCAGGTGGTGAGATTTGTAGAGAAGTGGCATCAGTGTGGAAAATGTAAAAGAAATGATCCAGAAGATCTGCCACAGATCCGTGTCCACAAGGCCTCTCTGTCCGTGAGTTGAACGTTTCAAGATCCACGAGGCCTTTCCAAACGCCATGCCGCACTGCGAGCGCGGCATGGATCATGAATTGATCCTGGATCTGAAATGCTCAGCCAAGGTTTAATTTATCTTCTGCGGTGCACTTACTGTGTCCTGTTTGAAAGACCTCAAGGATTTTGAAACTTTCACCTCGTGGACAGAGAGACACTGCTGACACGGATCTGTTAAACAAATCGTGCAATGGGAAAACAATTACAAGTCCCAGAAAGGAACCCTTAAGCTCACAGAAAAGTTCAGAGCAAAGTTGATAAGTGTAGCATTGCATTAGTTGCATAAAGCATATAGTTAAATGTAGCCTAAAGACACAAAAACTGCACACAAAAAAACTGTATGGTCACCATAAGATCCTAGAGGTGTCACAGATTTATGGATGGGTCACCAAAACAGAAGATGATGTAATTTCGGCCTGCGCATGCGCAGGGAGTGTTAGTAGGAAAATTCACGGGTAGGAACGATTTATACAACAGCTCTAGGTCGACATCATGAAATGGGCGGCACCCACAAGGAGCGAAAGGCGGAGCCTCAGAGATCGAGTAGTCATACTTCTGGGCAATGAACTGTGAAAATAACTCGTATTTTATTAAAAGATTGTTCTTTAGTGTGCCAAAGGTAGATATATGGTCATATATGTGGATGTAGTTTACTCTGAAAGGCTTAAAAATATGAAATGCCAGTCTGACATTAAACCGGTTCATGGCCTAAAAAAGGTTAGAGACCACTAGGTTAGAGGTCTGACTGCGAGTTAAGGATGATCACACAGTCATTTAAGTTTGATTCTTCTTTTTCAATTTTCAGGCAAAAACCAAAAATCATAGTTTCCAACAGTATAAAAACCATCTTTTCATTCAAGTTAAACCTAATTAAAATGTTGTTTTATTGTTTTATCAAATACAGTCACGGTGGCGCAGTGGTTAGCGCTCTTGCCTCACAGCAAGGAGGCCCCTGGTTCAAGTCCTGGCTGGGGGACCTGAAAACAGAACAACAATGGGGGACTTTTCTGTGTGGAGTTTGCATGTTCTCCCCGTGCATGCGTGGGTTTTCTCCGGGGACTCCGGCTTCCTCCCACTGTCCAAAAAACATGCTTCATGGGTTATATGGTCACTCCAAATTGTCCATAGGTGTGAGTGTGAGAATGAATGGGTGTGTGGTTGTGACCTTGCAACAGACTGGCGACCTGTCCAGGGTGTCCCCTGCCTTCCCCCATAAGTGGCCAGGATAGGCTCCAGCAGCCCAGTGACCCTGAAAGGGAGTAAATGGTATGTATGAATGACGTACAGTCAAAAGACAAATTTCTGCTAAACTTTCCAAAGAAAATCCAACATTTCATATTAATAACAAAGTAAAGTGTATTATTCAATAAGTAAATCAGAGTCAACACACATAAGGAGATTATTTCATAAAGCCAGCAGATCCAAATGAAATGATAAATAAGCTGCACTGAACAGATGGCTCCAAATGATATTAGTGACTTTCTCATGGAGCTGATGCATGCCCACTTTGTAATCCGAAAATGAAAACAGAGGTTTAACACAAAAGATGAAGTTAAGCCAAAAAGACAAGGGACGGCAGTAATGAAGACATGTTCAGTATTTAGGAATGTTTTGATCCTGCTGAGAATACAGACCATCATTAAATATCAGCCATCAAACTGCACACTTGTTCACCCTCATGCGAGCTGCACAGGACCGTCAGGGTCATTGGCGCATTCTCCTGAGTGGGTCATCATGTACAGTGTGCTGTTAACAGCATCAGTAATAGAGGCTTAAATCCCAGAGGAAACAAAACAACATGCATGCACTCTCAAGTCCACCAGGAGCTCAGGATGAGAGTGCCAACCAAATGGCATGTATATAAAAAAAAAAGAAAAAAAGGTAATCCTGCAGAGACAGACTGTTACACAATGTGCAATTGAAATATGCTGGGAAGAGAGGGGATTGTTTGGGGAAATTTCAAGGACAACAGAAGCGGATTTTAAGGCTGTAAACTTTGAGGAAATTAAGCTGCTTCTGTTCTCTGCGTCCAATTAAAATATAAAGCATGAGATGATAGTCTGTTCACGATTCTTCCAATCATCTGGAGTTCCTTTATAAGATCAAAGAACTTTAACTTTATAAGATCTTCAGAACCAGAATCAGCAAAGATTTGGATTTCTAATCATTTATTCGTTTTTCTGCAGCTTCATGAAAATGACGATAACAAGAATAAGGTGAGTGTCACTCAGAAAATTATACAGATCTTCCCGTTCAGAATTTCCAGAAATCAGACAAAACTCAGGTGCAACATTTGAGAACCAAAAGACTGGAGATCTGAAATCAGAAAAGAATCAGATCCTTCGACAGTCTGGCTGTTTTCAACCCTTCAAGGATCCTCATGTTCACGCAGACGTTTTTCCCCAGCAGCTGGTTTCAAGCTGGAGTTAAGTCAGAAACTAACAACTTCAGGGGTTTGATGGGAACCCACATCAGTCTCAGGCTCCTTAAGCCATCCTACCTACCTAGCTGCAGACACATGTGGAGGAGCAGCATCCTCACCGATGCAGAGCCCGGAAACAGCACGAAGCCCCGCGAACTTCAGGCGTCTCCGACCTACCTTCACTTAAACGATTCACCCTCATTCCCGTCACATCCTTTGAACTCTTCATGTTTTTTCTCTCTCTAAAAGCCAGATAAAAAAATGTGAATATTGATATTTTCAGCAGCATGAGCGGAACCGGCTGTAGGCGCCCTGGCTTTACCCTGGCTGATGAACTAAAAAAGGAGAAAACAAAAATCCTCTAGACAGGTTTTTTTTATTTACCAAAGCAGAAACCTGGATAAAACAAAAGTTCATCCATTTTAATTGTCAAATTCTATATTTCTAATTTAATTTTGCTACACATTTACTAGAGAACTTTTGGAAAATGAAATGTCAAACAGCGTTTTCTTTACCATTTTAATTAAGAGACAGAATGAGCAGGGTTGAAGAAGAAAATGAAAAAGCATTTCTGGCATTGACTTTTAATTATGCTACAGAAATGCTTCCATAGGGGAGGGGGCGTGTAGACAGACAACCTGTCCGGATTAGCTGAGCTGTAGTAATCATTTACCTAAAGGCCGCGTCACACTACATTCATTTTGCGCATATTGCAATGATGGAAATTGGTCAAACGTGAATGTACATGTAAAAGTTGTTTTTTACATGAAATTTTCACAAAAAAACAACCTTCAAAACCACGAATGAACCAAGTTAAAACCACGGAAGAAGTACGAAGAAACCACGCAAAGATTACGTAAATCACCATAGAGAATTAACCGTACCTTATTATATCAATTCACCAGTGATTCGTCTGTCAATTACCTACATTTTAACGTGGTACGATATACATGATGTAAAAGTTAGACATCGGTGGTACATGTGTAAAAATTCCGTTTGACAAACGTGGAACGGTCATGCGAAGCCACAAATTTTGCCCAGGCATCTTGCAAAAATCAAGCATAATTGCATAACATTTAAGTGATAATTACGTATAAGCTAGGTAAAATACACATAAACTGCATAATTTTCAACTGACCAAAAACTATGAACAGTTCAAAACTGGATTCACATAAAGACCCATCGGTGGAAACCCTCCACGGACATCTGTGCACATCGACGAATGATGAACACTTGTAAATTATGTATTTCACGCATGTGCAAAATGTATGCAGCGGCTGTGTGACATGGCCTTTAGTAACTTTGTTCTACTGAGTAATGTTTTACATCACTCTACTTGTTGCTTTTTCTTTATTAGTAATGAAATATCAGTAGCTTCTCTCACTTAACTATGGGCTGTATGTATTGGTAGCCTAATTTCAGTTTCCCTTGTTTTATTTGCTCAAATGTCGTACAGTTTTGATTGAAGCCATAATGATTGATTTCCATGAAGATAAACCTGCAACAAACCTCAAGATGATTGGGGTGTGGAGGCAAAGCATCAATGCAGTTCAGTCAAATAAAGCATTTTAAACTAAAAGGAGTTGGTTTGACATCTTCAATTGGGAACAACCAATGTTTCAATAATAATGTTGGGTTAACTTTCATCCAAGCATCTGTCCCCTAAACCCACTTGTTCAGGCTGGGTCAGAGCATGCTGGAGTCAATCCCAGCTATTTCAGGGTGAAGAATGGGTGCTATGGGGTAAAATAAGGATCTGCTTGAAGTGAATGAAAAACCAGGTTGTAATTTTAAAAAATTATAATTGGAAAACAGTTTTAAACTCGAAAATACACCTTGTAAACTTGAACAAATTATGAATAAATTTGAAAATTAAAATTGTAAAGTTGGAAAAATAATATATATTTTTAAAAACTTTAAAAAGAATTTTTTAATAAAGAAGTGTAAAAAATAAAATTTAAATCCCATACTGTTACCAAGTAAAAAACATTTTCATTTGTATCTTAAAAGTGTTTTTGTGTTTTTAAGACAAGGACTACATATATATTAAAATACCATTTACAAAAGTAAACAATTAAGATTATAGCCTTTTAGACTTATTTCAACTTTTAGTCCCTACAGAACAGGTTGATGGCCCCTAAATATTTTTTTCATTTTCATTTCATTTCAGTTCAGTTTTCAAGTTTCACTACCGAGCTGATCCTATTTTTCGTGAGCTTTGATCTCATTGGCTATTAAATGTAGTTTTGAGAGGTCAAAACGTTTGGTTAGGTGTTTACATGACTAACATGTAGCCGTGTCTGCGGGTTGTGTTTACGTGTTACAAATAAGGTTGGGAGTTAGCATAGTCACAGTAAAGTTCCTTTAGGTGCTGCAAACAAGGTTGGGAGTTACAGGTGTTGTATGCCAACACGACTAAAGCTTCTGATGAGACTAACACAAACATATTTTTGTGTTACTGTGAATGCAGTCACAAAGTCTAACTGACTCACTCTTGTCTCACCTAATGCGTATTTTATTTTGGCGTGGCTTATACATGACATAACTTTGACTACAGACCATTCATCGATGGTGGGCTTTATAATCTGCAGAAAATACAGTAGTTTTATACTCATACTTGTATAAATATTTGGACAGTTGGACAGTTTTCATCTCTACTGGAGCAAAACTTGATTTAAAGTGATGCTGCTCTTTAGAGAGCAGCTGCTTTCCTGAGGCAGATCACATTTCCTCTCCACATTCACTTTACCTCACTGAGGAAGTGTTGGGAAGGTTTCTGTCTGTTGTAAAAATAGTTTAAGACTAGTTTTTGACTGATGATCGGGGGTTCTTTCCTTCCTGATCACTGCTCTTCCCTTCTCTGGGAAATATTTTGTCATTAAAAAAAGGAGGATAGACATTTTTTCCCCCAGGAGTATGTGAACAAACCGACAGGAATACTTTCTCTGTGGAAGATAATTAACATGTCTCGTTTTCCTTTCGTAATTCTCTATTTCAGGGTCTCAGTGATATGCCTCCCTATTTCCCTCCTCACTTTGAATCAGAGGAAGCCCCCCCCCAACACACACACACACCCTAGTTGTCCCTAATAAGCCAAAATGAGATTCCTTGGCTGACAGTTGTTCCAGATGGCACAGCTGCACTGTGCTTTCTGGCACAGGATCCACCACCGGCAGGGGTGGCTTCCCCCCGTCGTGTCCCCGCATCGGCATCCACCATGAATGGCTGAGTGGCATCTGGCAGTCTTGGGTAATGTTATATCATCTGGGTGGTACAGTTAGTTACAGCATTCATTCAAAACTTTATTTTGTTTTATTGACCTTTTGGGGAGCAGATGCATTTCTTCAGATGCAGACACAGCCTGAGCTGAAGGTACGTCTGACCAATAAAACTGCCGGACGGCAAAATTAAAAAAACATAAATCTATGTAATCTACAAGTTTAACGCATCCAAAAAAAGAGGTGTGTGGTGTTTTTGACAGGGTATGCTGCATCTCTCTGCTCTAGAAATGTCAATTTCTCATTAATGAAACCCTGAATATCTGAACAGTAATTTACGATTTTTATTAGCAACACATGAAGATCGGCCTCAAAAAAAAAGAAAAGAAAAATGGGGTTTAACCCCAATGTCACACATTACATTTTTATTTTCTTTAGTTTTTACTGTGAGATGGTAATAGAAATCCTCGAACATTTTGAGGCTAAACTCGTGGCACAGGATGTCCCTTTTCACTTCAATAAGGCTAGATTGTGTTATTTGTTTAAAAATGGAGGAGCTGGGGTCTGAGAGGACAGAAAAGAGACGGACAAACACAAAGAACACTGACACATCTGGTGGAGGACAAACAAGTTGTGTTGGCAACTGCAGGGAACACAGGTCAAGGCAAAGTCACCTGTGTCGCAGAGCAGAAAAGATCAATTTCAGCAATATGAGAAAACAAAGCAGTCAACCCCCCAACACCACACGGCAGCAGGCAGGGGACAACCGCCCCCCGGGCGACCAAATCCGCCACCCAGGCCAGGACCAGCAGGACCGCCACAAGGCCCCCAGAGCCAGAGAGCAGGGAGGCGCGGAGGGAAAGAGAGCGCCGCCCCAGCCCAATCAAGAGAGCAGCCCCCCCGCCGCGCCGGAAGAGCCCAACGCAGGGCCCCACCCGAGAAGGGCACCCACAGCCCCAGACGAGCACCCCATCATCACCCAGGAGTTCCGGGCATCCCCCCGCCCCAACCCCAGGTACGAGCCAGGAACCCCCAAGGGAGACCCGCTCCGCACTCCAGGCAGCCACCCACCGTGCCCACGGTTGGTCCAGGGAGGAGCAAGGCAGGGGCCAGCCACCCCCACCCCGGAGGGGAACACCCCGGGGAAAAAGGGGGGCCCACAATGGGTGTTGTAAACATGGCCCCACCAGGCTCGGCCACTGTTGGAAGTTTGGCGGGGCCCAGGGGAAAGGACCAGAACCCACCCCCAGGGACACGGACACCCACCGGCTCAGGTCTAATGTGAACCCCCCCGAGCAGATAGAGCACCGCCGGGCCCAGGAGACCGGCACCCAGGGGACACAGCAGCCGCCGCCAAGGGACCCCACACCAGGGAAGGGGTAGGGGACAGATGGTCCTAGGTCCCACCTTCCTTGCAAAATGTGTGTGCGTGTATGTGTGTTTGTGAGGGTGTGTGTGCGTGTGTTTTATGTTGGAGTGTATTCTTTGAGGGGGGAGGGGTGTGTGTACTAAAGGGGGTGCAGTTAAAATTGCCGGGTAGGGCACTGAGGGGACATCTCCTGATTACTCACAGTGATGTCCCCTCACCCTCCCCACCAAGGGGCCCTAAATGTCTAAGGTGCGGTTAAAATTGGCGGGTAGGGTGCTAGGAGGACATCCGCTGCTTGCTGGCAGTGATGTCCAAGCACCCCCCCTACCAAGGGCCCTACATGTCTAAGGTGCAAATAAAACCAAAAGAGGGGGGGCCCACTCCATATGGCAACCATGGGAGGGGTACCACTGCCAAATAGCTCCCCCCCCAAGGTGCATTGCAGGCTAAACCCCCCACCCCTTCACCCTAATATGAGGTTATATGAGGAAGGGGGTAAGTTGGGGACAGCTGGTAGACTGTCCCCCCGGATATAGTTTAAGTTTAATTAAGTTTCAACACTTCAAACTGCATCTTTAAAGACGTCCTGGTTATGCTGCTTCACTGATGCAGGCATTCCACTATGCTGAGTTTACGGCAACATATTTAGCATTTATCTTCTGATTTTTTACTATAAAACAACACAGGAGCAGACACAAAGTTCCCACACCGACTGTGGAGTAAGCGCTGTAAACCATCACTCATTCCAACACATTTGCCAGGACGCACATCACACTTCTCAGTTGGGACTTGTTCCATTGGTTGGTCCTAACTGCTTTGTAGTATTTTTAGGCCTGTTATTCTGGGACCTGTCCTGGCAGGCCAACTGGGAGAGTATATAAGCCTCCGCCTGCAACTGGGGACCACTGAGAAGGCACAGTGGAAACATCTCTGCCCAACGCTCTAGCAAACATTCACCAGGCGTTTGAAATCTTCCCAGGGTGAGTAAAAGCTTCAGCATCCTTCATGGACACAGCCACAGGCAAGCATTCAGCTATTGTATGTGCTACTACCTAGTGTGCTTGTGTTTTTCAAATAAGCATGTTCTGAAAAATAAAAATCTTTCCTACATCCTCTGGTTGCAAGTAGATCTGCTTCACCAAGGCGTGCTACCTTTTTCCGGGTTTTCCTTTACCTCACGGCAGGAAGAGTGGAGGTCAAGGTTAGCCACACCCTGCTGCCCACAGCACCAGGAAGAATTAACGACCTGCAGGGCGACACTTGAGCAGGGCAAACACTCGCCAACATGGGACTCCAGCCTGGGTCACGCTGGAAGGACGCTCACTGTGCCAGCCTGCTGTCCCTTTGAGTTGTTTTCCAGCAGATTTAATGTGCTGCTCATTTTTGGCTCAGTTATCAAGCTGCAGGTTCTGGAAGTTCCAGAAAGCCGTTCGGACTGAAGACATCATAGAGATACAGTTGTGACAGTGATAAATGATTGTAATCTTCTTGCTCATTTATGGTTATGAATATAAAGCATAAATGCAGATTTGTCACTGTCCTTCCAAGGAGGGTGCTGTATAGAATAAGGAAAGCGTTGGCATCTTATCGAAGGCACGCAGTTCAGTTTTCGCTTTTCTGTTTAACTGCCCCCTCCCTTTTCCCCCCCAGGAAGTCATGCTTTCCGCATAATGTCAGCTGACGTTGCAATTCAGAAGTTTTCGTTTCCTTTCACCCGTGCTGTAAAGCTTTCTGCAGAGGGGAAGGCGACATGCACACAGGTGAAATCCTCAGAGCTTTGTGAACCCCAAAAAAGTCTAACTGTAAACAAACCCAGCCCTGCCACTGGTTCAAGTGCACTTATGCACGATGAGACCCAAAAGCAAGGCAGCACAAAGCTTCTGCCCGAGGCGGACATGGCTGGAGGACTGGTCTCGGCCTGTGATGACGCCGCTGAGTGCGCAGTGGTTTCCAGCCAGAGCATGTGCATGAGCGTCAAAGAGGAGAGTGAAGACCAGCGTCCAGCAGCAAAGAGGCAGCTGTCGTCTGAGAGTGCAGCAAAGACCGTCACTACGGTGAAGAAGAGCGCTGTGAGGCAGGAGGTGGATCAGCCAAGACAGGCGTGTTCCAGAATCCAACCGGCTCCATGTGCCGCCGTGGACGGCAAAAGGAAGCGCAGAAAGGATCTCTTCAGCAGCTCAGAGGTCTTCCACAGAATCGACTCACGTGTCATCAGAACAGGATTGGAGGTGAGGACACATTGTACCAGCCTAACATGTCACATGATGCACAATTCTGAATATTAACCCTGTTTTAAGGCATAAAGGCTAAATCCAGCATTAGTGAGATGATTCCTAGAGATTTGGACTGACAGTGGCGCCTTCTGCATGCTCCTCAGCTGAAAGAACGGCACGTGTATGATGTGAAAACAATCGTGCACAGCATCACACGTGAAAGCAGAAATGAGCTGGACAGACTACGCGCCATCTGGGTCTGGCTGTGCCACAACATCGGTACGTTTCCAGAAAACGCACATCCGCATTGCATCAAGCTGGTGTTTGGGATCATTTTGGGCCTGAATGAGTAGAGTCTCGTGTGCACAGAGTACGACGTGAGCGGCTATCTCGGCCGCTCTGAGAAGCTGAGCTCCCTGGAGGAGGTGATTGCTGCAGGACGAGGCGTTTGCTGCAGCTACTCCAGTCTCTGCATGGAGATGTGCAGGTGAACAAACTTGTTCAAAGGGGTCAAAATAAAAAAGAGCCTTTTCTTTTTGATTGACAGAATATATTTAGATGTAAGAGGTGAGTGAAACACTCCTGCACAGGTCAGCCGGGACACTTCCTGGTTTCAAGGGACGCATAAACCGACAGTTTAGATCCAATCCAAGGCAGTAAGCCAGACTTCCTTTCTTACCTCCAACTTGGCTCCACACTCTTTTATCTGCATGTGTGAAATGTTTTGACCAAGTGGTGTTTCAGGATTCTGACCTTAGTTTCTGATAATGACTTTTCTTTATTAATATTAAAAAATCCTCAGTAACATTTCTGACAATTCTTCCGTCTAAAGGGCCTATATCATGCTGTTCTGAAGCCTTTTATAGCAAACCATGTCCATATACATGATAATATATTACTGGTGGCGCACAGAAGAACGATTCTCTTATTAAATATGAGTTATTTTCCAACTCGAAAGTTAGACGACTCGATCTCTTTCACTCCTTGAGAGTGCTGCCATTTTTAATGATCTCAACTTAGAGTCGGCCTCAGCATCGTGTCTGTGTTTCGCCCACAAAAACAAACAACATCCGAACTTTTGCAAATATAGACGTGCATATTATGCAAAGAAAAGGAATGCGTTTAGCCGATCCCCGCTAGCTCCACTGAGAAAGTGGGCGTGTGTGTTAGTGTGGGGGCGGAGCTGGCAGCACAGACTCTTCCTGGAATGGGCGGTTCCTCACTTTGTGATGTCACAATGTGAGGGCCCACTCGTTTTTTTGTGGATTGGGAGGGGCTGGTGCTGGGAGAGCAGGTTTTTAGAGGAATGTTTGGAAATGCGTGAATGGATGAAAATACCGCTCTGGGGTTTCTTTTTGTGAGAAATGAACAACATAATAAACTGAAAAGCCCACAAATGAATTCGATGACAGGGGTGGCGAACAAGTTTGACACCAAGAGCCGAATTTTTTCACTGTGAGAGTCAAAGAGCCACACTATACACTGACCTGCCAAGACGTACACACAAACACGCAATTAAAGCCGTATTATTTTCCATAAAACACTCCTCTCCCTACAACACAACAGCAAGTTTCGTACTTGTGTTTATTTCAAGGAAAGTCTCCACC
This sequence comes from Oryzias sinensis, assembly GCA_037389245.1. Taxonomy (NCBI): domain Eukaryota; kingdom Metazoa; phylum Chordata; class Actinopteri; order Beloniformes; family Adrianichthyidae; genus Oryzias; species Oryzias sinensis. The sequence goes on along the minus strand of CM074503.1, from coordinate 6,699,358 downwards.
GTCAATACACACTCCAAATGCAGCTTAGCCAGAGTTAACACAGCGACTACCTGGAGGTCAGATACCCCCTCCACACACACATACACACTCTCTCTCTCTATCTCCCTCTTTTCTCTGCCTCTCTCTGACACACAACTACTCAGTGACGGGCAGTGAGGTTGATGCTTGTGAGGCACTGACTCCTCCTAAGTCTGATTTACGATTGTAACAACTGAATATTTTGCCATTCATCCATAACTGGTAATTCTTTGTAACTCAATATTCATCTTTCAATGACCCTTACACCAACAAACACACAAACATCTGGACAGAGCATCCTTCTGGTGTCTAAGTGATTCATATTCACAATGAACACATTAAATACATTACATTTCAGATCTGTGAAGCATACATTTAATTTTGACCTTCAGTAAAAATGTGTTACTTTTCAAAACTTCTTTTAGTTTTTATTTAAAAACTAATAATTGACTATTTGCATGATGGAATATTAACATATTGCTTGCTTGCTGGACAGAGCATCCTTCTGGTGTCTAAGTGATTCATATTCACAATAAACACATTAAATGCATTACATTTCAGTTGTGTGCAACTTTAAATTAATTTTTACCTTCATTAGAATATCTTGCTTTTATGTTTTTTATATAAAATTGAATGACTGACTTTTTGCATTGAAAGCAAATAATTTATTAGATGTTAATACATTGCAGTGACTCAATTCATTCTTCATGGTGTTAAGCAAACAAGAGTAAGGTTACCATTAAACTGGCTGTGTTATATGCTCCCCTCGTCTACATCAAGAGCCAAATAACTTGAACACACACTGAAACATCCAAACAGCATGCAAGTCACTTCTGCTCACCCCCAGGCCAGTTTTAGCCTTTCCGATCGGTTCCTTTACGTGAGTGTCGGTCAGAACGGACAGATGCCTTGATTTCACGTGTGTCAAGGTAATAAACAGGGACTCACAGACATATATTGAAGAGAGCATCGACAGCAGCTTGAGAGCAGCTCTTTTACATACGGTTCTCCGTTCTCCAAAACGTAACAGGGCCTTGTTTCAGAGAGATTTCAGCTCAATCATCTCTGGTTCTCTCGCTGCCTCGTTAGTGACAAGCAGGGATCTCAGGCAGTCACTCTCTGCAATAAAGGATCCATGAGAAAAGTGATCTGCGGTCGTTTCTGTCCAGTTGCGCAAGCAGTGTCACGTTCTGCGCTTTACTCATTTGGACTGCAGCTTTCTGCTGTGAGCTCTACAAAGATGGAAAGTGGGATGATTGTCGTTTTGAATGTGCACTTTGAAAAGCTTCAACTTGTTAATAAAGGAGACAATTTGTGTCAGATCAGGAAGAGTTTTTCATTTTCTCCGGGATACGTCTTTCTACCATGAACTATTTTACTGCTTCCAAAAGCTCATAATAATAAACACAGTGACGCCATTCCGTTCAATTAAAAAGTAAGAATCTTCCCGTTCTTCCAGAAACGTCCTGTGTTTATCTTATACTCTGAAATTCACACAAAACACACACACTGCCACATTACTTTTATTACTATTTATAATTTATTTTTAATACCCTCTCATGGTTTGAGTGTGGTTTACGAGGGAAAAAATTATGAAATGAGGCCCAGTATATAGAAAGTATGATGAGACGCAAAGAGCCGCACGCTCATTGGCCAAGAGCCGCATGTTCGCCACCCCTGACCTAAGACTTTAATTCCTGGGAGGATAATGTTTTTTTAGTCAGGAATATTGTTTTTGCAAATGTGTGGCGCTCAAAGGTTTTAAGAACATCAGAGAATACTTTGAACGTAACTGTGAAACACAGGTAGAAGTTCTTCTCCGATGCGAACCACAGTCAGCGGTTTACAGTCAGACAGCTGTTCAGAACCAATGTTAAAGAATCGGTTGCTAGAAAGGCCCAGCATCTCCTTCGACTGCACTGTTGGCTGTTCTTTACTAGGACATTTTAGGGTCAGAAGCTCTGCAGCGGCATGTCGCTGTGCACATGTCAGACTACAAGTCTGACCCTCTTGTTGTCCCACATCCTGTATGATTTTAGTTTTCTGTCAGATATTTCCCTTTTGGGTTGCCATTCTGCCCACTGCTTGGATGCTGTGAAAAAGATCAAACAGCTGCTCCCACAAGAAGACAAGTCTGGCATTGACATGATCACTCATCGGGTTGGATGTAAGTGTAAGGAAAACCAGCAGAAGTTTACCAAGAGACACAGAATTCTCACAGACATCCTAAAACGTATGAGAGGTTATAAAAGAAAACTAAAAACTGTGTTAGAGTTTAAAAACAGCCATAATATTTTTGTTAATGGAGTCTTGGGCTCAGAAATTGCTTTGCAGATTGCAGGGAATAATTAATGCACTTTGCTTTTGCAAAATAGATTTCCTAAAATCCCGCATCAGTCATTTAGATTGTCTTATTACATAAAAAATAAAGCAACTCTTTCAGCTGCCGTTTGGCTGTTTTGGTGTTCTTGTTCAGAAAATCTTTTTTTATTTTGGATTTTGGATGTACAGAGAAGTGGGCATCGAGTGCCAAGAAGTGCCAGGACACAGTAAAGGTGTCGGGTACCGTCAAGGCCAGAGCCTGCGGCACGTTAAATCGGATCACCTGTGGAACGCTGTGTTGCTGGGAGGACAGTGGTTCCTCCTGGATGCCTGCTGGGGGGCTGGAAGAGTAGATATGGAACATGAAAGCTTTGTCAGAAGGTGAGGGAACACCAACACTCTGGAGCAGCAGTTGTGACTGGAGTTTAGCCGTGTGGAAACACAGAGATGAGTCTGATGTCTCCATGGTTTGTGTCAAAGGTTTGACGATTTTTACTTCCTGACGGATCCAGAGGAATTCATCGAGTCCCATTTCCCGGAGGAGGAGAAGTGGCAGCTTCTGGACACGCCCATCATTCTGGAGGACTTTGAGAAGAGGGTCTTTAAGACGTCAGCCTTCTTCACCTTGGGGCTAAGACTGATAAATCCTCATCACTTTCACATTGTTACAGGTCCACTTCAGTTGTTTCAAATTCTACTCTCTCTAGGTAACATGATTAACAGTCCTCTGCTTGGTTTTCTGCTCAGATGATGGTGAGGCAAATGTGTCCATCGGGTTCTCCTCGCCAACAACCTTCACCTATGAGATCACGCAGCACAGGGACCTCCTCCACTGTGGAGCTTTGGAACAGAAAGAGTCAAGTAGCTCCTCCTTTGGCATTCTAACAGTCTCCCATCGGAGCATGAACCTGCAGCTCCTGCCACCTGCAACTGGAAGCTATGACTGCAAGGTCTTTGCAAGGCATGAAAAGGCGAGCACGCCTCTGGTGTGGGTTTGCTCCTTCACAGTGGAGTGTCTAGCCCCAAGAGCCATGGAGGTTATCCCAGAGAACCCCTACCTGTCTTGGGGAATGCAGCCCGTTGCAGCCTCACTGGGTGTAGCAGACTGCAGCCAGAGCAAAGAGGTTGCTGAGGTGGATAAAGGTGTCTTTGACCTGGTGCTGAAGACCTCACGCCCTCTGATGGTGCTTTGTGAACTGGTCCACCCACAGATGGAAGCTGCTCTTGCCAAGCGCTGCCTGGCAACACAGATCCAACCGGACATTCTTCTCTGCCACGTCTTGTGCCCCTTTCCTGGTTTCTACCGGCTCTCAGTGTTTGTTCGGGACTATGAGAAGTCAGAGCTGAAGTTCCAGAATGCTGCAAACTTCTTGTTGCATTGCAAAGGGAAGGTTTTCCACGTGGATGAGCTGTTTCCCCCTAACCTGGGCTCAGCATGTGGGCCTGGGACCCGAACTGTTCAGGCAGGGCTGTCCAAATTCAGCCATAATGCTTCTGTGGTGAGCACCCAGCAAGGGAAGTGTAACATCACCTTCCACAACCAGAGGGACCTTGAGCTTCACTGCACCCTCAGCAGAGAGGAGAGCAAAGCACCAGCTGTTCCGCTCTCTCGTCACCTGCTGTGCACGTACACGGACACCAAGGTGACGGTGAGCATCAGCCTGCCGGAGGTTGGGGTGTACCGGCTGGGGCTCTATGCTCGCGTCGGTCCCGGTGGAGAGTTCAGCCCCATGTGTGACTTTGTTCTGAGGAACAGCTGTGCTCTGTCGGGCCCGCCATTCCCCTGCCTCTATTCGGCGTGGAGGAAAGGCTGCGTCCTTTTCGAGCCTCGCGCAGGCCTGCTCGACCCGCTCTCCAGGGTCCACTTCAGGGTGCGAGTTCCCGGAGCCCTGAGGGTAAGTGTGGTGGGAGAGACAAGAACTGATCTGACACTGAACAAAAGCAGAGTCTGGGAGGGGGAGATTTTCACTGGAGATGCCCTCCAGCAGCTGAAACTGGCAGCCTGTTTCAGAGAGTCTGAAGATATGGCTGTTTTGATGACTTTTGACACAAAGCAGCTGGAGAGCAAAGACTGAAATCAAACAGCGACTTCATGAAAGCAGCTGACAAGGACAGATACACGTCAGTCTGTGCTTTAGAGTTTCTGCTAAGAACTTAAACGGTGACGTAAGGTGTTTCAGGTTTATTTCATTTAGCTCAACAAAGGCAGAGCCATGTTGATGCAAACTGAGTGAAAGAAATTACTTAAATTTAAGGTGTTTGTCAACTGCGATCCAGCTTCTTCTGGGTACAAAAAAGACTTTTTGGCTCTGGTGCTAATGTGGATCATAGGTGCAAATGTGCAAAATGTCAAGATAAGAAAACATGCATTTTAAGTGTATGTTGTTAAAAGGTGTACAATAATAAAAATACTATGAAGCCAGACGTTTCTTTTGGATGAATCTTGAATTTAGCATTCACAAAGGCACAACACTACAGGTCTTTGGAACTAAACACCATATGTTTTTGAACATCAAACACCTACATCTGGGTTTTATTTGGGTTTCATGAACAGAATTTGGTCAGAAGTCAGTAAAGTAAGGAAGCTCACAGAAGACTTTACTGTGTGTTTCTCACTTTCAATCTTGGGAGTAACTTCACTTTTAGAGACTTCGGGAAAAATGCAGGAAAATGCTGTCAATTTTTGTCAATTTCCTACAAAAGTTTAGATGTTTCATTTAAATATAATTCAAAGGTTTTTAAATCATGTATGCAATTTTTTATTCCCCACATAACAACGTCCCTGTGGCCCAAGATATCTGGGTCAACAGACCAGTCAAGAAGGAAAAGCGGTGAAATGTCACATGGGAGTAGGTTGGAGCAGGTGGAGGAAGGTTTTAGGTGGGATGTGTGCCTACAGGAAAGGTGTAGAAGACTGTTGTTGGTTTACAGACTTTGATGCAGAGACGGGAGGCAGAGCTGGAGGCAGCAGAGATGAAGATGCTGAGCTACTCTTTGGGACCAGGAATAAATCCATCAGAGGGACAGATCATGGTGGATGTTCTGGAGATCCATGCAGAGAGGCTGATGGAGGAACAGTGATGATGTTGGTGAAAGGATGCTGAAAGCAGGGAAGAGAGGAAGACCTAAGAGGAGGTCCGTGGCTGGAGGAAGACATGAGGATGAAACAGATGATTCTTTTTGGGGTGTGCAGGTGATCTGATTGTTTGATTTCCTTTTTGTCAGTCTTAAATTTCCTGCAGGTCATATGCGTGCCCTGTACAGGTTTGGCCTTTTTCCTGCCACAGATAGCCCGTATCCACTGGTTGTGACTACGGCGTTTAGTACTATTAAAGCGTAGGTGCATAAGGTGTGGTTGGCTCAAACATTCTCTGAGTGAATAAGAAAGCTGGAAGGTTTATAAAGGCTTTAGAGCAACTCATGTTCTGATGGTAAGGTCTTGTGTACTTCATCAGAACGATGCAGAACCACAGACTTACAACAGCAAGCCTTAGAACAACCACATTTGGAACATAAACTACATAACAGGTGAACCATTCTGATTTGTTTTCTATTTTTTCTTGAATATTATTTACTATAGATTGCATATAATGTTTTGTGCATTTAATACTGTTTACTTTGCTTGATTGTGAAGGTGTCTCATCTGCGATGTGCTGTGATATGTTGATGTTTTAAAGCGTCAAACGCTGCAATCAGCAGAAACACCTCACGCCTGAGAGCGATGCACACTAAGCTTTTGGCCTCCAGCAAACTTATTTCTGACCCCTGAATCATTCAAACCTGAAGTCAAGGTGCCTTTAAAATTGTTCTTAAAAAAGGGACACCACAAAGTGGTAACCAAGAACGATTCTGGGATCTTATAACATGAAATGAACTCATTTTACAGTTCAATTTCCAATACTTGTCACACAGAGGGGGTAGAATATTTGTTCTGAACATTTGACCCACCCTCTGGTGGAGCTGCAGTTGTGCTCCAGAACCCCTAAACCAGCCCTAAAAGCTTAGTGTCAAGAAGAGGACAATTTAGATTTGAACCAACAATCTCCTGCTTACAGTCCACTCCACCCCTGGACCAATCATTTTGTGAAATATAAAGCAGATTTTTATTTCATTCAGCTTGAAAAAAAGGCTGAGTATTTTTAGAATGGCCTTTAAAAACAGATGTTATTAAATGTATTACATGAACTAAGTATTTTAGAGCAGATTTTTTTTTGTTGGACTGAGTTGCTCCCAGATTAGCCCCTTTAACCTAAGAAGGAGTGAAAGGAATCATTTTACCTCCAGGGCAGCTCAGAATCCCGTCTGGGATGGGGTCAGGGCTGCTTTTTCTTTTCTAACGCTTGAGTAAAATGTTACTTTTGGCCATTTATAAACACAAATAGAATCTTAAAAGTGAAACACACTGGTCCATTGTTGTAACCACATGCAGGCCTATTCGACGGGCTTTGGCAGCGCCTGTGTGAGTGAAGTGTTTACATGCGGGTGTCATAACAGCCCACAAATAGCCTGCCTCTGCGAAGAAAGACAACAATAGTGGGGCGGGTGGGAGAATAAGGGCGGCTATTGCCCCCGGAGGAGATATGTTAAGTGAGTGTTTCAAGTGAGTTAAGTGTGTATCGGGCGGGCCGCTTTCAGCCGAGTCGCTGGGGAGTAACTGGCGGCACAGTGGTGGCCGGACAGAGGTGAGGAAATGCTGATGTCAGAGGTTAGCCATGTGGGGAGAGGGGGGGTCTGCCTGGCAACAATGCAAAGGGCACGAACAGACATCACATGCCGAAACACATGGAACCCGAGGAAATGCAGGGAGTTGTGGGACAAGATTCCCCACATATTTTCCAGTTCTGTTTCAGCAGCCAGTTTCCCCCGAAGCTTCTGCTTCCAGGCAGAAAACACGCGCTCTGTGGAGGCCGTGCTTCCACACCGCCACCGCCAATGGAGTCCGAATCCCTGTAAAAGAGAGCTTTGTGCCTCTAATGATACACGGACAAGTATTTAAAGCTGGAGGGCCTCATGTTCTCTCGCTGGGTGACAAATCCACTCTGATGCCAAACAGGCCGGATGCATACCTTCTTGACATCTGAAACAAACCAGCACAGCAACAAGCTGTTCTCACATTACAACATAATGCACAGAACGACAGGACAGGAAATCAAAAGCCACACGTTTGTCCTATGGTGCAGTTAACAGCATTGGTTTAAAAAAGCATCCTCCACTGGATACAAACTAAAGTTACAGTTAGAGTACAGGTGATTTCTTGTTCTCCCTCTGATCAACACGTGGAAATGGAAGACATTTCTTATCCCAAAAGAGAAGTAAATATGCTTCTCCCTTTAATTTATAGGTTTCCTGTGGGAATCACCAACCACAAATTAAACTGTCTTTAGTTTCTTCAAACTTTGCTTTTGTAATTTAATTTCAGGCAAGTTAATAATAATCACAACTATGTATAGGCCTATAGGAGAAGCAGCTATATATCTGGTAAAAAGACATGGTATTATGTTGAAAAAAACTTATTGTGTAGCAGGTCATTTTGTCTCGTATTGTGAAAATCCACTCAAAGCAGTCAAAAAAACTTTTTAAACAATCAACAACTTGATTTTGTATTTTATAAACATTTAGAAAAGAGGCATGGCAGTAAATTTGAATTCCTCCTCCAGGTAGTTTTCCAGTTTATTCTAGATTTTGCAACATAGGCAGCTCACATTTTGATGCCATACTTGACGGGCTCGTTGGGTGTGTACTGTCTGAAATAGTTCGTAACAAGACGCTCATCTACAGTAACATGCAGGCCAGGATTGTTCAACAAAAGCAGACATTTAACCCGTGATAAAACTTCTTCAGCTATAAACCTTCGGGAGCTCATTTTTTACGTGTTGATCAAGGAGACGGCATGAAAAAGTAGCAAGAAAAAACAAACTAAAAACAATAGATCATTTGTTTATGAATGGATTGAGGTTTTTGGAGGATTTCTACTGTTGGTGTTACACATAATTAGGAAAATGCCAAATATTTTGGAGTAATCCTGGTGATGAGTTATTTGATTTAATTTTTTAATGTTTTAAAAGACCAAAATGATATTCAAAATAACAGGTTTTTAAAAATAAATCCAATCCCTCTGATATGTTTCACAAAGACACACACAGGACGTCACACACCACGCAGAAATGGACTTAATGCCATGAGTCCAGCTCCAACAAATGGACAAAATAGCAACTAAACTGAATAATTTAATTTTTCATTTCTAATTATTAATATTTCTAGGCTTTCTTTGTTTTGTTCTGCAGCATGTTCATATTTGTACAATTTCGACAGAACATATTTTTTTGGAGAGAAAAATATTACACATTATTTAAAGTTTCATGTGATTAATACTGGATTCATATTCCTGTCTGTCTTCATATTTATGTTCAAAAAGTTTACAATTTTAGCTTTAGAATGGTCAGTAAATGTTTATCTTGTTTGGCCCGCAATGTATAGCGTGTTTTGGATTTAGCCACCCTGTGCGACTGTGACCCCCTATAATACAAGTTTGCAAAAACTTGTATTATGGGGGGGGGGGGTGGTACGGTGGGGAGGGGGGGGTAAGTTGGTCCAAAACTGCCACAGTTCCCTCCCAGCCAGCAAGGCCAAGTGGACCCCATCTGGTTTAAGAGTGGGCGGAAAATGTCCATTCATTCATTCATTCATTCATTCATTCATTCATTCATTCATTCATTCATTCATTCATTCATTCATTCATTCATTCATTCATTCATTCATTCATTCATTCATTTATTTTTGCTCCTTTCATGAAAATTGTTGAATGCCAAATATGTTTACATGATTTTTGTACATTTGAACATTTTCACGATTGGAAAGGAGCACAATACACTTCTTATATAGTCTGCCCCCTTTTAACCCTTGTGCTATCTTAGATGACCCCACCCTTACAGTGACGTGTTCTCCCTACCATGACAAAGGTGGATAAAGGTGGAAAGATTTCATGTAATCCATGGACACCAGTGAAGATCACAAATCATTGAAGAAAAAAGGTTCAGAGCACTGTCTAGTGGGTCTAGATGACCCCACTAACAATGTTAAAGTGCCTAGGATAGCACAAGGGTTAAAAATTGGCATAATTTCTACATTTCTCACACCGTCATCATGTGGGCCCCAGATGGGTTTGTCCACAGTGTCCATGGTGGCACCTGGCAGCTGGCTAACGCTGCCCGGACGCTCTGCTCCCTATTGGACAACTGGAAGCTGGCTTGTGTTGTCAGCCAGCTCACTGAGCGTCCACTTGAAGCAATGTGGGCAAACACGGGCGGGGCCACCATGAAAACTGCGGATAAACCCATCTGGGGCCCACATTTTCTGCCCACTTTTAAACCAGATGGGGCCCACTCTGCCTTGCTGACTTGGCAGCTCATAGATTGAATCAGGGAAAAAAAAACAAATGTTGTTTTGATATAGGATTCCTTTTTAAAAAGCTGTTGCAAACATCCAGCCTGAACTCAAACAGTTTGCTGTGCAGGAGACCAGATCTGTGTTAAGGTCTGCTGGGGTCCCCAGCAAAACAAACCGCTTTAGCATCAGACATCAAACTGATATAAAACTTTATATCCCATCTAGGGTTTCCTGACCAAACATAAAAAGGATTAGACTTTCTAAAAATACAGCTTTTCCGCAAAAGTTGCAACACTTCCTTACTTATGAAAATCAATGTACTCCTCTAATTTCGTAGGCACAGAATGAAGCTGGTAAGAAATAAACTGCCCAATAACCCTCGACTCATTCCAATATTAGCCTAACTTCTATCCCCCCCCCCCCCCAGGCTTTGTAAAAGAGAGACCATTTAAAAAAATAGCTCTGCAGACACTTCTGAAGGACAGATCCCTGCCTGACAACACCTCCACTCCTGTAAGAAGTGAGAGATGGAGCTCAGAATGCTGCTTTAATCTCAGCTTTCTCTGCTGCAGCCAAGAAACCAGCGGATCAGAGAAACTGACATCCCCAACTTATCAGATTCTAAAGGCTTTTTTATTTATTTTTTCAGTGGAAAAAATACATTTGCTTTTGCTATTTTAAGGTTGAGTGGGAAGAATGACAATATTTGCATCACAACTGTTAAATTCTAACACAATACATGTGATATCACTGTGATTCTTCTCAGGTATCTCGAATAAATACTAATTTGATGAAAAACATTGTGAGAGAAAACATCAGAGCAGTCATGAGATATCTCCAAGATGCAAGACATTGTGTACGCAGCCGAGGTGGAGTCACAGTGAGTTGAAATATTTGTTAGTGGTAATTAGATTTAAATATAGCACACATTACGCAACCCTGGTCTCTTTGAGGACCTGCTTTTAATCTCTCGGCGGATCAGAGTATCACTTTCTCTGCTCCTAAATGCAGCGGGGTTCAGTCTTCTGGCACATGCAGTCTTCCATACATCTGCCTCCCATCCATTTCACTGTCAATTAAAGTAACTCTCTGCGGTATTACATCATTACAGAAGCATGACAACTGTTGCTCCAAACAGGCGGCTGAAAATGCGCATCTCTGAAACGCTAAAAAATGAGGATGCAGCTTGAAAGGCAGCAATGCCTTTGTCCTTAAGGGATTACGTTGATATGTTATCCGGCTTCATTTCCAAAGAGCCCCGGAACTGCTTTGAATTTTGTCATGTGGGTCATTTGACGGCAGAGTAACTACTTTTTTTCAAGAGGCTTTTAATTGCACTGAGCCCTGGACCTGTTACATGAGCTGTGGGTGCTTTCAGCGGGAATCCAGCTGTGCACAGGACACCAGCTGTGACAGTCACAGTTTAGCGTTCACTGCTTTCTGCAGCTTTGTCCTCAAAGAGCAGCTGCACCTGAGGGCTCGGTATGCCGATGACACAAAAACACAGAACAAGGAGTAAAGACAATTAGGCTGATCTTACAGTGAAGAAAAGAAGTATTTGAGCTCTTACTAATGTTGAAGGTTTGCCCAATTAAAAAAAATAAACAGTCTGTTGTCCTATTGGGCGGTTCATTTGTACAGTGAGAGACAGAAAATGACAAAGAAATATCAAGAAATAATCCACGTTAAAGAATTTATATGCATTTATTTGCATTTCATTGCGGGAAACAAGTATTTGGTCCCCTAGTAACCATTAAGAGCTCTGGTTCACACAGACTCTCCTAATCAGCCTGAACTAATCACCTGTAGAAAAGTCACCTGTCCACAGGATTTCAATTCAATTCTATTCATTTTTCTATATTTCAAACACAAAGGAAAATAAACACAAGAGTTTAAAATAGACAGATGAAACAAGACAGTGTGCTTGAAAAGGAGTGGGTTGAAGAGAAATCCTGCATGATCTGCATTCACATTACGTTATGCATAGCTCCTATGCAGAAGTAACATTTTTGTTCTCATTGGTCATTTCTGGCCTTGTACAGTTCCATTAGTGTCTTCTTGTAGGTTTTTTTTTGAATGCATGCACATTTTTTTAAACCTTTGTCCATTCCGTTCCATAGATCCACAGCACATTTTCATTTTTGAAGTACGAATGCACTGCTTTTTGAAGTTCATATGATTTCTCAAATTGTAAATTACATCTTTGTCCTTGAGTATTTGTTGTATGTTTATTGGAAGTAATTTATTTCTGGCTTTTTGCATGATGAGGGCTGTTTTAAGTTTATCTAGTTCCCATACTTGCAATAAACCCGACTTTCCACACCATGAACTATTGGAATAGCTTTTTTTTGTAAGATATACAAGCACTGTTAATTTGTTTTATAAGTTTTTTCCCCCAAACTTCTACACTGTTCTACATATAAGTAATCATGCTTTGTGAGTGTATGATGCGTTTTTCCCAACCCTCTATGCTCAACAAGTTTAGCTCAGACTTGCTTTATTTGTGGCTTCCAGCTTATTTTGTCGTCCATAATTACTCAGAGGAACTCGATTTCAGTCGCTCTTTCCAAAACATGATCAGTAATAGCACCTTTAATTCTTAAATCAACAGCTCCTGGGACCACTCGAGCTCTCAAACTCCCCCACCACGTTAAGGTGTCGGTTCAGCTTCACAAACGGAAAATCGTCCAAGAGGCTTGGGATCCAAATCAGCTCAAACACAGTCTCACCAAAGCAGATGACAAACCAATGGCAGCAAGTTTTTGGCTGACGAAAACAGGGAACTTCTGCTGTGGCTGTAGAGTCACAGGTGACTTTCTGGCACTCATCGTCTTCTTCTGTGGTTTATTGGCAGTTGGCAAACAGCTTTTTGATTCATTACCACCACCCAGTCTGTAGTGCAGATCTGGAAATGTTTTTCTCCCTAAGTGCCACCTGGATTCTCCATAACAACTTTGTTTACTTGAGAAAGAAAATTAAAATGTCATAAGCACCTCTGTTGCTTTTCTATTCTATTCTCGACTGCCATGCATACGTGTCACATGTCATTATTGCATGGCCTTTAGTCTTGGCATCACCACAGAATTCCCACTCGCATGATTTCCTATTGGCAAGGATCAGCAGATCTGGTGAGGTGAGTCAACCAGATTAACTGGCAAGGCTGTCTGCTGATGGGGGAAGGGGCGTGTCTCGATAATAAGAAATGTCTGCTAATCAGACTTTCCAGCAAGTGGGATCAAATACCTATTTCCCTCAATGAAATGCAAATACTTGTAATTATCTTCTTTAAAGTGGATTTCTTGATTTTCTTTGTGTTTTTTCTGTCTCTCACTGCTCAAATCAAGCTACCATTAGGATGACAAACTGTCAAATAAATACTTATTTCCTCCAAGTCATGGAAGCAAACTTTCAGGAATCATCGGTGGTCTGAGTTTCTGCAGGATTGTTTATTCTCTTGGGTACTTGAAATCTTTCACATTCAAGATTTTATGCAGGGGCGGGGCTACAGGGGGGCAGGTGCCCCTCCAACAAATAGGTTTTCCCCGCTCTTGCCCATGCCCGATTTCTGAGTCAGTATTAGTATTGTAATTCCCAACATTTAAACAAAACAAGCTTTTTCAGGCATTGGCAAAATAACAAAAGCAATATTTTTAAATAAAACAACAACAATAATAAACTTTTGGAACTACGTATTTTTTATCCATTCATCTGCATTGGCCTTCCACTGGGGTTTTGCCAATCTTTCAAAGTCTTTTGCCCCCCATCTAAAATGTTGTAGCTCCGCCCCTGGTTCTGGTCCTCTATAACCATGTGAAGTGGCTGCGGCCCTTTCTTTTCATCCCAAAATCCCAAAGTCCAACTGCAAAACCTTTGGATCCTTCATGATCTTCTGAGATTGCTCCGTTCTGAGCTTCTGCTGTCCTCCAGCTCATGCGACAGATCTACCACAGTTCAGTCATGGACCTGCATGAACTACAGCAGTGCTATATGTTCTCTGCAAACAAGCTTGACACTAACTTTGTTCAATCTGCCTGTTACATTTCTGATCCCCGAATAAATATAAGTTATTAAATACCCAACGTGTGTTGCATGGCTTACACATCGATTTTTTTAACTCCCCATTCAATTCTACCCTTCACTGACAGATATTTCTGGGTACATTTTGAAGGGTGTGTAAGAACCCTGACAGGAGAAATTCAAACCTGTTTCTTTCGAGCTGCACACAAATGGCTCAACTCAAAAGGATACTAAATCAGTCTCTACGTAATTCCCCCCAATGGGATTTCTGCTGTAATCTGGACTCAACATTAAACACAGAATGATCTGAATCAACACCAAACCCCCCACAAATGCAACGACACTCACAAAATAAACAAGCGATCATTGATCAACAGCACTGCAGTGGCATTGATCTGATCTCCAAATTGAAAGCAAGTCCACCAGGAGTGAACTTTTGAAGCTTATAGATCGTACTAACGTCTAGTGGAAACCCCTACCGACACGTGCATGCAACAATGACAGAAGAAGATTGTGTGGTTAGAAAACGTGAAGAGCTTGGAGGGTCAGCCTGCACGTCCCTTAAACAGACGTCCAGGAACAAGCTCCATGGCCGAGAGCTCCCTCTGCTGCAATGGGGTTTGTAAAGAAGCTGACAGGTGGACGGTGGATTGGTTGACGACAGAGCAGGAGCAGATCTTCAAAAACCCCTCCAGCGACCCGACCAGGCTATCCAGAGATAGAGGCAGTTATTGGAAAACTGTGATAAACAGAAATACATGAAGGGGGGGGGGGGGGGGGTAAAAAGCACCCGAGGTCTTGAGCAGCAACCTCTTCTGGAGCTGCTTCTCCTTGTCAATATATGAGTGAAGTTGAACTCCAGCTGCAGTACACGAGAAGATGCTTTTGGTTTCATTACTCCTATAGCTCAGTCCTGAATCACTGACTGTACCTGAGAACTGGACTGAGAGAGTGTGACGTCACCCTCAGAAAAAGCTTCCAGTTCCAAGTCAATTCAGTAACAATTTGTATGCCATACGGACGCCGCCATGTTGGCGGCAGAGGAAAATGTGTCCAGAAAACATTTGTTTCTCAGCACTAACACTTTTTCTTGCTACTCTGTGTGAAATGTTATACCTTCACGGACTCAGGTTCAGTCCACACAAGTCGACTCAGGCTTTGCTGGAAATCTGGATGAAAGGCGCATGGATGGGATTGATTTAGAGCGAAAAACGGCGAGCAACGTAAGATCAACGGATTCTCCCTCCAAAACATGCAGACAAACTGGGAACTGGAGTCAGTGGCTCCAAGTAAAAAGTCTGTTTGGTTCAACTAAGAAATACAAAAATGTTGCACAGCTAAAATACTTTTTTTATTCTTTATCATCACTGAGCTCCACATGTTTTACTATAAAAAGAGTTCTCTTCTGAGATATCCTTCAGTCCTTCTGCTTCAAATTCCTCTGATTAGAATCCAGAAAGTTTGTTTATTCCTAAACATCATAAGTTTTCTGTTTTCTTTAAAAGTCAGAGCTGTCTGCTGCGTGCATCCTGCTCTCCGCTTATGCAGGAGTGGGCTCTCTTTCTTTCTCAAGATTCTGCTCAAATTTCTTTCTCTTCTCCAGGATTTAGTTTCGGTCATGTTCTCTTTTGCGTTGTCAGTCACACCAGGTTAAGGTTGCTGATTATCCACAAAATAAATAATATTATACCACGCTCCGGGTGAATACTCGATTCAGATTGGCTGCTGGGTGTGTGTTAAAAAGTGATAACCGCACACCCCAAAAAGAAGTTCTGGTCACCTGGTTAATATTTCTTTCTTTCTTTTGTAAGTGACCATGGTATAAGCGGGTTAATGGCTTTCGGAGTGTGCATTATCACTTTAAAAAAAATATTAATCTTTCTTTAAGTGAGACAACAGAGAGAGAAAAAACAACAACAAATGAAAATATTCTGGAAAAACAGATCTGACAAACACAAACTACCAATACCAACACACAAAAACAGGGAGTAAAAAAAGGAAAATAACAAAAATAAAAAATACATAGGAAAAGTGTGTATGTGTGTGTGTATGTGTGTGTGTGTGAGTATGTGCATGTGTGTGATGTGAGGACAACGAGAAAGAATTTCATCCACAAGCTTGCTATACATATTTAGGGCTACATTATTAGAGAATCATATAGAAAGGCTAGAGACATATATAACTATAAATTCATTATATTCTTGATACTAGAAATGTCAGTATCAGTAATAGTCACACACTAGAAATATTCCTCTTGTCATTATTACAAAAAAAGATAATAGTGATCTCAGATAAAACTTAATGTTCGTCTAGGTACTCAATGAAAGCTGACCATACAGACAGTGGTCCGGTCGTGTCAGTGGGGGAAGGTAATGAATTGGCTAAAGAGATGTATTCCAGAATATTTTTTTCCATATAGACAAGTTATTGTGTTCGTTGATTTCCAGCTCATGAAGATGTTTTTTTTTTTCAGCAATTGTTATTGCTACACGAATAAATGTATTCTTAGACGGGTCAAGATTCAAATGTGATAACTCTGAAAGGTTTCCTAGTAGAAACAGTGAAGGTAATAAAGGGATGAGGCAGGCCAAGAAGGTAGATAAAGTTTGGGTAATTTCTTCCCAGAATTCTTTAATGGGTGTGCAGTCTCAAGTTGCGTCAATATCCAAGGTATTTTGAGTGCAAAATGGGCAGATCTCTGAATTGAATCCCATTCTTGACCTTTTTTCTCTTGAGTATGGAATTCTATGGAGGGTTTTGTATTGTGTAAATTGTAAATTAGTGTTTTTTGTCATACTATAGATGTTTTTACATATTTGAGCCCAGAACTCAGTGTAACCAGGAATTGAAAGATCGTTTTCCCACTTGGTCTTGGGAAGTGATAAAGACTCATCTGAGAATATGGTTATTTTATATATTTTTTAGATAAGTTTCTTTCTTGAGGTTATTTTTATTAAATCTGTTGCTGCAGGTGGAAGATCTAAATTTATTGTAGTTGCAGAAATTTTAGCTTCTATTGAAGATTTAAGTTGTAGATATTCTAAAAATTGACTGTTCCTGATGCCATATTCCTGGATAAAATAAGAAAATGGTATTAGAGCACTGGAATTAAAAATGTGTTTGAGATGCGTAATGCCCTTATTAGCCCAGATTATTCCAAATTGGTGTAATATAAGATACCGATGGACTTGAGTTTATAATTTTATAGAGTTTCCACCAGGCATTGAGAGTAAGCCTCCCTGCGTCTAAGCCCCCCTGAGATTTGGTTTTCTGTAAGGTGGATAATTTTATTCGTGGTGTTTTATTTTTCTAATCGAATTTTGTAATGATTGAGTCCAAGGATTTGAACCAGCTGCGAGGGTGCTGCACAAAATCATTGAAAATAAAATAATTTATTTTAGGAAGGATTGTCATTTTAACCCTTGTGCTATCTTAGTTGACCCCAGCCTTACATAGATGTGTTCTCCCTACAAGGTGGATAAAGGTGGAAAGATTTCATGTAATCCATGGACACCAGTGAAGATCACAAATCATTGAAGAAAAAAGGTTCAGTGCACTGTCTAGTGGGTCTAGATGATCCAACTCCCAATGTTAAAGTGCCTAGGATAGCACAAGGGATAATTACTGTTATTCTGCCCATGATGGAGATAGGTAAGTTTTCCCCCACAATTGCAGGTCATCCCTTACTGTTTTCAAGAGAGGAGTAAAGTTGAGGTTAACCAGCTTTGAGGGCCCTGAAGGGATTTTAATACCTAAATAGGTGATGTGATTTATGCATACTGGAATAGCTGATGTATGGGCTGTATTATCCCATTTAGTTTTATCCAGTGAAAGTATAGCTGATTTGTGCCAATTAATGGAGTAATTTGCAAATTTTGATAATTGATTAATTAAATGTATAACTTCTTGTTAAGATGATTGAGGATTTTGTAGAAACAATAAAACATCATCAGCATATAAACTAATTTCATGGTGGGCTAGCGATGTCTTGTTTCCCATTATGTTGAGGTTCTGTTGTAAAGCTGCTGCTAATGGTTCAATAAAGAGAATAAATAAGGAAGGAGAGAGTGGGTATCATTGTCTAGTTCCTCTGTGCAGCGTAAAGCTCTGTGATGTAATACCATTGGTGGTTATTGTGGCTGAATGTGCGCTGTAGAGAGTCTTAATCCTGTTAATGAATGGCTCCCCAAAACCGAATATTTCCATGACACTAAAGAGAAAGGTCCAATTGACTTTATCAAAAGCCTTTTCTGCATCTAAGGTAGCTAAGATGGTGTCTTCTTGTTGTAAAGTACAATGATGTATAAAATTAAACAGTCTGCGTGTGTTGCTAGTGGAATGTCTTCCTTTAATAAAACCATTTTGATTTGGGTGATTTATATGGGGGGTTACTTTTTCAACCCTGTAAGATAAGGCTCTGCTGATGATTTTAAAGTCTACATTAATAAGAAAGATTGGGCGATAATTTGATGGGAGGGTTGGGTCCTTATTAGGCTTTGGGAGCAGAGAGATGACTGCTGTATTCATGTGTTTTGGAAGTATTGAGGTTTGTTTTACTTCTGTAATTGCTCTGATGAATAATGGAGATGTAATATTCCAAAAGTGCTTATAGAATTCAGCAGGGAAGCCATCTGATCCTGGAGATTTATTATTTTCCTTGCCATTAAGTGCAGCTACCAGTTCATTATAATTTGTCCTCTTGTTCTTTAGTGAGTTGAGGAAGCTGAATATGCTGAATATCACTTTTTAACGCACTTTTTAACACAGCGTGCGTTAAAAAGTGATAATCCTTTGGGGTTAATAAGAATCATAGCTGAATCATATATACATATCGGTAAGGTGCAGGACTGTCATGCAGGAAACCCGGGTTCGATTCCCAGGGCGGAACGAAAAATTAATGGAAATGGGGCAATTACCATAACAATGACGGGCAATTAACATCACCCAGTGAGGGTCCTTGGGCTAATGCCTACCGCACAACATGCGAGACAATGAACCACATGTCATGCCGACTCCGACGTCGCCCGGCCAAACAAGGTCTGCGTCAGGTGCTGAGGGACCAGAGCACCCTGATGGAAAGTGGGCTACTGGAACAAGACGGAAATGGTCTAGATCCAGAGAATGTGGAATGAACCAGCTACAACGGTTAAGTGATGTACCGCCTGAAGGTCTAGTGGAAACTGTGAATGAAGCATTGAGGGCAATTCCTACCACAACCATCACAGAAACCAATGAACTGGTTTACACTTCAGCAGCAGTGATACTTGAGATGCTTGGCTACAAGAGCAACCATGGAAGAAAACAGTACCCACCATGGAAGCAACGGTTAGAGGCCAAAATCAAGGCAACTCGGAAGGATGTGACTAAGCTGACAGAGGCTCAAAGAGGTACAATGAGAAAGCAAGTACCTAAGAGATACAGCCAGATGCCCATACCTGAAGCACTGGAAACTGCCAAACAAAAGCTCCTAGCCTTAAGCAGCCGCCTAAAGAGGTACACAAGAGACAATGAAGCCAGATGGATAAACAGGCTCTTCGCAACTCAACCTGCAAAAGTGTACGCTCAGTGGCAGGGTCAAAACAGCCGAGCAGACCCACCAAGGCTCGAAACTGAACAGTACTGGAAAAGTATATGGGAGAAAGAGACAGCACATAACAGCAATGCCCAGTGGCTGGTCTTTCTGAGAAAAGAACATAGCAACCTCCCTGAACAGAATCCAGTAACCATCACAGTGGCAGACATCCAAGAAAGAGTCTCAGGTATGAAGAACTGGACAGCACCGGGCCCTGACATGATACATGCCTACTGGCTAAAGAAGCTTACCGCACTCCACGAGCGCCTGGCAGCACAAATGAACCAGCTGCTAAGAGATGGGACTCACCCCGAATGGCTAACGGAAGGGCGAACGATCCTGATCCAGCAGGATCCCTCAAAGGGTGCAGTCCCATCCAGCTACTGGCCAATAACCTGTCTCTCCACAACATGGAAGCTCATGTCAGGCATCATTGCAACCAAGATAAAGAGGCACACGGATCAATTCATGAGTAACACACAGAAGGGCATTGGTAGAGACTCCAGAGGAGCCAAACACCAACTCCTGGTTGACAGAACAGTCACTCAAGACTGCAAGTCACGACATACCAACCTGTGCACAGCCTGGATTGATTACAAGAAGGCCTATGACTCATTGCCAAACACATGGATCACTGAATGCTTGGAGCTGTACAACATCAACAGGACTCTAAGAGCCTTCATAGAAAACTCAATGAAGCTGTGGAAAACCACCCTTGAAGCCAGTGGGAAGCCACTTGCACAAGTGTCCATCAAATGTGGGATATACCAAGATGATGCTCTGTCCCCACTGCTGTTCTGCATAGGTCTGAACCCCTTCAGCCAAATAATCACCAAGACTGGCTATGGATACCGACTCAGAAATGGGACCAACATCAGTCAACTCCTCTACATGGATGACATCAAGCTATATGCTAAGAGCAAGCGTGACATTGACTCCCTGATCCACACCACCAGGATCTACAGTGCTGACATTGGGATGTCATTCGGGCTCGAGAAATGCAGCTGGATGGTGACAAAGAGAGACAAGGTAGTCCACACATGAGGGGTCTCACTCCCAGAAGGAACAATAGCAGACATCGAGAACAGTTACAAGTACCTTGGAATTCCGCAGGCAAATGGCATCCTGGAGCAGGCAACAAGGAAAGCTGCAACAGCTAAATACCTCCAACGAGTGAGGCAAGTCCTGAGAAGCTAGCTCAATGGCAAAAATAAGACCCGGGCAATAAACAGCTACGCACTGCCAGTTATCAGATACCCTGCAGGAATAATAAGATGGCCAAGGAAGAGATACAGACCACGGATGTTAAAACACGAATGCTCCTCACCATGCATGGAGGGTTCTATCCCAAATCCAGCACCCTGAGACTGTATGCTAGCCGCAAGGAAGGAGGCCGAGGACTAGTGAGGGTAGAAGCCACTATCCAGGATGAAACATCCCAGATGCATGAATACATCAAGCTCAAGGCCCCAACTGACAGTGTGCTCAGGGAATGTCTCAGGCAATGGAGAGCAGAGGATACAGTGCTGGAGGACAGATCCTCATGGGAGGACAAACCCCTGCATGGGATGTACCACCGGACAATAACTGAAGTAGCTGATATCAAGAAGTCCTACCAATGGCTAGAAAGGGCTGGCCTACAGGACAGCACTGAAGCGCTCATCCTGGCAGCTCAGGAACAAGCCCTGAGCACCAGAGCAATAGAGGCTCAGATCTAACACACCAGACAAGACCCAAGGTGTAGGCTGTGCAAAGAGGCGCCTGAAACAATCCAGCACATAACTGCAGGTTGTAAGATGCTGGCAGGTAAAGCATACATGGAGCGCCACAATCAAGAGGCTGGAATAATATACAGGAGCATGTGTGCAGAATATGAACTGGAAACCCCAAGGTCAAAATGGGAAACACCCCCGAAGGTGGTAGAGAATGAGAGGGCAAAGATCCTGTGGGACTTCCAGATCCAGACAGATAGGATGGTAATGGCGAACCAACCAGACATTGTAGTGGTGGATAAGGAACAGAGGAAAGCCGTTGTGGTGGATGTGGCAGTGCCAACCGATGGGAACATCAGGAAGACGGAACATGAAAAATGGAGAAATACCAGGGACTCAGAGAAGAACTGGAGAAAGCATGGAAAGTGAAGGTGACAGTGGTGCCTGTGGTAATTGGAGCACTCGGGGCAGTAACCCCCAAGCTGGAGGAGTGGCTACAACAGATACCTGGAAAGACCTCAGACCTCTCAGTCCAGAAAAACGCAGTGCTAGGAAGAGCTAAGATACTGCAGGACCCTCAAGCTCCCAGGCCTCTGGTAGATGACCCGAGCTTGGAGGAGAAACCACGCGCGGAGGGTGAGATGGGCGCTTTTTGTTTTTTTTATATATATATGTATACATATACATTTTTGGGGGGAATAAATATTTTAATAAACAACCAACATTGTCATCACCCTAACACAGTAGATTTAAAAATAGTGCGTGACACTTAAATAGATAAAATCAATCAATCAATCATTAGTTGTCATAAACCGCTCTCGTTGAATTTAATTTCCAGTGGAAAAAAAGAAGAACAAAAAAGTAGTGAGCATGAATGAATGAAGTCCGAATTGCTTTTAAAGGGCGCTACTCCTGCACTACAGTTTTTCAGTAGTAAAACAGGGGACCACAGTGGACCTATGGCTCACGAGCCATATCTGGCTCTATTGATGACCACCTATGGCTCGCAGACAAATCTTTAATTCTAAAAAAAAAAGTTTCATTAGACCAGTCCTTCTCGGGCGCGATGCAATGCCAGTTTGTAACGTATGGTGTCAGTTCAGCACCTAATGTATAGCGCATCAAAACCGTAAAACCGCGCCTAAAAACCCCAAACCTGTAATAGCCTGAATCCTGTGAATTGCCGTTCCGGCAGATTTGCGCTCCCGTCTTTGAAAAGGGGAGGGGTAATGGGCGCAGGCAGCAAGGTGAAAGGCGCACTGATTAGAACATGCTGCCCCTCACATACCACACTGCAGTGTGTGAGTATTGCTGTATTGACAATGTTTGGCTCCACATCTGCATGTGAGCAGTCTGTCTCACATCTAAAGAACGGATGGAAGACTTAACGCCTGCATGAAGCTTAAACTCACCACATATCAACCAGACTAGACCATCAGCAAAACCACCATGCAGCACCAGAAGTCACATTAATGCTGAGAAATACTCATCATTTATTAGCAACAGCATAATGTACCGTCCCTTTCCCACACTGAGGCACAGAGACTTAACCTCTTTTAAGGTTCTTTATTTTGGTTACTGCAGGCCGTAACCAACGCCGTACAACTAATTCGGCAACTCCTGACTCTCTCCCGCCGAGAGCGCTCCCCCCCACTTTATATTCCCCCGCTGCTGCAGCCGCCCTCCTATTTCCTCATTAGGCTCATAGCTGAACCCCATTGGTCCAAACTCCCCAACGACAGGCTGAGCGACAGAACTGAGGGCCAATCAGCATCTCTGCTTGATGCATTCAATGAACTCCGGAACTTAGAACACGACCCAACAGCCGCCCAATTCAACTTAATCCGCTGCAATCACAATGTTATTAAAAAAGAATCCACAGACTTATTGCACTTTAAAAGTGTTAAAATTATATAAAATGCACAAATTCACTTGCATGTTTTGTTTTAGACATATTGTATGGCTCTCACGAAATTACATTTAAAAATATGTGGCGTTTATTGCTCTCTCGGCCAAAAAGGTTCCCGACCCCTGAGTTAGGGGTTAGGCTGGGAATTCGGACACAGCCTGACGTAGTACAACATCTGAGCTAGTTTGTTGGTCTACCTTCTATGAAAACAAAGTCATCAGAGGTGAGAAAAGAGGCAATAGGTGCAGCTGGTCAGTGCTGTTCCAGGACCCCACTGGGACCTGGCTCGCAAAGTCCCACAGCATCACTGTCGTTCACCCGCTGTGCTTGCTTTGAGACTCGTGCTTTTAAGGAAGAATTGAGTCGCATAAGTTTCACTCCTTGTGCAGCACCTGTCCCCCAGCAGCTTGTTACAACACCAGAAGGTGGGGACAGATTGGTGACACTTTTCAGTTCTTAAATTCCTTCTGAGTGCAAAGTGCCCCACATAATACACATAAGAGGCAGCTTTCCTGTTGAAGCTGATGGGGCCGATGGGGTCAGTTTGTGTTTGATGAAGCGTCTGTCTTAAAAATGGCCCAAGCTGTCCTCTCCTCCAAAATACAGATGAGCTTATCAAACCTTCCACTCAGGTGTCACTAATTCACAAATAAAAAGGCTGAAACTACAAAGAAAACCAGGAAATGTGCAAGAAAACTACATTTTGGCCCCCACAGCAAGTCTACACCATGTCTAAGGCGACCCATCCAGGGTGTAGCCCGCCTCCACTTTACAGTGGTTGGGACAGGCTCTGCTCCGACAACCCACTGCACTGAAAAGGATTCAAGAAAATGTTTAAACTGCAGTCAAAATTGTTTATTTATCCAAAAAATGTTCAAAACTCTTAAGAAAAAAACTGAGCAGAAAAAATGAAAGGAACTCTTAATATTTGACAAGTTTATCTTCTTTTAGAAGTCTCTTATCTTCTGTAAAGACCCATTCCAATAGAAATCTTGTTTTTGGTGTTTTTAGCATTTTTTGTAGCATTTTTCTCATGATGGAGGACAAAGTTCAACCAGGTCTAACTTTGTGGCAGAAACTTTGACTTTTTTAAACTGCATTCTGATCATCCACCTGCAGACCAACAGATCCATGAACGTCTTTGTTGTCCTGGTCTGAGCTGGAATCTGGATCTAAACTGGAAAAGCTGGAAAGTTCACCATTTTGGTTACACCGCTGATGTTAGGTTGGGGTTGTGACGGGCTGTAAGCTAGCAGGAACCCAAGGGATGATGGGAAGTGAGGCCAAGCTCACTCCATACCAACAGTCCTGTCCACAACTCAGAGGTGAATTTCTGGAAACACAAATATCAAAAGATGATCGGAGAACAACTTTGAAGTCAACAGATACCAAAGATTGAACGTGCAAATCTTTGTGTGGAATAAAGTCACCAAAACAGAATTCTGTACTTCTGAAGTGATGCTTATGATTGATAATTAAAAGTCTGGTCAGAGTTATAAATTATGGAGAAAATAAATTTTTTAAGATCTAAATGAACAGTTAGGATGTAAAAAACATGAAAAAAATGAAACAACTATTACAGAATCTGACTTTTCCTCAAAAGTTCTTGATGTTTCCTCTGCAGGCTTCATCTTCAGAGTGATTAAAAAGTTTTAAATCTCTTAAATAATCAGAGTACTTAATAATAAAAACTGATTAAGTTCTGAAAATCAGAACAGATGGAAATACACTCTAGAAGCATATTTTGGAGATGCAAATCATTTGAAGTAAATTCTGGTAATGACTTTAAAGCCTCGTCTGTCTCCCCTCCTGCAGCTTAAATCCTGACGGTTCCTATCTGGGTCTTTTGTCAGGTCTGAGAAATAAAGAAGCAAAAGTGGGACAGCTTTCTGTCCTTTTCACTTTTGCAGTTGAAGTCGCAGAGGCTTTTCTGGAGGGTCGGAAGAAAGCCACAATGAACACAGCCCGTTTTACAAAAGTCCAGGACAAATCAAATGTGTTTTTTTTTGTGAGGGGAGGGGGCTTCCCAGGCATCCTGCGGTAAAATGATTTTGATTTTCCACCAAAACTAGGCAACAAGATGTCCGTTCTACTATCTGCTTCATTTGTGACACAGAGGTTTTCTGTTCCTGACCTGTGAGCCGCATCTTAAACATGTACAGTTCACTCAAACGGATGAGTGCATTAAAAAGAGCTCAGGCTCAAGAGACGGCTGGGAATAATCTGCAGGGATATTTAGCAGAGGTTCGTTTTAGGCTGGCTGGATGTGGTCCAGAGGAAAAGAGACCCCCTCTGTGTACATGGCAACTGCAGCGCTAACAGCTTGTTACTGTGGAGCCAGCAGGCAACTGGTGGGAGAACATGAGATGCCCCCAGGACCTTTACAGCCCCACCACTGCAGATGGAAGACAATTACACGTAAGGGATGCAGTGTGAAGACAGAAGAAGCTGCCAAAATGTTGAGTGCGGGGCAGGAGAGAGCCCTCCCCGTCCCAAGCAGAGGACATTACGTTCTCTCAGCATCTGTGCTTCACTGAAGCTGCTCTCACAGAGAACAGGTACTGAGCGCCTCCCTTTCAACCCGATATTCATTAGAATATTCGCTGCAATGGGGGTGAGCTGTATCCTGACCCAACAGTTTAAATATAGACTTATTAGGAGGCATGAAAAGGAGTGCGTATTTTTGGCAAAGATGAAAGCAGTCAAATGACTGTTTGCGGCATTGATCAGCTCCCCGTGGACGCTCACCTGGTGACAGCTCCCTTTTCAGCCGGGATGAAGGCAGCTGTGGGGCTGGCAGAGCGCGTGCACCAGCTGCTGAACATGCTGCATCAGAGGGCTCTGCTTTGCTGCTGTCGGCCCCCGTGAACACCGCTGTCCTCACAGCCGCTGTCATGCAGCACAGAGGTGTTGCAATTTGTGTCCCGGAAGACAAAACCATGAGGTACTGCCGCTGCAGCTGCAATGCCCTACAAAAGCATTTTGACTGTTTGCTGTGGTTCCTTTTACCGCAGGAATTCAGAGACATGAAACGGTCTCGGCTGTCTTCTGCAGACCTCCTTTCAGCTGTGGAACAGCAACAGTCATAGTAGTTCAGCCTCAAAACATCAAGTAGCTGCGGTTCCATGTACAAAATAATTGCCTGTGTCTGACGGAGAGCCATATGATGAAGCCGTAGGCAGGACACATCTGAACAGACACTCATGAAAGACTAAAGAGACCCAAATGAAATGCAAGGTGTGCTGCAAAATCTATAAAATGTGAATTCACTTGATGCTTGATCCTAAAGCTTTCTGTATGGAATTATCTATTCAACAACCAGTTTCATTACTGTAATGCCAACAGGTCTAATATTATATTTGTGCATTGATGGTAAAGCCTTGCTGAATTGAACAATGCTGTTGCAATGAGATGTGATTTTGTTCTATCTACAAACACCCAGTTGCCGTTTGGCGGCTGTCCCCCAATAACAATCACTAGAGGGCGCTTTAGATGTGTGTTTTAACCCCTAACTACTAAAAAACGATATAGTGCAGGACTATTTTGCCCTGAATTTTAAATTCAGACACCATGCCAACTATATATACATAAATATTCTCTTTTTAAACAGCGGATATGACATCAATTATTCCATGAAGTTAAAATCTAATTTATATGAGCGTTTTGGGGACAATTATTTAAGAGCCCACCATCTTCTGAAGATAAAACTGTTGATGGTTTATTTAAAAAATATATTTTAATACTTTCTTACAGCAAAAATTTCTCTGACACAATGCAACGTGGTCTGTATTCGCAGATCTAGGGAGAATTGATGCAGACTGGTTTCTTGCAGACTTTCAAGGGCTCTGGATTTTGGATTTGTAGATTCAGACAGCACCATATTATATATATAGTGCGCTACTCAGTGCACTATATATATAATATATAGCACCGTAATGACTAGGGAAGAAATTCGGACACAACCTTGGTATTTGCAACTGACAACAACACAGAAGAAGAGAGTCGTCCAAGGAGGATAATCAGATCGTTTTTGTGAACTTTATATTTTCCTGTTTGCATTGAGACACTATTATTTTTGTATTTGTTTTTTCCAAGTCCCAGAGAGACGGAATTACGGCTGAATGCGCCGTCATTCGGTCGATGGTAGACCTCACATTTTTAGTGATGTGTTTGCAGAGTTCTTCAAAATAAATACACCTTATCTCTCAACATCATCCATGTAATCCATACATTGTAAATGAGATATACAGTCAACGCTTCCATGTCAGCAGCATCAGGTTTTATGATCACATTTTTGGATAAGTGAATGGCGTTCATACGGTGGCCCTGAAGTGCAAATCACATTTAAAAATACGTTTGCTTACTCAAATGTTGAACGGTGGCTCCGACAGAAGATTGCTCTTGAATTTTATGGCCACAGCCGCTGCAAAAGTTCCATGAATTCTCAACTAATTCTTTACCGCACATTGGGCAGAATATCCTTGCTGATTCTTCAGCTTTTCCCTCCTCGTCAAAACCATTGACAGTGGGTGAAAAGTCAAACTTCATCATCCAATCAGCGATGTCCGTCTATGTCCTAAAGTACCTACCTCTTCCTGTTTGTTCTCCTTTTTCATTTTCCATTTCATTTTGTTTTTTGTTTTGTTTTTGTGAATTGTGATTTTTTTTGTTTATGTTTCGTTTCATTTAAAAATGCAATGTTTTTCATATTATTTGTTTTCCTTTTTTAATTTTGTTGTGATACTTAAAATGTGTTTGCGTAGAATAATTTGTAAATGTCATTTGCACTTCAGGGCCAACGCAGCATAACGTCGGGCTTGGCGGATTTCTTGAGAAGTGTCTCCTTTTTCTCCCAAAAGTGCAACTTCTATATAATTTGTTTAGTTTATAATGCATTTATTGGCAGCTGTGACTTAACCTCCAGAGGGACTTACAGTCTGAAAAATAAGAGAATTTGTACATTATCACATCACATTGTCATGTCTATGAGAGGTAACTGACCCATGCAAATATTTCTGAGTTACTCAGTAAAACGTATTGAACTGAATAAGTCCAAGTCCTCTGATCAATAAATGTTGCCTATAGTCTTTCTAAATGAAAAGCAGGTTTTCCTCCGACCATCACAGACACTTCCCCCGCCGCTCTTTGAGAGCCTGCAGGCAGAGGGATTAGCCGTTTGAAAGGCATTTATCTTTCCTGCCCTGATGTAATGAACTGTCTACATCCATCACATAGATCATGACTGAGTGATGAGCTTCACTGAAAGGGGGGGGGTGGTTACACATGTGGATCCGGGGGATTAAAGGCCTACGTTGAAGAGGTGATGGCCAGGTCAGGCCTGAGCCAACCCAAACTCACCCAATTAGCACTCTGTCGGTGGCCCTCCGAACAGTCTGAAGCAGATAAGAAAAGACCCCCAAATGCCTCACGTGGAAAATTCAGAGCGCTCCTTTCTAAATGTATGTTCATACCTTTTCCACTGCGGGACGAACACAGATACATCTTTGAGCTGTTTTTAAGAAATGCCAAGCGTCCTTAGAGCGAGAGATGCTTTAGAGCAGTAAGTTCTTCATGTGCGAGCGGTCAGCCCATTGTGGCTGTGCGGTAGAGAGCAGCATATTAAACAGAGTGCTGTGTCACATTGTGTGGAAAAGCTTGGTTAACCTTTGACAGCGAGAAGCTCTGTAAGCTACATCTAAAGCCTTACGAAAGACATCAAAAGCTGAGTGAGATTAAATGTACGGCTGATCCTCTAAAAAAAAAAAAAAAAATGGCCCCAGCCTTGAGTTTTAATGGCTTACAGTGTCATGTGACCTTGTCCTGGAAACTTCAACATTTTATCAGGACACAACCCGAACTGTGAACCTGTCGTCTAACTGGGTTTGACCTTCACAATAAAATATGATGGGAAACAGAGTTTCAGTTAAGCCCACTGAACTGAAGGCCGTGTCCACATGCCATTACGCACATCCGCGCATATTGCATTGATGAACACGTGAAGTTATGTTGAAAAGCTTTATGTGAAAGTTTCAGAGATGTATGTATCAGGGATGAACCGCGTTAAAACCACGGAAGATGTACGAATAAACCACGCTAAAAACATGTCAATTACCGTAAAACATGAACCGTGTGGTTATTGCTCTGTTTATATGCAATTCATCAGTGATTTGTGAATCAATTATGTAAACTTAACGTGTTATGTGCATCGTCCATGTGGTCTAAAAGTTATTCATCTGTGGGTACAGAAAAGTCCGTTGGAGATACTTGGAACATCTGTGGAAAAACACAAATTTGGGTATGCACGATTTATGTAATAATTGCGTATAAACTACGTAAAATATGTGTAATTTGCGTATTTCTCATGTGACCAAAAATTTTCAATAGCTCAAAACTGAGTTCAACGTAAAGACCCGTTGGCTGAAACTCTCCACGGAAATCTGTGCACATTGACAAATGAGGAACGCAAGAAATACGCGAATGACGTGTATCACACATGTCTCCCGAAAGAACGACATTTCATACGTGAAAGATGGATGAAATATCCGTAGTGACATGTGTGACACGGCATTTTCACACAACATGCCACAAGGTGAATTCCTGCTCACCTTTATGACAAGACGTACATATGTTCACTTACAAATTGATCTTGAAGAAGCCAAACATGTTTTGAACTCATCCTGCCGCCTAAAATGTTTTTAAAAAGCAGCAAAGCCTCTTTGTATTTTCCTTTGAATCTTTTGTTGCTGCTATAAATGTGGTAGGAAAGGAAACACTTGATGGACAGTTTTGAATGAGAAAAAAAATCATGTCAGTTCAAATCTATCAAGACCTTTTGGTTCTTGAAAGGAAATTGAACATCAGCAGCAAAAGTCAATCAGTAAAACCACAGAACACTGCAAACTATTTGATGATACCTGCAGGGATCTCAAACCTTGTTTTTCGGCATTCCAGATATTTCAGCAGGTTTTAATTTCTCTTCACTCTACACGGGTAGGCCGTGGTGTAGCAGTAGGGCGGTCGACCCATGATCTTAAGGTTGCAGGTTTGATTTCCGCCGAGCACACCTGTAAGTCGAAGTGTCCTGGGGCAAGACACTGAACCCCACCTTACCTCTGGGGGTAGGTTGGTGCCAGTGTTTGGCAGTGGAGCCTCCACCTGTGTCTGTGAATGGGTCTGTGACTGTAAAGTGCTTTGGGCCTTGTAGGCAGAAAAGCACTGTATAAGTAAGTATATAAGTTATATATAAGTAAGTAACACCATTTACTTTAAAGCTTTTCTCATAATCAGCATAGCTTAGACATTTTGTCTCATTAAGAGCAAGGGATCTACAAAAAAGGTAAATTTTTAATAAAATGCTCCATAGTCTTGACAATAAAAAAAACTTGATTCAAGACTCAAAAAATCTCAAATTTCACTGTAAATTTTGTTTCAACTATAGCGGTGTTATTTTAAAGTTTAGACTGACATTCACTGTCATTATTTTGGAAAAGAAAATGGAGCTTTAGGTTCTAAAAATAAGTGCTACTTTTGGATTTCATAAGGTTTTATCAAGATGGGCCAACTTAGAATGAGATGAGATTCTCATTTTTTTCATTTTTTGTTTCTAAAAAGAGTCGTTGTACTAGTTTTTTTGTCACTGTTTTAAAATTGACTTCAATTAGTAACACAAAAAACACAGATTTAATTAAAACTAGCTATAAAATACTAATAATTGGGCTGAAAACCATTCAATTGGGAGTAATTCTATAACAGTTGGCTTTATTTTTCCCTCTTCGAATGCTTGTGGGGAACATCTTGTTTCTAGATTTTGAGGTTTTATTTGAGATGTCTTGACAATTGTACTACTTTTTAGTGATTTTAAGATTAGTGTCCTTTTCCTTTTTTTAGCCTGCTCTTTTTACACTCTTTTACAAGTTTGACTCATTTTTTCTCCTCTCACTCTAAAAACATGCCAATTCTCCCCATCCAAATGCAGAGGGAGTGCAGACGGGTGGTTCTGGTTCTGCTGCTAGGATGACTGCATGTGAAACGACTTACCCCCAGAGGAAAAAAACATCATCCTGTAGAGTGGATTCTAGTTCTTTGTGTCATGATTGGAGCGTGAGTTCAGAATGACCCAAACGCTGGAACCTGGAAAGAGGCTCGGACTCAACGGTAAGTTAAAGATATTTAATCTAGAACAAAGGTTGACAGGCTTCTTCGTAGGCGGCTGGCTAGAGGGATCTTGAGGCGGATTTTGCAGATGGAGGACTGCAACGTCTGTGGACTGCGACCAGGGGCCTCATTTATAAACGTTGAGTACGCACAAAAGAAGGCGTACGCCACTCTCTACGCAATAGTTGAGATTTATAAAAAGCAAACTTGACGGGAAAATGTGCGGTCCTTCACGCAAGCTCTGACCCAGGCCTACGCACAAAACGGGTGAAATGAGAAACGGCAAGATCGTCGGCAGATGGAAGAAACACCTGAAAGTGAAAATGACATACAGCCTCTCATAAAGAATATGTAGACTTCACAAAGCAAGTCTTACAATTAACAGCCTACACCAACACCCGTTTGATCGATCAACAGTGAAACAAACAAAGAAAATCAAACTAAAATTACAACAGAAATTCAAATGAACACATATTTGCAAAAAGAAAAGTGAAATATGTTCTACAATATTGGCATGTTATGCAATTCATCCTCCTAAATAATATAGTTAACAGAACGAAATAATGTACAAAACTGATATTCTGGTCAGTGTGTCCGTCTGGCGGAGCGGATATATTGGTGCGGGCGGACGGACGGACGGAAAGACATATTAATTGTCCACTGGGGAAAGTTGTTTTCATAGTAAAACATTCTTCATGTTGTTGTTGCTCTGTCGGCTTTTCCCATCAGGGGTCGCCACAGCGAACGAGTCGCATGGTAAACTTGGCAATGTTTTACGCCGGATGCCCTCCCTGACGCAACCCTCTCAAAGCAACCGGGCTCGGGACCGGCACAGAGGTAGAGAAGGGAATTAAAAAATTCTTCATAAGCTATGGAATTATGGTATTCATGCATATGCCTTTAGTTTGTTTTATTCTTGATAAAACAATGTATGGCGTATGTCTCAACCTTTCAGAAAGCAACAAGTAATTACATTTGCGCTGAACAATTTCCCATTTCCAGGTGGATTATTACCGACATCTGTAGCTTGTCAGATGCAATTAAATGGATGGAAATAAATGCCCCATCACAACGGTAATGACGCACAATGGCTGATCTTGCGCTCTTAGAAGATGTGGCAAATGGAAGAATTCGTAGTGAACGCATCTTTAGACAGCAAGAAGACAAACGAGGACGAGTGGCTTATGAGCCGGTTCCGACTTCCTCGAGCCGTCCTTTTGGACCTCTGCGGGCTTTCGGGCCCGGCGTTACAGAGGAGCACTCGGAGGAACCACGCGTGTCACCCGGTGCATCTGGCGCTCCGGTGTTACCAAACCCCCCCCCCCCATGTATAGCGCTAGCGCCTTTTTTTTTTTTCGCCTCGAGCATTTACGGCGTCTGCCACCGTTTGCCGCTCACGTGCCTTTTTGGCATTAGTAATGCCCACACTATGCCCTCCAAACAACACTTTTCTCCTCTTTTCCACCTCGCCAACGATAACTTCTTCTTCACATTGAGTGAAGTTACGTTTTTTTGATTTCCTCTCTGTGTTTGCCATGATTTCGCAAACCATGAATATTCATTTGTGGGCGTTTCACGGACTATTTATGGGCAAATATGGGCGTGTCATGAAGCCGCAAAAGCTGCGCTGCATTTAGAATCGGTTGTGATTTATTTAGGGAGAAATCCGTAGGATGTGTGTGCGCACGGTTTTATAAATCTGAATATTTCTGTGCGTACGCACGTCCTATGTTTCATCCGTACGCCACTTCTGACGCAAATCCTATGCAAAGTTTTATAAATGAGGCCCCAGGTGAGTATCCAACAGGTTTCTTTCCTGAAGTAGAGTGAGAAGTACAATGAGCAAAGAGTAACGAGACAGGAGTCAAAAACATGAGCTGACCAGACTATGCACCATAGGAGGAACAACGAACTGGCACCGGCTGATGATCCAGGAGGAGCTTATGAAGGCAGGGAAGGACGAGGTAAGTGGATCCAGCTGGTCGCGTCCAAAACAGGAAAGGAGGGAGTAGCTGACAGGCCATGACATTTTGTATTCTTTCTACAAATATCCACAATGGTGGGCCTTTTCTTTTCGCATGTATTTATTCATCTTCTTCCGTTTGTCCCTTACGGGGTGACGGGCCTGCTGGAGCCTATCCCGGCCACTTATGGGCGAAGGCAGGGGACACCCTGGACAGGTCACCAGTAACACACCCATTCATTCTCCCACTCACACCTATGGACAATTTAGAGTTGCCAGTTGACCTGTGGAGAATGTTTTTGGACGATGGGAGGAAGAGACCCCAGAGAGAACCCACGCATGCACAGGGAGAACATGCAAACTCCACACAGAAAGGTCTCCCATTGATTTGCTGTGAGGCAAGAGTGCTAACTGCACCACCGTGCAGCCCTCTTTTTTTGTTCTTTCTTTTCACCTTTCTTCCAAATGACTCCCTGCTCTCATGCAGCATCTTTCCTAAGTCCTTCAGCGTGTTTTTTTTTAAATGTCCTCCCTCTCTGAATGATCTCTTGCTTTTGTTTAAAGTCTCCTTGGTAACACAGGCTGTTTACTGAGAAACCGTCTCATTTTCATCCAAAACAGGCTCCTTCACTGCATTGATGAGTGGATGTCACATGCAGCAAAGGATCATGGGACTACACACCACTACAATAACCACACACAAGAGCCCTTTCCATAGATATTTTTCTAGGGTTTTCTGCTCTAAAAAAGGGACACCAACCGATTTAGCCTTTAGAAGGATCCCTCTTCCTCTGTTCATTTTGCTCCCATAGTCTTGACTAAAAACTGAGCAAAAGAGAATTTTTTCTAACCAGTGAAACCCATAATACTTCATTTGTGATTTTCCTGTCTGCTGTCAGAGCTTCAGGCTCTTATTTGCCACAGATCTGACATTCCCCACGATGATGCAGAGAATAAATGGCTGAACATTCTTCTGTTTCCTCCACTCTCCTCCCTCTTTAAGCTGTCAGGGCTTTTGGGGCGTTTTCAGAATATTAGTTCGACTTTTGAGAGCTAAACCAGCCATTCCTTCATTTAGGTTGCTCATCACAACGCCTGTCTAAAAATCCCCCCCAAAAATACTTTTAGAAGTCATTGACGCTGTATGAGGTCCTCCTCAGGAGTTTTTCAGAACCAGTGGAGAAATGTTTAAATATCATGACAGGTGTGACACTCACAGTCTGTCACACCTTCTCTAAATGCCTTCCCCTCTAGGAAAAGCAGAGGTGACACTTTGAAATCTTACCAGAGCTTCACGCAGGAAGCCAGAGGGTTGACACATGCAATGACAGCAGCAAAAACAATCAAGTGTGGACTTCTGGGTCAGGATGGAAGAGGCTTGGACCACATCCAGGGCACCAGTGTAGAAAACATTTAAATAAATATCCTGATATTGATATCCTGAGGATTAACACTCCATCGCAGCTGATGGTAATGATCAGTTTCACTCTATCGCTGTTGTATGTTTGGAGTGACAAACTTGTAGTTTTGTGTTTTTAGTCCTCATAAGTTGAGAGCAGCAACAGGCGGGGGTTGTTTTTGTGCCTCTCTGGCTCTCCAGGAAGTTTGAAAAATACTGACTGAGGTGCAAAGCTGAGAAGCTGTCATGCTCAGACACCACCCACCCATGTGTGTGATGATGGAGACATTTGTATTACATCTGTGCCACAATGACTTCCACCCACTGTGGGAACACATTTATGCTGAGTTCTTTCCTTTTACTGTGGAAGAAAGTTTCTCCTGACAGCTTCCAGGCATTCCAGTGATGATGGTGACATCAGACTTTTCTCGATGTGTTTTTTTTTTTGTGTTTTTTTGCGCCGCACAGACACGTCGTACATTTTTCGCATTTTCCACATATGAAATTCGGATCTTTTGGCGAAGTGTCTCTTGCGTTCTTCATTTGTCGATGGGTACAGATATCCATCCGGGGTTTTGGCTGACCGGTCTTTGCGTGAATTTGTTTTGAGCTCTTCAAAAATTTCAGTCGGTTGAGAATTATGCAGTTCACGCGTCATTTTATATAGTTTATATGCAATTATTACGTAAATCTCACGCAATTGCAAATCTGTGTCTTTGCAAGACCGTTCCATTAATGTCTAACGGAGTTTTCGCGCATGAAGCACCTATGTATAACTTTGATATCACAAATCTAATCTAATCAGACTTTATTTGTAAAAAAAGCACTTCTCATGGATTGCCCAGCTCGAAGCACTTGAACATTTAAAACAAAAAACACACAATATAACAATAAAAACTTAACCTAGCATTCACCCTTCCCACTCCGCTCCGTTAAAACATATGACCCTTGACCCCCACACACAATGAATACTAGGTAACTTCTAAAAGAAATGTTAGGCTTGGCTCTGATGTGAGGAAACAGCATTTGGGAATCTCTTC
Source organism: Oryzias sinensis (assembly GCA_037389245.1). NCBI lineage: Eukaryota > Metazoa > Chordata > Actinopteri > Beloniformes > Adrianichthyidae > Oryzias > Oryzias sinensis. The sequence continues at coordinate 6,663,866 of CM074503.1, read as the reverse complement.
ATACCAGGAGCCGGCTCTGCCATAGGAACATCGCCACAGTGCCCATCCAGACTGGGACAACACTGGGGTCCACTTCACAGCCGTGAAGCTGCAAAGATAAACTCCAGCTGCCCCAGCAAGGGCAACACTGCAGCAACAACCACCAACTAAGCCAGCAAGCCCTGGAGGAAAAGATCCCCACAAGAAAATGAGGTTAAAATCATGAAAAGATGCGGAAATTAATGACATAAGATGTATATAAAAACATAAAATTGAGAATAAGATGCGTAAAATTAAATTAAATACATAAAATAGCATAAACTAAAACTAAAAGAATAAATTAGCAGTTAAAATCAACTAAAACCTAAATTATAAAGGTGGGTCTTGAGCCTTTTCATAACCCTTGTGTTATCTTAGATGACCCCACCCTTGCACTGACGTGTTCTCCCTACCATTATTAAAGGTGGATAAAGGTGGAAAGATTTCATGTAATCCATGGACACCAGTGAAAATCACAAATCATTGAAGAAAGAGGTTCAGCGCACTGTTTAGTGGGTCTAGATGACCCAACTCCTAATGGTAAAGTGCCTAGGATAGCACAACGATTAAAAACCTCTACAGTCTCTGCTGCTCTGAGGTTCTCTGGCAGACTGTTCCACAGGCAAGGACCATAATGGTGGAATAAGGCCTCACCGTGTGTCTTGGTCCTCACCTTAGGAACAACTAGAAGGTCAGTGCCAGAGGACCTCAGGGTCCACGAGGGCTCATATTTTAAAAGAATATCATTCAAATAAGAAGGCCCAAGACCATAAAAACACTTATAAACTATTAAAAGAACTTTAAAATCAATCCTGAAACGCACAGGGAGCCAATGCAGCGATTTTAAAACCGGTGTAATGTGTTCCCGCCCCCTGGACCTCGTCAGAACCCGTGTTGTAGATCTGAAATAGACTTTTTGGTTAAACCAGAGAGCAGGGCATTACAATAATCTAAACGACTAAAAATAAAAGCATGCATCAGCACCTCTGTGCTGGCAAGAGAGAGGAACGGGTGGACTCTGGCAATGTTTTTAAGATGATAAAATCCTGTCTTAATGACATTATTGATGTGTGGAATAAAATCTAGCTCAGAGTCAAAAAGTACGCCCAGATTTCTCACACATTGAGGATGTTTAAAATTGTGAAGATTTTGTAAAATCATCTGTCTCTTGTCACCAGAACCGATGATTAAAACTTCAGTTTTGTCCTGGTTGAGCTGTAAGAAGTTTTCTGCCATCCATGACTTAATATCTAAAATACAATTTAAAAGAGTGTTAACACGTTCAAGGTCATCAGGGGACACGGCGATGTAAAGCTGTGTATCATCAGCATAGCTGTGAAAGTCAACGGCGTGTCTCCTGATGACCTCCCCAAGAGGCAATATGTATAAATTAAAAAGTATTGGACCTAAAATAGACCCCTGGGGAACCCCACAACTTATTTCATGGATTCTTGAAGAGCATGTATCCATGCTTACATAAAAGTGTCGATCTGTAAGGTAAGAGTAAAACCACTTAAGAACATTTCCAGAGAGGCCCACTAGACTCCTAAGTCTGTCTAATAAAATCTGGGAATCTACTGCATCAAAAGCGACACTAAGATCCAGCGGCACCAGAACAAAAAGTTTCTGTGAGTCATAGTTTATTCTAAGATCATTAATGATCTTTAAAAGAGCCGTCTCTGTACCATGGTTTGTCCTAAAACCAGAATGATATTTTTCTAAAGTGTTTTGGGTATTTAAAAACTCATGTAGTTGATTAATGGGTGGCTGCCTGGAGCGTAGGGCGGGTCTCCCTTGGGGGGGCCTGGCTGCAGCTGCTGCTGTGGCGGGGGTCTTGGTGTGGGGGTACTCTCCTTCCTTCTTTTATATTCCATCATCCAGCTCAGAAGAACAGAAACACTCACTCGAGCACAGGTGCTGTCTCACCTTTGCACAGGTGGTTTGCATGACTGAATGAGATGTTTCGCATGTGTGAGTCTGAATGCACAAGTATGCGTGTGTGAACATTGGTTGTATGTTGTACATGTTGACATGTTTGTATGACAACATTCTTAGAGGTATGTTTGTAACATTTGAGTGTGTGGACAGGCCCCGCCCCTTTTCGATTTGTATTCTGTATTATTGATTATAAACATCCAGCATCTTGTTGCTTTATGCTGCTTCAGTTTTTACCCCCCTTCTCCTTTACTCACCCTCCTACTCGCCTCCTTCTCCCCTTCTTTTCTTTTCCATCCGGTCCAACAAGTAATTGCTACAAATATGTATAGATGAATAAAGTTTACCCTAAATTACAAAAGAGGTTTATTCAAATATACACCTATTGTGTCAAAAGATGCATAACCCCTGTTGGAACAGTGAAATATGTCCAACACGAGAGGCTTTCAGCTCTCATATGGATGCTTTGCTGTTGGACTGGACAAGTTAAAAAAATTTTTTAAAGTTTACAAAATGATCTTTGGACAAAACAATGCAGCCATATGGCCGGCCGACCTACAGGAGTCCTTCAGAGAAAAAAAGAGGATGAAACCTATGGTTATTTAAGACCAAAATGTTGCTTTCTGATGGTCCTCAAATGCACCGCAAGCCTGCAGGTAACCCTGCTGAAGTTGGAGGGTTTTTTTTCTCACAGGTGATCTCCTACAAAACAAGATACTGAACCTAAAATATTAGCAACCCTTTACCCCCTTAGTCATCCCTGCTTCTTCCAGGCTTACAAGGAGTTTCCCCCCAAAACAAAGCTTGAAAATAATCCAGGTGAAAAGCAACCTGAAGATTCAATTAAAGAGTTTTTTTAGTTATTGCAAAGGTGTGAGTGAGTGCTACTCTCTCCAGACTGCTGGAGGAAATGTGAAGCCCAATCTGCCATCAGAGCTTCCTCAGACAACTGTCCTCCTACTTTGTTTGCTTTACGAACTGGACCTGGTTTTAAAGACACACTGAAAGGACGGCCTTGAGCGTGTGAGGCGTCCAGCCTGTACTTGCTCAGGCAGTCTGACATCAGACTAAATCTATAGAAAGAGTAGAGCAGACCGTTGTCGCTACAGCATTGTCATTCATCCTGGTGGAGCTGAGGTCTACGCTGTCTGAGGACGTGGTGCCATCTACAGGAACACGAGGAGGAGAGCAAGAGATGACGCATCCCACGCCGGAAAAAACACACTATTTTTAGATTTCTCCCTTTTTGTGTGACCTGCAGACTCGTAGCTTGTTAGATAAATCACATTTGTTTTGTGGATTCAATGAGTAATCTCTTTTAATTGGATCTTAATCTGATTCAGTTTAGTCAGTATTGTTCCTCTGTTTCCCTGCATGTCACGAGAGAAGTCTGAAAACAGCATTAGAATAACAGCAGGATTTATATATTTAAAAAAAAAAAAGTCCCACGGGTGGTTTCTCCTCCAAGCTCGGGTCCTCTACCAGAGGCCTGGGAGCTTGAGGGTCCTGCAGTATCTTAGCTGTTCCTAGCACTGTGCTTTTCTGGACTGAGAGGTCTGAGGTATTTCCAGGTATCTGTTGTAGCCACTCCTCCAGCTTGGGGGTTACTGCCCAGAGTGCTCCAATTACCACAGGCACCACTGTCACCTTCACTGATCCATCCCATAGAATGCCATCTTTGGTTTACAAAAATATCAGACCAAAACACAAGCCCATATGATCACCCCTCCACTGCCGTGCTTAACAGAGATGCGCTTGGAGTTCAGGATTAGATTTTTATAAATTTATAAAAAATAAAAAACAATCTGAGCTTAACCTGTAATGCTGTGTTTGTTTTAGAAATTGAACCAAAAATGTTTTGTATCTTGTTAAAACGATGAAAATGCCTCCAGTCGGTGTTCTGACATAAAGACGTTTTTGTCAACTGCTTTGAAATTTGCTTTTTGAACCCAAAGGAGGTCATGGATTCACAGTCAAATGTACCGTGTCATAACTTTTCTTTGACGTGTTTTTTTAATAAATTGTCCTGTGAAAACAATGAACTAACAAGCAAAACCTCTAAAAGCGGTGCTGAGATTCCCCTCTGATACAGCGGCTTTGTCAGATCTGAATAACACCAGAACATTTGGCGATGCAGCCCCGCTTCTTTAGAGATGCTTACGATTATTGTGGTGCCCCTTTTCAGCCTTGACCTTCGTTTGTGATGATGGTTCACTTGACGTGATTAGGATTATTTTCCACAAAGTCCCATCATCCAGCATCCCTATAGTTAGGATGATGATGTTTGGCAGAGCCCACCCAGACCGACTTTGGCCACAGATGAGGTACACCTGGGACCCAGCTGGAAGCAAATTAATTCTAAGGATGAATTTTGATTCTACAACACATGAGAAACTCCTGCTGGTTCCAGATTCCCTCAGCATATGGTGCTGCTGCTTCTTCTTCAATAGGGTCATTCCACATGGATTGCTCTTGTAGAAAATGTATGTAGTTTTTTTTATACATGTTTTCATGGACTCTCACTGTGCCAAGTATTTGGGCTGACGCACATTACTCTGATGGGAGGAGAGAGATATGACACAGTCGTATTTCAGAGGCAGACACTCCTGACCTCAGAGCTGACGTGCAGTAATTCTGTCTTTTCAGCAGCTGCTGTTTCTCAGAGCTGAAATAGTATATATATTTCTTCAAAGGGTGGAGAGAAGGGCTCAGTAAACTAATAAAACATTGTTAAGTTGTCATGAAACTATTCTATTTGTATTTTGTCCAGCAGCTGAGCAAACAGATGAAAACTCACGGTCTCTTGTGTTGGACAGATTTCACTGTAATGACGGGGTTTATTATGGCTTCGGACACACATTCTGTATGTTTGTATAAACCTCTTTTATATTTGAGGCTAAACATTACTTTTCTTAAATATGTGAATGCATTTAGGTTTGCTTTTCTGTATTGACAATGAAGAGAAAAGACTGGAGTGGTGGGGAACACAGCTGGAGGGTCCGGAAAATGGATTTCAAAAAAAGCTTCATTTTTCTTTTAATGCTAAATTTGCAGCTGTGTGTTTTAATGTGAAGGTCGGTGCAGAGAGCCAGGGAAGATGTTGGAAAAACAGAAAAGTTGATACTGTTTAAAAAAAAACTCACGTTGTTATTCATGGCCCAGCAGTTCTGTAGAAAATTCTTCAGAGACACATTCCCGGGTCACTTGAGTAAATCCTATCAGTCACAGAACAAGTGTTTGATTTTTCGGCTCTGTCCCAGTTGCTGTGCATTCTATAACAAACCAGTGCTCAGCAACATTTTATCCAACTATCTGGCAGCATGAAAGTAAACCAACTTGTATAAACTAAAAACAGTTAGAGAAAGAATAAAGGATTTGACACAGAAAGATGTCAAAACAAGCCAACTGCTGCAGGACCCCATAAGTGCTGTAATGGCGCCCTCTTGGAGCAAAGTAGGAATAAAGAACATGCAACAGCAGTAAATAAAGGCTCAAGTAAACAAGCATCATATATCTGTTGATGTTACTTTCTGATAGTTTCAGAGACTTCAGGACAGCTACGGTCAAAGTCAACTTGGATGGGTTGAGCCATAACTGAGGGAGGGTTACTGGAGATTTCAATTTCCTGTGGCTGTCATGGCCTCAGACTGCATGGTGGTGCAGTGGTCAGCGCTCTCACCTCACAGTGAGGAGTCCCTGGTGTGAGACCCTTCTGTGTGGTGTGTGCATGCCCTCACCATGCATGTGTTTTATGCAGGGGCTCTGGTTTCCCCCCCACACAACAAAAAACAAATTTGTCACTTCAAAGTGTGCATGTGGGAGTGCTTGTGCACCCTGTGACAGACTGGTGAACTGGTCCAAAGTGTACCCAACAGAAGTAGGGACAAGCTCCCTCTGACCCTGGGAGCTTTGTAGCACGTTAGGAAAATAGGGCTGGTCTCGAGGCTCTGACGTGTTTCTTAACTATGACTTAGAACTTTAAATTTAAAAGTATTATTTCAATCTTTTATTGGGGGAAGAGGGTCTTATCTTTTTTGTTTTCAACATGTTTTACATTAAATTTAGTTATGAACTAAAAGATTGGGTCACACCCTGTTTCCCAACAGGAAACAGATTAGAATACTTGCATTAATCCAGCTGGTCAGACACACGATGGAGCCGTCTGGCAGCAGACTGTCTGCATTCAACTCTTTCAACATTTATGGAAATGTTTGCTCCTTTTTTTATTCATCCAACTTCTAATCAGTTTGTTCCATTTCGGGGTCACGGGGCTGCCCGGCCACTTGTGGGCAAAGGCTGGGGGCAGGTGGCCAGTCTGTCGCAGGGCCACAATCACACACCCACACCTAGGGACAATTTAGAGTAACCAATGAACCTATGAAGGATGTTTTTTTGGACGGTGGGAGGAAGCCATAGTCCCCGAAGAAAACCAATGCATGAACGGGGAGAACATGCAAACTCCACACTAAAGGTCCCCCATTGATGTTCTGGTTCAGGTCCCCCAGCCGGGACTTGACCTGAGGACCTTCTTGCTGTGAGGCAAGAGCGCTATCCACTGCCACCATCTTACTTCCAGCAGACGTCACGTTTGGGTGATTCAGCAAAAGTGAAAACAATTCCAGAATCCAGCAGTTTGGTTCTGTTGGTCATAAAATGAAAAAAAGCTGATTGTGGATTTTTAAAAGGTAACCAAAAAATGTCTTTTCTCGTTCATATGCAGAGAAAGACGTGAACAATTGAGCTGGATGTGTTAACGTGCTCATTAGTTTCTCAGCTTAAACTGCACCAGCTTGTGAGGGAAGAGTCAGGCAGGAATATCTTGTATTTATGAGACTGGACTGAACTATGAGGAAGTTATTTGCTGTGCTTGTTGAATGCACTTCCTTCAAGCCTCAAGAAAAGATGCAACCAGGATGTTGTTTCCTTCTTATAGTTTTGGTAAAAGCTAGGACATCCTCTTGCATCTTTCCACTTCCACGGAGTAGGACCTGCAGCAAAAATGTCCCGGAGTAAGCTATGTTCTTTAAAGATGAAACCTAAATCACAATCTTTTTATTCTAGTTGGTTCAAATTGTAGAAGATTTAGAGAAGATGCATACCGCGCAGGAATGTGCAGTACTAACATGTTTCTGTTGTTTGGCAGATGGTGTAGCTGGCACAAACCCCATAATGGTGGTTATTTCTGAGGTGGACGAGTGGTCTTCTCTAAAATCTCTGCTCCAGACAAGCTGCCAGAATGAAGGTCATCAGGTCACCTGCAGCTCTCTGGGGTCTAAGCAAGTCTGCAATGTGACACTGGAGGAACAGATGATCAGTCTGCACTACGCAGATTTAAAAGAGGACATGTCAGAGGAAAGCCTCTGTCAGGCAGTGGAGACCTGCATCAAGCCCTGCACCAATGGAATCAGCTCGTTTCTGCTGTTAATCAAAGGCGGATGCTACACCAAGAAGGAAAGAAGGCTGCTGGAGATCCTGCAGGCGCACCTGGGAGCTCAGATTTTACAGTACCTGGTGATTCTGTCAGCAGAGGATGAAGAAGTAGTGAACACTCTGGATGACGGCCTGCTGGATTTGATCAACGAGTGTGACGGCAGATACTGCCGCATCACGTCATCAAGTGTGACCGGAGGTCTGCACGCTTTAGTAGAGATGGTCAACAACGCACTGAGTGAAAGCGGTGGGGGCTACACTGAAGCCGTGCTGGCTGAGGCAAAAAGACGCTGCACAGAGGACTTGGCCATGCGGCTGCTCAAACAAAAAGTGGAGGAGGCAGAAAGCAGAGAGCAGGCCTTCAAAGAGAAGGTTCAGATGCAGGAGAATCGCCGGGCCAAAGAGATGGAGGAGCTAAAGGCGAAGCATGCAGAGGAACGGAAGAAGGAAGTAGCTGAAAGGAAGAAATATGAGGAAAAGAGAGAGGGTCTTCAGGAGGCGGTGATCAGCCACAGAACCTCACTGCAGCTCCAAATGAGCACCCCAAGTGGTAAGTCATGTTTATTCACTTATCGTTCAGAACAATCAGACTTTGCTGCAGGTTTCCAGAGATTAACAAGAAACGTTTTACTAAAAATGAGACTTTGAGTTTCTACCAAACATCGCTGTTGGTTTTAACCATTACCAAAGTACAGGAAACTTTTTTATTTTTATTATTTTATTTTATTGATTGGCTCAACACATAATGAAGTTAAGTGTCGTTTTGGACCAATAATGGAGCACCACTTTAAAAAAAGAAGACGTCAATGTTCCGTGATTATCATGAATGCTGATGGAATATCCACTTTGTCCCAATCTACTACTTTCAAAGAGGTAAAATAAAAAGTATGAAAGATAAACATTTACATGACTGAGACATTTAAGTCGGTTATGTCAAACACACAAACTCACAAAATCAACATAAACATTGGCATCAAACAAGATAAATATTAAACATAACCAAAAAGAGGTGTCGGGCGAAGCCAAGGATTATTTCATCGACCCTGATTACAAACATCACATCTACCTATAAATTGATAGAACCTACTTTAAAAAAAGATGAAAAAACAAAACGCTTCTCCAAATTACTTCACTGCCATATAAGTGTCTCTCGGTCAATGTATGTATATGTGAACAAGTGAAGATCATAGAGAACAGGAAGCTTTGCAACATGAATGCTATGGTAACAAAAACAACTGCCATGGCGCCATTGGGAGGCAGAATTTTCAAGATTTCATGCTGCTGCCTGATTTTTTAAAATCGTCGGTGAAGTCATGAATGTAGATGGCGGAGGTCAGTTAGGCAGGGATGACACCATTACGAAATCAGGCTGTGGCTGGGTGGCCACAGGGCAGTGGCAGCCAGATCGCCGCCTGGCAGCAGGTCTAATTGGACGATGTGTAAATGTGTCCGGATGGCGGCCGTCTATATCAGTTGCCCCCTGCCGCCTGGTAGCCGGAGGGTATACAAAAAGTGAGCCATTCTGCACCACTGGTCATTCGCAAAAAAAGATTCTTCTTCTTTTTCCCCTTTCTTGTGCATGTTGCTCTTCCTCTAGGAGTTGTGCAGTGAGCACCACGTTCTGTCTTCTTCGTGTTGTTCTCAGCATTAACTGCTGGAGTGCTATCGTCTCCCCATTTGGACCCCAAGTGGCCAGGATCGCCAGATTGATGTCCTGTCATAACCAGGCCCCCGGCCCGTCTCAACAGCCCTCGTCGAGTTCTCAGCACTGCTACCGTACGGGTGTGCCTCGAGGGTGGCAGTCTGAAATCGGCCAATCATCAGACGAGTTTGGGGACCTTGGAGACGCTCCTATCAGTTATTTAGCATGCTGCTACCTTCCTGCCACCCGCCTTTCACTGGACTGCTACTGTTCGACCTCCAAATGTGCCCGGTCAGGCCACTGACCAAAGTCAAAATATTGTCCAAAATATTGTCCAGTCGCTGTCAAATGATAACTTGCCTGTAAAAATGCAACTGCTGCTTCCCTATTACAAATGCCGCTGCATGGCCACCCGCCAGATTTGCTGCAAAACTTGCATTCAGGTCGCAGCACTGTGGCATTTTGGGATGTTTGACCGTAGGCTAACCCACAGGACGCTGTCCTCTGCTCTTTTCTATGCATTCTATGAGCCAGTGAGTGCACCAGCCCCTCGTTTTACATTTCAAGTGACAATACCCTCCTAGCATTGCTTAGGGACATTAATTCAGCTTCCTTCTGCTGTCTGGCCATCAATCATTTCACCCGCTGGTGTTATGACAACCCTTTGCAAATAAATGCGGCCAAAACAAAAGAACTGGTATTTCCTGCAGCCTCGTCTGAATTCCATTTCACAATAAAACTGTTATCAGGGTCACCGTAGACAAAAGCTCATTGTTTGATCAACTCATCACTGACAATCAAAAATGCTTCCAGCAGAAACAGTCCTCCATAGACTCTGGAGCTCTCCATCTTTGGTTGTAGTTTGTGAATATTCCAGCTGTTCTGACAGTACACCATGTTTCCATCTATCTATAATGAGCTAACATTCGTTCTTAGGACCTGATCTTCTGAACTCTGCATTCTCCTGAAAGCCCTTTCTTTGCTGTTCTCTCTTCAGATGATGACTCAAAGGCAGCGTCTGTCGTCCTGTTGGGCCTCTCTGGCAGTGGGAAGTCATCTGCTCTCAATCTGATTCTGAGCAGAGCAGGTAACCAGTACTCTCTCAACGGGTCCACTCATGAACAAACCATCCCACCCTGTCCTGTGAGAAGAAGGTTGTGTTGGCAGCAGGCAAGCCGCTCATCCTGGTGGACACCCCTGAGCTGTGGGATGAAGATGGAGTGGAAAATCTTGGGTTGCTGCATGACTGCCTGGCTTTGGCTTTACCTGGACCTCATGTCTTCCTGCTGGTGCTGCAGGTCGGAGGTTTCACCCAGGGAGAGTACAACATGCTGGATACATGCAGAAGATCTTTGGACGAGAGGTTGCAGAACATTCCGTCATCCTGTTCATTTATTCTGATGAAAATCAGTTGAAACCTCTGCGAGTCGACGACTATGTTGCCGAAGCTCACACGAGCCTGCAGGATCTCATCAGGAAATGTGGGAGTCGGTTCTACGGGCTGAACATAAGCAACAAGCGCAGTGCTTTGAGCTATCCGCAGGTCAGAGAGCTGCTTCAGGGAATCCACAAGCTGGTTGCGTCACACGGAGGGCGGCCTTTCGCCATGAAGAGATTTTCTCCTCAGGAGTTTCAGGAAAGAAACGAAGTACTTGTGGACAAGAGAGAAGACATGTTGGAATTGAACCACTTATTGAGAAGGGAATAGTTTCCCATTGAATTCCTATAGAATGCTTCTCATCAGAACACAAGTTGGATTTACAGAAAAATATGCCTCATTTAAGTGCTGTGATACCTTATTGGACTTGACGATTAGGACTAAAGATGTTAAGTGAGATGAATTGTAATACCTTTTTTGTCTGTACTGGGTGACACAGAGTTGTAGTACTTTGCACTCTTGACTTACAGTAAGAACAAATCTCAGCTGGGACATTTCTGTGTGGGTTTTCTTTGGCTTCCACTCGCAGTCCAAAAACCTGCTGCAAAGGTCAATTGGTGAATCTAAAGTGCCACTAGGATTGAATGTGTTCGTTTGTGTGGCTGTGTGGCCTTGGGAAAGACTGGCAACTGGTCCAGTGTGAGTCCAACTTTCAGCCAACAGTTGGGATGGGGGTCCAGCAGTTGCCGTGAGGGGCTCCAGCATCCCCATGTGGGTTCTGAGGATAGATGGATCTGAAACATTATGGCTGATTAAAGCGATTAAAGAGGTGTTCCGATGCTTTCACATGTTGGTTTAGAAAAGAGCTGCCTGAAACGGGAATTGAACTCACATCAATGCACACATCAATGGAAACATTTTGGGGTTTGTTTCATGACTCTGCCATCATTTTTCATGACCTAACATGTATATTTCCTGCCACAAGACATACTTGTACTTAGTGGAAAACTCTTTCAAAGCTATCGTTGTGACTAAAATGAGAGGAATCGTCAAGTTTCACTACGATGAAACTTTATTTCTCCTCATTGACCTCCTCTTCACAAAACCAGAACTGTACCTGCTTAGCCTTAAAACTATTTTTCAAAAGTGTTCACAGTATCATAAGACTAAGTGCTGAAAGTGTTCCATCAGATCAGTGTTTTTCATGACAAAAAGTATAAATGTCTACAGAATTTCTAAAAATGTCATATCACAGAAAATCAGATATCAAAAAGATAAAATGAAAAAAATTTTAAGAATTGTTGTTCCCTTAAAATAAAGAAGAATGCAATTTACAGGTACCACAATGTACAGAGATGTGCTGGCGGTTCTTTATTATGCACCACACAAACACCATGATGGTCTGAAATGGGATCAACACATGTGAAGTGAAGAGTTGCTGAGCACAGAGGAGGCTCAGTTCAGACACACTGACCTGGTTTAACATTTTACTCATGTGGTGCACAAAAAAAAAATAATAATATCTGATGTGCAGCAACCACTGAAAATCTTCAAACTGAAGCAACGATGGAAATGTAGAAGCATCTGCCTCTAACAAATAGATATAGACCACATAGCTGAGGAGCAATGGCCAACATAAACGGAACAACGTGACAAACGCACAACACTTTTAGATCCTTTCATTCCTTATTGTCTGATAGTTGAAGTGATCCGAGGTCGATTTCCCACATGGAGATTCTGTTTACCAGATTCCACATTACAAGCTCCCATCAATCTCTGTATTTGTCTTTGTGGCAGATGTGATGTATTGACTAGAATGACCTGTTATGATGGAGATGCATGACATTTTGTTCAGGAAAGATTTATTCTGCCACAGTTTGGACACCTGCACTTTCAAGAGCTCCAGCTGCTTTTGATCATGCAATAATACTTCTCTGACGTTTCTTTATTTATTTGGGACTCTTAAGAATGCCTCTTTCAAGACACTAACAAAGGGAAGCTGAAGCTGCTTTTATAAGGAAGCCAGCTGTGGTATGGGAAAGGAGGAAAAGAGCTGCTCCGTCTCTCCTTGTTTTTCTTCTTTGTTTGCTCGGCGTATCAACGGCGAGACCGGCGTTTTTGAAGGTGCATCTGCTCCAGTCCAACAGTTTGTGTAAATCTTAGTCTGTGTGTAGATTTGAATCAAATCCCAACCAAGTGTCAGGTATGCAGTGTGTTTTTTATATAATGACGTATTTATTTATAGAAAGGTTTGAAAAGTCGTTTATCTATTGCATCCTCTACAAAAACATTAATACCATGACCTTGATCTTATTGTTATGATGATCTGAGTTTTTTTCTTTTTAATCGGACCAAAATTAACCATTTTATGGTAATTTTACTGCATTTGCTAAGCCTTGTCTCATTATTTACACACCTTTTCAATATGGCGTCACTCTTAACGTATCTTGGACAATGGTACCAGGCTAACGTAGCGTCTCTAGCAATATAACTCATTGGGTGGTCCAAGCTTAGCTGAGTTTGGAGAGTTCTGAAAGGAACAAATGAAAAGGTCCAATTTCATATTATAGTCTGATTTCATGAAGATTCTACAACTGAAAGCTTTTTTTCAGACCGAGGAGGTACTGGTGTTTGGCGTTTGCCTCAGAAACTAATGTTTGTGTTTGGAAATATTGAAAGTGATGTTATGCTTATTTTATTTTGCCTCTGACTATAAAGCATACATTTCATTTTACTATAGGTTAGAAAAATGGATTTTCTTCTGACCAATGACCCAAGCTCATTGCAGGCACTGCTGTTTGGGTTATTTATTTCTCTTAAGCCATGCGCTAGTTCCACACACACAAAACCGAAGCGGAGCAGCTTGTAGCCGGTGGATGTGGAGATATTTAGCAAAAGCAGGTCTGTGGCTCCAACTATCAACCCTCTGCTGACTGCAGCTGTTTCCTGCATTCAGCTGCTCTGGTCTTGTGCTTCTGGAGGCTGTGGAGCCATGATGCCGTCTATCCACTCAGTGTAGAGTGAGATGATGGTGTATATTCCAGGCTTTCTGACTTGGCCACACTTCTTCCCTCCATTGGAGGTGATGCCCACTGCAATGTTGTTGTAGAGCAGAGGCCCTCCAGAGTCTCCCTAAAGAGAAAAGGACATCAATCAAACTCCGCCTGACATCAGGGAATTCTGTTTAAAAAGTAACACCCGAAAATATGTGGCAAATGCTGTTGACAGGAAGATTTGATGTCATTAGTCCTAATTGCGGTTTCTTTCCTGCTACATCAACTGCTAAACATTCATATAGGACAAGGAGGAGAACTCACATCACAGCTGTCCTGAACATTATCGGGTTGGTCGCAGGGCTCTTTGCAAACTTTATTTGCACACATCATGTTGCTGGTAAACTTTGAACCAAAGTAGTCACTGCGTGAGCATCGAGTCGGGCGCACCACATTGACCACCACCTCCCTCAGCTTGTCTGGTCTGGACTCCAAGTTGTTCTGGGATCCCCAGCCAGCAGTCTCAACCTCTGCACCGGCTTCAGGGTTTGTGCCGCCGGCTCGCAGGAACCCCACGGCTTTGACGGCTTCAGAGGCGTTGAACGGGCGATCCAACTGCAGAGAGTACAGTGTCATCTAGAAACACGTGTCGTCCATTTAATCATTTAATTACAATGAAACATACCTTAATCAAAGAAATGTCATTATCATAATTATCTGGGTTGTAGTTGGGATGATTGTGAAGTTCCAAAATGTCAAAGGTTTGTTTTGTTTCTTCTGGCTGACTCAAAGAATGAAGACCCAGCACCACCTTCCTCCCGTTTGGCCTGCAGGAGTCATCAAGTTATATTAATATGCTATAAAATATGCATGTCAGAGCCAGAATGACAGCTTCTCATTTGGAAGAGGTTTTCTAGAGCTTTCGGCGCTATACTTCTGTCAAATCTCCACTTTTGGACAGTGTAGGAATCTCTTTTCATGGCATGAAAATAAGACTGATGTGTGGAGCCAACATCTGTCATATGCTTTCAAGATTGGAATTTCTTTATTTTTACAGATTCTACTCCCAAAAAAATTAAAGCTGCAAAACCCCTTTCCACTGAGTTGGTGGAGGACCTTTTTACCAAACAAAGGAAAAAATGTCAGAGCCTGAAATATCACACAATCTGTTCTATCTGTTGGTGCTGGTCTGAAGAATGTTGTCTCACCCGTTTGGCATACAGTGCACGGCTGTCATCACCCACTGATCTGCCACCACAAAACCTCCACACTCGTGCTTCAGAGCGTCTCCCTGTGGGACCTGGATGGAGGCCATGTAAGGCCGAGAGTGCGGCGCCGCCTCCCTGCCACCAATGATGCCCTCGGCTGAAGGGGGAAAACATCAGTCATGTTTTCACCGAAAGGGATTCTGTGATGCTGCCACAAAAACGCATGAATCGCAAAATGAAACAACCAGAATTTAAGGAACAACATCCGAACAAACTCACCGTGTGAAATGAGGGAGACGAGAAAAAGGGCTGCAAACAGAAACACTCCTCTCTCCATGATGCCGTGTCAACTGACCGCAAACCAGCAACTGTGCTCTTTTGAAGGAAGAGGGGAAACATAAATCGAGAGGAAGTTGCGCAAGACACGGGAGTGGGAGCTGGAGGAGCCTGACATTCCCTGTTTCTGGAACAAAAACAGAAAGCACAGATTAAAGGTTTGCTCAAGACATTTTAGCTTGAAGTTTTTAGTGCAAACTAAATTCCTGTGAGGCCGCAGCACATCAAAAGTTTAACTTTTTATGACAATGAAGGTTTGGACAAACATCTGGTGCACAACTTTTAATGAGTATTTTATTTTGCAATGAAATGAGGTTGAAAAACACAGAAAACACAGAGCCTGACTTGAAATGAATAAATGTGGACTTCTCTGAATCCTCAGCCCACTGACTCAGATCAAACAGAAACCCTTTGTTGTTAAAAATGATGCCCAGAGACATTTCAGGGTTCAGTGGTGCAGATGAAAAGCTGAGTGGGAGTGAGGGCCTGAGAGGCAGAACTGTGGAGCAACAGCTCAGATCATGACACACACCAGAAGTTTCGTTTGTTAATATTTTGGTTTGGCTTTACTACTGCTTCAGGATCCGGAGTTGTGTTTTTCCTCTAAAAGATGTGCTTTAAATCTTTTTTCCTTATATGTGCTTCATGATCCCTGCAAGAAACAGTTCAAAAGTCGGCCTGTGCAGATGATTCACGTGTCCACAGTTTCGATTGTTTTTTAGGACTTTATTTCAACTCTTGGGCTGTTGTGATTAAAGATTAAGCACTAAGCTGTTTCAAACTTGAAGTCTCGTTTTAGTGAATAAAAACGGATTCCTTTGCAATAGTGCTCTGATTGATGAATGATTACTTCATCATGTCTCACTGTCATCCAGTGACAGCCACAGGATGGCAGCAGGTCGCAGATTCTAGGTGTTTTACTTGATTCTTCACATTTTCTCAGCTGTAGCAGATCAATGACATGTATTATGATTGCATAATGTGAATATAGTGGGTAAAAAAGAGAGAAAATACCCCCCTTTTCAATGTTATTTTAATAACATTGGTTTGAGTGGGTGTGTTAGCACATTGCCAACAGTAGGTGTTGTTGCTGCTACTGTGGACAATCAACATAGAAAGAAGACATGCACTGCTATAAACAAGCTACAGCCTGATCAGACGCGCGGATTTGTCCGCACTTTTGGATTTCACCGCTTTAACAATAAACACCTCTAACTGTGTGCCACTTACTTTTTAGGCTGGCGCTGGTAACAATTGGGGGCTTTTCCGGATCATTGTACTGGCAGCAACTGCTAGAGTGTGAGTACAGCGTTCAGGGTGCCCAGAACCTCAGGGAAGGCTACAGCCCTATGTGTGATCCGGAGAGTCTTCTACCACCTTTGAAATGTCATGGCCACCAACGCACCTCGGCAGGCGCTGATTGTCAGGCGCTAGTAACATGAAGATATGGTTAAGAAGGTTCTCATAGGCTTTCTCTGTCTTAAAGTTGAGTCATGGCGTCTGGATTTTAGGTTTTAGACTTTCGAAGCTTTCAAGTCCAGATGGGATGATTTAACTTCAGGAAATGATGAAGATTTGTGTCATAAGTAGGGGTGTAACTGTACACGTATTTTTACCGAACCATTTCGGTTTTTTGTTTTTTTTATTTTTCCCCTCCAAATGTCTTTCCCTTGTGCTATCTTAGATGACCCCCCCCCTACATTGACGTGTTCTCCCTACCATGACAAAGGTGGATAAAGGTGGAAAGATTTCATGTAATCCATGGACACCAGTGAAGATCACAAATCATTGAAGAAAAAAGGTTCAGCGCACTGTCTAGTGGGTCTAGATGACCCAACTCCCAATGTTGAAGTTCCTAGGATAACACAAGGGTTAACTTTGCGCCAAGGCCGCACAAATGTCACTCGCGGTATTCGGCCAAGACTCTCAATGGTGTTTGACCTCACGCGCCTGTAGGAAGTAGGGGGGGTCAGAGCATGGGAGCGCGCAGCGCAAAAGTGTGTGTGAGCGCTGCTCATGGTGTGCTGCTCTGCTCACAGAACAGTAATAAAAAAGTTTCTCCAAAGGTTTTAGAGAGCACCTACTGCTCCCACATGTATCTGACAGGGATTGATGTCTGGTTGCTGCCTTGCTAGACAAATATAAACTTAAAATCTGACGGGCTCAAGCAACCTGTCGATGATTGTCAACAGGCAACAGACAAATCCTTCTTTTCCTGTTGAGACTAAAGCCAGTCTGTTCTCCAGAGGAGCCTAAACATGTTGGGTTGATGCCAAATTGAATTTCCCTAAAATCCTTGTGTTATCCTAGGGACATTAACATTGGGAGTTGGGTCATCTAGACCCACTGGATGGATTTTTGGATGCTGATTGGTGACTAAAAAAATTAAAAAAATAAATCACAACCAACTCAGTTTTGCTCCCGCTGCCTTTTTTATTTCTCTTTATTTGTAACCATTGTGCTATCCTAGGAATTTAACGCTGGGGAGTTTGGTCATCTAGACCCACTCACAAAGTGCTCTGAACCTGTTTTCAATGATTTGTGATCTTCTCTGGTGTCCATGGATTACGAAATTTTCCACCTTTATCCACCTTGTCACGGTAGGGATAACACGACAGTGTAAGGGTGGGGTCATCTAAGATAGCACAAGGGTTAAAACACACACTAGCAAGCATTTTACCGGTATGTGTTAACGTGCCCGCGCCTTAAAACCCGGTGCACCTTTTGTATGTGTTAAATACAAAAAAAGGACCGTCAACTGAAACTGCGCCCTGTACCCCGGGGCGTCTAATGGTCATGAAAATACGGTACCAACATATTTGTAGAACTCTTCATAAATGAACCTGACCTCTCAACACCACCTGCGTCTTCTATGCACTGTAAAGAGAGAGATGTTGACACCAAGGGGTCTCATAAAACACAGTCTTCCTTGGCCAAACTTTCTCCACAAACTTCACACGCCTTTCCAAAGTTGAGTGCCGCAAAAGGCAACACTAGTTGCAGACAAAGATCGTAGTTCATTAAAAGAGGAAACAAGTTTTAAGATTAACAACATCTGATAAAACGACCAAATGTAAAACTATCCCTAACCCGTTTGTTCCCTTTCGGGGTCACGGGGCTGCTGGAGCCCATCCACTTCTGGGTGACGGCAGGGACATCCTGGACAGGTCGCCAGTCTGTCGCAGGGCCACAAATCACTCACTCATGCAGTCTCACATTCACACCTCAAGGTGCTTTTATTCTTTGTTATTTTCAGGCAAAACTCGGGGGGAAAATGCATCCCTTGATAAAACTTTGGCAGGGAAGCAGCCAACAATGCAGCATTATGGGCCAAGACAAAAAGGAGCCTTCCATCTTTAAAAGAGATCCTCTTTTAAAGATGGAAGGCTCCACCCCTTACCAAACCAACCCAATTACCAATCAAAAGCAAATACATTTCCTAAGAAACAAAACATTCATGAGGTAACTCAGCTGATTGTTTCAAGGAGATGAGCTGTCAGGGTGGGATTGGCCCAGGATCATGACACATGCCCTTTAAGCTGGCCACGCCTGCTCAGCTATGACGTTTGACATTTCTAACAGAATTTAGAGCTATCTCCAAACAGCCATCCTGTCATCAGGCTCATTAGACCCACAACATCCTGTTAGTCTAGTACGGAGCCGGCAACCCGCGGCTCAGGAGCCGCATGCGGCTCTTTAGCGCTGTCCTAGTGGCTCCCTGAAGCATTTTCAAAAATGTTTGAAAATGTAAAAAGATGGTGGAGAGAAATATATTTTTTGTTTTAATATTATTTTTGTAGGAGAAAAAAAAGACACAAACATTCTTAAAGTTTTCCAATGCTGTAAGAATGTGTAGAATAACTATGACATTTCAACATTTCTGTCAACGAAGATTTACATAGCTCATGACATGTTTCTACCAGCAGGTGGCTGATGTAAATCGAACCACCGTTGGTTCCATGCATTGCTTGATGAAGTTAAAAGCGAATATTCTGATCTCCTGCTACACATTAAAGTCCGATGGCTGTCCAGGACGACGCTTTATGCCTGTTTTCAACATCATTACGAAAACATTCCTGAAAAGCAAAGACCTGAACCGCCCACAAATGGAAGATACTGAGAGGCTCGAAAAGCTGCACTTTTTGGTGGATATGACTGTGACAAGCCACTGGAATGTTACTGGAAAGTCTCCAGGCGCTCAAATGCTTTTCAGTTGTTCTGTCATTCCAGCACAAGCTGACTTTCTTTGGAGAGATGTAGACGATGTTGCTGGGCAAGTGATTCTTTGCACTGACTGTTTGGTATTTGCACAGAAATCAAACTCAACTGTATTAATTTGATTTGATATACTTTACCTTTTCAAAAGGCTGCTGTTTTTTTTATAAACGCAGGCTGCTTTTTATTGCAATCTGTTTAGTTCCCAGAAGGGCAGGTCTTCATGCACGCCCAATTTTGTTGTTTTTGTTCGAACTTCAAAACAAAAATGACCTCAAAAATTGGATTTCTTTATTACATTTCTTTAATTTTATCAAAGCAATGAAACATAATTCACTGATATTATAATGAAGTTAAACTTGCACAACAGAGCAGAACATGATACTGCTTCTCCGCAGAATGCACTGCAGGGCAAATAATCATTTAATCATGAATGCTCATAACGTATTTGTAGCAACTTAGTCATTTTGATAGTATGCTAATATAGCTAATATAGATGCATATCTCGCATGCGTTGCTTTCATTATAAGGCTTAACAGTTTTTAATATTTTAAGTGTTCCAGACATATTTGTTTTTTTGTTCCAAAATGGCACTGTCAACATTTTGGGTTGCGGACCCCTGGTCTAGTAAATGGTAAATGGTGTATACCTAAATAGCGCTTTTCACCCTCTTCAAAGGCCCAAAGCGCTTTACAGTCACAGTCCCATTCACCCATTCACTCACACATTACACTCTGCTGTTGAACACTGACACCAACCTCCCACCAGAGGCAAGGTGGGGTTCAGTGTCTTGCCCAAAGACACTTCGACATAAGGGCCAGGCAGGCAAGGGAATTGAACCTGCAACACATGATCATGGTCGACTGCCCCAGGGCTTCAGGAAACACCAGATGCTGTTTCAATCTGTGAAGACATAAGCCACAAGGAGATGTTAAAGAGCCAGTGGAAGCAGGTTGATTTCCTCACCAACAACTTCTGGTGCAGGCGTCTTCTGTCCACCATGTCTTCGACAAGTTCACGTCTTTCATTCTAAATTCTCCATCAATGCACCTGTTATATGTCCTTCAATTCTTCCTTTCCTGTCTCTTGCAACAACATGCCTTCCACGTCTCCTTCCTGAATCAGTTGTTGTTACCTCAGGCCACCATGGATCCCGTTGGAAAGTTCTGTTCATTCATTATTTTGGCTTTATTTTATATTGAATGATCTTTTTAACACTACCCAGACTTGGGACCGTTACAACGATGCACTGGATTGTGCCCCTTTGTGGTTGCATTACTATTTGTGTTTCCATGAAATAAATATATTGTTTAAAGATTATAAATGATATTTTATTTGTATATTATGTAATGACTGCACTGCATTAGTATTATATTTGTTAATAAACTATTTTATTAATTAAAAATCACATATATTTATATTACGTGTTTCTGTTGTGTTTATGCTGTTTGTTTATAATCTAGCTTATTATATTTAATTAAATAATTTTTCCAAAGAATGAACAAGAGGCTTTTGAAACAATTTCTCAGCAGATTACCAACTTATAATAAATGTCAAAAGCAAAGTGTAATACAAATCTGGTTTACTCACCATTTTAAATTTATTTTTAAAATAAAGTGTCTTCAAGGATTATTAACAACTGTACATTTTTTTGCTAACCCAACTCTTTCCTGTTGGATTGTGGGAAAACTGGAGCTCCCAGAGAAAACCCAAACCTGTTTCCATTTCCATTTATTTCACAACATCTAACTTCATTTATAAAGACCTCTTCATTCATCTGTAACCCATGGTGCTTCATTTTTAAGAAAGAGTTCTAAACACCTTTAATAACCAAATAAAAACAAAAAAGAAATATTTACATCAAAATAAAACTGAAGCAAACAAATATAAGAGATTCCTACATTATAGCTAAGTCATTGGTTCCTCCCTCCCCCCTCCCTTCAGAACATTTAACTCCCCTCAACAATCACTTCCCCTTGCCCCATGTGTCAAAGTGTTCCTCTAGCAAGACACTAACCCTCACCTGCTCTGGTGGAAGGTTGGCGCCACCAGTGTGTGAATGTGTGTGTGAATGTGTGTGTTAACGTGCGTTAATGGGTGAATGGGTTTGTGACTGAAGCGCTAGGTTCTAAAGAAGGTAAAAGCATATACAAGGTACACCATTCACCCTTTACCTTTAATAACCCAATAAAAACAAAAATACATATTTACATAAAACCAATTAAAGTGGAAACAAATAAACCAAAATATGCACTCCCAAAAATTTAGCACTAACACAGAACACACCATTGTGAACTTCTGGGTGACTTTACAGCTAAGTCATCGGCACTCTCTCCCCTCCTTCAGAACATTTAACCCCAGCAACGTGACTAATACAGCATTTTTAAGCCTTTTTCTTTTCCTCCAGCTGGATCTGTCCCATGAGGTCTTTAGCTTTGGCAGCATACTTGGCTTTATTTTTCCCTGCAAGGTGCTTCATGGTGATAAAGTCGCAGGTACGCTGGCTTAATTTGGTGTTATTCTGTTGAGGATTGACTCTCCAGCATGCTTGAGAAGGTCAGTCAATGAAAGCTCTGTGGTCATCGCCATCATGGTCTTCATGAAGATCTTTTCTGAATCTCAGTCATCGATCAAGATCCAGACGGATCCACATCTTCCAGCTCCTCTCCTGTGTTCTGGAGTATTCATCAGGTCGTAGCTTCCAGCCTGAATTACTACCGTCATCATCCCAAGTGAAAAAGTTTCAGAAATCTCCTGCATTAGTTGTCTTTCTTCCTGCAAACCAAACATCTGCACCATTGCTCTGATGGTTTCATATTCAGTTTCACTTGGAAAGGGATAATTTCCGTAGTACAAAGAGGCAAGTACAACTCCAAGTCCCCACATATCAATACTTTCATCCAAGCAAGCTCCCAGCAGAACTTCAGGTGCTCTGAATGGTGTTACTTGAATATTGGTTCCTTTCAGTACCTCATTTTCATTGCAAAACCAAAATCTATTAGTTTTATCTCTCAAAGATTCTTTTTTTCAGCAAAACATAATGTTATCCAATTTGATATCCCCGTGTACCACACCGACACTTTTGAGAGCATGGAGAGCCTGAAACATCTGCAGAGCAATAGCTCTGATGTTACATAGATCTGTGGGATCATCGTCCTCTAAGTAATCAGACAAGCATTCATCCAAGATCTCGTACACCAGGCAAATCACATTTTTGTATGAGAAGCACTCGTAAAACTTGATTAAGTTGTTTCGTCGATCCAAATCTTCTGATCAGTTTCCATTGTTTTCCGACTCTCTTCCTCCTTGCCTTCTTTTGGACATCTTCAAGGATTTTAATGGCAAACATTTCGGGACTTCCCAATTTACTTCATTTGGTGACTTTCCATAAGCTCTTCCCCAGAAATTTCTCAACTCTATAAGTTCCTACCCTCACTAATAGTTGGCCTTTTCTTTACACCAAAAGATTTTTTCTTTTTCTTCCACTTGACTTTTTGCTTTGTCTTTGGCCCGTCTGCAGATCTTCAGTCTTTTCCAATTTTCCTGAACACGGGTTTCTCAAGCAGGAAACAGAAGATGAGCTGTTGGCGCTGGAGTGACTTGAATGTTCATCTTCACTTGTAGTGTGTTAACTCTTAATCATGTCTACAATTTCACCATCTGACACCAAGATTCAGGGCCACCAAAGGCTTCCTGATGGATGCTGCTAGTCACTTACCCACACCCAGGAACCCACCATGTCCTGCACTGTCTATGATTTGAGGCTTTATTAGATGATCCACCATGCTTGAACTAGAAGATGCTGAGGATTTACTTGTGCTTCTGACAGTGGGGTCTTTCCCATGGCCACTTCAGCTTTGCCAGCATACACGGCCTTACTTTTTCCTGCAAGGTGCTTCATGGTGATGAAGTCGTGTTCGAGGGCTTGACTCGGCGTGATTCTGTTTTGAGGATTGACTTCCAGCATGTTCTTAAGAAGGTCAATGAAAGCTCTGTGGTCATCATCATCATGGTCTTCAAACATATCCCGATGTTCACTAATCATTTCATCAAGGCTTATCACATGATTCTCTTTAGTTCCACTTGTTCCCCTGTATTTTCTGTGTATTCCTCTGGTGTGCATAGTCTCCAGTCGCCGTTGTCCATAGTAAAAAAAGGCTGCTTTGTTTTGCCTTATGGAGAACTTCACTGCAAACCAAACATCTGCACCATAGCTCGTATTGTTTCATATTCTGTTTTTGATGGAAATGGGATAATTTCCACAAGTAAACACAGGCCAACACCATGCCAAGTGCCCACATGCATCAACACTTCATCCAAAGGAGACCCAGGATAACTTCAGGCTCTGAATGGAGTTACTTGATATCGGTTTTGCTGGAAAGTTTTGTTCTACAGCCAGACCAAAGTCTATGAGTTTTACATTCACTGAATCTGGATCCGTAAACATAATGTTGTCCAATTTTATGTCGCAGTGTGCCACACCGATACTTTTCAGAGCTTTGAGAGCCTTAAGCAATTGCTGAGCAATGTGTCTGATCAAACACAAGTGGGTCCGAGTAGACGAAACCCGCTTGTAGCTGTCAAACAGGCTTATATCTAAGAGCTCGTATACTATACAGGTCGCTCTGTGAAATGTAAAGCATTCGAACATCTTAATCAGGTGGTTCTCATCAGGATCCGTGTCTGATCAGTTTCATCCTTTCAAACTCTTCCTGTCCTGCTCTGGAACAATTCACGATTTTAATGGCGTAACATTCCTCACTCCCCAATTTAGTACATTTAACCACGTTTCCAAAGCTTCCATTTCCCCAGAATTCTGAACTTATAGATCCCCTGATCATCCAAACAATGTGGCCTTCCATCAGCTGAAAGACTTTAGTTTTTCTCTTTCCCTTTTCTTTGACTCTTTTGCTTGTCTTCTTTGTCTGTCTGGGCAGATCTTGAGTCTTTTCCAAATTTTCTTGGAACACAGGGTTTCTCTACTGGAGTCAGAGGATGAGCTTTTATGTTGAGTCACTTGATTGTTCATCTTCACTCAGAAGAAATTTCACTCATGTCTACAATTTCCCTGTCTGACATTGATGATTCGAGGCTTTTATTAGAGGATCCACTCATGCTTGAACTAGAAGATGCTGAGGGATTTATTTGTGCTTCTGACTGTGGGTCTTTCCATGACCTTCCAGCTTTGCCAGCATACACGCCTCGCTTTTTCCTGCAAGGTGCTTCATGGTGATGTAGTTGTGTTCGGAGGGCTTGACTCGGGCGTGATTCTGTTTCTTGGAGGATTGGACTTCCAGCATGTTCTAAGAATAGTCATGAGGCTTCTGTGGTCATCATCATCATGGTCATCAAACATATCCCGATGCTCATGAATCATTGCATCAAGGTTTATGAGGTGATCTGTTTCCACTTGTTCCCCTGTTGTTTCTGTGTATTCCTCTGGTGTGCATAGTCTCCAGTCGCCGTTGTCCCTAGTAAAAAGGTTGCTTGTTTTTGCCTTGCGGAGAACTTCTTCAGCTTCTGGTAAACCAATATCTGCACCATAGCTCGTATTGTTTCGTATTCTGTTTCAGATGGAAATGGATAATTTCCAAAGTAAAGACAGGCCAACACCATGCCAAGTGCCCACATGTCACCTTTCATCCAAAGGAGACCCAGATAACTTCCCAGGTGCTCTGAATGGAGTGCACTTGGATTTGCCGTTGAAAGTGTCTTTGTTCCTAAAGCCAGACCACCCAGGAGTTTACATTCACTGAGTCTAGTTCCGCAAACATAATGTTATCCAATTTTATGTCGCAGTGTGCCACACCAATACTTTTCAGCGCTTTGAGAGCCTTAAGCAATTGCTGAGCAATGACTCTGATGAAACATAAGTGGACCAACTGCGTCTCATTCATCAAGGAATCATGAAGGCTTTTGTCCAAGAGCTCGTATACTATGCAAGTCATATTTTGAAATTGGAACCATTCGTACATCTTAATCAGGTGTTCTCATCAGGATCCAGGTCTGATCGGCTTCATCATTTTAAACTCTTTTCTCTCCCGTTCAGAACCTTCACGATTTTAACAGCGCAAACATTCTGACTCCCCAATTTAGTACATTTAGCTACCTTTTCCAAAACTTCCTTCTCCCAGGAATTTTTGAACTTTATAGATCCCCTGATTTCCAACTAAATAATGGCCTTCCATCAGCTCAAAGACTTCCATTTTTCTATTTCCTTTTCTTGACATGTTTTCTTTAAGATTGTTCTTCTGTGATCATTTGTCAGTTTTGAAGATTTAATCTTAGAAAAACACTTTGATGAAAAGTCTCTCTAAAATAAGTTTTGAATTTTGTTCTGAACTTGAAATAAGTCTACGGGAAAATCAACATGTATATATGCATCGTTAGTGTAGTAAATTGACATCATATGATGTCATTATATCAAGTAGTGATGCAGAATGACATCATATGATGTCATTATGCATCAAGTAGTGATGCAGAATGACATCATATGATGTCATTATGCATCAAGCAGTGATGCAGAATAACATGATAACATGTCTTTATGATACAGGATGATGATGCAGAATGATGTCATAACAGGTCATTAATTGTGAGGAAATCCAAATGTGGAAGAGTGATATTTTCGGGATGTCACTACCAAACAGTTACATCATTCATAGAACCACCACAGTCTTGTGTGTGTTGCAAGTGACGACGCCATCCAAGTCTGATTTCACAAGTCCTGTTACGTCACTACACCAGGCTCTTCAACAACCCTACCGCAACTGTTACTGGGACCACAGAAGAAGAAATGTAGGACTTGATAGTATTATCGATATTATGTGATATTATGTGATCAATTTCATAATTTGCTTAGCCTGCACATCACCATATATTGTCTGTAGCGACATTTGTTGTGTTTTTCAGAAATAAACCACTTTCTTATGTTAATTACAAGATTCTGTGAACAGATCATCAGGCATAGATTATTCATAAATCAAGGGCAGCTGAGGATGAAACATCAAAGAAAAAGGTTAATCATCAGTTTTGGTAAAGAGCCTGTGAATGCGTGATGTTTTGAACTTGCAGGAGGGAACAGTTATGTGCATAATTGCATGTGGTAGCTTTGGAGAAAAACACACTCCAGCTAATCTAAAGGATACTTAAACCACTAAGTACATACGTTTGCTATGACTTGGCACTACATATCTTTTCACACCATGTCATCAAATATTCTTGTGCGATTTGTTACTTGTTTAAAGTAACTCTCTCTACAGCTCTGAAATTAGAACAAAAATCATTTTCTAGGCACTTTTCCGAGCAGAGCAGGAACCTTGTGGCTGGCGATTTTAGCCCTTTTATGTAACAACTTCAGGCTTTTTCTAGGATTTTCCCAATGCCATCTGATTCTCATTCACAACAATTTAAGAAAGAAACATCAGAAACGAGTTTTATTTATTGAATATGTTTAAATGTGTCCTCCATCAGACACATGCTACAAGAACATGTTAAAAACGGCAAATATTTACTTTCAGTGGAGTGGTTTTTGAGTCACTGGGGTATTTGGGCAGAAACATTCAGGTTTGCTCACCAACTGCAGGTGTGGCTGTTGATTTTGTCACAATTATGAAGCCTGTAGGGCCAAAGAAAGCCTGAGTGATGATGAGGGAAACTGTTAAGATCTCTAGTTCCTCCCCTCTTTTCATACAGAGAATAAATAGAATAAAGCATTATTCCTTATTTTGTTCCTGAGAGGAAAAGTGAACGCTGTGTGGTTTTCAGCTTCAGCTGGTTGTCTGATGTGTGTGGATGTCTGTCCCGGACATGAACGCTCCTGAATCCACTGTGTTCGGAGGAAAAGCTGCAGCGGACCAGCAGAAGAGCTTCGTTTGAGGTTGCTGTGAAATTGCAAACAGACATTTCTGAAGCTCCCTCCTCCTGACAGTAAGGCTGACATGCATGAATGGAAACCTGCAGCTCCATCCTTCACACAAGCCTTCCAGCTTCTGCTGCTCTGCTCATCACTCACATCCAGGCTGCCGCTGGCCTCATCCGGACCATTGATCTGGATCTGTCTGCAGTTGTCTGGGCTTTTAGCTTGATTTAACCATCCAGAGCCTCTGTCGATTGAGCATGCGGTCTCTGAGCGCCCGCTGCTCCAAAGCTGCAGTCGGAACCAAAGCGCCCACTTGTGGACCACGGAGACTTTTGGGGATTGAACTGTCGCCAACTGCAGCGGCTCCAGAGAAGCTACTGAGGTGAAACACAGGGTCAAATAAAACTGGATCTTTTTTAAAGTCTAAATGAAACTTTTCAGAATAGTGTTATTGCAGGAATATGTTTCTTTCTGTTTTCCTTCAGTCTCTGACATCTTCACCAGCAGGTGTGTTTGTGATTCGGACCTGAAACTCTTTCCAGCTCAGCTGCAGCTTCACGTCTGTGAAGCAAACCGGATCAGGACATTTGGACCAAACGGCGAGCCAGGACCTGCTGTAAACATCACGGGTCTCTGTGCGAGCACTGAAGTGAAGGAGGCAAAAGAAAACATTGTTTTTTCCTCCCAAGCACCAATAAAGACTCAGAGCTGAAGCCGGCTTTCACTCTCTCAATTGGCTGTGAGCCCCTGCCAAAAATATTAGGCTGATTGGCTGTTGCTAAGCAGTCTGCTCTCTGAGAGGGTGGATGCTTTGGAGGCCTGCACTCCACCAGCCCCCCCTCCGACCTCCACCCCACCCCTCCCAGAGTTACTTTGTGAATTGCAGAAGTGAGGGAAAACAATGTGGTAATGGCGAAGACAAGAAGAGGTAAGGAAGAACAGAAAGTAATCCAACGGCCTCTATTTACAGTAACTGGAACAAAACAAAGAGTCTGACAGTTTCACGTGGAACTGCAGGCCGTTTATTTACGTCTGAACTCAGAGACGCGTGTGTCACGGCACGGCAACAAAGGGATGATACGCAGCTCGCGGTACAAGGCATGCCGCCGACAACCGTGACAGATGCAGAAAAAGACATTTGAATGGAGAATGAAAAGAGGGATTGTAGTGAAGTGTGCCAGCAGTCTGTGGGCTGTTAGTGTCCTGGCCTCTTCCTCTGTCAGCAATATAATATTAGGAGGCTTCTTGAAATCACAAAGCATACGGTGGAGCGGGGAGCCAATTAGCCGGGCTCTCTGCAGACTGAGACCCTCGGGGACGCTCCGCTTCAGTCTACGCACACCGGCAAAGACTCTGCTGCTGGTAAACACTCTCATTGAAAGAAACAACCAGGATGTTTACACAGGATGAGTTCCTGAGGAGCTGCTGACACGGCCCAATCCCAGCAGCCCCCAGCCTTCCAGCAGCCAATGGAGACACTGTTTTCCCCGCCGCTCAGCCAATCAGGAAGGACTCTGCAGACTCTGACACTGGTGGGCAGGACCGTCTGTAACCATGCAACAGCGAACCAGCCTGGACGCACGCCGGAGCGTGGAGTTCAGCTGCCGCACAGCCCGCCGTAGGACAGGAAAAGTTCTCCACCTGCTGACACATTTCTCCCTTTTCCCGTGTAAACTACAGGATGACTTTTTGCAGTCCAAAAATAGTTCCACTATATAGTACCTTCTCAACTACTATATAATGTAATACTTTGCTATTTTATAAACTATGAAAAAGAGATTAAAATAGAGAATCAGGCTTTTAAAGGTTTTTTGTGTAATCCCGAAAAGAGCTGTTGAAGGTTGATCCTTAGAGGACAGCTGAAAATGTCCTTCTGTTGGCTGGCATGGCACCCCCTACTCACAGCCTCCTCTGCAGAATAGTGGGCCATGAAGGAGTTTCTCCCTTAGCCCTTGTGCTATCTTAGATGACCCCACCCTCACATTGACGGTTCTCCCTACCATGACAAAGTTGGATAAAGGTGGAGAGGATTTCATGTAATCCATGGACACCAGTGAAGATCACAAATCATTGAAGAAAAAAGGTTCAGTGCACTGTCTAGTGGGTCAAAGTGCATAGCACAAGGGTTACAAATAAAGGCAGCGGTAACAAGACTCAGTTGGTTGTGATTAATTTTTATTTTATTTTTTAGTCATTAATCAGCATCTAAAACTCTAAGTCCTCATGTTTTGTATCTGAAATGAACAGCTGGGCTACAACTTTCTATCAAACATTCCAGTTTTCCTTTTGTCATTGTCAGAGTCTGTCTTGTTTCCGTGTGGCTCCTCATCAGTGATGCCGACTTTAGCAAAAGCTTGAAGAACAAGGAAAGCAGACATGTTAGCCCAAGCATCTACTACGTGGCCCAGAAGGGTCACAACACAACACTTTAGATTTCACAACACAACACAAATAACATACTACAATTCGTCACAACAATAAAAAATTAACTCATAACATGAAACAATTAACTCACAACACAATAACTCACAAAATAACAATAACAATAACCCACTATTGTTTCGTGTTGTGAGTTAATTTTTTGAGTGTTGTGACAAATTGTAGTAATTTTTGTTGTGTTGCAAGATCTAAAGGTGTTGTGTTGTGACCCTTCTGGGCCACCGTAATCTACAATCCATTCACGATTTGTGGCGTAACTCGCCCGGCACCCGCCTCCCAGTCTTAGTAGAATTGTTTCTGTCATTCGACAGTGTGACTCACCGGGATGTCAAAAGTGAGCTGCATCTGGTCCATGTTGGTGATCTTGCTCTGCGGGATGTGTTTGTCGGACAACTTTTCGTTGTAATCTGCTGGAAGTTGCTGCTCCACCGTAGCCGTTGCCCGGTTGTAAAGATGACACTGTTTCATAAAACTAAAGCACCACAATGGACCTTCTAGAAAATGTTCAATTTTCCTTTCCTCTGCAAGCGTTACTGCCTTCAGTGGAATGATGACTGAAGAGACGCTTCTCCCAGCTATTCTCTGGTCGTTAATCCATCGCTCGAGTCGGTCTTCCAACTCAGACCACCTTGCCTTATTTCCTAGTTACTCAGCTGCGTCTTCTTAACTTTTCAGTTTGTTTTCCAGCTTCCTCCACTTCCAAACCATGGATTCATTCATCTTGAATCATCTGGTAGCTGCTCGATTCCCATGTTCCTCCGCGTAGCTGACAGCTCGCAGTTTAAACTGTGCTTCTTTAGCGTTTCTCTTTGCGGGCGGCATTTTGAGGGTTTCCAAAACTACGTTGTTCTGCATAATCCACATACCTGCACTTTAGTACTATTAAGAGGGGGGGGGTCTTCTTTCACATCCTCACTTCTCTCCTTACCGTTTTCATGCTGTCCCCTACTACATCATCTTTACTGAAGTCATGCAACAACACATTAGGCGCACCGCACCATTGGGCGCTCCGTACATTTTGGAGACAATTTACGACGATGTTAAGTGCGCCTTATGGTTGTGAAAATACGGTAATCACGTCTCCATTCAGGGTTCCTGAGATCATTCAAAGATTCTCCCGGTACCGGGAGAATCTCAGTTCAGTAAAGTTAGGAAAATCTTCACAGATTCGGACTTCCAGCCTCAATCACTCTTCTGGTAACCGTTCAAATGTGACAGCAAGTATGTCAATCATTTGTATTAACACAAAGAGGGATATGCAAATGCGTTTTAAAAGAAAAAATATTGTTCTTTGTCTTTAGATGAGAATCGTTCTCTTCGATAAACTAGGGGATCTTTTTATTACAGAAAATATATGAAATATCGTAAGTAAGCCCCAGCTCTGTCTGCCGACCAGCGAACTTCCTGGGTGGCGGCACAACAAGCAGACGAGCTCAGCCGCCGGAGATCAATATGCCGCTCCGGCGGCAGCCAGCGGCCGTCTGTCTGCCACTCGGTGTGGCGAATGAGGCCAAATTTCTTTTTTTTCAAGATACAGTTACGAAACCAAAACACACGCGTTGGGGATATCTCAAGATAGTTTTAAAATCATTATGGGATGGCCACACCACCTACGGCTTGGCGAACTCTGAGAATTGGCGACTTTTGTGTTTTTTCACAATATAGGAAAATGACACTTTTGTTTGAGCGATTTTAACGAAATTGCACACACTTGCTGCCACTTCCAGTCTACAAACACCCCAGAAGTGTTGTTGACCTTTGACCTTGGGAAAAGGCCGGCATCTTGCATTTCTTTTTTAAAAGCCTCTTTAATGCCACATACAAACGAAAACTCGTCTTAGGGATTTTTTGCCATTGTCTCGTAACTTCTCGGCCATCCATAGCAAGGTGCTGTGGACAAAATGTTGGAATTACAAGTTGTAAATTTTGAACGGCGTGCGCGTGGCATTTGAGAAAATGAACTTTTTTTCAAGAGATTTTAACGAAATTTCACACACATATTGCTCGCGCAAGTCTACAACTACCTGTAGAGTTTCGTCGACCTTTGACCTCGTCAGAATTTTCATCAATCGTCTCAAGACTTTTTAGGCATCAATGGCAAGCTACTCTGGAAAAAAATTTGAAATTAGAAGTTGTAGATTTTGAACAGCGTGCGTGTGGTGAGCTAGCAAAGTGGCCCACTGTTGTAACTCTTATGTTTTACAATCGAGTACTATAAAATTTGAATGCATGCATTCATGCTTAAAACTGAATATATTGAAAGACACTGGATATTGACATATAATGAATGTGGGCGTGGTTAGCAAAAAACACTGTTGCTAAGGACAATAAAAAGTTTATTTTTTCCGATTTGTCTGAAACGGACATCGATCTTTTGTCATCCCCAGGCGAACAAAACATAAAGTGGTTGCTAATCAAATAAAATCAACAGAAAAGCTGCCATCACAAGTGTTATTTTTATCAATTCATGCCATATAGCTCTCACCAATGGAGCAATGTGTTTTTCTAAAGCAGTTGATGATGCTGATCACTAAGCTAGCACTGTTAGCTATATTAGAATAACTAACGTAGTTAGCATAATTGGCATCTGAAACAATGTGTTTTTCTGAGTCGGTTGATGATGCTGATCGCTGTGCTAGCACTTTTAGCCAAATTAGCATATTTGGTATAATTATCATTTTAAGTCATGTGTTTTTCTGAGAGAGTTGATGCTAGCGCTTTTAGCCACAATTGCATAGGTAGCAGAGATAGCATGATTAGCATCTTATGCAATGTGTTTTTCTGAGAGTTGATGATGCTGATCGCAATGGTAGTACTTTTAGCCACATTAGCATAATTAGCATAGTTAGCATAATTAGCATATGCAGCATTGACTAGCCTTGATCAAAGGTGGGTGGTGGGGGTGGTGATGGTGGCGAGGCCAGCGGTTTTGCGTATAGTTGGGCGTGGAAGGGGGGTTGTGTCTGCGGGCCATACAACACAGCTTTAATTATGGCCCGCAGCAGCAGTCACTGACTGCAAGGACCAAATTGTTTTCGCAGTTGGAACGACAACTTTGCCGCCTTTCAGCGAGAATGTGACCCCCGCCACATGCTCGAAAAGTTGCCAAAATGTGCTCACACCTGGGATAAATTGCAAATGAATTTTCTACAAAGTCAACGTCACCCCCCGAAGACGATGACATCACGGCCAGCGATTCCGTTAAAAAAATGCCAAACCCAAACACACGTGTTGGGGATATCCCAAAGACGTTTTTTTCTTTTTTTTTCTTTTTAACTTGTCCTGTCCAACAGCTGGGCAGACAGATGAGGGCTGAAGGCCTCTTGTGTTGGACATATTTTACTTTAACAACAGGGGTTATGAATCTTCTGACAAACCAGAGGTATGTCTGAATAAACCCCTTTTGTAATCAAGGCCAAACTTTATTCATTTTACCGTAATTTCCAGGCTATAAAGCGCACCCGATTACAAGCCGCACACTATCATTTTCACTTGTTTAACTTCTTTTGTACATACACAAGCTGCATCAGTGTACAAGCCGTATGCGTGACACAGCATGTAAGACGATCAAATCACGTCTTGACTCCCACACTGTGTGCAAGTCATTAGCACACTGTGGGAGGAGACAGCCTTGCGTCATGCTCAAATGTATGAATACACCCATATCTGCCAAACAGCATGGACCTCTATTCTGTTCACAAGTTCCTCAGTTATGGTTTTTTTAATTTAAAAAAAAAAAAAAATTTTATTCATTGACAATCTAGGTATCATACATAAAATTACAAACAGTAACCATATAATCAACATTACATCCCTCAGTTATGATGAGGAGATTTACATCCGCGATTCCCCATTTCCCATGAGTCTTAGGGGCTAAAGGCGGGTCTAACCCGGCTCGCCACACTGTTGTCGGTGTTTAAAGAATGAGCAAGGAGAAACAGTGGATGGAGGGCCGAACGGAAGTACATCTCTCCTTCCGCTTGTGTCGCGGCAGCATTATGCTAATAACGGGGTTGGTTAAAAAAACACACCAGTAAAATAAAGCAGCGGCGACTGAAAAGCACGTGTCTCAGCGCGTTACGCGCGCCTTAGCGCGGGGCGTGTGTCAGACGTTTCCTTCCACAACAAACACTGTTGCTCCGCGGACGCCTCAGCACTCCGCGCTCGCCGCACGCGCTCCTTGTCTCCCCCGAAGCGAATCGTGTCTGTGCAGAGCAATCGGACTTAATACTGTACGTTTTGTAAATGAGGGGATGTGTTGTTACGTGTGGGAGCCATCAGACTGCCATCGGCCCCGCAGCTCAATGTGATCGAGCAGCAGGAGAACATGTCTCCAGCTCACACGGCGGCTGTGGGTCGGTGTGAGCTTTTCAAAGCAAAATTCCACTCAGTCCTTAAAAACCGTTAAAACTATCATGTCAATTTGTGTTTCCAGTTGTGTCCCGACAAAATAAAGGCTGATGTTATTCCCACATATTTACATTCAGCCAAGCTGCGGATCGCAGCTTTTCCTGCATCGGGTCATGTTCATCCAGGCTAAATGTTGTTAGTGCATGTTAGCCTTCACCTAACTATACCTCCGGCTTTGTTCTGCCAGAAAAAAGCACTGACCACACAGATTAAAAATAAAATGATGAGCGAACAGGCGCTTCATAATAACCATAACATAGCGATAATAAACGTATGTTTAAAAGATCATCTCGTATATCACAGAGCTGCTAATAGATGGACTAGTGTCACTGTGACTCAGAGGTAAATTCACTCCTGAGCATGCGCTGTTCTCTCCGTCAGCAGCTGACCGGCTTTTCCAAACCCGTTGGTGATGGTGGATTTTTTCACGCTGCTCTTAACTTGAAAGCTGCGTCATATTGTAAAGGCGATCACGTGCACATTGGATCTAATGGCACCAAAGGATTCTGGGATGCGGCTGGGCATGCGTGTTTCGTTTTGTTGAACCATGACTGAAGTGTCTAGGACCTGAAGTGAGGTCCATGCTGTTTGGCTGCTTAGAGGTGTGTTGAAAAATAAATGACTTTTTGCTTGGAGTTGGATAAAGCATTCAACTCATGCTCAGAGTCCGAACGTACGTTCATGGCGGGTGCCAATTAAATCTGTAAATTAGCTGCGTCACTGAATAAGCCGCGGGGCTGTGAGCGCAGGACAAAAGTAGTGGCTTATAGGCTGGATATTATGGTAGGGGATATTAGGGGGGAGGGGGGTAAAACCATGAAGCAGCACAAAGCAACAAGCTACTGGATGTTTGTCATTACGGCAAGGGACAGATGGAATACAAATCTCAAAGGGGCCTGTCCACACACACACTCAAATGTTATAAACACACCTGTTACATGCTAAAATGACCACATGTCAATATGTACACAATACAGATAGTGTTCACACACGCATACTTATGCCTACTAGCCAATCAGTGCAGCCGCGGCAGCCAACATCCCAAAAAAGTTTTGAGAACATTATGGGAAGGCCACACGACCTACAGCCTGGCAGCCATTTTGTGGCGAACTCTGAGAATTGGGGACTTTTGTGTTTTCCCACGATATGGGAAAACGACACTTTTGTTTGAGCGATTTTCACGAGATTGCACACACTTGCTGCCACCTCCAGTCTACAAACACCCCAGAAGTGTTGTTGACCTTTGATCTCGGGAAAAGGCCGCCATCCTGCATTTTTAAAAAACAGCCCCTTTAGCGCCACATACAAACGAAAACTCGTCCTAGTGATTTTTTGCTATTGTTTCGTAATTCTCAGGCATCCATAGCAAGGTGATGTGGACAAAATGTTGGAATCAGAAGTTGTAGATTTTGAACGGCGTGCGCTTGGCGGATTCGCAACCGTTGCCACCTTAGCTAGCTCGCACATTTTTTATCTGAATGTCGTGAAGAGGAAATATGCGATTCCCTGGCCCACGCTGAACAAAACGAAGTCACGCACGACAAGATCTATAAAGGAATGTGGGCGTGGTAAGCAAAACAATCGTTGCAAAAAAATGTGCCGACTTGGCAAAAAAAATAAAAAATAATCCAGGTTTTTCTTTTTAGGAATCGGCCAACGAAACTCAGATAACTTTGTCCGGTATATCCAAACAAAGTTTTGAAATCATTATGTGTTGACCTATTGTTTGGCGGCCATTTTTTGCAAAAATCTGACATTTTGAGATTTTCGCATTTCGCGCACAATATGGAAAAAAGGAACTTTTTTTCGAGCGATTTTCATGAAATTTGACTTGCCTGTCCCTAGCGTAAGTCTACAATAACATCTGGAGTGTCGTCGACCTTTGAACTCTGGAAAAAGGCCGCCATCTTGAATTTTCTATAAAAAACACCTTTACCACTGGATTCAATCGTAAACTTGTCGTTGGAATCTTCAGCTATCGTCTCGAAAACTTTTGGGCATCAACGGCAAGCTACTCTGGAAAAGAATGTTGCAATCAGAAGTTGTAGATTTTGAACGGTGTCCACGTGGCGAGCTCGAAAATTTGCGCACTGCTCTTCCTCATACCTTATTATGGCCCGCGGCAGCAGTCACTGACTGCAAGGACCATAATGTTTTAGCAGTTGAAACGACGACTTCACCGCCTTTCAGCGAGAATGTGACCCCCGCCGCATGCTCGAAAAATAAGCAAAACATGCAAATAAGCAAAACACCTGGGATAAATTGCAAATGAATTTTCCACAAAGTCAACGTCACCCCCCCGAAGACGATGACATCACAGCCACTGATCCCGTCAAAAAAATGATTGGGCCGAAAATCGCGTATGGGGCAAACAAAATGTACTTCAAAATACAGTTCCCAAACACACGTGTTGGGTTTCCCACGTGTTTCCCACGATATGGGAAAACAACACTTTTGTTTCAGCGATTTTCACGCAATTGCACACACTTGCTGCCAGCGGGATTCTACAACTACCAGAGGTTTCGTTGACCTCCGACCTTAGGAAGAGGCGGCCATCTTGAATTTAAGAAAAAAGGTCGCACCTTCCTTTAATTCCCCATTCTTCCCATGAGGAAAGATTTTTGGCCTCAACCAAGTGAGCTGCAGTGTTAGGTTTGAAACCCAGAACCCAAGACCACAGGGCCAGCTCACACCTAGAATGAACAAAATCAAGCTGAGATACATAAACCAAAGCATTGCACAAAGCAGGGATACCTACCTCCTCGGTGATAAAATGGCATGTTACCCAGCCAAATGGCGTCCATGTTAATGGATGTCACATATATCTGCTGTAAGGCTGACAGCAGAGGCCCCTGCTAACCATCTAAAGCCTTCTCCTTTTTTTTGGCTTGCCTCCTCCTACAGTCACTCCAAGGCCTTCCTGTGCGAGGAATAATGTAGGATTGGGTCCAAAAGGTTGACAAAAAAGCCTAATAGTGACAAATAAAAATACAGCTTATTATGTACACAAAAACATAAATAATGTAAGTACTATATAACTCGCCACCTTTACCGCTGATATATTCAACAATTGAAAATAGTTGCCATCCATTACAATCCTTATCACCAAAATGCAGAATCAGAAGTTCTTGCTTTCTTGACACTGCAAAATATACATATGAAGAAAAAAAAAAAAAACATTAATTGGCAAGAAGCTGGGCCTCAAGCCGGGACACCAAGCATTCACATGTCATGATTTTTCCACTAGGCTATCCATTTTGGTTCTTATTTTAGAAGTGCCATTAGTTGGATATATTCTTATTACCAATATGGGGTGGATTGAAGGCTTGGGATTTGCCCGCTACGGAGTTTCAACATGATGAAGCGGAGGCGGGAGATCGCCATCATGGAGGATATGCACTATCATTGAATGAAATTCATGTTTGCAATAAAACATTGCACCTAAAAAAGAAATGGAAAGAATAAAATGGTTGCTGTGACAGACATACCTATAAAACTGAGCATAATCCCAGCAATGGCTACTAAGCGAAATACGCGTTAATAAGTGTATTTTGTATTTGGGAGAAATCAGGTTGAAATGATCCCAAGCCACAGAGCGTTTTTTACCGGGTGCCATGACGTTGTTCTTCACGATACGGAAAACAGAACTGGTGAGGCATGATTTGTTTTGGGATTCATCTGTATTTATAGACAACAAGCGCCCTTCTGATCAAACACACCTGGGATCAAGCCTGGTTCCGTTAGTGATGCATTGGCGCGTCTCATACGTCATCAATCTAAGTGATCTGCATTTCGTGCAACCCGAAACATTGTGCCCGAAACACTCTATTTCATGAAAGGCTGGAACATGGCCAGTAATGTCATGAATGTCCCTACTAAATCTCAAAGGCCTGTCCACACACACACTCAAATGTTATAAACACACCTGTTACATGCTAAAATGACCACATGTCAATATGTACACAATACAGATAGTGTTCTACATATATGCCTACTAATAACTAACCAGTGCGACATGACAATAACATCTAAAAAGTTTGAGAGAACATTATGGGAAGCCACCCACGACCTACAGCCTGGCAGCATTTTGGCGGAGCACTCTCCTGCAATTGAGGACTTTTGTTTTCCTGATAGCTGGGAAGCAAACGCTGTTTGGCGATTTTCAGATTGCCGCACCTCCAGTCTACAGCCCCCAAAGTGTTGTTGACCTTTGATCTCGGGAAAGGCGTATCCATTTTTATAAAACAGCCCCTTTAGCGCAACATACAAACGAAAGCTCGTCCTAGTGATTTTTTGCTATTGTTTCGTAATTCTCAGGCATCCATAACGAGTGGTATGGACAAAATGTGATCAGTTGTAGATTTTTGATTCTGGTAAACTAATGGAATTGTAACCGTTGCCTATAGCCAGCTCGCACATTTTTATCTGAGATATTCGACGAAGAGGAAATATCACGATTCCCTGGCCCACGCTTTGAACAAAACAAAAGTCCGCGCGACAAGATCTGCAAGGAATGTGACGTGGTAAGCAAAAAAAATCGTTGCAAAAAAATGTGGCGACTTAGCGAAAAAATAAAAAAATAAAGCCCAGGTTTTTTTTGAGAATGCGATAACGAAACTCAGATAACTGTCGACGCCATCCAAACAAGTTTGAAATCGTGCGATGTTGGTGACCACGACCTGTTGTTTAGTACATTTTTAAAATCTGACATTTATGATTTTTAAGCATTCGTAGCACAATATGGAAAAAGGAACTTTTTGACGGAATTTCATAAAATTTGACTTGCCTGTCCCTAAGCAAAACTCTGTCTTTATCTGGAGTGTAGTGACCCAGCGCAGACTCTGGAAAAAGGCCGCCATCTTGAATTTTCTGCATAAAAAACACTGCACACTGGTTCAAGTAGTAAACATCGTTGAGTCTTTTCAGCTATCGTCTCGAAAACTTTTGGGCATCAGCGACAGCTACTCCTGGAAAGATATTTGCAATCCAGAGTTGTTAGCAGATTTTGACGGCGATCGTAAATAGCGGCTTCATAATTGCGCCTGCTCTTCCTCATGCTAATAGCCCATGACAGCGATATGACTACAGGACCATATTGTTTTAACAGTTGACGGCAGCCACGCCTTTTGGCCGAGGTATCGGAAAAACAACACTTTTGTTTCAGCGATTTTCACGCAATTGCACACACTTGCTGCCAGCGGGATTCTACAACTACCAGAGGTTTCGTTGACCTCCGACCTTAGGAAGAGGCGGCCATCTTGAATTTAACACCTTTAATGGGATAAGCTTCGTCCTGGAATTTTCAGTCTTTCTGAAGCACTAGGGCATCATGGCAAAACTATAGACGAAATATTTGGGTGTTCGGTTACTTTAGATTCTGGCGTCTGCATTCAGTCATAACTTCTTGCCATTTAGCTAGTTCCCAGAATATTTCTTCGAATGTCCTGAAACTAAAATATTACAGATTCCTGGCCCACACTGAACAGCTTGATGTCAAATGTAAGTATAGGTTTCGCGTTTTTACACAATACGGAAAAATTATCTTTTTTTTTGAGCGATTTTCACGAAATTTTACTCACATGTCTCTAGCTTAAGTGTATAATCACCTATGGAGTTTTGCTGACCCTTGACCTCAGGAAAAGGCCGCCATCTTGAAATTTCCAAAAAAACACCTTTACCACCAGATTCAAATGTAAACTTGTCGTTGAAATTTTCAACGATCGTCTCGAAACTTTTTTGCCATCAATTGCAAGGTGCTGTGAAAAAAATGTCGGAATTAGAAGTTGTAGATTTTGAACGGCGTGCACGTGGCAAGCTAGCAAAGTGGTAGCACTGCTGTATCTCCCATGCATTCCAATGCAATACAGGGAAATTGAATACGTATGGAAATCCATGTCAGGGGCTAAACCATGATGAAAAACACTGGATATGGACATATAAGGAATGTGGGCGTGGTTAGTATAAAACCACTGTTGCTAAGGACAATCAAAAGTTTACTTTTGCTGATTCATCTGAAACTGACGTCGATCTGTTCGTCATCAAAAGGCGACCAAAACACAAAATGGTTGCTATGGAGATAAAATCAACAGAAAAGCAGCCATTTTGAAAAATGTGATTTTTTTACTAACTTATGACATATAGCTCTCACCAATGGAGCAATGTGTTTTTCTGAGTCAGTTGATGATGCTGATCTCTAAGCTAGCACTTTTAGCTATGTTGGCATAATATAATTCGCATAATTAGCATCTACAGTAATGTTTTTCTGAGTCAGTTGATGATGCTGATCGCTTTGCTAGCACTTTTAGCCACATTAGCATAGTTAGCATAATTAGCATTTTAGGTAATGTGTTTTTCTGAGAGAGTTGATTATGCTGATCGCACTTTTTGCATAATTAGCATAGTTAGCATTATTAGCATATGCAGCTTTGACTAACCCTCATCACAGGTGGGTGGTAAGGGTGGCGGTTGAGCGTAGAGTTGGCCAGGAAGGCGGGTTGCGTCTGCGGGCCATACAACGCCGTTTGCGTTTACAACAGTTATCTTAATTACAGTAAATGTGTAACTGGAAGTATTTAAGTTTTTTTCTGTTGAAAATACGGGGCATGTAAAAGGTCACCATTATTTCGTAGCAAAAAAGTTAGTATTGTTTTTTCTCATGTCAGGTCACAGGCTCTGTAGTAATACCCATTGAACTGCGACACATGAAAAGCATTATTTTTACAAAGTTTGATTGATTGATTGATTGATATTTTCTGTAAAATATCTTTTTTTAATTTATACTATGATCTCACTTCATACATTCAATAACAACTGATAAATAGGTCTGTCTCACCTTTCAAACAATGTTGTCTCAATTCCACAGCTTCACATTGATGATTTGCTACAGATTGAACAGATTTAGTAGAATCAGTACAAACATTTCCAGCAGCCAGTCCTCCCATCTATTCTCAGGTGCTTTTACCTCAGTGTGCCAAAGCGCCATTGATCTCCTATAGGAGTAAAAACTACAGATGGAGTGGATCCAACTGTTCTAATGTCCTCCTCACCTAATCCTCAGGACAATTTTGACACTGTGGGCCAAGTCAGAATCAGGTTTCTCTCAGAACAGAGGTAAGATTCCACAAACTGTATCTTTTCAGGATCCTTTCTTCAAAAATTACAGCCACAAAGTAAACAGTAATCTGCTGACATCTAGTGGTATATAGTTCATATTGCTGAATCAAGAAATGACGTTTGCTGGAGAACAAGTGACAAACATAAGTGAGCGACCAAAATGACCTTTCTGCACCACTTTTACCTGTTTAAAAAAAAAACTTCTAATATGATCCAACAAGGAAGAATTTGAATCCCAAACTCATAAATGCCACATACTAAAGAACAATTAGCTGCATGACAAGTAGATGAAGTATTGCTTAGTCTGAGCTAGAACATGAAATAACATCTCAGAGATTGTGTGTGGAGCTTCTCCGTACGGCTTGCTCCTGTGAACTTGTTTGGAAAGAGTGATGGGATCTTGCAGTGTACCCAGTGGTTTACTGATTCCAGAAATGCCCCCTCTACTCCCTCTACCCTTTCACTTGTTATGCAGTTACTCCTCTAACCCTCTGAACTCACTTGGCAATCACTTCTGTTTCTTTTTTTAATATATTTTGTATTTTTCTTTGGAATTGACCTAAAAAAACAAACACATCTTCATGGAGATATAGAAAAAAATGAATAAAATCTTTCCAAAATATTTAGGATGGGTTAAACAAACACAAAATACATCTGTTTTTTTATTTTTATTTCAAGAGACACATAATAAGGGAGCCGGTTTAGCTCGTGCTGGTTTGCAGTGCCTTC
Organism: Oryzias sinensis; assembly: GCA_037389245.1. Taxonomy (NCBI): domain Eukaryota; kingdom Metazoa; phylum Chordata; class Actinopteri; order Beloniformes; family Adrianichthyidae; genus Oryzias; species Oryzias sinensis. The sequence goes on along the minus strand of CM074503.1, from coordinate 6,622,159 downwards.
CGTCTGTGAAACCAGGGTTCGACTCCGGGCTGCTCCCTGTTTCCTTCTCTACTTCTGTGCCGGTCCCAAGCCCGGTTGCTTTGAGAAGGTTGCGTCAGGAAGGGCATCCGGCGTAAAAAACATTGCCAAGTTTACCATGCGACTTGTTTGCTGTGGCGACCCCTGATGGGAGAAGCCGAAAGAAAAACAACATTTCAAGAGACACAATAAGGAAAAGAAAAGCCAATAGCACGTTGTCTACAATGATGTAAGAATGATGCAGACCCAATCCTAGTACAGCTTTTATTCAAAATTAAGTGTGAAATGGTTGTCATGGTACCTACGAGAGTCCTCTCCTCCCCCTCCCTTCTCTGCTTTCTCTCCAGATTGGACCCAGTTGTCGGCACTTCCCTCATCAACCTTCCAGTATATCAGATGGCCTTGCTCTGTTGCTCGCTTTGCATCGGACAGTTCAGGCTTCCAACCCATCGAAAAGATCAGCATATATATATATCGCGAATCTTGACTGCAGCGGTGGTGCGTCGCGCCGCGGACTAATTGTTACGTGGTGCGGCGCATCGCACCACTTCACAAATAGTCGGCTTTAATTTGCAAAATATGTTAGAGATGTGATCCAGCTTAAAACCCCTGTTTGCAAATGCAATGAGCAACAGTAAATCTCGTTATTTATTTCCTTTTGGCATATAAAACACTTGTAGAGTTGCAACCTGAAAATGAATGAATCCCAACAAGGGCTGAGCATACACTGATGCCAAGAGCTGAGGTCATCTAAGGCCGCATTTACACTGCAGGTCTTGATGCTCATATCCGATTTTCTGACTATATCCGATTTTTTTGACGACCCGCTTACATCATCTTTTAAAAGTGACCCGTATCCGATTTTTGCATTTACACTATACAATGCTGAAACTATCAAACGTAGACGCTGAGGACTACGCAGCAGTATTTCCGCCTTCCGCGGACCTCTTTCGGACTTTTGTGATTGCGGTTGTCATGGAGGCAAGGCGGTGACGGAAGGAGGCGTTGCCTTGGGAGCTTCTGAGGGGATGCACGGGGGAGGAAATGAAGGAGGGCTGGTCGGCTCTCTCTGAGTTTTGATTGAGGAAGTGTTTGCAGACGTGCTGTAACAGTTTGATCCAACATTTCCTGCGCAATGACTTCTCTTTTCTGACCGTACTCAGAAACACACGGGAGATTTCCTCGGGGTTCACTTTTCCGTTCTGAACCCTCTGCCTCCAGAGTGGGTTAAGAAAGACTCCAAAACTTTTGGGGGAGACACCTTATTTTTAATTTACGGTTCTCCGACACTCCCCCGCTCCCCGCTCTCCTCTCCTTAAGTTACACACACACACGCAAGCACGCGCGCGCGCTCACACACACACACACGGTCCCCATCATACACGCCCCCCCAAGTGAAATAAACGGCTTCTAGCCTGTCCATAGCAACGGTGTCCCGCTTGATTAGTTACCGTTTGCATCCGGACCGGACATTACAGCGGTTTCCGACTAGGGTCTGAAGCCTGAGGCTGAACGGTAACACGCTGACAGCAAAATCAGCACACAAAAGCACTTTAAGTCATGTGATCTCAGTTGGTGGTGTCCTGAATTGACGTCACTGATGTACGACTCGCATTTACTTGGGAATATCCGATTTGTCTGCTTACATGGCACATGCAAATGCACGTATCTGATTCGTTTCCGATTTATTTCCACATATGAGAGAGGCCTGTATCCGATCTGAGAAAATCGGAATCCATGCGCTTTTGTCCTGCTTACACGTTCACCGATCATATCCGATCTGTGCCACGTGAGAGGAAAAAATGGGAATTGGGTCACTTGAACCATGCAGTGTAAAGGCGGCCTAAGAGCCTTGTTCTGTTCACAATTCCTTTGTGGAAGTACAACATTTAGGAACATGTATAATAAGCTGGGGTTGCTTCAAGATTATTTACAGGTTCCAACATGTTTCTTTGAGTTGAATTTAAGACCTTTTTAAGGTTTTGCATATGAAAAATTAAGACCAATATCTCTACCTAATTCCCAGCCCTATGGAGGAAGAAAAAACAAAATCCTTGAATTTCAGAACAAGCACTTCAACTCAAATCAGATCAAACTTTATTTATAAAATAGCGCTTATCATGCATTTTGTGCAGCTCGAAGCGCTTTAACATTAAAAACAAAAAACACACAACATTACAGTAAAAACCCAACCCACCCTTCACCCTTCCCACTCCCCTCCATTAAAACACATGACCCACGACAATGAATATTGACTATGCAAGTTAGAATAAATAAATGAATAAATAAATAAATAAGCAAGCAAGCAAACAAACAAGTAAGGCTTGGCTCTGCTGTGAAGAAACGGTATTTGGGAATCTCTTTATAACAGGAGCCAGCCCGGCCACGGGAGCATTGCCACAGCGCCAACCCAGACCGGGACAACACCGGGGTCCACTTCACAGCCGTGAGGCTGCAAAACTAAACCCCAGCCGCCCCAGCAAGGGCAAGAACTGCAGCAACAGCCACCGGGCAAGCCGGCAACCCTGGCAGAAAAGATCGCCACAAGAAACACTGGGGCTAAAATCATGATAAGATACTAAAATTATAAGATTTATTAAATAAAAAACTGAGAATAAGATGCATAAAATGAAATGAAATATAGTATAGAATATAGCCTATAATAAAAAAAAATAGAATAAATTAGCAGTTAAAATCCACTAAAAGTTAAATTAAAAAGGTGGGTCTTGAGCCTCGTCTTAAAAACCTCTACAGTCTCTGCGGCCCTGAGGTTCTCCGGCAGGCCGTTCCACAGGCGAGGGCCGTAATGGCAGAACGAAGCCTCACCATAAGTTTTGGTCCTCACTTTAGGCACAACTACGAGGCCAGCACCGGAGGACCTCAGGGTCCACGAGGGCTCATATTTTAAAAGAATATCATTCAAATAAGAAGGCACAAGACCATAAAACATTTATAAACCATTAAAAGAACTTTAAAATCAATCCTGAAACGCACAGGGAGCCAATGCAGCGATTTTAAAACCAGTGTAATGTGTTCCCGCCCCCTGGTCCTCGTCAGAACTCGTGCCGGTGAGTTCTGCAATAGTTGTAGATCTGAAATAGACTTTTTGGGTAAACCAGAGAGCAGGGCATTACAATAATCTAAACGACTAAAAATAAAAGCATGCATCAGCACCTCTGTGCTGGCAAGAGAGAGGAACGGGCGGACTCTGGCAATGTTTTTGAGATGATAAAATCCTGTCTTAATGACATTATTGATGTGTGGAATAAAATCTAGCTCAGAGTCAAAAAGTACGCCCAGATTTCTCACACATTGAGGATGTTTAAAATTGTAAAGATGTGGTAAAATCATCTCTCTCTTGTCTTCAGAACCGATGATTAAAACTTCAGTTTTGTCCTGGTTGAGCTGTAAGAAGTTTTCTGCCATCCATGACTTAATATCTAAAATACAATTTAAAAGTGTTAACAGGTTCAAGGTCATCAGGAGACACAGCGATGTAAAGCTGTGTATCATCAGCATAGCTGTGAAAGTCAACGCCGTGTCTCCTGATGACCTCCCCAAGAGGCAATATGTATAAATTAAAAAGTATTGGCCCTAAAATAGACCCCTGGAGAACCCCACAACTTATTCTGGATGGATTCTTGAAGAGCATGTGTCCATGCTTACATAAAAGTGTCGATCTGTAAGGTAAGAGTAAAACCACTTAAGAACATTTCCAGAGAGGCCCACTAGACTCCTAAGTCTGTCTAATAAAATCTGGTGATCTACTGTATCAAAAGCGGCACTAAGATCCAGTAGCACCAGAACAGAAAGTTTCTGTGAGTCATAGTTTAATCTAAGATCATTAATGATCTTTAAAAGAGCCGTCTCTGTACTGTGGTTTTTCCTAAAACCAGACTGATATTTTTCTAAAATTTTATGGGCGTTTAAAAAACTCATGCAGTTGAGTAGCGACACTTTTTTCTGTATTTTTACTTAAAAATGGTAAGTTGGATACGGGTCTATAGTTTTCCAGATTTTTTGGATCTAATTGACTCTTCTTCAGAAGGGGCCTCACCACCGCCGTCTTACAGGCAGAGGGGAAGACCCGCGTCTGAAGAGAGCAGTTTACTATATTTAAAAGCTCTGACTCAAAGAATCCATAAAATGTTTTAAAAAGAGAAGTGGGAATGGGATCTAAAAGGCAGGTTGTAATGTTTACTTGGGATACAACTCGACCAAGCATCTCTGCATCAACCAGGACAAAACTCTCCAGTGTTTCTTCTGGTAAAAACAATGCTGGAGGTCTGTTAAGATCAGTGTACTGCATGGATGAAATGTTTGATTTTATAGCATTGATTTTACCCATGAATTGGTCTGCGAAGTCCTCACATGCAGCATTAGATGATGGCATGGAGGACTTGTTGAAGTCTTTGTTTATTAAAATATCAATTGTTTTAAAAAGAAATTTGGGGTTGTTTTTATTTTCTGAAATTATTTTTGAAAAATAAGAGGTTCTGGACCGTTTAACTGAGTTATTGTAGATTTTGAGTTGTTGTTTTAAAATGTCTTTATGAATGATTAAATTCGTCTTCCGGTATTTCCTCTCTGCTCTCCTGCAGTTCTGCTTCAGACCCTTAATGTCGTCAGTCTTCCATGGCAATTTAGGAGTGGTTCTTAATGTTTTCGTTTTGAATGGAGCCACTGCATCTATGGAAGACCGAAGTCTGTTATTAAAATGATCAACAATAAAATCACAGGGTGCAGGTAAAATCTGAGCAGGAGTTTGCTTAAAAACATCAATAAAACGTGCAGCCACTTCAGGAGTTAAATACCGCTTCCTCACAGTTCTCACTGAGGCTTCCTGCTGGATTTGACTGGTGACATTAAAAAACACACAATAGTGGTCTGATATGGCCAAATCAACAACAGAGGACACCCCAGTGGACAGACCATAGGTAATGACAAGGTCCAGGGTGTGTCCCCTGTTGTGAGTCGGCTGTGTGACATGCTGCTGAAAATCCAAGCTGTTCAGAAGATTTAAAAACTCACAGGCATAGATATCATCATAATTATCAACATGCAAATTAAAATCCCCAGTAATTAAAATCCTATTGTACCTAATATGAAGAGATGATAAAAATTCAAAAAATTCTTGGATAAAACAGGAAGGAGGGGTTGGTGGTCTGCATACTGTGACAGTTAAATCAGGTGGGTCTCCAAAAAGAAAAGCATGATGCTCAAATGAACAATATTTACAAAATAAAATATTTTCAGATGATATTGTTTTAAGAGCAATTGATGCTGTACCTCCACCTTTCTTTCCTCCCCTGATTGAAAATAAAAAGTTAAATTAGGTGGAGAAGCCTCAGTGAGAATAGCTGGTGCATCAGAGCCAATCCAGGTTTCAGTTCAAAACAAACAGGTTAAATCATGGTCTAAAATCAGATCATTAATGATAAAAGACTTATTTAAAAGTGATCTGACATTTAAAAGAGCCATCTTCATGGTTGTGGGTAAAATGTGATGTGTGCATGTCATGGGTTTTGTGACTGAGGTGTGAATTGGCTGGAGACATCTAACATGCGAGGCACGTGGATATGAATGCAAAGGATTTGAATGTCTATTGGTGATGCGGACTGGTATGTGATGCTGTATGGCAGAGAATGATGAGTCAGGGGTGTGGGTGTCCTGGTTCAACCGTCAGCTGGGAATTGTTTTGAAAGAACAGAGGGTGAGATCAATGTTCATGCTGAGAAGACGGGAACCACTATAGTTGGGGTGTAAACCGTCTGATTTGAAGAGGTATGGTCTATTGTAAAAAGTTGTGAAATTATCAACGTATGGAATGCTTATGGAATGACAGTATGTTTTTAACCAAATGTGAAGCTGACGGACGCGTGAGAACATGATGTCTCCATAACCGGGTGCAGGTAGTGGTCCAGATATGATGCAGTTTATGTTTAACTGTTGGATGGTGTGAATCAGATGGATGAAGTCCATTTTCAGAGTCTCAGATTGCTAAAGTTTCAGGTTGTTGGTGCCTGCATGTATGATGAAAGTCTCCACAGAGGGGTGTTTGACAGAGAGTTGGTGAGCAGAGTTTTTAATGTCATTGACGACAGCTCCAGAGAGTGAGTGTGTGTGGCACCTTCTGACCCGGACATGCCGGACAACAGAGTCTCCCACGATGAGCACGGGCTGCTGCACAGGTCCGGGTCTCCCAGCGGGTCTCCCCGCGACAGCAGCGGGGTGAAGAGCAGCGGCCTCCGCTCCATAGGGCTCAGGTGGAGAAATGGGAGCTCCAGAGCGATGTTTCCAGCAATCCAGCGTGAAGACCTGTTTTACTTGTGGAGAGTGGATCCCCTGAAGCCGGTGAAACGCAGGATGCGGCGCGCGAGCCCCGGGGAAGCTTGCCTGAGCGTCGGGCCACTGCCTCTTTCAGCAGACGGCGGCGTTTCCCTCTCGTGCCGGGCGCCAGCGGAACAGCGGAGGATCCTGGCGGCTGGGCCAGTGCCGCGGCTCCGGGAAGAAGGGCGAGCCGGCCAGGCTCCAGTAAAGTGGGCCCCGAAGCAGCAGACGCCGTTGGACCCGTAGAGGTGGAAGCCTGAGTCGTCGCCTGGCTGGGACCAGCAGCAGAGCCGGTAGGAGTTCCGCCCGATGTCGGTCCCGGTGAGCCCGCTCGGGTCGCTGACGCCGCGGTGAGGTCTTCAACCAGCGGGGCAAAGCGGTTGGTCAGCGCTAGGTTTTCCGAGCTGGCAGTGTTGGGTTTGGATCCACAGATCCTCCGGCCGCGACGTGTCACCTCAGCCCACGACTGCTTGGGCGTAAAGCAGAGGGCTGGAGCCCTGGGCCCGGCATCGGCCTGGTCTTCATGGAGGTCCTGTGGACTCCTGGCCTCCACTGCAGAGCTGGTGTTGGTGGTGCTCGGAGCCCCGTCCGTCCGCTCCCACCCGTTGTTTTTACGGCCACAAATTTGAATGATGTTTCTGTCCGTGGCGGTGGAATGGGCTTCGGCGGGAATATCTCCAAACCATGGAGGTTTGAGACAGGGAGCGGTTGGTGTTAATGGAAAGCTGTAGTTGTTGGATGTACTTAGACTGGGAAGCAGATACTGAGAGGATTTTCTCTATTAGAGCAGATTTTTCTCTGAGCTCCAGTCTAAGTTTCTGAACAGTTTCCTTAAGTTGGCAATGTCCTGGGTCACAGTCGTCGGGAGTGCATGAAACTCCATCTGGACAAGCGACAGCCATCTTGTCCAAGACTTGTCAGTAACGGAGTAACGTGATCAGTTACATTTACTGGACTACAGAAACCCTTGTGACTTCATTCCTCACATTTTGGTGCAGTGAAACCACAAGTTCAAAAGTGTGGAAACAGTTGACTTCTGATTGTTTCCTGGTTAAATGAAACAAAAAGCATACTTATGCTAATACAGAGCTGGAGATTGGTCAAAGTAAGATGAAGAGAGCGTAATATGGTCGTGGACGAATATGTATTTTCCAGCGTACACGGCCTTACGCCTTACGTCGATTATTTCCAATGTGTTGGAAAACAAGGGCAAAAACATTTCAGGTAAGAGCAAGTTATGTCCTGGAGACGAACTGCTTTCCACTGCCCTAGTGTCATTGAGCAACCTGTTTATACACTATATAGGCTACTATATTATAATACATAATGAAGTGTCCCTTTCCCACACTGAGGCACGGAGACTTCATCTCTTTTGAGATTCTTTATTCTGGTTACTGCAGGCCGTAACCAATGCCATACAACTTGGCCAGATACTCCTACATTCTCCCCCAAAGAGAGCGTCTCCCCCCAACTTTTTATTCCCTCACTCCTGCACCAGCCCTCCTATTTCCCTTATGTGGCACATAGCTTTACCCCACTGTTCCAAACTACCCAACAGACAGAACTGAGGGCCAACCAGCATCTCTGCTTGATGGGTTCGATGAACACTGGAACTAGGAAAACAACCCAACAGCCACCCAGTCCAACTCAGTCCATTACAATATATAATGCAATATTTGTTTATGTTTCTGTGCTGGAATTAATGAAGAGGTGCTAAAAAAACTGACTGACCTTGTGTAACCTCTATGCTTTTATTCTCAGAGTATTGTGCTTGTGCCAGCATTATTATTATTCCCTTTAAAATGTATATGCAAGTAGAAAAAAGTTACGAGTAGTGAATTACTTTTTAAATTGGGGAATTGTGGTGTTGTTCTGGACTAGGCCTGCACAATATACCGCAAATTTATAGTTATCGCAATATCCAGCTCTGCAATATGCATATCGCAAAAGATGGCGAATATCGCAATAAGTCGCAATCCCAAAATGTGTCAAAACAATCTTCTAGCAGCTTGAAGCATTTAACGAATCAAATAAATCCCTTTATGCTTTGACCAATCAGATGGACGCCTTCCCATTGTTGACCAATCAGATGGACGCCTTCCCATTGTTGACCAATCGGATGGACGCCTATTATGTTAGATGTTTGTCCCCCATGTCGATGAGGGTCATTTGGAGTATAATTTTTAAACTGTTGCAATGAAATGGGAATGATGTTTTTGTTTATTTTTCTATTTGTTTATTTACCGCAAATTTATCGTTATCGCAATATTGATCACTAATATCGCATATCACAAGTTTTCCTCATATCGTGCAGCCATATTCTGGAGTGTCAATACACCTTTTACCCAGTAGGTGGAAATAACCACTGATGTATGAGTAGCTGGGACTGAAAGAATTGCAGAAGAAGAATAAAGATGGATCTTGTTAACCGAGCGGGTGTCTACATTTCTTTTCTACAACTTGACAGACACAACAGGAATGAGTAAAGTAATTGAATTACTCTTTCATTCATTAAATAAAGTAGTCAATTACTCTTTAAAAGTAATTTACCCAACACTGATTCTTATTGACTTGTTTGTTTTTTAAGACATATTTCATATACACTTGATTATCTTGAAGAAATCCAAGGAATCTGGAAAACTTCACCTGCATTGTTCAGCATCAGGTATTTCTCTCTGAGTCACACTGGTTGATGTTTTGGATAAAGATGTCCTGGATCCATTTTAGGTTAGTCAATCGGATCCAATCAGATCGTTTAAAATGAACCAATATTGAGTATGAATCGCATCAGCGACCACAATTTCTGATAAGAATCCTGTTCCAAGGAATTGTTAGACCCCTAATGCAGATAAATGTAATTGAGAATAAATCTTGACTGTAAAAAATAAAAATGTAGAATAGGAGTTCCAAAACATTTGAATATTGAATTGATTATTGTACTAACGATACCGATCAATGCAGAAAATGTACTTACTCCTTCCACTCTTTTTCTTTTGTGAAGGTTGGCATCCACTGGATGATGCATAACGCACTTTACTTACATAATCAAGGTAGAGAAAAACAAATACTTTAGACCAGAAAAGTTATAAGGAAACAGCACCATTTTGAAAACCAATATATCAAAATGTAAGACTTTTGTAATGTCTTTTAAGGCCTTTTTCCTACATTTTCCAAATCAAGGCATTTAAGACTTTTAAACACCCAGCGGGAACCCTGTACTTAGTGGTTTAAGTATCCTTTAGAATAGCTGGAGTGTGTTTTTCTCCAAAGCTAGCAAAGAGAATTATGCTATTACTGTTCCACTGCCTGTAGGTTAAAGCATCAACATTCACAGGCTTTTTTTTTTACCAAAACTGATTAACTTTCTTCTTTGATGTTTCATTCTCAGCTGCCCTTGATTTATGAATAATCTATGCCTGATGATCTGCTCACAGAAGATCTTGTAGTTAACATAAGAAAGTGGTTCATTTCTGAAAAACACAACACATAATGCATCTATAGACAATATATAGATGTGCAAGCTAAACAAATTATGAAATTGATCACATAATATCACATAATATCCATAATAATATCAAGTCCTACATTTCTTTTTCTGTGGTCCCAGTAACAGTTGCGGTGGGCTTGTTGAAGAGCCTGGTGTAGTGACGTAACAGGACTTGTGAAATCAGACTTGGATGGCTGTGCGTGCCTACAACTCACGAGACTGTGGTGGTTCTATGAATGATGTAACTGTTTGGTAGTGACATCAGAAAACATCACTCTTCCACATTTGGATTTCCTCAAAATTAATGACCTGTTATGACATCATTCTGCATCATCATCCTGTATCATAAAGACATGTTATCATGTTATTCTGCATCACTGCTTGATGCATAATGACATCATATGATGTCATTCTGCATCACTACTTGATGCATAATGACATCATATGATGTCATTTTGCACCACTGCTTGATGCATATATACATGTTGATTTTCCATGGAGAAACATTTCAAAGTTCAGGAGACAAATTCAGACATTTTCAGAGACTTTTCATCAACTGTTTTCTAAGATTAAATCTTCAAAACTGACAGACGATCTGAAGAACAATCTTAAAGAAAACATGTCAAGAAAAGGAAATAGAAAAATGGAAGTCTTTGAGCTGATGGAAGGCCATTATTTAGTTGGAAATCAGGGGATCTATAAAGTTCAAAAATTCCTGGGAGAAGGAAGTTTTGGAAAAGTGGCTAAATGTACTAAATTGGGGAGTCCAGAATGTTACGCTATTAAAATCGTGAAAGGTTCCTGGGCAGGAGAGAAAGAGTTTAAAATGATGAAACTGATCAAAGACCTGGATCCTGATGAGAACCACCTGATTAAGATGTACGAATGGTTCCAATTTCAAAATATGACTTGCATAGTATACGAGCTCTTGGACAAAAGCCTTCATGATTCCTTGATGAATGAGACGCAGTTGGTCCACTTATGTTTCATCAGAGTCATTGCTCAGCAATTGCTTAAGGCTCTCAAAGCGCTGAAAAGTATTGGTGTGGCACACTGCGACATAAAATTGGATAACATTATGTTTGCGGAACTAGACTCAGTGAATGTAAAACTCATAGACTTTGGTCTGGCTTTAAAGACAAAGACACTTTCAACCGAAACCGAAATCCAAGTACCTCCATTCAGAGCACCTGAAGTTATCCTGGGTCTCCCTTTGGATGAAAGCGTTGACACATGTGGGCACTTGGCATGGTGTTGTACTGTCTTTACACTTTGGAAATTATCCCTTTCATCAGTAGAATCTGGCTGCTCTGACTATGGTGCAGATATTTGGTTTACCAGAAGCTGAAGTTCTCCGCCAAGGCAAAAGAACAAAGCAGCCTTTTCACTAGGGACAACGGCGACTGGAGACTATGCACACCAGAGGAGTACACAGAAACAACAGAACAAGTGGAAACAGATCACCTCATAAACCTTGATGCAGTTCATGAGCATGGGATATGTTTGATGACCCGTAGTGATGATGACCACAAGAGCTTTCATTGACCTTCTTAGAACATGCTGAAGTCAATCCTGCTCAAAACAGAGTGAATCACACCAGTCAAGCCTCGAACCTGACTTCATCACCATGAAGCACCTTGCAGGGCGTAAGGCCGTGTATGCTGGCAAAGCTGGAGAGGTCATGGGAAAGACCCCGCCGTCAGAAGCACAAGTAAATCCCTCAGCATCTTCTAGTTCAAGCATGGTGGATCATCTAATAAACATCAAATCATCAATGTCTGATAGGAAATTGTATACATGAGTGAAATTTCTTCTGCTGGAAAGTGAAAGATGAACAATCAAGTGACTCCAACCTTAACAGCTCATCTTCTGACTCAATGAAAACCTGTGTTCCAAGAAAATTTGGAAAAGACTCAGAATCTGCAGACAGACAAGACAGAGCAAAAGAGTCCAAGAAAAGAAGAAAAACTAAAGTCTTTCAGCTGATGGAAGGCCATTGTTGGATGGAAATCAGGGAGATCTATAAAGTTCAAGGAATTCCTGGAAATGGAAGCTTTAGGCATTGGTTAAATGTACTAAATTGGGGGAGTGAGAATGTTACGCTGTTAAAATCATGAATTGTTCCGGGCGGGACAGAAAGAGTTTGAAAGGATGAAACTGATCAAAGACCTGGATCCTGATGAGAACCACCTGATTAAGATGTTCGAATGCTTTACATTTCACAGAGCGACCTGTATAGTATCTGAGCTCTTAGATGTAACCTGTTTGACAGCTACAGCGGGTTTAGATCGGACCCGCGTGATCAGACACATTGCTCAGCAATTGCTTGAGCTCTCAAAGCGCTGAAAAAGTATTGATTGTGGCACACTGCGACATAAATTGGATAACATTATGTTTCTGGATCCAGATTCAGTGAATGTAAAACTCATAGACTTTGGTCTGGCTGTAGAGACAAAGAAACTTTCAACCAAAACCGATATCCAAGTAACTCCATTCAGAGCACCTGAAGTCATCCTGGGTCTCCCTTTGGATGAAAGTGTTGATATGTGGGCATTTGGCATGGTGTTGGCCTGTGTTTACTTTGGAAATTATCCCTTTCCATCAAAAACAGAATACGAAACAATACGAGCTATGGTGCAGATATTTGGTTTACCAGAAGCTGAGAAGTTCTCCATAAGGCCAAGAACAAAGCAGCCTTTTCACTAAGGGACAACGGCGACTGGAGGCTATGCACCAGAGGAATACACACAGAAACAACAGGGGACAAGTGGAACTAAAAGTCATGTGATAAACCTTGATGAAATGATTGCGTGAACTTATCGGGATATGTTTGAAGACCATGATGATGATGACCACAGAGCTTTCATTGACCTTCTTAAGAACATGCTGGAAGTCAATCCTCAAAACAGAATCACGCCACGAGTCAAGCCCTCGAACACGACTTCATCACCATGAAGCACCTTGCAGGAAAAATGAGCGTGTATGCTGGCAAAGCTGAAGTAGCCATGGGAAAGACCCCGCTGTCAGAAGCACAAGTAAATCCCTCAGCATCATCTAGTTCAAGCATGGTGGATACTCTAATAAAACCTCGAATCATCAGGCGGAGTGCAGACATAAATTGAAGTTTCTTCTGCTGGAAGTGAATGAACAATCAAGTGACTCCAGCCTTAACAGCTCATCCTGGGAAGCCTTTGGTGAAAGCCTGGAATCGCTGGTGTCAGATGGTGAAATTGTAGACATGATTAAAGTTCTTTCTACTACAAGTGAAGATGAACATTCAAGTCACTCCAGCCTTAACAGCTCATCTTCTGACTCCTGTGAGAAACCCGTGTTCCAGGAAAATTTGGAAAAGACTGAAGATCTGCAGACAGACAAAGACAAAGCAAAAAAGTCAAGTGGAAGAAAAAAAGAGAAAAAATCTTTTGGTGTAAAGAAAGGCCAACTATTAGTGGGAAATTTGGGAACTTATAGAGTTGAGAAATTTCTGGGGGAGGGGACTTATGGAAAAGTCACCAAATGTAGTAAATTGGGAAGTCAGGAAATGTTTGCCATTAAAATCCTTGAAGATGTCAAAGAAGGCAAGGAAGAGTCGGAAGCAATGAAACTGATCGAAGATTTGGATCCCGACGAGAACAACTTAATCAAGTTTTACGAGTGCTTCTCATACAAAAATGTGATTTGCCTGGTGTACGAGATCTTGGATGAATGCTTGTCTGATTACTTAGAGGATGATGATCCCACAGATCTATGTAACATCAGAGCTATTGCTCTGCAGATGTTTCAGGCTCTCCATGCTCTCAAAAGTGTCGGTGTGGTACACGGGGATATCAAATTGGATAACATTATGTTTGCTGAAAAAGAATCTTTGAGGATAAAACTAATAGATTTTGGTTTTGCAATGAAGGCAAAGAATTTACTGAAAGGAACCAATATTCAAGTAACACCATTCAGAGCACCTGAAGTTCTGCTGGGGCTCCCCTTGGATGAAAGTATTGATATGTGGGGACTTGGAGTTGTACTTGCCTCTTTGTACTACGGAAATTATCCCTTTCCAAGTGAAACTGAATATGAAACCATCAGAGCAATGGTGCAGATATTTGGTTTACCGGAAGAAGACCTTCTTAATGCAGGAGATTTCACAGAAGGCTTTTTCACTTGGGAGGATGACGGCAGTAATTCAGGCTGGAGGCTTCTGACACCTGATGAATACACTCAAGACACAGGAGAGGAGCTGGAAGATGTGGATCACGTGATGGATCTTGATCAAATGACTGAGATTCAGAAAGATCTTCATGAAGACCATGATGACGATGACCACAGAGCTTTCATTGACCTTCTCAAGCGCATGCTGGAGGTCAATCCTCAACGCAGAATAACACCAAGTCAAGCCCTTGAACACGACTTCATCACCATGAAGCACCTTGCAGGGAAAAATAAAGCCAAGTATGCTGCCAAAGCTAAAGACCTCATGGGACAGATCCAGCTGGAGGAAAAGAAAAAAAAGACATAAAAATGTCTGTATTAGTGCGATAGTTGGGGGGGGGGTTAAATGTTCTGAAGGGAGGGGGGAGGGAGGTACCGATGACTTAGCTGTAGGAATCTCTTAAATTCACAATGTGGTGTGTTCTGTGTTAGTGCTAAATTTTTGGGGTGCATTATTTTTGGTTATTTGTTTCCTTTAATTAGTTTTTTATGTAAATATGTATTTTGTTTTTATTGGGTTATTAAAGGTAAAGGGTGAATGGTGTACACTTGTATAGCGCTTTTTACCTTCTTTAGAGGCACAAAGCGCTTTACAGTCACAAACCCATTCACCCATTAACGCAGGTTAACACACACATTCACACACTGGTGGCGCATACCTTCCACCAGAGGCAAGGTGGCGTTCAGTGTCTTGCTAGAGGACACTTTGACACATGGGGCAAGGGGGGAAGTGGTTGTTGGGGGGGTTAAATGTTCTGAAGGGAGGGGGGAGGGAGGAACCAATGACTTAGCTATAATGTAGGAATCTCTTATATTTGTTTGCTTCAGTTTTATTTTGATGTAAATATTTCTTTTGTTTTTATTTGGTTATTAAAGGTGTTTAGAACTCTTTCTTAAAAATGAAGCACCATGGCTTACAGATGAATGAAGAGGTCTTTATAAATGAAGTTAGATGTTGTGAAATAAATGGAAATGGAAACAGGTTTGGGTTTTCTCTGGGAGCTCCAGTTTTCCCACAATCCAACAGGAAAGAGTTGGGTTAGAAAAAAATGTACAGTTGTTAATAATCCCTTGAAGACACTTTATTTTAAAAATAAATTTAAAATGGTGAGTAAACCAGATTTGTATTACACTTTGCTTTTGACATTTATTATAAGTTGGTAATCTGCTGAGAAATTGTTTCAAAAGCCTCTTGTTCCAATTCTTTGGAAAAATTATTTAATTAAATATAATAAGCTAGATTATAAACAAACAGCATAAACAAAACAGAAACACGTAATTCATTAAGTCATATTATTCTAATTTAAATTTATGTGATTTTTAATGAAAATAGTTTATAAACAAATATAATACTAATGCAGCCATTACATAATATACAAATAAAAATATCATTTATAATCTTTAAACAATATATTTATTTAATGGAAACACAAATAGTAATGCAACCACAAGAGGGCACAATCCAGTGCTTCTTTGTGCCGGTCCCAAGTCCGGGTAAATGCAGAGGGTAGTGTCAAAAATATCATTCAATATAAAATAAAGCCAAAATAATGAATGAACAGAACTTTCCAACGGGATCCATGGTGGCCTGAGGTAACAACAACTGATCCAGGAAGGAGACGTGGAAGGCATGTTGTTGCAAGAGACAGGAAAGGAAGGAGTGAAGGACATATAATAGGTGCATTGAATGGAGAAATTTAGAATGAAAGACGTAGAGACTTGTCAGACATGATGGAAAGAGGACTCCTGCACCAGAAGTTGTTGGTGAGGAAATCAACCTGCTTCCACTGCTCTTTAACATCTTGTGGCTTATGTCTTCACAGATTGGAGAAACAGCATCTGAGGCTGTTTCCACGGCCACCCAGGGGCAGTCGACCCATGATCATAATATTGCAGGTTCAATTCCCGCCTTGCCTGTCCATATGTCGAAGTGTCCTTGTGCAAGACACTGAACCCCACCTTGCCTCTGGTGGGAGGTTGGTGTCAGTGTTCAGCAGCAGAGTGTAATGTGTGAGTGAATGGGTGAATGGGACTGTGACTGTAAAGCGCTTTGGGCCTTTGAAAGAGGGTAGAAAGCGCTATTTAAGTATACACCATTTACCATTTACTAGACCAGGGGTCCGCAACCCAAAATGTTGACAGTGCCATTTTGGAACAAAAAAACAAATATGTCTGGAGCCGCAAAATTTTAAAAGCCCTATTAAAGCCTTATAATGAAAGCAACGCATGCGAGATATGCATCTATATTAGCTATATTAGCATACTATCAAAATGACTAAGTTGCTACAAATACGTTATGAGCATTCATGATTAAATGTTTATTTGCCCTGCAGTGCATTCTGCGGAGAACGACGCGTCACGTGACTGCTCTGTTGTGCAAGTTTAACTTCATTATAATATCAGTGAATTATGTTTCATTGCTTTGATAAAATTAAAGAAATGTAATAAAGAAATCCAATTTTTGAGGTCATTTTTGTTTTGAGGATTCGAACAAAAAACAACAAAATGGAACGTACATGAAGATCTGCCCCTCTGGGAACTAAACAGAGTGCAATAAAAGCAGCCTGGGTTTATAAAAAAGAAAACAGCTGCCTTTTGAAAAGGTAAAGTATATCAAATCAAATTAATACAGTTGAGTTTGATTTCTGTGCAAATGCCAAGCAAGTCAGTGCAAGGATTAAACACAGCAGCATCGTCTTCTGTACATCTCTCCAAAGAAAGTCAGCTTGTGCTGGAATGACAGAACAGCTTCAAGCATTTGAGGCGCCTGGAGACTTTCAATCAGCTCGTTCAGGTGGCTTGTCACAGTCATATCCACCAAAAAGTGCAGCTTTTCGAGCCTCTCAGTATCTTCCATTTGTGGGCGGTTCAGGTCTTTGCTTTTCAGGAATGTTTTCATGTGTTCGAAACAGACGCAAAACATCATTCCTGGACAGCCATCGGACTTTAATGTGTAGCAGGAGATCAGAATATTCGCTTTTAACTTCATCAAGCAATGCATGGAACCAACGGTGGTTCGATTTACATCAGCCACCTGCTGGTAGAAACATGTATCGCAGGCTATGACGCAAATCTTCGTTGACAGAAATGTTGAAATGTCATATTTATTCTACACATTCTTACAGCATTGGGAAACTTTAAGAATGTTTGTGTCTTTTTTTTCTCCTACAAAAATAATATTAAAACAAAAAATATATTTCTCTCCACCATCTTTTTACATTTTCAAACATTTTTGAAAATGCTCCAGGGAGCCACTAGGACAGCGCTAAAGAGCCGCATGCGGCTCCTGAGCCGCGGGTTGCCGGCTCCGTACTAGACTAACAGGATGTTGTGGGTCTAATGAGCCTGATGAGAGGATGGCTGTTTGGAATGGCTCTAAATTCTGTTAGAAATGTCAGAACGTCATAGCTGAGCAGGGCGTGGCCAGCTTAAAAGGGGCATGTGTCATGATCCTGGGCCAGTCCAGCCTGGCAGCTCATCTCAGCAGAGCATTCAGCTGATTTACCTCATGTGAATGTTTTGTTTCTTAGGAAATGTATTTGCTTTTGATTGGTAATTGGGTTGGTTTGGTAAGGGGTGGAGCCTTCCATCTTTAAAAGAGGATCTCTTTTAAAGATGGAAGGCTCCTTTTTGTTTTGTGCCTTCCATAATGCTGCATTGTTGGCTGCTTCCCTGCCAAAGTTTTATCAAGGGATGCATTTTCCCCCCGAGTTTTGCCTGAAAATAACAAAGAATAAAAGCACCTTGAGGTGTGAATGTGAGACTGCATGAGTGAGTGATTTGTGGCCCTGCGACAGACTGGCGACCTGTCCAGGATGTCCCTGCCGTCACCCAGAAGTGGATGGGCTCCAGCAGCCCCGTGACCCCGAAAGGGAACAAACGGGTTAGGGATAGTTTTACATTTGGTCGTTTTATCAGATGTTGTTAATCTTAAAACTTGTTTCCTCTTTTAATGAACTCGATCTTTACCTGCAACTAGTGTTGCCTTTTGCGGCACTCAACTTTGGAAAGGCGTGTGAAGTTTGTGGAGAAAGTTTGTGGGAAAGACTGTGTCACAGCAGGACCCCTTGGTGT